>JAWZYT010000298.1:1030000-1682500 GCA_034508575.1 Petrolisthes manimaculis | reverse complement strand
AGATAGATATGTAGATAGATATAGATAGATAGATAGATAGATAGAGATAGATAGATCCCCGGGACCCCGGACAACGTCGGGTATCCCTGCTAGTAATATATAATTTCTTCACAGAAATAATAATAATAATAATAATAATAATAATAATAATAAACTCTTTCTCTCACTTTTACATATAAATATTTTTTTAAGTACTATTAAATTTTTCAGAAGCCTGCTGAAGCCTGCAGAAGTCTATTGAATTCTTCAGAAGCCTGCTGAAGCCTCCAGAAGTCTTCTCAAGCCTACTGAAGTCTATTGAAACATTTTATATATGTATGTTTTTTGTCTTATATGTGTGAGTGTGTGAGTGTGTGTGTGAGAGAAAGAAATAGAGAGACTGTGTGTTTGTGAGAAAGAGGAATGCATTAATGTGAGAGAGAGATTGATGTGTGAGAGAGAGAGAGAGAGAGAGAGAGAGACTGTATGTGTGTATGCGTTAAAAAAAATATATGAAATTTTATAAACAATTTAATATATATATATATATATATATATATATATATAGATTTGCGTTTATTGTCCCTCCTTTCCTTCTCTCTCTCTCTCTCTCTCTCTCTCTCTCTCTCTCTCTCTCTCTCTCTCTCTCTCTCTCCATTGTGTTTGCAGTTCAATAATACTAAATAAATAATTAAATAATGTGTTTCAATTTCCTTAGTAAATAAGAAATATATAAATATTTATTAATTATTCCATGAAATAAATGGGTTTAATATTTATAAATAATTAATTAAGGTGTAAGAAAATATACAACAATAAATATTTCAGGTCAGAATAATTATAAAAAATATCAATCAAGTTAAAAAAAATAAAAAAAAATATAAATAAAAAAAATATAAAAATAGATACGTGTTTTTTGTTCTTTCTTTCCTTCTATTTGCTCTCTCTCTCTCTCTCTCTCTCTCTCTCTCTCTCTCTCTCTCTCTCTCTCTCTCTCTCTCTCTCTCTCTCTCTCTCTCTCTCCTTTCCCACCTTCGTATTTTCTATCTCCTTCCTTCATGCCTGCTGTCCAATAATAATAATAAATAAATAAATAATAATAATAATGATGTGCTACAATTTCCTTCGTAAAAAGAAATGTATAAATACTTATTAATTATCCCATGAATTAAATGGCAATATTGAAGCAACTTAATTCCTCCAAGCTATTCCAGGCAACAGTGTAAATAGATGTCATTATAATATTAATTAATTAATCCTGTTTCCTGACATATTTCGGAGGAATCAATGTACTCCAAAGTTACTACAAGGTACCTCAGATCTCTACGGTAATTTTAGAGCAAACTGATTCCTCCAAACCATTTAATGACGTCACTACAAAGAGAGAGAGATAAAGAGTGGTAATGGAGGGGTGTAGGGGTGGGGAAGGGGTGTGGGGTTGTAAAGGAGGGAGGGTATATATATGTCGATATATATATATATATATATATTGAGAAAGAGAGAGAGCAGTGTTGCCTGGTCTGCTTGATGAAATTCTATAACATCCCAAGTGGTACCTCTGATTCCCCATATCTAGTGAAAATTCCCCATACTTGGCATCACATATAGAGAGAATGTTGGCTCAAAATTAATGTTTGAATTGGCAGTCCATAAATGGGGTTACTGAGTTGACTTGCCCTATCCCCTACCCCTCATCCACTCTACCCATACCCCCTCCCTCACACCCATGCCCCTCCCCCCCTAACACCATACACCCCACCCCACTCCCCAACCCCCTCCTTAATTATCGTATAATGACGTCATGATTTGGTGGAGAATGTAGTTCACGTTTTGGTTCATAATTCATTTATTATTAATTAGTTTGAATTCACTATTCTATCATTAAATTCCCCGTATTTTTCCCTACATTTTGATATAATAATTTAATTAATTATGCAAATAATTAACGAAATTAGCGAATATTTCTTTATAATTTCCAACCGTGACTAATTAGTAGATTGGAGCACTTTTGGTCCTCCATGGTATCTCAGGCAACACAACTTAATGCAGGAATAATACAGTTTGGAGGAATCAGTTTGCTCCACAATTACTCTATGGAAATATGGGTTCCTTTAAAGTACTTTGATTCCTCCAAAGTATGTCAGGAAAGAAAATTAATTAACAAATATAATGGTATCAATCCTGTTGTATGGAATAGTTTGGAGGAATCAAATTGGTCCAATATTACCACAACTAACATCACAGCATCGAATAAACTAGCATCGAATGAGTGAATCAGCTTCGAAGCTACCACCCTTACACCCCCCACATCCACCTAATACACCTTCCCCTCCCTCCCTACACCCCCTTTAGAATGGGTCACCAAGTTGATTCATTCGAAGCTAGTTCATTCGAAGCTGTAATGTTAGCTGTCTTAATACTGGACCAATTTGATTCCTCCAAACTATTCCATACAACAGGATTGATACCATTATATTTATTAATTAATTTTCTTTCCTGACATACTTTGGAGGAATAAAAGTACTTTAAAGGAACCCAGATTTCCATAGGGTAATTGTGGAGCAAAATGATTCCTCCAAACTGTATTATTCCTGCATTAAGTTGTGTTGCCTGAGATACCTTGGAGGACTCAAGGTGCTTCAATGTACCAATTAGTCACGGTTGGAAATTATAAACATAAAATATTCGCTAATTTCGTTAATTAATTGTGTAATTGAAGAAGTTATTATATCAATATGTAGGGAAAATTACGGGGAATTTAAGGATATACTAATTAATTCAAAATAATTAATAATTAATTAATTATGATCCAAAACGTGAACTACATTCTTCACCAAATCATGACGTCATAATAAGATAAACAAGGGGGTGGTAGGGGGGGTAGGGGCATAGGTGTGAGGGAGGGGGTATAGGTAGTGTGGATGGGGGTAAGGGGTAGGGGCATAGGTGTGAGGGAGGGGGTATAGGTAGTGTGGATGGGGGTAAGGGGTAGGGGCATAGGTGTGAGGGAGGGGGTATAGGTAGTGTGGATGGGGGTAAGGGGTAGGGGCATAGGTGTGAGGGAGGGGGTATAGGTAGAGTGGATGGGAGTAGGGGGTAGGGGCATAGGTGTGAGGGAGGGGGTATAGGTAGAGTGGATGGGAGTAGGGGCATAGGTGTGAGGGAGGGGGTATAGGTAGAGTGGATGGGGGTAGGGGCATAGGTGTGAGGGAGGGGGTATAGGTAGAGTGGATGGGGGTAGGGGCATAGGTGTGAGGGAGGGGGTATAGGTAGAGTGGATGGGAGTAGGGGGTAGGGGCATAGGTGTGAGGGAGGGGGTAGGGGGTAGGGGCATAGGTGTGAGGGAGGGGGTATAGGTAGAGTGGATGGGGGTAGGGGTGAGGGGAAGGCAACTCAGTAATCCCATTTATGGACTGCCATTCAAAGGTAAAATTTGAGCCATATCTCTCTCTCTCTCTCTCTCTGTTTACACATACCCCCTCTCGCACCCCTTAATCCACCCCTTCTCTAACCTCCCTCCATTACTTCTCCCTTTGAAATAACTTCATAATTTGGTTTGGAGAAATCAGTTTGCTCCAAGATTATCCTAAAGAGATCTGAGGTCCCTTGTAGTACTTTGGAGTACAATGATTCCTTTAAAGTATGTCAGGAAACAGTAATAATTAATTAATATAATGGTATCTACCCTGTTGTCTGGAATAGTTTGGAGGAATCAAGTTGCTCCAATATTGCCAATAATTTACATTGGTTTCTTAATAAGAGAAAATGGTGTCATTTTTACACACTCATTTATATTTTCGTTTTTCCATGACAACAGAATTATTTATTATTGTATATTTCTTTACACCTTAATTAATTATTGATAAATATTAAACCCATTTGTATCAAGGGATAATTAATAATAATGTATGTATATATATATATATATATATATATATATATATATATATATATATATATATATATATATATATATATATATATATATATATATATATATATATTATGAATAGGGAAATTGAAACATGTTATTAATCAATTTATTCATTTATTATTATTATCATTATTATTGGACAGCAAGCACGAAGGAGAGAGAGAGAGAGAGAGAGAGAGAGAGAGAGAGAGAGAGAGAGAAAGAGAGAGAGAGAGAGAGAGAGAAGGAATGGAGGGACAACAAACACAAATCCATCTTTAGTCTGTTTTATATTTTTTTATATAAATTGTTTCTAAAATAAAAATAAAATATTTCTATGCACACACACACAATATCTCTCTCTCTCTCTCTCTCTCTCTCTCTCTCTCTCTCTCTCTCTCTCTCACACACACACACATACAGTTTATATTTCTCACACACACTCACGAACCCTCTCTTTTTTTTTCTCTCAGTTTCTTTCCTTCTTTCTCTCTCTCACACAGTCTCTCTCTTTTTCTCTCCCACATAGTACAGTCTCTTTCTTTTTCTCTCATACATGAACACGAACATACTCACTTCACTCACACATATCTACACACACCTACACACACACATGCACTTCATTTTACACTAATTGAAGAATGCTGTCTCACCTCTCTATCACTTTTTTCTGGCGCTATATTACCTCCCAAATGCGGCGTCTAATATCATCAACCACTCGATCACCTACTTCTATAGTTAACTGCAACCATCTATAAATCATAAGCACACCAATAAAAACATTCTAATACTCCATGAGCTCACGATATCAGAGGTATATATATAGTGGCATCTCTTGCCTTCTTCCATACCAACCAACTCCCTTTCCAGCCTGGGTGCATGACCTTGGGGAGGAGGGGAGGGGGGGGGCGTCTTTCTTCTGCTCTCGCTACTGGTTTCATGGATTGGCTGGCACAGGCCTCGTGTATATAGCCTTGAGATCTGCTCCTTCCACTTCTTGTACTACCCTGTTCCTGATCTTCGCACCAAGAACGGAGTTGTTAATTAATGTATTTACATTTACCTGAATATAAAATGCCTGACTTATTCACATTTTACTGCCCAAGATGGAATGGTTATCTGCTGTAAATACATTGCCTGCCTCATTAGTATTCAGTAATTTATGAACGGATCAAAAATTGTCTGAAGTGTGGCTAACTTGTGTAGGTTACTATTTTTTCCTCCCAACAAAGGCTTTATAATATCTACGACACAAAAGCCTAATATTGTGGTCTCATAATTATTAGTCAACCACTTGGTTCAGTGGAGAGTCGACATCAAGAGACTTTTTCCACATGGAATCTACGTCCCTGACTGTCATTCCACGAGTCTCCGGCACAAACTTTACAATAAACAATATATAGAACAAACACCCACATGAATATGCCCAAAAGACCCCATGAGGACCCAGGGTGACTTTCGTATCATCATAGGTCTTTGAGACAAGGAAATATAAAGTGGTGTAGACGGTGTTGGTAATGCCCATACCGAAGGAGCGAATATTGCTAGGCAGCACCTCAGCAGCCACCAGCCATGCTGCCGGCAGCACTCCACCAGAGATACCAGAAACATACATTACTACGGCTGCTAGAGGTAGCCAGCTCACGTCAGACATATCATAACGTTGTTCTTTGAAATAAAAGAACGCTCCAAGGCTGGCCACGCCCACAAGAGCAGTAAAGCTGCCGGACACAAGCATAACCTTTCTACGCATTCGAAATAACAGACCTGATCCGATTGTGGGGGTGGACTGATTGGATATCAATGAATGTAGCTTTATAATAAATTACCAAAGCTTACCTTGCTGGAAATATGTAATCTCGTTGGTTGGCTGCAGCGAGTTACCCAGAGTTAATCCCTGTATCCTTCCCTCCAACACAATAAATTTATTTCTGGGTTCGTCCTGCTATATATGTATGATTATAGAGCATGCAATAAGGGTCAATTACCACACAAAATGCCAATTTTCTCTATTTATTAATAAATTCCAAGCCAACAAATGAATAATTAAATTCAATCAAAAAATCACACACACACACTTCCGTTCACGCTCCAATAGATAGCTATATACGTACGGTACTTACTCCTCGTCGCTTCTCTCCACACGTGCTGCTAGGCCACTATCGCTCATACGCGTACACGTGGAACAGTAATATTACTTTACTTTAATATATTTATCACGAGCTAGCACTTCCCCTCGCACACACAGGAGACGGTAATTACGTTATCGTAATAGTAATGGAAATCAAGCAACCCAGTTGGTATATTTCAATGTCAATTTCACACTCGTTTACTGTCCCTCGTACACACACACACACTCGTAAATTCCTGCCAGCCCTCTCCTCACCTATAAAATGACACCTTACTGATTCTCGTCTAGCGAATGAATAGTGAGTTAATTAACAATAAGTCTTGTGAAAAAGTAATTAAACAATCTCGACGTTACGTTAAAACTATAGGCCCCTAGGCAAAGCAACGAGGGCTGGATATGAGGTGTGTTCTTCGTCGAGTGTCTAGCTACCAACTGAATATATTTCTCAAAATCAGGACAAGGGTGGTGGAGGTTAATTACCCTTCTGACTCCTCCCCATTTAACCTTTTTTCTACCTGGCCCAACTGTCGGCCATGCTTGTCCTCCCTCTCATGTGTTCGCATAGCCTAGTCCTTGACTACGTTTACATATGTCACTCACACTTTAGTTATACATGCCTTCGATTAACCTATGACGTACTGTAAAATCCCAATAATTCCCCTTCCACTTCAAAATCAATTTCGATGAGTAATAGATGCCCCCATAGCATAGTTATTAATGCAAAATTGTAGCAATACCTCCAGACACGGGATGGAGTGAGTGGGTACTCGACCTCACCTGACCTGACATGACCTTCCTTAATTACCAGGTACCAGCACTCCTATATTTCAAATTTCTCAACTCAATTCCTCTGTCTTTGTCTTCCTGACTGAGGAAAATACCACTGTTCCATGCCTTATAGAACATTCCCCACACGTGGTATATATATAATATATAGCATCCTACTACTTACGTACGTTACGTTTTATGATCACGGATCAAACCGTGACATTCGCACACACAGAAGAGACATTGCTCTATGCAATGTTTAATAAAATAATGAAGTGGTAATTACGTCTTTGCATGTATAACTATTACAATAATAACACACTCACACTTCACTCATTCTTGTATGTGTCATGACTTAATACCAGTTAAGTGTTTATTTTTGCCAATGAGTGAAAAACTCCTAACAGTTACTTTAACTTTAAAATCTAAGGAGAAACTCCGTGGCAAGAATAATTATACCTGGTAATGTCTAGTACCAATAGTACACATTTAAACAATATATAAGTGTGGTGTATGTAATACATTGTGTCATTGTTACATAATATGTAATAATAAAAATGCAAAAAAATTATTCTGGAGACCATCCAACTGCCATCAATTCCTGTAAGGCAATATATATATTAATTAATCATCCAAGACTAGAGTCAGGGATAACCGCTGGAACCCAAGTCTTGGAAGACCCAATCAATATCCAAACATCAGACCGAGGTGAACCCCAAATCTGAGTTTGGATAAAGGGTTTGTGCTCGTTGCACTCGAAGATAAATAATAAAACGAGTAATTTGAATCCTAATAGTAACCCATAATTAATTACTCGCTCGATTTTCCTCAGGCAACCGTGACATAAGGTCTGCCCCAACGCTAGCACTTCCCTTTAAACCACCGATGGTCCCCGTGAACACGTAACCCTTCATCCTTCTCACCCTGACGAGCTTCCGTCGTCTGCTGGGTATATCCTTCTCCACCCTCGGGAGTTTCCCCAGCAGCGCTAGCCGTACCTACAGCAGGATACTGTGGTTCATTATACTCATACATAGCAGCTGCCGATCGCTGATAATAACCCTTATTACCTCTGTAGTTATTATTATAACTCTTCCCGTTACTTCTCCCCTGGTAACGGTACTGACTTGACTGCTGAGAATAATAATTATTGCCTTGTTTCTTGGCGTGATTAAAGAGAGGATTAGGTTGCGGGCGTACAACCTGACTCTGCTGCTGTGAATTATCATTATTACTCGACTGATTATATGAACCAGCAGAGTCTTGGGAAGGCTTATTTAATTGAGTAATATTCTCACACGACTGAACCCGCGTGTGGTAACCGTATGCGGTAAAATGTGCATCCGACATTTCCACCATCTCCTTGAGGCAATTAATCTTATGGGTTTTAATCTGGGCCGACAATTCTGGCGGACACGACTTCTCCAGTTGCGTGCGAAGCAACAAGTCCTTTATCCCCTCCAACGTCTTGGGTGTTTCGGCCTTATCAAACCACTGATCCAGGTGGCTAGCGAGACGTGCACTAAACTGTGCAACGGTCTCTTTATCTTGCAAGGAAGCACTCAAAAACTGCTTCCGTGCATCATCGACCGTCACCCCATATGCTTGTAACAGAGCTTTTTTCATGCTCGCATAATTCCTGGTATCAGGATCGAGTCGGTAGAGGATACTGAGGGCTTTACCATCGAACAGGTTAAGGAACTCTATCTTCTTTACATCGTCACCAAAGACATACGTGTCTGCAAGCATCTCGAATCGCTCAATAAACGGTTCAATTTCGTCTCCCTCTACATACTTCGCCAGTTGTAGCCTCGGAGTTACTGTAGTCGGGCTTGCAATACTGCCTTGACTACTATTCGCCTGTGCTTGCAGTTCCACCATTTTCTGTTCGTGTGCCCATCTTTCTCTTTCATGCTCTCTCTCTCTCTCTTCTGCCTCTCTCTGTTCCTTTTCAGCCTCTCTCTGTTCCTTTTCTGCCTCCCTTACACTCACCCTTTCGAGCCGGTCTTCCTCTTGACGACGCTCTACGTACTGTCGAATCTCGACAATATCTGTATATCCCAAGCTTCGGGCTTCCTCCATTAATTCCGCTACGGTATACATATTAAAATATTTTCTATTGTTTCCTTTGCCTTAATTCCTGGACAACCGTAATCTATCTACTCGTGAAGGTGTGCGCGTGTGTGACTGGAATTAATACAAAGAGCAGGCCCCACGTTGGGCGCCAATTATGTGGGGGTGGACTGAACAGATATCAATGAATGTAGCTTTATAATAAATTACCAAAGCTTACCTTGCTGGAAATATGTAATCTCGTTGGTTGGCTGCAGCGAGTTACCCAGAGTTAATCCCTGTATCCTTCCCTCCAACACAATAAATTTATTTCTGGGTTCGTCCTGCTATATATGTATGATTATAGAGCATGCAATAAGGGTCAATTACCACACAAAATGCCAATTTTCTCTATTTATTAATAAATTCCAAGCCAACAAATGAATAATTAAATTCAATCAAAAAATCACACACACACACTTCCGTTCACGCTCCAATAGATAGCTATATACGTACGGTACTTACTCCTCGTCGCTTCTCTCCACACGTGCTGCTAGGCCACTATCGCTCATACGCGTACACGTGGAACAGTAATATTACTTTACTTTAATATATTTATCACGAGCTAGCACTTCCCCTCGCACACACAGGAGACGGTAATTACGTTATCGTAATAGTAATGGAAATCAAGCAACCCAGTTGGTATATTTCAATGTCAATTTCACACTCGTTTACTGTCCCTCGTACACACACACACACTCGTAAATTCCTGCCAGCCCTCTCCTCACCTATAAAATGACACCTTACTGATTCTCGTCTAGCGAATGAATAGTGAGTTAATTAACAATAAGTCTTGTGAAAAAGTAATTAAACAATCTCGACGTTACGTTAAAACTATAGGCCCCTAGGCAAAGCAACGAGGGCTGGATACGAGGTGTGTTCTTCGTCGAGTGTCTAGCTACCAACTGAATATATTTCTCAAAATCAGGACAAGGGTGGTGGAGGTTAATTACCCTTCTGACTCCTCCCCATTTAACCTTTTTTCTACCTGGCCCAACTGTCGGCCATGCTTGTCCTCCCTCTCATGTGTTCGCATAGCCTAGTCCTTGACTACGTTTACATATGTCACTCACACTTTAGTTATACATGCCTTCGATTAACCTATGACGTACTGTAAAATCCCAATAATTCCCCTTCCTCTTCAAAATCAATTTCGATGAGTAATAGATGCCCCCATAGCATAGTTATTAATGCAAAATTGTAGCAATACCTCCAGACACGGGATGGAGTGAGTGGGTACTCGACCTCACCTGACCTGACATGACCTTCCTTAATTACCAGGTACCAGCACTCCTATATTTCAAATTTCTCAACTCAATTCCTCTGTCTTTGTCTTCCTGACTGAGGAAAATACCACTGTTCCATGCCTTATAGAACATTCCCCACACGTGGTATATATATAATATATAGCATCCTACTACTTACGTACGTTACGTTTTATGATCACGGATCAAACCGTGACACCGATAAAGTTGAACAGCAGACGAAATGATCCAGATATAACAGAGCTCCAGTACTGATCACGACTGACCCCAGTCATGGCAAATACTTCTGGAAGATATATAGCAACTACACCAAACCCACAGAATACAGCTAGTGATGCCACTAGTACCGATATTACCATGGGCATGGCATAAGCTTTCTGATTTATCATTTTTAGCAAATGATGCCATGACAATTTCTTGGTATCCTGTTGATCCAACATCTTCATCTCGACCATCTCCTTTTCAACAGCTGCCCTTGAGTTTCTGATCTTCAAGAGACTATTGAAGGCCTCAGCTTCCCTCTGCCTTCTGTACAGCCAGGATGGAGACTCCGGCACTAGCAGTAGCCCCAAGATTCCTGGGATAAATGTGATTGCTGGGATGAGTAGAGCAGCAGTCTTCCAGGAGATGAGGCCACTCATCAAGTAGCACAACAGGAAGCCAAGTGTCACCCACACCTCTAACAGGCTAGCCAAAGTACCACGCCAGGTGGCCTCACTTACTTCACACGGTAACACGATACTGGGAGCGTTCAGGAAAGCTGCCAACAGTCCCTGCAATTATGGGATAATTTAGGACATAAACAATAGAATATTATATTGACTATTTTAAGAATGTAAGTGTCATCTGAGGGAACTTGACCCGTGTTATGTTCCTTATAACATGATTAAAAGCCCTCTCTTTGACTTCTCATGAAGTTATCACAAACTATGATGACAACATCTTTTACTTCTAGACACTGAAGGCGACATGAGGGTATGTAGAAGATGATATTAAATTTCGTGAAACCTACAGTACATGACTCCGTTCTTTGTGAATATAGTATTGTAATTATTAGCTTCCCCCAAGATGGAAAATTGTCTGTAATTTAATAAAGAATATTAGGAAGATTGTCAGATAAATCGCGCTACTCCTCCCTATGCGGTAAACACAAAGGAAAATTGATGGTAAAAAAATTCAAGTTGAGCTGTACAGCATTTACTATTATCTGAACACTTCTAGAGACATTTGACAATTTACCCTGTATGTTGCCCTAAGCTTTATTTTTTGCAACAATAGATGTTGTCTGGCAACGGAGTACAGTTGCATGATTGAAAGAGGTTATTAGGGTTCTCTTTCTGGCAGGGAAAGTCCTTAAAACAAATTCATATACTGAAAATATAATACACAATATGGTCAAAAATAGGGATACAGAAACTAGTTTGTATTGGTTTAATGATAAACTTATTAAGTCATAACTACAGAGACAACTAAGACAATTCAATTAAATTAATTGAATACATATACACAAATATTATGATATACATATACTGCTTGTTGTTGATAGCAGCTGCTGATAGACTAGAGCTGAATCTGGTGTTAGGTGAGTGGCACTATCGTCTAGGCTCGACAATGTTAATTCAGCAATATTTAAAGACAAGAGGAGGACTAAGAAGTGGAGATTAGAGGCTGCAGCTACTAGGGGTGTTGTCTAGTAACTTGGGATGAGATAATAGCCGCTCATATCTCTCTCTCTCTCTCTCTCTCTCTCTCTCTCTCTCTCTCTCTCTCTCTCTCTCTCTCAAATTTACTGTAGCCGCTGCTAGAAAAAATAACTTTCTTCCTTGCCTGTACTGTACCTCCTAGCAAATTCTAGTCTATTTACCTTTTAAAAGGTTGTCTTATTCTCTTTACAAGTTTAAGGAAGGCATGAAGTAAAGTCTGTTGTGATTAGTTAAGATATGATGTAATCAATCAATCAAGTACACACTTGATTTATTGTTTTTTTTATTGTTTTTATTAATGCCTATCACCCATAATACTCCACCACCACCACGAGAGGACACCAATGACAACATGGACCTGGAAAATGAAGGGGAATGGCAGACGGTGAAGAAGAGGAAGAGGAAGATGAGGAGGAGGAAGAATCCTGGAAGACTGACACCTCACCAACCAACCAACCCACCACACAGTCACTGTGGACTGGTAGATGTCCGCCTTTCCTCGCCTCGGCCTGTTTCACCAACACATATCCCGTTGCTAAGACCCCGACATTTTCCAGATCAGGGAAGTGTGCTCCAGCAGGACGACACCAGGGACCAGGCAGCTTCTCAATGTTAACATTAATTGTCTCCGGTGGCAGTGGGACTTACAGTATTTGGCAGGAGAAGGAGGGAAGAAGGAAATTGACAGAAGAAAGCGAAAGAGAAACAAAATGCTGCTGTAATTAGTATGGGTAATAAGAAAAAAAAAAAAAAAAAAAACAGTGACCAGGATCACAGGACGTGAATTATGACTAAACAGCATTCAGTACTGCTTTCCCCTCAAGGGTCCGTGACGGAGTACTTGAAACGAGATTATTTGTGGTGTAGAGGTATGGTGGCTGCAAATAAAAAAGTAATATAATACGAACCTGAGTGACACGAATAACCATGAGGAGTGGCCACTGTGAGATGTTAAGTCGTACACTAGGCCAGGACACAAGGTGAAGGGCCAAGTACGTGAGGCACAATAATGGACTGGTGACCAACTGAAGACGTCTAGGTCCCATCCACTCACACAATACCCCACCAACCATAGACCCAGGTACACCCATTAATAAGGTCACCGTCGCTGCAAACACACGAACGTTTTCACTTCAACATCATCTTCCCTTCGGAAAATAATAGTGCACAGTTAAACAATAATATTTTTGTTATTTGATAACGTCGTTGTTGTTGAATTGCTGTTGTTGTTACCGTGGTTCTTGTTGTGATTTCAAAGGCGGTGTTTAGTTCCACAATGAAGTGGTAGTAGATAACCTGTACTCTTGATTCATGTCTATGAGAAGTACTTGTCCTAGTATATCTGTTAAATAAATTGAAGACATATTCAGCGGGTCTTTTAAACATGAAGGTGAACAGATAGGTTGCAGACTGTTGTCAAACGTCCAACTACAGTAGCTATGTCGTAGAGGGAAACTGTCCTTTTCGAGGATTATAATGAAAGGAATAATATTTTAGTAACTGGGTAATATTGATTGTTAAACAAAGATACACAAGAATCTCTGAAGAGAAAAGGAATCATAGCTTTAACATTTACCGGAGGTAAACAAGAAATTTGATAACGAATAAGATATCGAGTTTTATCACAAAATATACATAATTCTAACGTGCAGTAGTATTGGGAAAATACTTATAGAATTAGGATGGAGGAATAAATGGTTGAGACGATGATAGATGGAATGGAAAAAAGAGACATGGAATAACCAAACCAAAAACTAGAACCAGGGTTACGGAGGGTATAATTAATAAACAGAACAAGAAGAGGAAATTTGGAGAGTGGAGAAGAGACAATGAGTGTCAAGACCATAAAAATATAAATGAAAACACGCAAAACGAAAGACACGGTAGTGTAAGTGAACCCGAAGAGACAAAATATGAAGATGAATATGAAAGGAAAAACGGATTATGAAGCAAAATTTAATAGGCACGGTTGGCTGAAGACACGAGCGGAACAACAACAAAGCAATAAGCTACTACTGTATTAGGTTGGACGATGAACCTTTGATAGGGAGAGATGTATCTCACTTTTCATCTGGCTTTCCACCATTGCTGTTTTTTTCTTTCTTTTCTTTTAGCATTTAAACCCGAGAGTGGTCCGACATACTCCCCCCAAAAACATTACTCTCCTCTTACTTTCATCATGCGTAAACACACTTAACACCATGGACACACCTATTCAAAAATATCCAAAGTTTAAATGTTGGTTGGGTTCATAAAAAACAATTTGCCTTGGAGACCGCTGGTAATGTGTATGTAACCTCCCCCCATACTGGCCAAGATTGTATCGACTCATCTACTAGATATGCTGGATAAGTGTCTGACTCACTTTGCATCAACATCTGCAACATATGTTATTATGCTATTAAATTTTATTCCCGTCTGTGGAACATCTGTGAAATATTATTGATTGTGCCTGAAACTAGTATTTCCGCCGCGTCTGAATTTTTACCTCCTACTGCACCAACACTGGCTTAAGGGACCTTGTGATGTAGGCCTAGTTAGAAAATTGGAGGTAAGTGACACACGTAATTTTAAAACAATTTAGGGCCCATACTGGAGCTCTATGAATACTCCTAACTACTCAAGGCAACAGATTCCCTATTCGAAACACTGAAGCGTTTTGTGGCCTGGATTATTTGGATGGTTCATAGAGCTCCAGTAAGGGCCCTCAATTTTTTTTTAAACTACGGGTGTGAGTCCTTAAAATATTGCCACGAAACATCACCTATTTGGAAGGAGCTTGTAAAGTCATGGTCTAATGTACTGCAACCTGGTGAATAAAAGCGAGCTATTTGAGTTAATTTTATGAACCAAAATTGCACACACCAACAGCTATAGTTTCGGATCATTTTTCAAAGCCATCTCATTGGAAGGTGTTGCAGTACTGTACATTAGACCATGATTTTACAATCTCGTGGCATGGTCAGAAGGAATCAGAAGCCTCAAAGTTTCATACACGATCATAGGGTCCTTAAGTCCACCCTACGAGTCCAATCAAAACGTACTTAGCGACCACCTGAAAGCCTAGAACACAAATACCATGATAGTGACACTCTTAGAAAATAGGACAGTGATAACGATGTTGCTGAATATGCAATACTGTACTGTGATACATATTCATTTATTGATTCGTTATGACACACGTACTTCATTTTAAGACATAAAAAACACCTTGGTATGATTGGCTGACCAAAAAATCCAGGCCTGTAATGGATGGGGTTTATATACCGACCATAAGTTTTCTGTCAACTCATAACAATATTTTTACTTTTTACAATTTTCATTTTTTCCCAAATGTTCATGAAATTCAACTAATAACAGGTTGATTCATAGTGGATATGCTGTTTTCTAGTAGTTAAATATCCCCAATGAATAATCTTGATATCTGATAGATAACAAATCCATCCTTGCCACCTGCAATGCATATTATGAGGAGCACTAATGAAGACATACCGAACCAGCTGGCTTGGTTTGGATGGAGGTAGAGTGTGGAGTTGGGTGTAGTGAGTTGAGGCAGGGAGAGAGCAGAAAACCCGTGGACAGTCCAAGCTCCGGTCGTCACAAGCCCTGAGGACACCACCGTAACCACCTACACACAGAGATAAGAGTTATAAAGGGTGTACAAGGCCGTGAGAATATTATACCTACACATACAATACAGTACAGAAATATATATATATATATATATGTATATATATATATATATATATATATATATATATATATATATATATATATATATATATATATATATATATATATATATATATATATATATATATATATATATATATATATATATATATATATATACTAGCAGCGATACCCGACGTTGTCCGGGTGAAGATCCTACATGTGGGTTTGTCAATAAATGTCCTCTAATTATTTTTATGTGAACTTGTTAGGAGGGTGGAAGGAGTCCATTATCCGGTGTGGTTTCTGGTCCCCCAGAGAAACCATGCCAGCTTTACAACCACATAAGTTATCCATGACGCAACTACATATATATATATATATATATATATATATATATACAGTAGTGGTCAAATATAATCATCCATATAGGGGTAACTCACGTAAGATTTTGACAGCTTCCCTCTGTTCCTTAGATGATAAACTTTTCAATAAATAGGTTAATTACCATCTTTTAATTTATTACAAGCATCTACAGACTACTTAAAACAATAATATCATATGTGAGCGTGAAAACATCAGACAGTAAATTGTTTAAGATACCCATATGTGGATGATTATTATTGACCGCGACTGTATATATATATATATATATATATATATATATATATATATATATATATATATATATATATATATATATACAGTGCTGGCGGTTAGAAATGGAGCGAGATGACGTGAAGTCCGGCGTGCTGCCATATACCATAATTTCCGTGTGTTACTCTATGTAGGCTAATATTATATGGGATTGTAGAAAGTAGCGATATCTGGCAACTCTTCTCTAAGTTTTGTCTGGGAAATTTAAACAATATAAAGGGATAGTGCTTCCTTATGCTCTCAGTGGGGGGGATCCTGCAGCTCCTAATTACCCTAGTTTTTTGTGTGTATTGGTTCACTATTCCCTCCAGTTACTAATTAGTATGGGTCCCAAGAAAAGACTAAAAAAAACTGACATTGCAGCTATCTGTGCTCTAGCTAAGGACAATAAAACTAACCAAGAAATCTCAGCTAATACAGGATTATCAATAAGAACAGTACAGAAGTGGACAAAAAAATTCCGTGCGGGCGGGAGTGACTCTATCCCACCACCATACAAACCACCAAGGGAGTAAACGGAAAGTGACTGAGAGGACTTTGAGAGTTATTGGTAGACAGCTGGAGGTCCAACCTCGCATCACAAGCCGAGAATTAAAGACTATTAGAACCCAGATTTGCTGGCTGGAGTGGCTGACAGGACAGTGCGGGATTATTTCAAACGCGACTTGGGTTACAGGCGTTGCCGCGAAGTACATAAACCGTGGTTAACTGTTGTTCATCTTTAAAAAATATTAGCTTTTGCCTCTCAATATTATGACTGGGGTATTGTTGAGTGGCGAAAGTTGTTGTGGTCGGATGAATCCACTTTTGAACTTGCAGATAACCAGAAAAGTGGAGTGTACCGCCGACGTGGTAGTGATTCCCATGACCCCAGATATCTTAACCACACAGTAAAACATCCTGATTCATTGATGGTATGGGCCTGTTTTTCGTACTATGGTGTGGGAAAGTTGGTATTTTTACCTAAGAATGTTCGTATGAATAAAGATAATTACTTTGAACTCATACTTGATAAGCTAGACGAGTGTACGTATGGAGAAATGCTACTCTGATTATTTTATGTAAGATGGTGCTCCTTGCCATACCGCTCATTTAATTACCAATTGGTTTGAATTCTGTGGTATTACTCTCCTAAAACCTTGGCCAGCAAATTCACCAGTTAAACCCAATCGAAAACTTATGGGCGTATATTAACCCTTAATGTCCGGATTGCGGTCATGGGCGCTCCCAAGGAGTGCCTGGGTAGTGTTGTACGCCACTGCTATGTGGTGACCGGGCGGGATGAATCACCGCTATTGCCAATGTCGACATTTGCGAGCCCAATTTGGCGTTTTTTTTTTTTACTTGGCTATACTTCACCACCAGCCCTACAAATCACCATCGTCAGTCAGTGTGTTACTGACTGTGAACACGGATGGATGTGGATTAGATTTCTCGTGCGTGTCCGATTCTGTATTGCGTCATGCTACCATACACCACTGACTCCCACCCGCGCGGGCCGCGTTCAGTTGTTGTCAGAGCCACTACACGTAAGCGAACGCAGCCGCGCTCACCCGAGAAATTACCCTTCATTCCTCACTTAATTTCTCGGCAACGGAGAGTTATAGAGATCTGGGGTTGGTTTTATTGGAAAGAGGAAGAGTTGATGGTACTAACAAGACCAAATTTAAGTTGTTCAGTATCGTAGTTTAGACGTACAGAGTAAGTGGAATAGAGTATATATATATATATATATATATATATATATATATATATATATATATATATATATATATATATATATATATATAACAGTCTATCTGTCTGTCTGTCTGTCTGTCTGTTTAGCTACTATGCACAGCCGCATCGTTTCACCTAGAGTAATAATTTTTACATACGTTTTTTCGCTGAGACCTGAGGAGTGTCTTGGCCCTATGTTTTTTTTCTTCAATGATTAACCCCTTAAAAACGACTTTTTTCCTTCCCCCCCCCAGCTGACAAATGGGGGTCAAAATTTTCAAATTTTAAATTTCATTTAGGCAAAAAAAAATCTTGCAGAATGTAAGAGCTTGAATTTACACACCAGGAACTGAAAACGGGATCCTTCTAGGTGTACACACAAGCTTATAAAAAGAGCATAAATTTTTTTTAATATAATAGTATCTCCTTAAACAATGAAATAAAACCACATGCTCTCTCTCTCTCTCTCTCAAAGAAAACCACATGCTCTCTCTCTCTCTCTCTCTCTCTCTATGTACACATGTAATCATGTTCTTAGACAGACAGACAGATAGATAGATATAGATATAGATAGATAGACAGAGACACAGACAGACGGACAGACAGATAGATAGATATAGATATAGATAGATAGATATAGATAGATATAGATAGATAGATAGATATAGATGGATAGATATAAATAGATAGAGATAGATAGATAGATAGAGATAGATAGAGATAGATAGAGATATAGATAGAGATATAGATAGATAGATATAAATAGATAGATATAGATAGATAGATAGATATAAATAGATAGATATAGATAAAGATAGATAGATAGATAGATAGATAGATATAGATAAATAGATAGATAAATAGATAGATATAGATAGATAGATAGATAGATAGATAGATAGATAGATAGAGATAGATAGAGATAAATAGATAGATAGAGATAGATTTAGATATATATTGACAGATAGATATAGATAGATAGATATGCATAGATATACATAGATAGATATAAATAGATATAGATAGATTGATCCCCGGACAATGTCGGGTATCCCTGCTAGTATATATATATATATATATATATATATATATATATATATATATATATATATATATATATATATATATATATATATATATATATATATATATATATATATATATATATATATATATGCGTATATATATGCGTATGTTTAGTAGAAGAGAAACTTAAACGGTTGTCTAAAAAAGTTCAGGTTAAATTTATACAGTATCAAGCCTGACTTCTGCTTGACAACTGTAACGTGAGATAAGCAGAACTAAGATATCCATCACCTCACGTGAGAATTTAACTAGCTAAGAGAAGCCTTAACAGGTTCTGACACAGAACGAATCCAGTGGTTTTCAATAGGAACTCCTTATCACTCCTGATCACTCCTTATGAGAATTAATGCTTTGGTAAACCCTTGTACAAACTCGCTACCTGTTTTGCAAAGCTTTTCTGACAGAAAGTATGGTGTGTATGTGTATGCCACACTCATAATTTCTTCATAATGCTCGTAAAATG
This sequence comes from Petrolisthes manimaculis, assembly GCA_034508575.1. Taxonomy (NCBI): domain Eukaryota; kingdom Metazoa; phylum Arthropoda; class Malacostraca; order Decapoda; family Porcellanidae; genus Petrolisthes; species Petrolisthes manimaculis. The sequence continues at coordinate 1,663,032 of JAWZYT010000298.1, read as the reverse complement.
ATGGAGTTTTGTTTTGACGTAAGTTAAGATAACCGTCATAGAACGGTAAACATATGACAGAGATTAACTTGGAGGTATGTATACTCATTGTACAGTCGGGGAACGAGGACTCTGATATCGTGTAGTGAACCCTGGTAACCAATCTTATAGGCCAAAATATTATTACATCTATCTTATCCTTCTGATGCTATTTTTGAAGCCATAAAACCATTAAGGGACCCTGTGATGTAGTCAGAAAATTGCTGGTAAATGAGTCATTCAAATATTACCACGCAACACCACCTACATGGAAGGAGCTTGTTTCGTGGCATGGTCAGGAGGAATCAGAAGCTTCTAGTTCTCATACATGATCCCAGGGATCCCAGGCTCATTCCACTGAGTCGTTTATTTAATTCTTCTTGGAGTGAGACATGGCGATGGCTCTACAACCCTACACACTCGTGATACATAATTTCTGATGAGGAGGTCGTCGAGTTCCACGTCCTCTTTCATTCATACCTGAATTTCATATTATACAAAAACTATATAAGTGACTATTTTAATGATCAATTTATACGCATTTCCAGATCTATACCTTAATATATGAAGTAAAAGTATGGCCTGCGTCTGGCCATGACTTGATGTAATACTCCCTGGTCAGGAATTATATATTACGACTGTACCTTACCTAGAAGGCAGGAAGATATATATTCCCAGACATCAGGGTCTGGGTAAAGCTCTCCCATCTGCTCGTCTTGCACGGCCACCTGAAATGTTGAGAAACGGGAAACCTGGAAGTCATTCGAATGATTCCACAAGTGCCGCGGCCCACGTGAATAAAAAAAAACACTTATTAATTTTGTTCCCTATTATCAACCAGATGGGAGTCCTGGGAGGCCAATCCTGACCAATCGGCATGTCTAGATCAAGCGGGTATAATTTATTCAATGCTAAGCGCAGACAGAGAACGGGAGTAGGGTGTAGCAATATCTGTTTGATATAATATAAAATAATGGGAGAAATCAGATATTAAGACAGGGCAAGACACAAAATTACTCTGACTAAATATTATGAGATAATGTTCTAATGTTTGGAATTATGTATAAACTCTGAAATTAAGATAGAGACAGCAGTGGACTGTAATGGGAAGAACTAAAACTATCGTCGAAAACACAACAAAACATATGTAATGGGAGTCTTCAATTTTAGAATATCAATTAGCCAGAACAAACTTCGCAGTGTCTACTCTCCTTCTAAACTTTCTTTAATCCTTCAAGATTTCTTCCTTCCAGCCCCTTTGCTCTAAGCTCATTCCTTACTTTCCTCACATATTCCTCCACTAGAGTACAACCTATAAGTCAAGGGATATACTTGACCTAGAGTACAACTGTTCCGTAAAATATCCACCATTACTTTCTTTCCTCCCTCACTCCTTCTATTCTTTTTTGCCATGTATTAAGACACTAAAGATGTGCAATAAACTATTCCAATAAAATTATGTAAGTTTATATACCAGCACGTATACAGAATGAAGTAGTTTTAGAAAATTAATGATAGAGGCAGTGAATGGACAAAAGGTGATTGAGGCGTTAAAGGCCTTGAAAGGTATAGAAGTTGTTCTATCCTTCCGTTCCATCTTGTTGGTCCCTAAAGAAGCTCACTGTTCGTGCCTGTGGATGCACACAAAATGAAATGAGTAGCAGTATGTACAGCCACGCACCAAAGTTTCTGTACCCCCTCAGGGAACAGGGGGTACAGAAACTTTGGTGCGTGGCTGTACATTGTACACCCGAGTTCGTAACTTCGCGACCACGTACTTGGATGTTTTTTATGCCATTTGAGCTGGTAACATTTATTTGGGGAGGAATCAGAGCAGGTGGAACATAGAAGAGGGACATGATACAATCTTTCACCACCAATGACACCTTTCCCACACAGTGTTACCAGTTCAGATGACATAAACACTTTGGCACGTGGTCGCGAATTTACGAGTTCGGGGTGTACTTGATGCATATGAAGCAGTAGTACATGATTTGCGTATCCTACAATAATAATAATAATAATAGTAATAATAATAATAATAATAATAATAATAATAATAATAAGGCTATGATAATGCAATAAAGTAATTTGTTTTTGTTTTTTATGACGATATCGAAAAAAAAAAACATAAGAGGGTTTAAGGTGCAGTCTGGGCATTTTTTTGTTTTATGCATACCTTCAGTTGTGCTAAATTTGTTTACAATACTAATGCGATACTAATTGCAATATTAATGCGATACCAACTGCAATACTAATTATAGCCTATATCTTGCTAGAAAGGCTGATGTTGCAAGGGCATCAACAAGTGTCTGACATATCACACGACCAGCTGTTTGTCGAGATATTACCAACTCATCACCATTACACAACTTCATATTTATTTCCTGTTGCCAAATAACGTAGATAATTGAGCACTTTCACTCGAGCAGATAATGGCTTTACATTTACTTGTTGGTGGTTGAATAACATTTCTCACATAATAGTCAGTCACTACCATTATGCCATATCGATCCAATCTAAATCTTTTCACAAGTTCAGAGTCTCCATACATATTTAAAATGTCTTTTCTTTCCTGATAAAGCCTTGCACTCCGTACTCTGACTTGCTGTTGTGCCGCCATCATCACTACCAAGTAAACACAGAGTTACACTAAAATTAAGTGTTCTTATGGAGGTGTCTCAATTTTTGTCGTCTGCTACAGTGGCTGGCTACTTAAGGATTCTGAGTATAGGACTTAAGTATTTTGTCCCGACTTAAGTGCAGGACTTACAAAATTCGTCTGCCCAGTGCACTTCTGCGCGTCGCTGCGCCTCTGCTGTGACCTGGTGGTGACGTTACACGATAAGGGATATGAAAAGTAAAAATACGTGGCAAATAGTATTTAAAAGAACGAAGTATTTCTGCAGGCCAGTGGAGGTCCTACCGTGATTCATTGCTCATAATTTTTTCAACTAAACTTTAGGAGACAGGTAGACGAACATCTCAGATAGGTGGCACGTACTGTACTGTACGTTTGGCCATTCTATCGACCTAATCGTGCGAGTTATTACCTATCTATATGAGCAGGGATCGAGATGAAAGAGACACAAAGGGTAAGTAAGGTTGATGCCGTGATGAAGTTGACGGTATTAGACCAATTACGATTGACGATATTAGAACAGTACCAGTAGCCGTCGCCTACAGTTGGGGCCAGACGCAGGTCATATATACACTTAAAGTGGTCATTCTTTTTTTGTACATTGGAGTGCCTTGATTCCTCCAAAGTAAGCCAAGAAACAGGACCAGATGAGCAAAATTAATGAATGGTTTTAAGTTGCTTAGAATAGTTTGGAGGATTCAGTTGCTCCAGATTTACCAACACAAAATTTAACCTTAGTAACCATGTAGCCTACAGTCCATCTCAGGAATTCTTACATTGAGCATTGGTTATAAGGGATCTTTATTCAACACATATTGTAGACATTGTTCTTCTGACTGAACAGACTGATTAAAGTATTATTAACCATATTACATCACTAAAAAGTTTGGTGTTTGGAAATTCAGTTACATTTTCTGGTTGTTGTGAACCCTTGATATCACACTGGTGTATACGAATTCATGAGGCCGACTGTACATACATATGTGGTCACGAATAATAGCAAGGTACTCAGAGTGCTGTTCTTACCATGGTGACGTAAGATCTCCAACTGATGCTCCTGTAATCAAGAAATATATTGGTTACTCAATGTCCTGCCCCTTGGTGTTCATATTAACTTATGCCACACTCTTTGTTCAACATATATATATATATATATATATATATATATATATATATATATATATATATATATATATATATATATATATATATATTATAGTTACATAAAAACGTTGACACAGCTCGAAGTAACCAATAATGCAAAAGATAGCTTAATTTAATTTTAACAGCTTAGACCGTACAGCTATCATGATTATGATAAGTTGATTAGTCACATCCATGAGTGAAGCTGACTTTGTGAATGTCACGGTGATGCTGGGTAATAAAGGTGTGTGTGTGTGTGTATGTGACCGATTGATGACTGTTAGTGCCGGTCAGTGAATGCTCAAAGGCAACTTATACATCACTAAAAAATGGATAACCGATTAGTGACTGTTAGTGACTATCAGTGAAAGCTCAAATGCAACTTATACATTACTGAAAAATAGATAAACTTATAATAGGAAAGATAACAAGACAAGATATAGAACAACCATGAAAAAAGTGCCACCGGAATATTCAATCTCCTTCATTCAAAATTTAATATGATCAGTGTTCCGAAGATACCATGAGAACTGCACTCAATAATCTTATATGATCATTAGATATTTCACATCACGTATACAATTCATATGTGAAATTTGTATGTAAAACACAGACGGCTACGAAACTCTGATTAACTGGACCCAAGAATTTAGACATCGGACATGAACCACCAACTAACGAACAAACTAAATGACAACATGAAAAAGACCACCAAAAGAACGAAGTGATCACTACACTAGCTGAAGTAAGAGCAGATGTTGCCCTGTTAATTAACAATGAAAATTACCAACACCAATAATACGAGACCAAAACTATACTCCGAAACTGTGAGTGGAGCACCTCAAAATAATACAGTAAAAATACAATGGACAGGCAGCACAAACTATAATGAAATAATTTCAACTGTATATCCTAATAAACCTGCTGTATTCATCAAACCTAAACACGAATCTAGCTCGCACAGTCACGCCCCAACCTTCCTAAAGTGAAGAGGTGTTATTGGCATTCTCCCTGTGTTGTTTGTGTTGTTTTTGTGTTATTGTTTGTGGGTTCTTGTTTCTGATGTGTTCTAGGTTTTGTTGGTCTATTCTATCTCGTCTTTTTTGTAGTTTTACTGTTTTTGATATTGTTGTTTGTAGTTTGTTTGTTTTGTTGTGGTTCTGTGTGTTTATGTTCGTGTGTCTGTGTGTGTTCAGTTGTTTGCTTCCCATCTAGGCCTTGCCTGGCCAGATGGAGAGTGCGGATTCGGATGTGGCCTCCTGCCTGGAGGCTGACTTGGCCATGTCGGAAGAGGATGAGTCTATCATCGAGGATCACTGGCCTGAGCTGCCTTCTCGTAACCCTCCCTCCCTCTCCTCGGTCACTCCGCAGCTCAGGTTGCAGCCTTCCACCTCCTCAACCTCTACCAAGCGACCTGTTGATGCCTCGTCCGACTCCGATGGTGTGGATTGTCTGCCTCCGGCTGCCAAGACTGCGAAGGATGCTTCAACTGAGCATGACGTACAGTACCTTCTCTGCCTCAACCTGATGTTTCATCTTTGTATACAAACTCCTTGCCCTCGTCCAACCTTCCTGATTTTGCCCCGAGAAATACCTATGTCATGCTATCCTTCCCTGGGAACCCATCTACAGACACAAAGCTGCGTTGGTTGTCTGATGTCAACAGGGCCTTCCAGCTGCAGCGTGAACTGGCTGAAGTCAAGATGGCTGCTGTCACCTCCGGGTTTGTCTACATCTCTAGGAAGCATCAGGACATTATTGATAGATTCAAGGCTAGTGAATTTTTGTCTCTGGCTCTCATTATTGAAGACTCACCCGAGAAGCCTCGTAAGTTCCCCAGCTACATCTTCACCCGTTATCCGATTGACGTTGACCCGAAACTTGCCAAGGAATACCCTGGTGTGTACTCTGCCCGTCGGTTTTTCCAAGATGGTTCCCCCATTAGCCGTATTGTTGTTGTCTGGAGTCAACCTGATCCACCTCCAAATGAGATTTCCTTTGATTTCTTCCCCTGTCTTCCACCGTGTGAGGTGAAGAAACTTAATAATGACCAGCCTTGGTGCTACAGGTGCTGGGGAGTTGGGCATATCTCCCAGTACTGTTCTGCCAGGCCGAAGTGTGCATGGTGTGCCGCCTAACATGATTCCAAGACGTGTCCTGTCAGGGGTGAACGATCACGTCCTGCTACCTCCATCTCTGAGTCTTCACCTCCTGGGGATACGTCTGGATGGAAGTGTCCACGATGCCTTCAGCCAGGGGTTTGCATGTGGCATGGATCTACTCGACGTCAGGTCCAGGCTCGTGCGTCTACTATTGCTCCTCCTCCACCATCTCTCCAGATTGCTCCTCCTACCAGTCCTGCCTCGCCTCTGGACCTGGCCCTCCGCAAGTCTGTTGCTACCCTCATGGCACGATGTACGGCACTCGAGAACCGCTTCTCTGCCCTTGAAGCCAGGATTGATGTGCTGGTTGCTGCTTAGGCTGCCAATGACTCCAAACTTTCCACCTTGGTCGAGGCTCAGCAGGCCATCATCTCAACTGTCACTACCCTGACCGAAAAGATGGATACTGTTGTATCTCGCCTAGAAAAGCTTTTCGAGTCGGTTCCTTCTCCTGGTCCAACACCCTCCTCAGGTCGCCCATCTGCCCCCACTCACCAGACTTCTACCTCCAAATACAAAGTTCGCTGGTGAGTGCCGGCTTAATGTCATCTCCTGGAATGTATGTGGTATTACCAGTTATGTTAAGCTCACTCAACTCAAGGTATATGTTTTTCGTCATCATCCCAGTATTATTTTCTTCAGGAAGCATTTCCAGGACGGCCACTCGCTGCTGGGCAAGCTCCTCCCCTCTCAGGTTATGTGCCATATGTTCATCAGGTAAGGAATGGTCTCCTGACTTACATACATAGATCCTTGCCACATCGTCTTCTCTGTACCTCCACTGATCCTGACATGACCTTTCAGCTATTTGAGGTTCTACCTGGGAATGGAGTACTCCAGTTATGTAATGTCTATTCTGCCCCAGCTAGACTCACTCTTGAGGCTCCTCCTTCTCCAACAGTGCGTGGTATGGTGTATATGGGAGATTTTAATGCTCAGCATTCTGATTTGGGTGATGGTTCTGGCTCTATTAATCGTAATAGTGTTCGTCTCCTTTCATATATCCGCAAGCATCATCTGACACGCTGGGACACTGGTGGTGCCACTCATTGCCGGGGAGGTACTCTGGATTACATCCTCTCGTCTGGCTGAACAGTTGTTCTCTGATCTTGTACCCGCTACTCATGAATTTTATAGGCTATATGTCTCCCAGCCACACCTCTAGCACCGTCATACTGCCCACTCCTGGACGCTGGATGCACGTATACAGGAGGCAAAGGAGGAGACTGAACGTGATGGCCTATTATTTCAAGCCAACTCAACTCCTGGCCTGCTCCATCGTTACCAGATGTCTAGGGACGCTTTAGTTGCCCTGCAAGAGTGTGCTCACACTGAGTCTTGGCAGCGGTTCACAGACAGTATTAACCAGCAAACAAGTGTGGCTTCTATGTGGCACTTAATTCGTCGGGTTGTTAGAAAGACTCCGGCCACTGCTCACCATCACACTCCCGCTTACTATGCCAAACAACTTGTTGATGCCTGGTCAGAACAATCTACCCCAGCCAGTCTACCCATCCACATACAAGATGTACTCGCTTCCCGTGCTGCTATCCATCGGCTACGTCTAATGTCTGCTCTGTTGCAAGATGATGACGATGATGCAGAGCAGATAACTGAGGAGGTGTTGTGCCGTGCTCTCTCCCGGGGTAAAGCTTCATGATGATTAATATTTCTAATATTACAACGTTAGGAAAGATTTTCAACATAGTTAGACTATAACACCGATAATTTGGATTCAAATCACATGACCTGTAAGTCAAAAAATTATCAAACAGGGTTTCATTTAGACACTGGATACGAATGAAACACCTTTATGAGGCATCATGTCTTCACGAACCATTTTAACATTATAACTGACTTAAACATGAACAATGAATCTTCTAACTTTAATTATCCCACGTTTCCCCATACCCTCTCCCTTCCTTCCTCTTACAAGCTACACCTCGCTACGCCGTTTTTTCGCACCAAACAACGGAACTTTAGTTTTACATTTTCTAGTATCTGTTGTATTTGAATTTATGTAGGAAACATATGCATTTTTAGAGAGACAATTTTGCTTACATATGGAGACTATAGCGAGAGTTAATAGAGTCCATTCACTGACTCTGACCACGAGTAAATAAACCCAGTGCTGCCACATTTAGCCAAGCACACCTGAGACTGGGGTTGCTACGACTGGAGGCAACTGTACGAACGTCTTCACCTAAAAGTATGATTAAATGAAAAACTAGATTTATAGAAATGACAGCATACTTTAAATTAAATTAATGTTTAAGTGTTCCAGGATGGGAAAGTACAATATTGGTAAAGTAGAAGCTGTAATAATATCAACGTTATCCCTATAATAACTATATCTCTCTCCTCTTGAATATTAACTTCCTTTGTAATGGACTCAAGGGACCCTGTGATGTAGTTAGAAAATTGAAGGTAAATGAGTCCTTCTGACCATGCCACGAAACAACCTCCTTCCCTATAGGTGTGTGTGTTTCGTGGCAATATTTGAAGTACTCATATATATCTAATTGTCTGACTACATCACTACAGGGTCTCTTAAAACTGGAGGTAAATGAATCCTTCAACTATTGCCACGAAACACACACACCTACAAGGAAGGAGCTTGTTTCCTGGCAAGGTCAGAAGGAAGCAGCTGAAGCCTTCAATATTCATACATGATCACGGGGTCCTTAATGGGGTGCAGGAGTAGGGGACAGGCTTGGGGGGGGGGGGGGGGCGGGGGGCGGGAATAGGGAGACAGGCTTGGGGTGGGTAGAAAGCCTGTCCCCTATTCCAGCACCCCCTAACCTCCCCCCTAGTATGTCCCCTACTCCCGTATCTCCCAAAAAAATCCGACCCCCCTAAACCCCCCCAAGCCTGTCCCCCTATTCCCCCCCCCCCCCTTAATGACGTAGCCAATGTGCTCCAGGGTTGATCTTGTATTATAAGGTTATGGTTGATAATAATATTTTAAGTCACCACTACTATAACTAAATATATTAATCCAGGATACAGCTGCTGGGATCCTACTCGTTATTAACACAAAAAGTCAAGTGGAAAAATATTGCGGCACGCGGCGGTGACTCCTAAGCTAATAATAATAATAATAATAATAATAATAATAATGATAATGATAATGATAATGATAATGATGATAATGATAATGATAATGATAATGATGATAATGATAATGATAATATAATAATAATAATAATGATAATGATAATGATAATAATAATAATAATAATACTAATAATAATCTGGGTACACCTGCAGTGGGGAGTGGGTGGAGTTATAGTACTGCAGGCAGGAACTGAAGGTTGTCATGCCAACACGAATGTATAGCACATCATATTTTCGCCGATATTATAAAAACGGCACTGCCAAAATAATAACATTATTGCACTAAGTATTAAACAACATAACAAAAAGGAATAATTCAGTGTACAGAAAACATAAACACTACCAATGGCTAATCACAAACTATTAAAAAAGAAGGTCATAGCATTATAATTTATACAGATACACACACAACCATATCGATTTTGCACGTAACCCTTGAAAAGCGACGCTATGTAAGCTATCGTATCAGCGAGGGGGAATTGGTGTTAGTATTGTGACAAGGTTCATTGGACTTAAAGTTTAAGGAGAGGGACGAAGGAGAATGCGTTCTGGCTGATATATATATATATCGCCATATAAACAAACTATATCCTACAATCAAGAACACGATAGATGCTTTTCATAACAATCTTTTCAAGACTCAACATTGACGTGTGGAATAAGTAACCAAATGAAACTGTACGTATAGACTACTCGGAGCTTCTCTTGAATCAATACTTTAGATTTGGTGTCATGCGTGGATACAGTCTTACGTAACGCTAGCTGTTCCTGGACACTAACTTGATAGTAAATTATGTACTAACCTGCTGGCGTGGGGATATTGGAGGTCCACTACGGTCTCACTCATGTTACTCCTTTCACCTGCTATCGTTTACTGTGGCTCTGGGGCTTGTACTATCTCTATTTATAGTCTCTCCCAACAACGGGCCGGTAGTATATGTCCGTTCTGTATACGCTCCCGTCTCAACACCAATGCATCCCGGTTATGTTACGTTAGGTTAGGTTAGATTTTCCTTAATTCGCAAACTAGAGGTAACATACATGGGCTGGGAAGGAAAATGAGACTTTTTTTTAAAGAATATTCTATGGTAGTTATATCGCTACAACCCAAGCGTCAATTTTTAACTTTGTGTCTGCCTCTTGGCCCAGGCTGAGACGAGCTTGTATACAGAACGGAAATATACTGGCAGGCTTGTATGTGTGGGAGGAGGTGGTAGAGGTAAGCCTCACTCCAGGTTTTTAGCTCCGGCCTAAGCCGAGAGCTCTAGGTCTTATCGTAATTATTGTTCTTGTTCTTCTTGTTCTTGGGGCGACCACTTCTAAAAGGGGTTCAACTGACTCACTCACTTACTCTCTTCCTCCCATCCATTTTCTTTTACCGACATTGAATCATTTTTTCAACCGAGAGGTGGTTCAACCGAGGGGTTCACCCTCAATAAAAAGGGTTCATTTTCAAAATGTCAATATAACAATATGAATACGAAAATCCAGATAAAACGTAATTAATATATTTGAGACCTTTACATATGGATATTCTATTATTTCACTTGAATCATTAAGAGCCGGAGCTTTTGAAGGGTTTTCCTTCATGTTCTTGTTATGATAACAGCATTACTTTGCCCCCCTCAGCATAAATTAATCTTGTAGCATTAAATTCCTGTGTGTAATTTTACAAGAGTTATACTTCTTGAACAGACAGAAAGAATTATTAAATTGTAAATACATTCTCAATTACCGGTATCTGATAAAACATTGTAAACGAAAAATTGTAAGATTGTTAAAAAATGTACCCACAAGTGATAAGACGCAAGTGAGGAGTGATTTAGTCATTACAGACAACTTCGAAGTGGAGGTTGAGCCAGACACGTGACGTAACTGCAATACAACATTATAAAAGGTTTGTTGTTTTGCCGTTAATGAATAATTTTGGTTGACCATTCATTGCAGTACTTCCAGAATAATTACCTCTCTTTCATACAGTATAGCCTGCATGTGTAAGAAGTTCTGTGGCCAACCGTACACTCATCCACATACACACATTATGTCACTCTATAAATCAGTAGTGGGGAACCTTCATCCTATCAAGGGCCATGCACTTGGATATTGTTATCACAGGTCGCGGGCCATAAAAAAATATCAGTAACTTTTTTCATACATTTATTTCACCTCTAATGTGACCGCTGCAACTGCTTCTCTTTGGCGAGGCGTGTGATGTTGAGTGGTACTGTTCATGATGCTGTTCGCAACGGGTTTTCAGGTTTTCATCGGTCAGTCTGGAGCACAATCTAAACTTTGCTAGAGTACATTTTGAGAAAAAATTGGTCGCAGCAGTTAGTCGTTCCGAACACAGATGCATATTTCAGTGCATGTCTCCTCAAAATAGGAAAATCGTCAACACTTAAGTATCGTCTGTATAACTCAAGTAGTAAATGATTGTTGTATCTAGCTTTCAGCTCATCATCACTATGCAGGTGAATGATTTCAGTTCATCATCACTATGCAGGTGAATGATTTCAGTTCATCATCACTATGCAGGTGAATGATTTCAGTTCATCATCACTATGCAGGTGAATGATTTCAGTTCATCATCACTATGCAGGTGAATGATTTCAGTTCATCATCACTATGCTGGTGAATGATTTCAGTTCATCATCACTATGCAGGTGAATGATTTCAGCTCATCATCACTATGCAGGTGAATGATTTCAGTTCATCATCACTATGCAGGTGAATGATTTCAGTTCATCATCACTATGCAGGTGAATGATTTCAGTTCATCATCACTATGCAGGTGAATGATTTCAGTTCATCATCACTATGCAGGTGAATGATTTCAGTTCATCATCACTATGCAGGTGAATGATTTCAGCTCATCATCACTATGCAGGTGAATGATTTCAGTTCATCATCACTATGCAGGTGAATGATTTCAGTTCATCATCACTATGCTGGTGAATGATTTCAGTTCATCATCACTATGCAGGTGAATGATTTCAGCTCATCATCACTATGCAGGTGAATGATTTCAGTTCATCATCACTATGCAGGTGAATGATTTCAGCTCATCATCACTATGCAGGTGAATGATTTCAGTTCATCATCACTATGCAGGTGAATGATTTCAGTTCATCATCACTATGCTGGTGAATGATTTCATGTTGCAGGTTATCAGGCACATCATCTGGTTCCACATTATACGTTGTAGCAAAAATGTTCAACTGTTGTTGTCCCTGAACCTTTCACTAAATGCCTCAATTAGTTTCGCACATTCACCAGTATGTTCATACGTTATTGAAGGCTTTTGTCCTTGCAGAGTGGGTAAATGAACAGTGTTATTTCTTTCAAGTTGCCCTTTCCACAGCTTTAATTAAGTTTCAAATTATTCCACGTTTGAAAGCAGAGAGCTGAGAAGGTGTTTGTGACCCTGCAGCTTGACGTTCAGCTTTGAGAGATACTTGGTAATGTCAACCATGAACGCAAGATCACACAGCCACTTGGTATCACTGAGTTCCATGACAGGTGTTCCCTTCATCTCCATGTATTGCTTGACTTCATCACGCTGTTCATAAAAGCACATGAGTATGTTCCCACGACTCAGCCTCCGCACTTCACAATGATAAACAACATCACCGTACTCCAAATCAAGATTATTCAGTAACTCCTTAAACTGGCGGCTGTTTAACCCTCTGCTCTTGATAAAAATTAATGCATGACACTACTGTTGACATTATATTGTTGAGCTTCAGTGACTGTACACGGAACCAGTTGTAAACGTTTTGCCAAAAGTCCCAAGACGTTATGACAGTTATGTAGTAGGTATGTAGAAATTCCGAAAATATAAAAATAGGAAATATTTTTAACACACTTCGGCTTAGTACGATACATTTTCCTTGGTACTGTAAATACTTCGTGGCAAGCTCAGCTGCTCAGCCAGGAGCGATGCAGACGTACAGTCGCGAACCAAAGTTTCGCACCCCTCTTGGCTGATAGGAAGGTGAAGTCAGTGTTAAAGATATGCTAAACGATCGGACAAACTGGTGTATCAAGTTTGTAAAGAAACAGTGTAAGGTTCATTTTTACAAACAACAAACTGCAAGTCATCGAAAATGAAGCTGACACTGTTTCGTTACCAACTCGATACACCAGTTTGTCTGATCGTTTAGCATATCTTTAACACAGTCTTCACCTTCCTGTCAGCCAAGAGGGGTGCGAAACTTTGGTTCGCGACTGTACGGTATATAAGCTAATAAGCTGGCATTACTATGTATTACTTATAATTTCTGTACTATGTATATTCCGATTTCATTGACAACTAATTGAATTTAAATATTCTGTAGCCTAGTACATAATATAAATATAATATATATACTTCATTCATGTTTTATGAAATAGTATTTATGAACAGCCTTGCGGGCCTGATCAAATGGCCTTGTGGGCCTTATACGACCCAGAGACTGTCGGTTCCCCATCCCTCCTATAAATATATCATCTTAATGACCATTACGTAGTCGATAAACGATAAGTTAAAACAACAGTGGAGCCAAGAAAAAAGTGTACTTACACAAGATAGCGTCAAGGTCAATTGGTCCCTCACCAGCAGCTGGTATGACGTTACGGCGTATCAGGGAAACCTATTTACCACATGTACAGTCACGGCAGATAGTCCTTGACCAGCCTGTGATGGAAGGTGCGGCCAACTATTTGCCGCAACTGTACAGTTGAGCAAGTAAACAGTGTAAGAAAAATATGAATGTATATGGCAATATCTTTCAGTTCTTTGTAGTAAACCCTGGAATTTTTTATATATATATATATATATAGGCAACAATACATGAAGGTAGAAGGGATCCTCGAGAATCTAATGCACACACACACACACACACACAGAAATACTGTATAACTATATATATTTACCTTATAAACAGCTTAAATCCATCAAAACAAAAGTGGCACTCCAGAAGTTCCTCCAAAACATATTGGTTCAGCAGGTGTCGACAAAGCACGTACAGTTGCCAAAAAGGTTTTGCGACAAAAAAGGAATTCAATGTGGCGAAGTCTGGTTGTTCCACCAGTAGTAAACACCTGAAGACATTATGAATGAAGCACCTTCATCCCCACTCCCTGTGTTTGTAGTGATACGATAATATTATGATTGGCTGATGAACTGAGTCGCGAGACAGTCATATCTGCCCTTACATCTTTCAATACTGGATTATTACTAATTATTACATTAGGTATGAATAATTACTATTGATACTCATATTTTGACAAGTTACAATACAGAAAAAGAAAGTGAAAAAATAATCATCATTTGTAAACAGTGATCCGAATAAAATAATTTGGCTGTGAGTAATTAATTAAGGTGAGCCGGGGTGAGAGAAGTGAAGAAAGTTCTGTATCATCCTAACAGAAACCATTGAGAGTTTTCGTTGCTTAAGTATATAATATATACTTTATTTTATTGTTGATCTTACTGTAGTACGTTCTAATTCTATTTTACTCAGGTGTTATTATAAAAAAAAAAAAAGTAGGCCCATGCATCACTCTTGAGAAACATTAGTAACATGTTGGTTCGAGATGGTAGAAAGAATTTCGAACTCCAGTTAGGTTAACATTCTAATAATACCAGAATCCCAACAAAGGTGGCAAGGGAAACTTTAATCTCAGGCTTCTCACAACTTCTTGCGACATCACAAAGTGCACACGATGGATCGCCAATTGGATAAGGTTGCTCAAAGAGGAAGGATAGTGGGAATGAAGGAGGCGGGGTTATCTGCAGCAGATGAGATAGCAGCAGAGCTTGGCCTTCACCGAGCGACTGTTTACCGTTGGATAAGGAGGTGGGAAGAGGACGGGAAACTGAGAGATCGGCCTAGGTCAGGTGTTAAGAGGAAAACTACACCTCAAGATGAGCAGCGAATTAGAGAGTAAGCAGAGACCCATCCTTCCGGCAATGCTGTAGATTTTCAACAGAATTTGAACCTTGATTTGTCAGCGCAGACTGTGAGGAATAGACTAAAGGAAATGGGATATCACCATAGAACACCATCAAACAAATTTAACTGAGAGACACCGGCAGTTGCGGCTCCAGTTTGCACAGTTATATCTGGACTATGGCCTGGACAACTGGGAAAGGTCATTTTTTCGAATGAGAAGACGTTCAGCTGTACTTGCCATGGGAGATTTCATTGTTGGAGGCAAGATAATACAAGGTAAATTTCGGATGGCATTTTCTAATTCCAAAGTCAATCATTCCTGTTATATGATTTTTTTTATAATACTAGTGTTATATTTTACTTGATATTATTAGGCTTACCAATTAACACATTCAATATGTAATTTATGCTGTTATCTGGCGGTATATGAGGAGGGTACCGGTAGCGGAGAAAGGACGTGAGCACCAACACATTATTTTGGTAAAAGAGGAGCTTTAATAACAAAAAATGCTAATTTTCTTCAATGCTAATTCAATGTGAACACAGTGATGTCAATAAAATTTGTTTGAAACTAAAGTTAATTATTTTGTGAAATTTTCAAAATTTATCGTCCTCTCTGTCCCACCCTGTAGTAGTAGTAGTAGTAGTCTGAAGATACTGACTGGAATGTTGCGATGATTAATATAAATACACGATTGCATTAGACAGAATATTCTTAATCTGAATTTATCATTCGTAATGTTCTTATCATATATTTTGGTTTAATAAATTTATTCTGTATTGTATTATGATAGCAAGAAGACCTATTTCGACCCCACCCCCCCTCTAACGGAAACCGCTTTGCCGAAGTGGGGGGGCTTGTGTGTCTCTGAGACCTGGTGAGCTAGACTAGAGGGGGCTCCGGCCCCTGCTCTGCCCCGATATCGGCGAGAGAGGGTTTCCCATGCTAGGAAGGTCGCCAGTGAGAGACCAGACTAAATCGTTCCCATCTTTCAGTTCTTCAACTATACCTCTTTTCATTTTATTTCCTTCATGCTTGCTGTCACACCTCTCTATCACCTTTTTCAGGCGCTATAGGACCTCGATGTTGCGGCGCCTAATACCCATCAATCAATCAATCTTTCGACCACCAAGGATATCAGTAGTTCTGAGTACTCCAAACTTTTCGTGAGCAAAAATCATTCTCGTTTGCTCATAGTACCTTGCAAGAGCCTTGAGCAAAAATGTTGAAGCTAATTTATAATGGTTGAAGGAAATGTGTCTAGTGTGACGCTGCCTTAACTGTTGCTGCTCCTCAACATGGAGATTAATGTATATCAAACATGAAGATCTACAGTGAGATCTCGTATCTACTGTAGAAAGTTCACATCTAATAACACTATTGGACCTCTACCCATATTCACATCAAACAAGGAAGCTTTTATCTTAACGATAAAAATACTGTACTATCAAAGGAAAATATACCAACACCTACTTCCATCAGTTAAGGAAAAGAAGAACTGAAAACTTTGCATGAGATTACAAGTGTTAGCAGCATTATTGGTGGGGAAACAGTGAAGACAAAGAGTACAATAGTCATTCCTAAATAATCCCTCAGTTTCCCAGCAATAATTGACAGTTTCACAGTTTGGGCACAGGTTTAATATCAACAGACTTCTGAAAGTGTGGAGCCACTTGTCAACTACTAAATTTTGCACACATGTTGATTCATCTTGCCCAACTCACCAGAGCTTCCCAGTGTACTTTAACCACTCGATGACTGTACCGTGGATGTGGAGAAGTTATCTAGACAGTAGCAAAGTTGTGGCAAGGCAGTAGAGATGGAATTAGTGAATGAACAGCCCTCCACAAAAATCCAAGTGATGTGTTTGCATATGTGAATATTGTCAAAGGAATGGTCAACATGGTGGAAAAGGATTGTGAAATAACTATCTG
The DNA here is from genome assembly GCA_034508575.1 of Petrolisthes manimaculis. Lineage (NCBI taxonomy): Eukaryota > Metazoa > Arthropoda > Malacostraca > Decapoda > Porcellanidae > Petrolisthes > Petrolisthes manimaculis. The sequence continues at coordinate 1,646,080 of JAWZYT010000298.1, read as the reverse complement.
GACATAGGCGTTACCATGGCCCAGGTACAGTTGGACACAGGAATTGTACTACAGCCCAGGTGAAATATACTTGTCCCATTTGAGTAACCAGTGTCTATTATCAGGTAGTTGCATTTTATTACCATCCTCAATACTGACCTCTGCCCCTGATGTCTCCTATTTGTCACTAAGGAACTTGATATTGGGAGAAATTGACCATCTTTCACTTGGGCTATCCTCGAATTCCTGTGTCCAACTGTACACTGCTACTCGCACACACGTCACAACTTCCGAACTTGTATCCAGCCACAGAGGGAGGGAAGTGAGGGTAATTCCCAAATACTGCAGCTGTTATGGTATGGTATCAGTGAGGGTGTTTTATGAAGTTCGATGGCCTTATAGTAGGTGCCTGAAACTCAAAATCGAAAGAGTAAATATCCTCAGGCCCTCACCTGAGAGAAATTGATCTCCCGATCTATGGGTTATGATTCCAGAACACTAACACCCGTAGTTTTATAACATTTGAGGGCCCTTACTGGAGCTCTATGAACCCTCCAAACTACTCCAGGCAACAGATTCCCTATTCGAAACACTGAAGTGTTTTGTGGCCTGGAATATTTGGAGGGTTCATAGAGCTCCAGTAAGAGCCCTCAAATGTTTTAAAACTACGGGCCTAACTACTCGGCCACCTCTCCTAAGACTGCTGCACAGTACAAGGACATTCATAACAGGAGAATTAATGCACTTATTCAAACATTTCCCGAGACACAGCTGGCCCTTTCACACAGCCAACAATGATACTGCTGATTTAGAGGGGTTTCTAAATGAGCCTGCTGAGAAGGAAGCATTAAGGAAACTGCAACACAAGACACCAACCACCCTTTGCTGAGAAGCCCAAGTCAGCCTTAAGTCTCAGATACCACTCCCCTTCAACATACTCGATAATTGGAATATAGCAGTCTTTTAATTTTTATTCCTTATATAAGATGCCTTTTATCATTTTATTATTATTATGATATAACATGCATTACAACACAGCTTGAGGAACTTCAACAACAACAACAACAACACGAGAGAAAAGATGTTAGTGGATGTTGGAAAGGGGTTTGTGGAGTCTGAACTGGACTTACTGGATCGTATGGTTAGTAATTTTCCACATAAGATATACTATTTATATGTCTGGACCTTGAAGGATGTAGGCAGTGCCAATTAACCACAAGTTATGTAACGTAATATATAAAACAGTACAGGAAAATAATATATATGTACTGTAGCTCCAAAAATTTACTATAAAACATTTATTAAAAACAGTACAGGAAAATAAAATAGCTCCAAAAATAGTACTATAAAATATTAATTAAAAAATACAGTACAACTTAATGTTATTAAATGCTGGATATTATGCTGTACAGAGTGGGAAATTATTCCTTTCACAGTTATGACTAGTTTCTGAAGTATTAGTCCATAAAAAATTGACAAACGTTCTTTCATTACAAATAAAAAGTACTGTAATACTAAAATGTAAATTACTCCTTTTACAGTTATGACTAGTTTCTGAAGTCTTAGTACAGTACATAAAAAATTGACAAATTACCTTTCATTACAAATAAAAAGTAATACTAAATAAAATACAATGGTTCTGAGAAATATAACCCTACCATATACTATACAACAAGACATAAAATTCCACTCCATCTCAGGTGGAAGATTTTCAGCTCCATCTACTCTACAGGAATTACCATGAAAAAAAATATAAATACTGAGGATGACATTGGTAAACAAGTACACCTGAACTCATCAATTCACGACCACATACCGGGATATTTAAGGGGGTGCGGGAATAGTGGGACAGGCTTGGAGGGTGCGGGAGTAGGGGTACAGACTTGAGGGGGGGTTTAAGGGGTGAGGGAGTAGGGAACAGGCTTGGGGGGTTTTGAGGGGTGTGGGAGTAGGGGGACAGGCTTGGGGGGGAGGGGTTCAGGATGTGCGGGATTGGGGGACAGGCTTTTTACCCACCCCAAGGCCTGTCCCTCTATTCCCACACCCCCTAAGCCTGTCCCCTACTCTCCCACCCCCTTAAGCCCTTTAAACTGGTAACATTTATTTGGAGAGGAATCAGAGTAGGTGGAATATAGTACAGGGATATGATACACTCTCTCACCTACAATAACACCCTTCCCACACAGTGTTACCAACTCAGATGACAAACATTTGGGGGCGTGGTCGTGAATTTACGAGATGGAGTGTACAGTACCAGACAATACTGTACAAGGTTCTAGGGTGAGTTGAGCATCATCATTCTCAACTGTGATGCATTTTCATACATGCCTATCCTATAAAAATGTCAGAAAACAGAGTCGATCAGAATTTAGGCTCTTTGCATAAGGAACAAAAATATGAATAATTGTAGTTAAATGAAAAATATATGTATATACAGTGAAAGCTCTTTTATCCGGCACCAGTGGGACCGAGAACGTTCCGGATACGAGAAATTGTACTTTAAATTTACGTTACTTTATATTCATTCACAAGTACAGTTAAATATCGATTTAACAGACCCCAATACAACGGATTTCGGTAGGTACATTATTTACACATCATTACATACCTATTTATGCATATATACAGTTGACTCAAATAAATCCGAGGAGTTCTTATACATAACGAGCGAAATTACAATAAATATGTCACGAAATGATATCACTCATCTGTGAAGTGTGAGTGTGTGTGTATTGCCCCACGCTCCTTGCCCCCCTACCCTCAGTCTCCATTCACCCTAGCTCAAGGTCAAGGGAATATAGGCCTATCCCATGGAGGTAGAATATTAGTAATTATGAGTTAACCACCAGCTTCAACACTCAGTCATGTCAGGTGGTGCATTTACAAAACCAAGAAGGAAGGTTTTTCTTGAACAAAAAAAGAAAAAAATACCAGAATATGCTCAATAAAATGTAAACAAACGATATCGCGCTATCTCCCCCCTTCCCCCTCCACCACCACCATACATGCTTACGACTCATTTCATTCATGAGTCATCTGCGAAAACCTTAATACAAATTGTTATATGCATTTAATATGATTTAATACGAATTGTTATACTGTATTTACATTAAAATATAACGGTACAGTACACTTCTCTTCACTTTTAACACTCGTCACTCCCTCTTCACTCTGTGCTCTGAGCGGGTGAGCGTGGCAGCTCATTTTTGCTATACAGTATTTATATTTTTATGAAAAAAATGCCGGATACGGGAAGTTTCCGGTTAACAGAATGCCGGATAATTGAGCTTTCACTGTATATATATACAGTATATACATGTACATAAATGCATCAAAAAATATGGATGCATGCAAGGTGTGACTATTTAAAAGTACAGTATTAAAAAACATCGACAAAATGGTGGAATTATGAAAATTCTATGGTTTCTCATTGCTACATGCAAATGAGTAAGACTATTTTCATATTGTATCAGGGATGTTTACAAACTTACATTCATATTTTAGGTTTCAAAATCAAATATATTTTTCTTCACCACAGTTGTCTATAGTGTTAACTATAGCTTGGAAAATCTTACATGACTAACAAAAACAAAACAAAACAAAACTTACATATTGGAGTGGTATTACTGTGCTTTACAGTTTTCCTCTGACATTTTGTTGGACTGTCTTGCGAGGTAATACTTGGAGTGATCTTTATTTTCCTTATCCATACACTGCCACATAGGAACCTTATCAGAATCCTGGGTTTGTCTGGCTCCTGGCAGACGCTCAATCCTGGTGTGGGTATTGTATATTCCCAGCTGTTGGGCATCCCCTCTGTTACCATTCTCCTGGCTTCCAGCATCAGCTTGATCACTATCCTGGAAACAGAGAGGAAGTAATTATCAAAGAGTCAATATACAGTACAGAAAGGATTAAATATATACGGAATGTATTAGGGATAAAACCATAATTAGGTTAATCTAATGTATAAAACTTGTGCTGTAACCATTTAACAGTAGAGTGTATCTGCCAATTTACAGTTTTTATCAGAGTCAAATGCAACAATAATTAAAACAGTACTGGTAGTTAATAGGCTACTCAGTAATTTCCGTCTCCTTCAAAGTTAATTCATCCCTAATATAGAGATAGTCCTCTTCCAAGTTTTTCAATTTCATTTTTAATGTTTTACATTCATACTCTAGGTGTTCTTTAGCTTCTTTTTCTTCTATTATAGCTATAACCATATTCTTCCTGTCACAACAAACTTCTTCATAGGTTTTGTTTAGATGTTTCAGATCTGTCTGGAGTTCCTGTATCTTACTAGACTTCTCTATATCTAGTTTCATTTCAAATGATTCCTTCACTTCATTACTTGCCTGTAAATTTTCCTCTACCTTTTTCATTTCCCTCTCCAGCCTCTCCAGTTTGTGATCCTTGGCTTCTACACAACACTTCAACCTGGTCATCTCCTCATTACTGGTAGCTATTTTCATTTGCATATCATTTATATCCTCATCCCTTTTGCATAACTCTTCAATACGAGACTTTGTTTCGTTCTTATGTTCTAACAACACTTCTTTCAATTCTTCTTCTCTTTTAGAGAGCATAATCTTGAGATTGTCAACAGTGTCTCTCAGCTTGCTGCATTCAACTATTTGTCCAGCATATTAATTTTTAAGAATTTCCAACTCATTCAGTTGACAAATTGGTACAGTGGGAAAACATGATACAAACTGTTACAAATATTGGAGTGGATAAAGAAGATAAGGTAGTGCAGGTGATTCAGACTGAAGAAAATAACACTGAGGAGCAGTTATTAAGAGAGCCTGCAAAAGAACTCAAGAAAAATCTTCAAACCAAAACAGAGGAATTGGAGGATACCAGAAAGTTACTTGATAATCAAATGAAAACATATGGCATGATTGTTGAAAAGATTAACAGTGTAAGAGATACATTCAGTGCTATAAGAGATGGATTAGGTATTGAAGCAAGCAAGGTTGAAAAAAAATGAAGATGTGGTTAATGAACCTCAAGATTTATCAGACCTAGTAATAAATTTGAGCACATTGGAGGAACAGCTACAAAAGAGATATGAAGATTTGAACACATTGAACGAACAGCTGAATGAAAAGACACTAGAATTGAACACACTGAAGGAACAACTTAATGAGAAGCCACTAGAATTGAACAGACTGAAGGAACAACTTAATGAAAATGAATTTCACATCAGAACTATAACTGCTGAGAAAGGAAGTGACTGTACAGAAGAACAAAAGCAAAATCAGGCAAACCTTGACTGTGCCCTAGAAAGGACTGTACATCTAGTGAAAGAACAAGAGCAACAGCGTCTCACTTATGAGAATCGACTCTTCCAAGAATTGTAAGGTTTTACTAATTTTGCAAGAAACATCCCACAGGCTCCCAGGCTTACCTGATTGAGATGACCGATGGTGAGGTAATGCTTCTTCTCTGCCAAATGTCTCAAATTTCTGCAGATACTGTGACTGGAAAGAAATAATTTTAAATTAATCAGATAATTTCCTAGAATATAACATGTTCTGGAAATTCTCTTTTCTTCATTGTCATAGTATATCTTAAAACAATGTACTCATGTCTGCAATGACCTTTATATAACTGTTAATCTAATCCTCTCTTAAAGAAGCAATTAAGAGATTACATGGACATGGAGTAGTGCTCATCAAATGAGAATAGGTGCTGTGGAAATGAGTTACCGGTACTTGAGAGGTGCATGTGGACTTACTAGGTGGGACAGAGAAAATAATGAGTGTGTGTATAAGAGATGTGGTATGAGTGAGAAGGCAATTGGTATTGAGTGTGGAGTGGTTGAGAGAGTGAAACGTAATACACTGAGATGGTTTGGACATGTAGAGAGAATGCAAGGTGAGAAGTTTGTAAGGAAGGAGTAAGGAAGTGAAGTTGTGGCACCTGGTGTGAGAGGCAGACCACCAGTTAGATGGCAGAACAAAGTGGAAGAGTATGTTAAGAAGAGAAACATGAGGGGCAGGGGGGGCTTGACTGAGTAAGGGAGTGTTGGAACAGGGAAAACTGGAGACACTTCTGCCGAGGCCACCCCCTTGGGGAGAGGTCCCGGAGGGAACGAGGCGTCGGGGCTACAGATAGATAATGTTACACATAATGGTGTACAGTATTTCCTAATATAGATTAATGGTAGTTCCAATCAGTATTGAGCACTTCCTCAAACAGTAAATGTGAAAATGTGATTTGCTCGAGACAAATTTTTTTGCAAAATATTTCATAAATTTGTAGTTTATTGCATATACCGTATATTCAGTATCTCAGAACATTTTAAAGCTTTATAAACACATCTGTTATCCATAAGAGAATAAATACAGATATAAATATAGTGAATTAGTACCCGGTAGCTAAAGATTGCTTTTGATACCAGGGTAACAAAAAGTACCATATCATCTTACATTAATTAAAATCCTCTTATGGTATTCAAAAATTGATCTAGAAGAACATGAAGCTGAAAAGGCTAAAATTACTTGCATATACATAACTACAAATTTTCAAGACATTTGCAGTTATACTGTATGACTACAGAAAATAATGGCCTGAGTTTGTGGTAGTGAATTTTGTTTGCAGTTTCCAATATCATCCATCAGGTTTATCCTCATCCTTTTCAAAATTTTCCCAATATTAACTTGGCTCAACCTAAAACATCTTCATATAATTTCCTCTTTTAGAATTTCCAGCTTACCTTATAATTTCCAATTTTGTTTTCATAGCTTTCCTCAAGCATAACGATCTCATTTTTTTGGAACTTCTGTAGGTTCCTCATCTCTTCCTGCCAGTTGCTCATCCATTCATCCTGCACCATCAATTTATCTGTCAGCTTTTTGTTTCTACTTCTGAGAACATGTGCTGGTGTGCCTGGTGTACTTGGAGTTCCTGCCAGTGAAAACATTCCTTCTATTTTGGGAGTGGCTGGACTGGTAGTTGTAAAACTGAAAATAACCATAACATGTATTAATTAAGCCCTAAGCCATAATGGACCTATCACAATGAACTGTATTCTAATCACCCACCAAACTTATAAGTTCACTAATTTCTGTATGAAAGATTTGCCAATATAATCCCTTTTAAACCAAAGAGAGAGAGACACATTTGAATAAAATAAGGTAAAAATGCTTTACCCACGACTCAACCCAGATTCCCAGATGAGATTGCTAAAATGTGAAGATATCAAATGACACCCAAAATATAGTGGCACTGCTTTAACAGCCTGCAGGACCATAACTCTGCCACCATCCATTGTTTTAAAAATTATCTTGTATATAAATTATGGAACCAAATCTATAAATATCTAGTTTGTGTGTTGTGATGGCTGTGGAATCCAACAAAAGAAAAACACAGAAAAGTTTTACTTTACACTTCCCTTGTATCCTATTTTACCAAGGGACAAGGAGTATTGGGAGGCAGCTTGTTCAAGGATAAAATTGATTTTTTTTTTTAATTTACTGTAGGATATATTTGATACCACCATTAATATTATAGATACAAACAACTAGTTCTCTAATCCTGGTACAAATAAACTGGAACTCACCCTATACTGGGTAATGAGGAATGATCTGTTTAACAGGCAGCTTGCTTGGTATAAGATGGTGGTGACGGAGTGATGTCAAACTTGACTCTCCTCCGCCGGTGCTTGGTGGTAATGTTTGAAGGCTCTGGGGACTCAAACAGTTTCCAAGCATGCCAGTTTTGATTGTTCAGCAGCAGCTAAGACCAAGCTTACATCCTGTATCCCAAAGTCTGTTGAAAATACAAAACAATAATAATTTAGAAGCTTACACCTGGATAGCAGTGCAATGCCCAAAATGGTGCATTTGTCATGGCTTCTAGCTGCTAAATTGCTTTTATTGGTGTCAGGAACCAGCACCTGTTTACACCTTCATTTTGTTGTATTTTAGCAATTTTCTTTCGCCTTATTGTAAGCCTTTGTTTTGTTGTTAACACTTTGCTTATAAAGTGTGTATTTATTTCAATACTGTGTCAATTTTATTTTTGTTATTCTATCTATCTAACTATCTATAGCTCTGATGCCTCGTTCCCTCCAAGGGGGTGGCCATGGTAGAAGTGTCTCCAGTTTTCCCTGTTCCAACACTCCCTCCTTACTTGTTCAAATCCTCCTCTGCCCCTTACGTTTCTCTCCTTTACATACTCTTCCACTCTGTTTTGCCATCTAACTGGCGGTCTGCCTCTCACACCACGTCCCATAACTTCACTTCCATACACCTTCTTTACAAACTCCTCACCTTGCATTCTCTCCACATGTCCAAACCATCTCAATGTATTACTCTTCACTCTCTCAACCACTCCACACTCAACACCAATTGCCTTCTCACTCATACCACATCTCTCGTACACACTCTCATTACTTTCTCCATCCCACCTAGACACACCACATGCTACTCTCAAGTAGCTCATTTCCACAGCACCTATCCTAAACTGATGAGCCTTACTCCATGTCCATGTCTCTGATGCATATGTAAGTGTTGGGCAGGATTATACTGTTCCTCATTCCCCTTTTCACCTCCATACTCACACTTCTACCCTTCATAATCCTTCCCAATGATCCTATGACCTGTCTACCCTTCACTGCTCTCTCCCTAATTTCTCCTTCTATACTTCCATGTTTACACAGAACTGTCACCAGGTACTTTGTTATTGTTTTGTTATTTTGTTTGTGCACGTGTTTTCATGTGGTAACCCCTGGTTCTTTTCCCAGTCCACTCGTGTCCTGTGTAAAACATCTGGTTGTGTGGTGAGGGTGGCATCTGGCGGCCACTATCACTGTTCACCCCATTTTCCTTGCTTCACGCCTAGGGGTTTCGATCCCTTGGTACATCTCTGTAGGGACACCGCACCTATGGCACATCTTAACTTTCGGCCTTACTTTCTCTACGAGCCTCGAGGACGAGGGCAAGACGTGTGTGGCGGATACGTGATGGGTCTGTTTTGTCATGGGCTGATTCTGCCCCAGGTGCTGAATTAGGCTTCTCGAATTCAGCACCCTTCGTCAGGTATCTCGGAGTCACAGGGGCTAGAACCCTTGTCACTCCCAGATGACCGAGGACCTTCCCTAGACGGTTCTGAATAGAGATTATACAGACCGTCGTGCTGTCCCCTTCGATAACCTTCCCGGTACCAGGGCCCAGCGGGGAAAGGGCGCCGTCTCCTCCGCGAGCGCACTCACCTTGTCGCTCCCGGGGGAGAAAGTGCAAGGCCAAGGTCAGGGGCAGCTCCAACAAAAAGACTTACCGCCGCCGCCATACCCCCTCGCCCGCCTCCTCGAGCTCGTCGGCTCAGTCATCGTCACCGGTGCGCAGGCGGCGTAAGCCTGCGCCAGCGGTGGCGTGCACTGTGTCGGTGGTTGGCAGTGCAATGTCCTAAATGGTTTGTTTGATTACACTGTTAACAGATGACTGGTGATAGGGAAGCCTTTCATTTAGGTCATATTCAATTAAAGATAGATATATTACTGTATAGCTTAAATAATAAATAGCACAAAGTTTAACTTAAGAAAACATATTAACATTTATTTGATTGGTGAGAATATAATGCTTTTGTGTTGATACCTTCGTTTACTGTAATTCACAAAATCCAGCAGATATTTCATTTCAAGAGTCTACTACATACAACAATATGATGACAATACAGTACAGGACCACATTTCATATAAATCCACACAGCAATACCATACTTATTTTCTCATTCCTGGAAAATGACAGTCAAGATGAGATAAAACAAGGAGAATGAGCAAATGAATCGGAACCAAGGATTTCACTAACCAGTCACCTCAAACAAGAAGGGATTTGATCATTGACCACATTCATAACCACAACAACAAATAAGAATTGTCCGTTGAGGGCTGAGCCTATCCGAAAGCGAGAAAATTGGCATCTTTTAGCATACCATTGCCTACAATACAGGGTCCCTTAAGTTGTACAGTACAAAGTCCAGTATTGGTACCGTTTTACTGTATATTAATTATTTAAAGTTACACTACAAGTGTCAATTTTATAATCCAATGCAATGAACCTCCCTAACATTTTCTACACCCTATGACAAGGCTACCCTCAACTTGGAATCATGTCTGTTTCTGTTCAAACTTTTTTTTTTTTAAGTACAGCACATAATGGAGATGGGTGAAGTATTAGCATAACCTGGAATAATGAATTATGCAACGGAAAAATAAATTGCAATTGAAAAAGTAACTGATACTGCTGGACTTGCCCCTTCATAGAGCTACAAGACACTAGGAAGATAATACATAATAGTATGAACATCTTATTTTGTTATTGTAAAATAGCATATGATATTTCTTTACTTCACAACTGTTGCCTTGAAACTGAAACTTTCTAAATGGATACATTATAAACTTACCATCTGAAGTAATCGAGCAATCATTCAATTTGTCTGGTAAATCCAAGGTTAGAGAACTGTCAAAGGAAACATTTCTGTGCTCAGCCCAAGGTGGCAACTCTGGCCGACTAAAACATAAATCCATCTTGTTACTTCCAAAAGGCATTAGTCCCAAGCTGGTTCTCATGGCCAGAGCTATTGCTGGTGCAGCCCAGGTCTCTCATCTTGCTCTATTCTGTTTTACCTGCAAACACAAAGACTGTAAACAGCTTTCCCACCTTATTTATTCAGCAAGTCATACAATTATTGGGAAGAATCATGAAGGCTAAATGTGTGAGCATGGAAGTGAATAAGGATTGAAAAATTGTATACTTCACACACTGATGCAAACAATGAGTAAAAAACTGGACTTAAAATTGGGCCCAACATTCTACACCTTTTCATCTTCAAATTAAAAAAGATGAACTTCAAATTAAAAAAACTGACTTTCATTTTTTAAAAAAATTATTCAAATTTAAAAAAAATGACTTTCATATTAAAAAATCTGAACTTCATATTAAAATTTTTTAACTTCATATTAAAAAAATTTAACTTCATATTAAAAAAATTGGTAAGCCTATTCCACTGAAAAAAAAAAATGCAGTGGCCCTCATGGTAGTGGAGTCGGCTGTACATCAGAGAAATTCAACGCTAGATAAGATTACCAAGCATACAGAAAGGAGCCACAGAGGGGTTGCAAGGGGCACAGGCCATATTTTTCACTAATTTCAATGACTCATTCCCCTGCCATTTGGATTAAGGAACTTTTACTGTACTACCAATGACTTTAAAATTCAGTGTTTATTGAAGTGTAGTCTGTAACTGTACATGAAAGAGGTACAGTTGAGCAAGTAGAAAATGCAAAAAAAATCTGGTTGAATATAGCAACATCTTTACCACCACTCAAAGTTCAGCCAAGCATCATGTTCCACTTTACATTGGCTTTGGATTCTCAGTTATTCATAAATATAAGACGGATTATACTACTGAACAAAGAAATGCCAGATGTTGCCATATACAACCAAAATTTTCTTGCATTTTCTACTTGTTCAACTGTACACAAGATCATATTTATACATATGCTGCAAACTAAACTACAAACCTACTATTCAGAAAATGGAGTGTGATCTGGAACTGCGCTCATTCAGGTTTGTCATTCCCATGTGGCTGTTCTTCTCTCCCTTCCCCACGAGAGCCAACAACTGGTAGAATAAAATTAAGTTCTTTAAAAGTTGTGACATACTACAAGAAATAGAATGATTAGCATACTGGGCTGGTAGCTACAATGTACTGATATATCATAGATCTAAAGCCTTGTTCCCTCCAGACTCTATTATCAAACAGGCACAAACCATCTCAGAAACCCTGTCTTAGGGACATCTGTAGTACTTTTTATACAAAACATGGCAATGCAGGGTGGCAACATTTATATACCAATACTCAGAGAAGTACAGTTGGACACATGAATGGGTGGTATAGCCCAAGTGAAAGATGGTCCGTTTCTCCCAATATCAAGTTACTTAATGCCAAATAGGAGACATCAGGGGCAGAAGTCAGTATTGAGGATGGTAATATAAAACAAGTACCTGATAATAGACACTGGTTACTCAAATGAGATAAGTATTTTTCACCTGGGCTGTACCACCCATTCACGTGTCCAACTGTACCAGACATACATTCAGGTGGCCATGTTTCCCTGCAAAACAGAATCATTTCTGTGAGACAGCTGTGGTTATATAAATGGTTGAAAACTCCTGTAGGCCTAAATCTGCTAGACAACATCTTAGTTTCATCATTCAACATAGCATGTTATAATATAACATTCACACAAGCTACTGACAGCACCATTTGATCAAATAGAAAAAATCATTAGAACATTAATTCAGCATGGTAACTCCATTTTAATGATTAGACCACTGACTAATGTTAGACTTTTACTAGCCACAAGAAGAATCCAAATCCAAGCAGAGAAAACAACAATGTATGTTTTGATTGTAGATTTCCATGTACGACACCCTAAATTGAAAAATTAATAATTGTACCAAAACATTACAACTACAATACCATTGTACAGTAGTAACAGTACCTCATACAAGTACTGTACCTGCTTTTTTAATGTAAAAAAAGCAGTTTCCCACAAGTGGGGTGGTTAGACCACCTAAAAAAGGAGGAACATAGTCACGAAACATTGAGGAAAATAATATGATACATTATATAATATTATCAGTGCCGATGTCCTACTCCCTTCTTAAAGCATCAATTCAGAGGACTAGACATGGCACTGATAGCAGAACCCACATTATGTATAATAATCTACTCCTCACCTCAAAAGTGCTATGGTTTATAACAACTATCTGGACTAGTTTTAAACTGTGATATAGTATATCACTGGTAGTTAATATTTTAGCCCTACTGTGAGATATCAATAATGAGACTAACTTTACAAGATATTCACAGTCTGGTGTGTTCTGGATGGTGTGGAAAATATTCTGGATGGCCAGGGGAATGATACCAAGATTTTTTTGTCCCCCCATCATCGTGTAAGTCTTGCCTGATGGAATAATACAGTATTTTAAAAATTATATACCATGTTATGATCATGGATTCAAAGGAGGGTTGCAGAGCAACAGGAATACTGCATCATCAACTATGTGTTTCCATAGCACTAAATGGATGTGGAAAAGAGTTTGGCATGTATGCAACTCTTGTTCCACTAAACCTCGTGTGTGTGGTATTAAGGACCCTGTGTTCATGAATGATCATTGAAGGCTTCCAATTTCTCCTGACAATGCCATGAAACAAGCTCATTCCATATAGGCCTAGGTGGTGTTTCATGGCAATATTTGAAGGACTCGTTTACATCCAATTTTCTGACTACATCACAGGGTCCTTAAAATCAATGAGATAGAATAAAGGACAAGACTGCGTCCTGGTCGGTATGACAGCGGGATTTCCTACATAAGGATAAAGATAAAAATTACATATTAGCAAGGGGCCATCATTACTTAGAACATGGAACAGCAAATAAAGGGAAGACATGGAGTGACCAGAGGATGTTTTATGAAGACTGAAGGTGGAGGAAGGAGGGGAGTGGACACAGTCTTCCATAAGAACTGGTGCCAGGGAGCATAACTGTTGGGGTTAGTTAGTATCATCTGAATCCGACACAAAACTTGCTGTAAAAGCTGTTTAGCTGTTCTTGATGCAATAGTTTGTTTTCACCATCATCACTCATCACATCATTTAGCCTATGTTAGTGTATAGTGGGTAAAAATTGGGTGCAGGTGGAGTGATATCGTACGGTAACCCCAGGCACAAGTCAAGAACTAAATCACATTTTTCCCATAATATGCAATTTTTTTTTTTTTTTTTTTTCGGTACCGGTATTACAGTATTACAGAATAACTGGGTTTTGGCTAGGCTTGAGCAGTATTAACACATTAGGCTAGGTCCTTGAAATTTGCCCTTTTAAAATATGATAGTTTACACTGGTTATACCCGGTAGTTTGCCCAGGTTAGGTCCAGTAGTTTGCCCATGTTAGTCCCGGTAGTCTGTTGTGGTCTAGGTTAGGTCAGGTCAGGTATGACTAGTTTCCAAATTATGTTTGTAAACTTGAAAACGAGGCATTTCCGAGAAAAACACCATAGATGAAAAGTGTCTTAGAATGGTCCAAAATAGTGGATAATGATTGTCAGGAGTTTAATTTAGATAATTGCTAAAGTATGTATATTAAGAGAAAAAGTTAACAAGCTCGTGACTCCAGAGTTCTTTATAGGAAAGACCCGTTTTGACAGCGGTTGTGTACTGGTAAATTGAATATGGAAAGAACCAATGTAACCATTTAAGTTTATTAACAACAATATCACACTTAACCTAAAACCTCTGAAGGTTCTCACATTGACCCACAACAACAATAATATCATTAATCACAATAATACTAGCACTTGAAGTAACCCAAGTAACCCACTTAAACATAATTAATAGACTGGATATCCAATAATACAAAACACTTAATCCTAAACCTTAACCTAAATTACATGAAATATATATGTTACCAACAGATCCGCATACAATGAAAGTCACAACTGTACAGTATATAAAATAACACATAACACTACAATACCTCTGGACTTGAAAGTAAACGTGGGCTGGTGTTTCAGTACACCGGCAGGCAGAAACTGGGTATGGTGAGTTGCACAGAGAGAACGAGTGGACAAGAGTGGGATAGCGACTGTAGTCAGGGCGACAACACACAACAAACACTCTGCTTCCCATATAGAGAAGAGTAAAGTAAACGGGAATGCTGCTTAAATAGGAGAACTGCTGCCAACCACTCACTGCCAGTGCTCGTCCCTAACTGCTTCCTACTTCCCACCCCAGTCCAGTTATCACCTCTGGCCAACTCCAACCACCCCGTTTCGAAACCTAAAAATTACAGAAAAAACACATTTAAAACATCAATACAATTGAATCAATACAAGTTCTCATTTAATTCGAAACAGTATTAATTTGCTTGACAATGATGATACTAATATAGACAATATAGTGAACCCAGGTTTTCTGTAAATTTATCTTTTTTTTTCATTTAATTCATTTGATGATGTGGCCTATTTCCAATGATGTGTTTTATTTCCAATAAAACACTAATGTTTGAAAGATAATTTAGTTGAAAAATTTGCTCAATATTAATAAAATTTAGAAATTATGCATAAAGTGCAAGTTTTATTTATCTCAAGGGATAGATATAAAATCTCAAAATGTACGATAATTTTGTGTTCAGAATCTGGCAACCCTGACCATATCATATTTTGCTCGTTATCGTAATTTGCCACGGTCCTGATTCGGTTAGGTTAGGTCAGGTGAGGTCAGACTAATTTTATTTAATGCACTGTAGTGTTTTTCCTAGTTTAAATATGGCGAAAATGAAGTATTTATGGAGATTGGGTTTGGTGGGTGTGGGTGAGGGGTGATATCTCCCCAACATTAATTTGCGACGGTCTTGAACAATAAATGTATTCAAAATCACTATAAAACATTGTAATCTGAAAACCTTCAGTCGAAACCAGATTATGGTCCAACACTTGACTATTACCAAAATGTTATCTCCTCTAAATATTATGAGCAACAAGTAAAAATATGAATGAAAATGTATAAAATGTGGGAACATACCAGGTAGACCTCTTATGTAGAATTACTGGCGTATTAATTTGAAGTTGTGTTCTAAATTAAACTTTATTTTTATTTTTATTTGAGGGCGAGGTGTACGGTAGTCAATATCCTTAACTGGGATTTGCATGGGATTCATAGGCTGAAGCTCATCGTGTTTGGGAATATTTAATATGATATTCTTTGGGCACTTCTGATCTAAGTTAAAACGGGGTAATAAAACTATAGATAAATACCTGCAGTTAAGTGGATTGCTGCTCGTTAGGTGTGTAATGTCCGGCTGTACAGTACTCATCTTGTTAACTCACCTGGTTGGCTACCACTTGACTTGGTTCAATGGGCATGGCAGAGATAGTACTAGGGTATAAAGGGAATAGCACTACTCTGCAGGTACGCCAGTCTAGTGTTATTCCCTTTATACCCTAGTAGGTACCGTACTATCATGCTCTGATTTCTAATAAGGCTATTTTTTCAGAGGCACATGAAGACATAGTGGAATACCGGCACTTTATCTGGGCAGTCGGGCGTTTGTTTATGTTTGAGTAGACTCGTAGTAGAGTTGAGTTGTGTTAAAGTATCGCCTTTGCATCGGCACTTGCATTTTTTTTATTTTCTTGAATCCTATTCCATTATTTCACTTATTTTCATTTTTCTTTTGTAACACCCCTATTTTTATATATAATGTATTTAACAAATTTGAAGTGTAAGAAGGTACAACTTACCAATACGGGATAATCTCGATGTCAACACCACCGAGATATCTCGGTGGTGTTGACTTGAGCTCCCCATCAACCCTGAACCTACAGTCTGGATTATTTGTGACGTCATGAGCAGAGCAGAGTTTTTCGCTTCACCCCCCTTCGAAGTGAAACTACCTTACTTTTCCTTTTAACTTGGGAAACACTGTCTCTGTCTCTGTCGAGGAGTTGAGTGTTCAGGGGGAAGCGGAGTTTCACGTTTATGTTTAGATTTGTTCTTCACCCATCAAAACGAACCACCATGAGCTGCCACGCATTGTTCTGTTAATTTTATCATTTCCTTCAAACTCTCAAGAGACCTTTCTTTCAAAAACAACCTGATGTCTACTTTGCATTTCCTCAAGAAATTTTCTCTTAGCATTAAGTCACACACCGAGTCATAAGTTTTTTCTGTTTTAGCTATTGCTAACCACTGATAAAAATAATGACACATTCTTGCTGAAAACTGTGCTACGGTTTCATCCTTTTCAGGACACTCGTCTCGAAACCGCAACCGATATCCTTCTTCAGTCAACTGATAACGTTGCAAGATTGCCACTTTCACTGTATTGTAATCCTTAGCATCGTCAATAGTAAGAGAAACATATGCCTGTAACACCTTACCCGTCAATAGTGGGCTGAGTAAATTTCTCCATTCCTTCTTTGGCCACTGATTCGCTGTAGCACAACGCTCGAATCGGTCTAGGTATACATCTACAGTGTCTAGTGATCTGTCATACTTGTGTAGCTTAGGTTTAGTTGCTGCTATGGCCGACGCGTGTCCAGTAGCTTGTACTAGAGACCCTATATATCTATATAGGGTCTCTAGCTTGCACATGTACTATATCCAGCTTTGCTTTTTCTATTTGTAATTTCACTTTTAACATTAGTTCTTCATCTTCGCGTCTTGCCTGGTCTTCTTCCCGTAGCTCAATCCGTCGCTGTCTTTCCTGGTTATGTAGCTCCGACACGAACTGTTTTAGCTCGTCACCAGTAAACCCGAGATTCTGACCCAACTCGGCGTAGTCTTTTAACAGCTGGTATTCTGCCATCGTTCCTCACACATACACTCAATATAAATTGTCAAAGCACTAGTCACTTCACTTCACTTCCCAAATACACTGTTTGCAATATCCCGGGTCTGGGCACCAAAATGTCAGGGGTTGGTGGACATTACAAAGCAGGTGTACGGGATAGAAGTAAACACTGTGTTCCCACCACAGGTTGTATTAACATGTGTACAGTACAGTACAATATATACACAGTTCCACTATAATAACTCTCTGGTGTCGTTACACTGGTCAACTCGACACACGCCAGGGTCTCTGGGTATGGAAAGGTCTCTTCCAGTGTTACCTCCATGCCGGCAGGTAGCTCTCTGCTACCCCCATGGCCCCATCTGCTGGTCTCCATACATAATCTTGTATGAGATCTCACAGACTCGAACTTTGCTTATTGTTCGCTTCCGAAGCAGTTTTAAGCAAGGTTATTTGTGTGGTGTATGAATTACATTGTGTATTTGTTACATAATATGTAAGAATAAATGCAATACATATTCTGAAAGGCAATATATTAGTGAATTATCCAAGCCTCGAATCAGGGTGCTCCGCTGGAACCCAAGTCTTGGATAAGGTTACACAAAATGCAATGCATATATATATAATCGAATTATCCAAACATCAGACCGAGGTAAACCGCCAAATCTGAGTTTTGGATAAGAGTTGTGCTAGTTGCACTTGGGAGAGGTAACAATAATAACGAGTGATATAACCAGGGAAGCTCCATCAACTGGTTATCTCCTACATACGAAGAGGGTAACTTTGCTACTTCGCTACAAATTATTTACTCGATTAATTCTCCTTCAAGCAATCCTGACATACGGTCTGCCCCAACGTTAGCACTACCCTTTATGTATCGCACTGTGAAATGAAATTGCTGCAAGTACAGAGCCCAGTGCATAAGTCGTGCGTTGGAGTTCTTTGATGTACGCAAACTTTCCAGAGGCATGTGATCAGTTTCTAACACAAATTTATCACCATACAGACAGTAGTAGTATTTCTTTATATCTTCTACTACTGCTAGGAGTTCCAATTCTACTGTACTGTAGTTTGCTTCAGCAGACTTCATTTTGCGATAGTACCCCTGCAGCTCAATTCGCCACTCGGGCCTTGCTATATAATCGTGGCTGTTACAATGCCACCTTCAGCTGTAGTTGCGTCATGGATAACTTTTGTGGTTGTAAAGCTGGTATGGTTTCTCTAGGGGACCAGCAACCACACCGGATAATGGACTCCTTCCACCCTCCTAATAAGTTCACATAAAATTAATTAGAAGAATTGTATTGACAAAACCACATGTAGGATTTTCAACCGGACAACATCAGGTATCGCTGCTAGTCATCCATATAGTGGTAACTCACGTAAGAGTTTGACTGGTTCCCTCTGTTCCTTAGATGATAAACTTTCCAATAAATAGGTTAACTACCATCTTTTAATCAAATACAAGCAGCTACACACTAGTTAAAACAATAACATCATATGTGAATGTGAAAACATTAGATAGTAAATTGTTTTAGAGACCCATATATGGATGATTATTATTGACCGCGACTGTACATTAACAGAGTTGAATGCATTAGACCCTTGATAGTATACGAATTAGCAGATGCACACACTACTTCATTTTACATTACATACAGACTCTCACTGAAGACCACCAAATGTTTTCCCAGGCTATTTTGTTATTCATAATCCACCACTTCATTTTACACTCATTGAAGACCACCATGCAGATATTCTGTTGTTCATTGCCTACCCTTTCACTATACTTGTACAGTAATTGAAGATCTTCAAAATGTTTTCCTAGGCTTTTGTTATTCCTTATCCACCATGCACTTAATTTAATATTCAGTCTTTAATTTTATTATATTAAGGGGGAAGTTTTGTCTGGCAGCTGCTTCAATGTAAACACTCGTATTTTATCAATGGATCACTCAGAACCTACAACCTTTAATTGTATGGATGGATGTTATTGGCTTCAGCTAAATACTTTCATCCTTACAACTGTAGGCTCTGAGTGATCCACTGATAAAATACGAGTGTTTACTTAGGAGCAGCTGCCAGATATTGCCACATACTAGCAAATTTTGGTTGCAGTCTTTTCTTAGGCAACTGTACCTCCTTGAGCAGGATATCCTCCACTTGGCTAATACACAATTCATCAGAATTGGTAGTGCCAGATGGCAACTCAACTTCAGGCGACAGAAGGATGGTGGTGTTAAGACATACGCCTCCACCCTTCGTCCCAAATCAGTTGTAGCACCCTCTCAACCCTCTCAAGAGGCAGCTGCTTTATGCTCCAGTGAGAGCGTTTCTAAGGTTACACTACATAATACCTTCTCTGTCTTGGAAACCATATCAGACACTCATTCTGGTGACCCTTCAACTAATGACAATTCTCAGACTTTAGCTAAAGGTGTCCATGTGGTAGAGGTTCACGCTGCCACACGCTCTCCAAAAAGGAAACTTAAGTCATCTAAACGGTCACAGAGACGCCTTCATGGTTCCTCTGAGGCACTTGACTCAATAGATGTTCCTCCTTATAAGGCAACCATCTCTGTGGACTCATCCATAGTTTCCTCTCAATTTAACCAGATGCATTCTCGTGGCTCTGATGAATCTTTTGATTCAGTTCATCCTCGCAAGCTTCCTTCGGGGTCATCAGAGGGGCGTGAGGTTAATGTGGATGCCACAGACGTTGTGACTTCACAAGATTCAGTTTCTCCTCTGCTTGAACATAACACATATAGGAATATGGTATGTCAGCCATAAATTACGCCCGGATGTTAAAGGTGGTGTGCTGAAATATTATACTTATACAAAGATTCATTTAGGAAATATTTACGAAAAACAGCGTCTGTCCGGCGCTGAAACGTATAGTAGTTGCATCAAAAATCAATCAATCAAGATATCCTGGCACCTGGGGTCGGCACAACAGCAATGAGGGAGGTTTCAGCTGCATAACCTTACAGGTCATTCCCTAAAATCTTTTCCTAATATTTTTCCTCGTCCGTAAGGGAACTGCCTTGCCAAACTGCCTCAATATTGGAAAACAACGTGTGTGTGTCGTAGGTGGGACATAGCAGGTATGGAGAACAGGGGTGTATTGTATGTGAAGGTCACTGTGTTGTGTTGAGGTTTGCACTGGTGGGGACGTTGGTATTTATTATTATTCTGAAAAGTTTCCTTTTCAGGGTCACCACTGTAGTAAATTTCCTATCACTGATTAGGTATTCCAAGCTTTCTCAGGATACTCAACACTTTATTTATTGATGTATTCAACATATGCCGTTAACAGAGATACAAGGTAGGTATTATACACTAATGTATACACGTGGACAACGGACACAGGTAGCACAATACAGAGACATGTTGGGATACAGGTAGTACAATACAGAGACATGTTGGGATACAGGTAGTACAATACAGAGACATGTTGGGATACAGGTAGCACAATACAGAGACATGTTGGGATACAGGTAGTACAATACAGAGACATGTTGGGATACAGGTAGTACAATACAGAGACATGTTGGGATACAGGTAGCACAATACAGAGACACGTGGGACAAGGGAGCACTGAGTAGAAACACTCCTGTTTAGCAGCAGGCACTGTGGTAGGCAGAGAGGCATACCTAGATAAATGATGTACTAGAGGTGACTGACATCCGAGAAGTGACTAAGTAAAGCAGGTTGTTGCCTTTTATTACACTCTGAGCACGGTGTATTACTGGGTAAGCCGTCGTGCATGATGGGAGAAAAGAACTAGAAGCGCTGAGAATAAATGAGTGGCGTGAAGCGCTGATGTGTTCACCAGCTCGCTACATTGACATTCTCTCCATGGCATGGATGGTATTCCTAAAGGAATGATTAGGGGTGAGACAGGTATCTCATTAGGCAGGTTGGGTGGGCTAGGTGGCTGCCATCTTGGAAACTAAGCTTGCGGCTGCTGTATCTCCCTTTTTTTCATATATTTTTGTACTGACAGTGGTGTTACTGTACTGGTGTCTATAGGAAGTGTGTGATCTAGACCGTATCCTGAGGGTGATAGGCATGTATACAGTTGCCCAAGAAAAGACTACAACCAAACTTGCTGGTGTGTGGCAATACCTGGCAGCTGCTCCAAAGTAAACACTCGTAGTTTATCAATGGATCACACTCAGAACCTATAACCGTTGTAAGGATTAATATAAGTAGCTGAAGCCAATCGAGCATATTAGTGGATGGACAAGATGTGGTTTGCAGAGGTGAGGCCTTTCTTATGCTTTTTGAGTGGCTCGTTTTAAGTGTTTCTGTTTCATATGTCTGCAACAGTACATAAATACCTCCCAGCAGCAGGTGGGGTGAGATACGGAGCCAGGCTTATGCTGGGCACCAATGAAATAGTTCCTGTTGAAAGAGCAAGTGTCAATGTTTTCCCAGGAGTGCGGACCAGTTGTTAGTGGAGACTGTTTCACTTCCCACTTCCTGTATCATAATAATAATAATAATAATACATTTCTTTAGGTTTATATATTGGTTTTATCTGTAGTTTTATCATCTACCTTTGACCTCCTTGACTTCTTTCTACATTCCCATGATTGTCCTCGTAATAAATAATTCCTTTGGGCTTAATGGGTTTGAAATGAGATTATATGGAGGAAATTGGAATGGAAAGAATAATTATGGAGGGAGAGGAGAAAAGCAGAAAAAGAGAAGTTACAGGGAGAAAAGGCAAGAAGGAAGAGGTAATGAACTGAAGAGAAAGGAAGGAGGGAGGGAAGGAGAAGAAGAAAGCACGATAAAAATAGAGGAAATGGGAAAGGAAAAACCAATGAGGGAAGAGACGAGGTAATGGACTGAGTAATAGGTATGAGGATGAAGGGAAGAGGATAAAGGGAGAAAGGGAAGGGTGAAGTAGGGTAAATGGATGGATAAACGAAAGAAGGAAAGAAGGAGAGAAGTAATGGATAAAGGAAGGAAGGATAAAAGTAATAGATAAAGGAATGTAGGAAGGAAGGAAAAAGGAAATGGATTGAGGAAGGAAAGAAGTAATGAATATTTCAGGAAGGAAGGAAAAGAGAAAGGAGTTAGTTAATGGATACAGGAAGGTGGGGACGACGAACAGGCTCACAACCTTTAGTCCCCATCTTTCTAAATATAGAAAACAAACTTGTTGGAGGGTTTGGAGGACAACGTAAACTCCAATTTGTTCACAAAAGATCATACATCCTTTAAATATTATATGAAAGAGTTCCATGAAGAAAGCATTGTCACTTACACCCTCCTAGTGTGTGTGTGTGTGTGTGTGACTGTGTGTTTGTGTGTGTGTGTGTGTGACTGTGTGTTTGTGTGTGTGTGTTTGTGTGTGTGTGACTGTGTGTTTGTGTGTGTGTGTGTGTGTGTGTGTGTGACTGTGTGTGTGTGTGTGCTTGTGTGTGTGTGTGTGTGCTTGTGTGTGTGTGTGTGTGTGTGACTGTGTGTGTGTGTGTGTGTGTGTGTGACTGTGTGTGTGCTTGTGTGTGTGTGTGTGTGCTTGTGTGTGTGTGTGTGTGTGTGTGTGTGTGTGTGCTTGTGTGTGTGTGTGTGTGACTGTGTGTGTGTGTGTGTGTGTGTGTGTGTGTGTGTGTGTGACTGTGTGTGTGTGTGTGTGTGTGTGTGTGTGTGTGCTTGTGTGTGTGTGTGTGTGTGACTGTGTGTGTGTGTGTGTGTGTATTACTCGTATACAGTGTGTGTATATGTGTCTAGTATATTCCCTTAAAAACCTTTCCACACGACATTCTACTATAGCGTCACTAACAAGATTTTTTTTTTTTCACAGAATATATTTTATTCTGTGTGCCCCATTCTTGACGATTTACGAGAACACCTTTGCCTCACCACCTGTACAAATATCTGAATGATATTATTTTATTCTATATATAAATTAGAACCACGAAAGAAATCCGCTCCATATTTTTATCACACTCACCCGCGAAGTAAAACGTGTTAGATGTGTAAGATTATTATAGCTTATTTCGTCCAAAGAGGTAAAATGAGTGATAAGCGGTACAATTAATGTTTAGTTTCGTTCAACAACACTCTTTAATTCATTCATACACACACATTCTGGCATCGTGTGAATGCTCCCAAAAGTTCACCAATGAAAAGTATGTATTAACTGAAGAAAGGTTTCAAGCCAAGAATGGTATATGTGAACGAGCTATATATATTAATGAGCCAGTCACTGTGTGTGTGTGTGTTTTGTTTGTTTTTTGGCCGTGGCATCAAGCAACTGTCAAACAACAAAACATACAGATAGGCGGGACCCATGAGAATCCAGTGACTACACACACACACACACACACACACACACACACACACACACACATCACACACACACACACACACACACACACACACACACATCACACACACACACACACACACACACACACACACACATCACACACACACACACACACACACACATCACACACACACACACACACACACATCACACACACACACACACACACACACACACACACACACACACACACACATCACACACATCACACACACACACACACACACATCACACACACACACACACACACACACACACACACACACACACATCACACACACACACACACACACACACACACACACACACACACACACACACACACACATCACACACACACACACACATCACAAAAACATAACAGAATGAAGTACAAGAATACTGACAACTATTTACATTATGATTTATTGTACTTAAATTCATCATCTAATTGTACATCTATTGTACTTAAATTCACTATAACGAGGTTGGCATACCGAAAGTTCCTCCAAAACTTGTTTGTTGTTTAACTGTAGTGACAATGTGTGTATCTGTTCTTAACTGGTGTGTTTATGTGTGTGTGTTCACAAGTCCTTATTTATAATTCAGTCTGTAAGGAGCTTCGTGTGTGTACGGTCTTGGATACGTGACGTCATTGTTGGCATTAACAACAAATCAACAGCAACAACTACAACAACAACGTCAATAACAACCACAACTACAACAACATCAGTAACAAGAATAAAAACAACTACAACAGCAACAACAACCACAACAACAGCAACAACAACCACAACAACAGAAACAATAGCAACAACAACGTCAATAACAACCACAACAACAGAAACAACAGCAACAACAGAAACAACAACAGCAACAACAACCACAACAACAATAACAACAGCAACAACAACAACAGCTTATAACCACAACAACAATAACAACAGCACAACTGGTAAACTCTGGAACACTCTACCTTCATCCATCTTTCCACCTTTCTACGACTTATGTACCTTCAAACGCAATGTGTCAGGGCATCTCGAACGAAATTGGACATGATTTTGGACCACTCTCTCACTGTACTATGTAGATGAGGACGGTAAGCGGGCCTGTGGCCTTTGTCCTCACCTTTGTTAATATAAAAAAAAAAAAAAAAAAAAAAAAAAAAAAAAAAAAAAAAAAGCAACAACAACAAGTCATCATTCTATGCCAACACCGCCCCTTAATAAAGATCATTTCCGCCACAACAGTGACCACTCACCCATTGCTATCTTTATTTTTTTGTGACCTTGACCTTCGACCGATATTGCCCAAAAGTTAATCGTTTTGTTTTATGATGAATATCTATCAATAGAAAAAAACTGAACATCATACGGCTAAACCTGTGGACGCTAGACCATAAACAGACACACGAACAGATAAATAAATAAATAAATATCCGGCACCGAAAACAATACACCTCCCCCTTAGGGGCGGTGTAACAACCACAACAACAACATGACATCATTCGATGGCAACACCGCCCCTTAAAGATGCCAGCAACCAATCGCCCTTTGCTATCTTTATTTTTTTGTGACCTTTGACCTTCAACTGATTTTGCCCAAAAGTTAATCATTTTGTTTTATGATAAATATCTATCTATAGAAAAAAAATGAACATCATACGGCTAAAAATGTGGACGCTAGATTTAAAACAGACACACGAACAGATAAATAAATAAATGAATAAATAAATAAATATCCAGAACCGAAAACAATATACCTCCCCCTTCGGGGCGGTATAATAACAACAGCAACAACAACTTCAACTATAACTGCAACTACAATTGATTGATGGATATTAGGTGCCGCAACATCGAGGTCCTATAGCGCCAGAAAAAGGTGATAGAGAGGTGTGACAGCAAGCAGAAAGGAAATAAAAAGAAAAGAGGGAAAGTTGAAGAACTGATAGCTAGTAGCTGGGGCCGAAGGGGAGCCAAAAGCTTTAAACTATTGCCCACATTACTACAGGCACTATGTATGCTTGATTCTCTCTCTCTCTCTCTCTCTCTCTCTCTCTCTCTCCAAATTGGAAGAAACATCATTTCACTCAACCCAACACAAATGTCGCCCCCATAAGGACGAAAGTTTGTGTTGGTAAATCTGGAGCAACTGAATCCTCCAAGCAACAGAACACCATTATTTTGTTCATCTGTTCCTGTTTCCTGGCATACTTTGGAGTAATTACGGCACTCCAATGTAACAAAACTGAATTACCGTTTTAAATGACCTTCCGTGACCATAAAAACAGTAAATGTAAGTTTGTCACACATGTTAATGAATATTGAATATCACAATTATTCACTAAGCTCTTGTATTGCTGACTCTATAAATAATGTATAATTGACTGTATGAATGTATTAGTATGTATTAATTGTAATAAAAGTATGATTATATTAAGACTGTAAACAATGTGAAACTATTTGTATTAATTGATAAATATGTATAATGTTTTTATGTATACAAGGACATCCACGACTCATACCACACCGTGATATAGGGTTGGATTATCATGCAATGACAGGCCAACACAGATATAAATTTTAGTATACACGAGGACACACGCTAGGCTATCCACATTGACCATTGTGTGTGTGTGTGTGTGTGTGTGTGTGTGTGTGTTGGACCTGGTTAAAACGTGTCTGTAATTGATTTGATGGTCTGGGTCTGTCTGTCTGTCTGTCTATTGCACCTGCCACTCTCTCCCCACCCACCCATCTCCTCCCTAACCCTTCCTCCTCTTCCAACCCCTTATCCCTTCCCAACCGTTCGACAGACGACAGGTCGTTGTACACCACTACCCTTTATACTACACCCCCCTCCCCTCCCTCCCTTTCTGGACCACGGCTTGCAACCATAGCTGTTATCTTTTACTAATAAGATTATTTGATATGCAGGCACATTTGTTGAGGTACAGTCGGCAGCATAAGTTCACTTCATTTCTACCTGCGTATGTATTAGCTATAGTGATGTTGTAATACTATTTTAAAACAGATATGACAGAAATAGTTCTCATGTGGTAAATTACGTATGTTGTTGAAATAAAACCTGGTTCAGAATGCAACTATCTGGTCATATTAACACCATTAAGTACATGAGATGGACGCGAATTTATGCTGTCGGCTATACAGTCACGAGCACTCATAAGTATTCAGGTGTGCTTCATATACTTATAAAGACAGTAAATAAATGCACAATATGATCTCTATTTGAATTAGTTCGCTGGTTAATTGGACTGTTCAAGGCTCCAACCAAAGCTGTATACACATTAGTGCTCGTGACTGTACGATGATTGAATTATGAAAATAATTTGATCCGATATCAAATGTCCGGACAATGTTATTCTGATATTATGGTTTTATTTTTTTCCACTTTTTATAGAGCTCGTTTGTTTTGAACACCGGTACTAATGAAAACATAGCGTCAACAGAATGGAGTAATTCCACACATATACCTCATTTACCAAGTCAGTTCTCGTGCAGTCACTGTAACGTAATTTTATTATTATTATTATTATTGAATAAGAAAGAAGGAAGGAAAAATAATAACAATGAAAACAAAGTCCATGTGCCTATTGGCATCCTTCATTCATATAGTGTCTGTAACAGTTAAGACCAGTGGAAACCAGTTTTAATTAAGGAAGTGCATTCCATAACGATATATCTCTCTCTCTCATTTAATCACATGGATATTCACTCACATACTTTTTGAAAGATACACACTAGTACCCAGTCACTCATACACACATACTCATTCGATCACTCTGTACTCACCCATTCACTTATATACACTCATTTCCTCATACACATATACACACACTCATTAGCTCACACCTAGACACACGATCATTAATTTAGAAAATATAAATACTAACTCACTTATACATATACACACACACACACACACACACACACACACACACACACACACACACACACACACACACACACACACACACACACACACACACACACACACACACACACACATATCTACGCATTTTCATGCATTCCCATATCATATTAAAATTTTCAGATGCTTATTATAAGAACTGGCATCAAAAGGCAGCCTGAGTACTTTTTCACTGTCAACATTGAGCCAATCTTTCATTCTACAGTGATTAATCCATTTATTTTCAGGCTCACGTTCTTTGGAAAAGATTAAAAAATAAGAAGGCTATCACAAGTTTTCTTCCTGCTACAGAAGCGGCACAATTGTTAGGCATATTTTTAAGTGTAAC
This sequence comes from Petrolisthes manimaculis, assembly GCA_034508575.1. NCBI lineage: Eukaryota > Metazoa > Arthropoda > Malacostraca > Decapoda > Porcellanidae > Petrolisthes > Petrolisthes manimaculis. The sequence continues at coordinate 1,618,123 of JAWZYT010000298.1, read as the reverse complement.
GCATTATTATGTCAATAAATTTGAGTGAAAACTGGGCTACCTTCACAAGGTAAAATAAGGATAAAGACTGACCACTTGTCATAGAAAAAGGGCTTTGGTCATAGGGGCCGTCGTGACGTCACTGCTCGAGACGAGACGAGTTTTGGATCGCTGGTGAACTGACTTCAGTGACCTGGTTAACCCACGTCCACTCAACCAGGGGAATTGAGGGAAGGCACCACCTCCACCATCATCACCACATGAACCTTCACAACAAAACCCCAAGACTGAGAAGGAACATCAGGACACCGACACCAGTTCCAGCTCAACCTCGACCATCGACATCAACATGGACCTGGAGGATGAAGGGGAATGGCAAACGGTGAGGAAAAGGAAGAGGAGAACAAACAGCCCACCAAACAACCCACAGCCCAATGTCACCGTGGACTTTTGGATGACCACCTCGCCTCACCTTGACCTCTTTCAATAACACATCTCTAGTTACCATGACTCTGACATCTTCCAATTCTGGGATGTGTGCACAGTTCCTCTTAATGTTGTCTGCGGTGATGAAGATAGTACCGTACTTTATTTGTTTTGACGCCCCTTCGGGTCCAGCTCCTCCCTTCCAATTTTTCCACTGTCTCTCCTTTCCTTCTGTTTCCCTCGTCACACAGGGTCTTCCAGGCTTTGAGATGTCGTATTTCAATTTGAAATCAATCATCTATAATAGTTATAATTGTTGTGTAACTACTCCATGTATGTGGAACCTTCATTGACAACGTTTCGTTACTGCCTTTAACCTAAAGAAGCAGTAGTGAAATGTCTTCAATTAAGGCTCCTCCTCATACGGTGATGTTCCTTATTCAAAGAACAGAAGATATCTGGCCATATTCCAAGATGCTAGAAATGACAGTTTAGCTGCTCTCTCCAGATAGGGACGTGTATGAAATAGATAAGGGGTCGTCATCTAGTGAAGCAGCCAACAATTTCAACCTTTAGTGAAATAATCTCAGGCCTCAAAAGTGTCACAGGCTCTTGATAGCTTACAGTCCCGAGGTTCAAGCAATTAAAATGTTAAAGATGGAAAGGAGGATCTGGACGAGGTAGGAAAACTTGGTAGAAGGTTACCAGTGTATGAAGGGTGTAGTCACTGTAGTGGAAGACATGGTACGAGGAGGTGAGTTAAGATTAGATTGAGGATGAAAGATCTCCTTAGGCCTGAAAAAGTAGTGTGACCATAGATACATAATTGGCTTACATTCCAGGGTTTTTAAGTTGCAGATACCAAGTTCGGTGAGAGAGAGAGAGAGAGAGAGAGAGAGAGAGAGAGAGAGAGAGAGAGAGAGAGAGAGAGAGAGAGGAGTGAGGGGAGCACAGTAATTTCCATGACAGCTGAAAACCCAACACATACACACGCTCACAGGTAAACACGCAGACAACAACTAGATATCGCAAGGTAAGGAGGTCTCCCCCTTCTCTCTCTCTCTCTCTCTCTCTCTCTCTTTCCGTATTGCCTGCGTTCATGTGGGTAGCCCCATAGGGGCAATACTTTAAGGGTTTGGGCGCCCCTTCGGCCCCAGCCACTAGCTTTTAGTTCTTCAATTGTCCCTCATTTCTTTCTATTTCCTTACTGCTTGCTGTCACACCTCTCTAGCACCTTTTTCTGGCACTATATGACCTCGCTGTTGCGGCGCCTAATATCAATCAATCATGTGGGTAGTACTTTAAGGGATTGGGTGCCCCTTCGAATCCCAGCCACTCCCATTCAAGTCTTCAACTCTCACTTCTTTCCATTTATTTCCTTCGTACTTGCTGTTCCACCTCTCTGTCACATTCTTTCTCGTTCCACTTTAGTCTTCCAGAACTAGCATGAATTTTATTCTTCCTCGTCTATTCACTTTTGTCCTAAAGTAACCATATACATAGCTATGAATCAATCTCTCTATCTTTAATCTTTCCTTTTAGTTCCTTGTTGTTTGTTTTCCCACCTCTTTGTCACCTTCTCCTATAGGGACTTCCAGGCCTGGGGCGGTCTTTTTTCCTCCTAAAATCTCTCTCTCTCTCTCTCTCTCTCTCTCTCTCTCTCTCTCTCTCTCTCTCTCTCTCTCTCCTGTAGAGGCGTATTGCCTGTAGTGATATGGGCAATACTTTAAGGATTTTGGCGCCACCTCGGAACCAGCCACTCTTTTAGTTTTTCAACTGTCCCACTTTACTTTTTATATCCTTCCTGCTTGTTGTCTCACCTTTCTGTCACATTCTTCTGACGTAATATGACCTCGCTGTTGTGGCGCCTCATATCAATCTCTCTCAACAGGTAAAATGACGACCTCGACTGAAAGAGGAGGAGGAGTTGTAGGAATGATAGTGTTGTTCCTCATAGTGAAGGCTGAAGGGACGTCTGATGGATTAGCCGATCAGTTTGTTTTGAAATTCAACTTCACCTTGTCAGAATTCAACACTACGGCCGTGACTAATAAAATGTGTAAGTATCACTATTAATATAGTTATTATTGTAATTCTAACCCAGCCACCGGAGGGATACATCGTTACTGTGGGGTAACGTTTCCACTGAGGAGCAATGTGCACTGCCAGTCTTCTCCCAAGACTGGATAAATGGGGAGGGTGGTGTCAGAAAGGGCATCACGGTCGGTATTCACAAAATGTCTTAGAATTTGCACTTGTTAGTATATTGCATTTCTGACCTCGTCATAATGTTTCAGGATCATTTCGAAGCAGTGTATGGTTTTGTTTTTCTATTTGTATGGGCTGTTGTTATGAATTCGAATAAGTGTTGGGTACTAGTCCTCTTCATGAATGAACGCTTATGACTAAAATTTTAACTTAAGAATGAACTTTGCTTTTGTGAATACGGGTCCTGTCCAACAAAAGCAGCCCAAACCAAATGGAAAGTAGAATCTAAATCGCCTCGGAAAGATCTGAGAATCAAGGGGCCTGACTGGGTATAGGAAGCACAGGACTGGGCCATTTAGAAAAGATTATCCAGAAAACATCGACCCCACGTGAAGAGTGTATTTTCCCCAGGATAGAATGGGGATATATTTATGTGGGAATGAAATGCTTACCGATACAACCAACTAATCAGAGTGATAGTTAAAATATATGGATAGTAATGGCCTCGTCACCCACAGACACCTGTTCTTGACCCATATCCTAATTAAGTTGTTGACTACTGATTACAGGGATTTACACATAGAAGTGGAAGATGTTAAAAAGAAAATGAAGTTATAATTATTTTTATTATTAATATTAGTACTATTATTAATATAATAATAATAATAATAATAATAATAATAATAATAATAATAATAATAATAATAATAATAATAATAATAATAATAATAATAATAATAATAATAATAATAATAATAATATTATTATTATTATTATTATTATTATTATTATTTATTAATGATATTATCGACGAATTCATTACCAAGACTTTGGATAATCTGAGAGAAATAAATAAACTATTTTCCACATTGCTAACATAATTATGCATTTCATACATTAATACATGCATACATATGTAAAACATTATTTACAGTGTTAAAATTATCATACCTTTATTACATTTATACATACTTATATAATGATACAGGTAGTTGTACAGAATTTACAGTATTAATTAAGATAATCATACTTTTATTATAAGTATTTATTTATTCATTTATTTTTAATACATCAACCTCTGACCTGTAGGTTCTCAGTAGCTGAACTCTTGCAAGGCCCCGAGATTATTGAGTGTCTCTCTACTCTAACTGAGGCAGTGGTGGAGCTTCATGGTGTTAGGTTAGGCATTAATTCCTTCACTTCTGCTCCACTCCATGGTGACGCCCTATATATATACATCACTATAATACGTTAATACAGTTACTTATATATTATTTTAGAGACTTTGTGTGAATTGGAAAGCTACAGATTCCTCCAAACTAGGCAAGAAAACAGACAACCTCCATCTGACTTTTGACTTCGTGTGAATTGGGGGACTAAAGATTTCTTCAAACTATGCCAAAAGAGAGACAACCTCCACCTTACTATTAGGGGATATTTTAGTTTCGTAACATAGGTTGAAGGAATCAGTATAACTCCTTCGTGGTATAAGATTAAAGGAATTAGAACTAACCCCTCAGTTATGCTTGTTGTCCCATATAAATTTACCACAGGATTAACAGTGAAGATCCGATTAATCTTTCAAATATTGTTGATTTTGTTGTTGTAGTTGTAGTTGCAGCTCTGTAGAGTGATATTGCATGTAGTGATGTGGGCAATACACTTCTTTTTATTCCTCTCTGCTTGCTGTCACACCTCTCTATCACCTTTTTCTAGCGCTATAGGACCTTGGTTGTTGCGGCGCCTAATATCCATCAATCAATCAATTGTAGTTGCAGTTATAGTTGAAGTTGTTGTTGCTGTTGTTATTGTTGTTGTGGTTGTTGTGGATGTTGTTATACCGCCCCGAAGGTGGAGGTATATTGTTTTCGGTGCGGGATATTTATTTATTTATTTATTTATTTATCTGTTCGTGTGTCTGTTAAAAGTCTAGCGTCCACATTTTTAGCCGTATGATGTTCATTTTTTTTCTATAGATAGATATTCATCATAAAACAAAATGATTAACTTTTGGGCAAAATCGGTCGAAGGTCAAGGTCACAAAAAAATAAAGATAGCAAAGGTCAAGTGTCTGTTTTAGATCTAGCGTCCACATTTTTAGCCGTATGATACTCATTTTTTTTTCTATTGATAGATATTTATCATAAAACAAAAGGATTAGCTTTTGGTCAAAATCAGTCGAAGGCCAAGGTCACAAAAAATAAAGATAGCAAAGGTCAAGTGTCTGTTTTAGGTTTAGGTTGCTGTTGTTGCTGTTGTTTCTGTTGTTGTGGTTGTTGTTGATGATGTTGCTGTTGTAGTTGTTTTTGTTCTTGTTACTGATGTTGTTGTAGTTGTGGATGTTATTGACGTTGTTGTTGTAGTTGTTGCTGTTGATTTGTTGTTAATGCCAACAATGACGTCACGTATCCAAGACCGTACACACACGAAGCTCCTTACAGACTGAATTATAAATAAGGACTTGTGAACACACACACATAAACACACAAACACACCAGTTAAGTACAGATACACACATTGTCACTACAGTTAAACAACAAACAGGTTTTGGAGGAACTTTCGGTATGCCAACCTCGTTATGGTGAATTAAAGTACAATAGATGTACAATTAGATGATGAATTTAAGTACAATAAATCATAATGTAAATAGTTGTCAGTATTCTTGTACTTCATTCTGTTATGTTTTTGTGATGTGTGTGTGTGTGTGTGTGTGTGTGTGTGTGTGTGTGTGTGTGTGTGTGATGTGTGTGTGTGTGTGTGTGTGTGTGTGTGTGTGTGTGTGTGTGTGTGTGTGTGTGTGTGTGTGTGTGTGTGTGATGTGTGTGTGTGTGTGTGTGTGTGTGTAGTCACTGGATTCTCATGGGTCCTGCCTATCTGTATGTTTTGTTGTTTGACAGTTGCTTGATGCCACGGCCAAAAAACAAACAAAAAACACAAACACACAGTGACTGGCTCATTAATATATATAGCTCGTTCACATATACCATTCTTGGCTTGAAACCTTTCTTCAGTTAATACATACTTTTCATTGGTGAACTTTTGGGAGCATTCACACGATGCCAGAATGTGTGTGTATGAATGAATTAAAGAGTGTTGTTGAACGAAACTAAACATTAATTGTACCGCTTATCACTCATTTTACATCTTTGGACGAAATAAGCTATAATAATCTTACACATCTAACACGTTTTACTTCGCGGGTGAGTGTGATAAAAATATGGAGCGGATTTCTTTCGTGGTTCTAATTTATATATAGAATAAAATAATATCATTCAGATATTTGTACAGGTGGTGAGGCAAAGGTGTTCTCGTAAATCGTCAAGAATGGGGCACACAGAATAAAATATATTCTGTGAAAAAAAAAAAATCTTGTTAGTGACGCTATAGTAGAATGTCGTGTGGAAAGGTTTTTAAGGGAATATACTAGACACATATACACACACTGTATACGAGTAATACACACACACACACACACACACACACAGTCACACACACACACACAAACACACAGTCACACACACACACACACACACACACACACACACACACACACACACACAGTCACACACACACACACACACAGTCACACACACACACACACACACACACACACACACACACACACACACACACACACAGTCACACACACACACACACACACACACACACAGTCACACACACACACACACACACACACACACACACACACACACACACACACACACAGTCATACACACACACACACACACACTAGGAGGGTGTAAGTGACAATGCTTTCTTCATGGAACTCTTTCATATAATATTTAAAGGATGTATGATCTTTTGTGAACAAATTGGAGTTTACGTTGTCCTCCAAACCCTCCAATAAGTTTGTTTACTATATTTAGAAAGATGGGGACTAAAGGTTGTGAGCCTGTTCGTCGTCCCCACCTTCCTGTATCCATTAACTAACTCCTTTCTCTTTTCCTTCCTTCCTGAAATATTCATTACTTCTTTCCTTCCTCAATCCATTTCCTTTCTCCTTCCTTCCTACATTCCTTTATTTATTACTTTTATCCTTCCTTCCTTTATCCATTACTTCTCTCCTTCTTTCCTTCCTTCGTTTATCTATCCATCTACCCTACTTCACCCTTCCCTTTCTCCCTTCATCCTCTTCCCTTCATCCTCTTCCCTATTACTCAGTCCATTACCTCGTCTCTTCCCTCATTGGTTTTTCCTTTCCCATTTCCTCTATTTTTATCGTGCTTTCTTCTTCTCCTTCCCTCCCTCCTTCCTTCCGTTTCCTTATCTCTCAGTTCATTACTTCTTCCTTTTTGCCTTTTCTCCCTGTAACTTCTCTTTTTCTGCTTTTCTCCTCTCCCTCCATAATTATTCTTTCCATTCCAATTTCCTCCATATAATCTCATTTCAAACCCATTAAGCCCAAAGGAATTATTTATTACGAGGACAATCATGGGAATGTAGAAAGAAGTCAAGGAGGACAAAGGTAGATGATAAAACTACAGATAAAACCTATATATAAATCTAAAGAAATGTATTATTATAATTATTATTATTTTTATTATGATACAGGAAGTGGGAAGTGAAACAGTCTCCACTAACAACTGGTCCCCACTCCTAGGAAAACATTGACACTTGCTCTTTCAACAGGAACTATTTCATTGGTGCCCAGCATAAGCCTGGCTCCGTATCTCACCCCACCTGCTGCTGGGAGGTATTTATGTACTGTTGCAGACATATGAAACAGAAACACTTAAAACGAGCCACTCAAAAAGCATAAGAAAGGCCTCACCTCTGCAAACCACATCTTGTCCATCCACTAATATGCTTCAGCTACTTATATTAATCCTTACAACGGTTATAGGTTCTGAGTGTGATCCATTGATAAACTACGAGTGTTTACTTTGGAGCATTTGCCAGATTTTTTTTTTTCTATACCTCAACCTTGGGGCTGTAGGCTGTCAGTAGCCCGTGACTCTTGCGAGACCCCGAGATTATTGGGTGTCGCACCAGATGAGACAGTGGAGCTTGGTGGTGATGTTGGTACCGTAGCCTCTCTTCTGTCCCACTAGATGACCACACCTTATTTATACACGTCACTATCAGGGGAGAGCAGCTACAACGTCACTCACAGCATTTTGGAATATGGTCTGGCATCTTCTATGTTGTGAGTTGACGGGGGTATTTTATTGACGTGTCGGTGTAGCCAGGATAATTGATGACAGAGCTGGACCCAGTTCACCTCTGAAAATCCCAGACGTTTTCTCGTGGATTCGAACCCGGGTCCTTCACAGCCACAGTCCGTCTCTTTATCCACTCTGCCACACACCAGCATATTTGGTTGTAGTCTTTTCTTGGGCAACTGTATACATGCCTATCACCCTCAGGACACGGTCTAGGTCACACACTTCCTATAGACACCAGTACAGTAACACCACTGTCAGTACAAAAATATATGAAAAAAGGGAGATACTGCAGCTGCAAGCTTAGTTTCCAAGATGGCAGCCACCTAGCCCACCCAACCTGCCTAATGAGATACCTGTCTCACCCCTAATCATTCCTTTAGGAATACCATCCATGCCAGGGAGAGAATGTCAATGTAGCGAGCTGGTGAACACATCAGCGCTTCACGCCACTCATTTATTCTCAGCGCTTCTAGTTCTTTTCTCCCATCATGCACGACGGCTTACTCAGTAATGCACCGTGCTCAGAGTGTAATAAAAGGCAACAACCTGCTTTACTTAGTCACTTCTCGGATGTCAGTCACCTCTAGTACATCATTTATCTAGGGATGCCTCTCTGCCTACCACAGTGCCTGCTGCTAAACAGGTGTGTTTCTACTCAGTGCTCCCTTGTCCCACGTGTCTGTGTATTGTGCTACCTGTATCCCAACATGTCTCTGTATTGTGCTACTTGTGTCCCAACATGTCTCTGTATTGTGCTACCTGTATCCCAACATGTCTCTGTATTGTGCTACCTGTATCCCAACATGTCTCTGTATTGTACTACCTGTATCCCAACATGTCTCTGTATTGTGCTACCTGTATCCCAACATGTCTCTGTATTGTACTACCTGTATCCCAACATGTCTCTGTATTGTGCTACCTGTGTCCCAACATGTCTCTGTATTGTGCTACCTGTATCCCAACATGTCTCTGTATTGTACTACCTGTATCCCAACATGTCTCTGTATTGTGCTACCTGTGTCCCAACATGTCTCTGTATTGTGCTACCTGTGTCCCAACATGTCTCTGTATTGTGCTACCTGTATCCCAACATGTCTCTGTATTGTACTACCTGTATCCCAACATGTCTCTGTATTGTACTACCTGTATCCCAACATGTCTCTGTATTGTGCTACCTGTATCCCAACATGTCTCTGTATTGTACTACCTGTATCCCAACATGTCTCTGTATTGTACTACCTGTATCCCAACATGTCTCTGTATTGTACTACCTGTATCCCAACATGTCTCTGTATTGTACTACCTGTGTCCGTTGTCCACGTGTATACATTAGTGTATAATACCTACCTTGTATCTCTGTTAACGGCATATGTTGAATACATCAATAAATAAAGTGTTGAGTATCCTGAGAAAGCTTGGAATACCTAATCAGTGATAGGAAATTTACTACAGTGGTGACCCAGAAAAGGAAACTTTTCAGAATAATAATAAATACCAACGTCCCCACCAGTGCAAACCTCAACACAACACAGTGACCTTCACATACAATACACCCCTGTTCTCCATACCTGCTATGTCCCACCTACGACACACACACGTTGTTTTCCAATATTGAGGCAGTTTGGCAAGGCAGTGCCATTACGGACGAGGAAAAATATCAGGAAACCAATTTGGAGAATGACCTGTAATGTCATGCAGCTGAAACCTCCCTCATTGATGTTGTGCCGACCCCAGGTGCCAGGATATCTTAATTGATTGATTTTTAATGCAACTAGACATCTGGCGGCGCAACAGGTAGGGTCATATACCACCCAACATACAATTGTCATCCACATAATTAATAAATCATGAACTCCCGAAAGGGATAGGCAGCATGACTAAATGACACACAAACTAAAAAACACATTATTACTAAAAGAACACGTAGACTTAACTAAAATATGAAAAAAGAATCAAGACTAAAAAATATCAAACCATAAAAAAAACATTAATATCATAAAATCATAAATTGTGGAGGAGGCCAGCCTCCTCCGCATAGGAGAGGGTGTTCCCTCCCACACTATAAGCCTCCTCTGGAAGAGATTTTAAGAACCATCACCCACCCGGTACTCGGAGAGGTGCCTACGACGCAGGTCCCCAAGACTGGGACACTCGACAATAAGATGTCGTACTGTCAAAGGAACCAGATATTCATCACAGTAGGGAGGGTGATCTCTCTCCATTAAAAAGCCATGAGTAAATAAAGTGTGGCCAATGCGGAGGCGGGACAAGCCGCTGTAGCTCCACAAACCAAGGCATTGGTGGATGTCGTGGAGTTTGTTAGCCCCAACGGCGTCCCATTTCTCCTGTCACCAAGAATGAACAGTAGCATCTATATAGGGTCGAAGGTCCACTGCAGGAACAGGATGACGCCTGGTAGGAGGCCTTGAATTAGAGACCGCAGCCTTACCCAGGGCGTCAACCCGTTCGTTCCCATCGACACCCACATGGGCCGGGACCCAACAAAAAGTGAATTTGCGGCCACGACGACCCAGGAGTACAAGCCACTCAAGAATGGCTATCACCAGAGGATGGTAAGAGTTTCAATTGCACAAGGCCTACAAGGCAGTACAGGAATCGCTAAAAATGGTAAAAGAAGGCTGAGGGAGAGTAAAAAAAAATCACTTGGATGGCATATAAAATGGCCGAGAGCTCAGCAGTGAAAATTGACATGGCAGAAGGAAGTCTACCGCCACGGCAAAAGTCAGGAAAACCAACTCCAGCATCAGACTTTGACCCATCTGTGTACACAGAGAGGGACTCCCTGTGAGTTAAGGAATGTTCTAAGAAGAGGGAACGAGACACTGGAGGAGGAAAAGATTCCTTCTTGTCTATAAAGCAGTTGCAGGGGAAAACTTCTGGAAGAAGCCATGGAGCCACCCTGGGGACCTGCACAGGACAAATCTGGGAGTCATCAATGCCCATCTCCTCCATAGCCTTCCTGACCCGGAAGCCATAGGGCCATGGTGTACGACAATGTGTAGGGTAGTACTGAGACATGATATCGGATGACACTGCCAAGCAGGGAAGGGAGTCAGAAAGTCAATGCAATCTATGCCAACAATGAACCATCAAGGACTGGCGACAGAGATCAAGAGGTGACTCATTAGCGTCGACCAGGAGACTGGGGATTGGAGACGACCTAAATACCGGTCGCCAGACGTACTCCAGAATGATGAACTGGTTCTAAGACTCTGAGGCGGGCAACGGTGGCTGAGGAGTACGCCTCACACTCATAGTCGAGTTTTGACCTAATAAGAACATGGTATAGGCGAAGGAGGGTAGCCCGATCAGCCCCCCAGGACGAATGGCCCAGGGCCCTCAACAGGTTAATATCCTTGAGGCAAGTTACAACGTATCCGATGACCATACATGAATAAGTCCAGAATCGGGGTGGACACCTCGGATGCAGCAGAAGTGCATAGCAACTGTCTTGGCAGGAGAAAATCAAAACCCATGAGAACCAGTCCAACACGACACCATGTCAACGGCAAGCTGCGTGCGCCACTCCGTCATTGACATATATATACAGGAAGCTGCACACCAGACTGCTAGCTCATCAAGGTACATTGAGTTAGCTATACTGTCTGGAAGGGATGAGGCAATGGCATTAATTGCTACTGCAAACAATGTGACACTGAGGACGCTTCCCTGGGGGACGCCCTCCTCTTGTGTAACAGATGCTGAGAGGGCTCTACCAACCCTCAAATAAAAACTGCGACCAATAAGAAACTCCTTAATAAAACGTGGTAGGCGACCCCGCAGGCCATATACATGGAGTTGCTGCAGGATGCCATATTGTCATGTAGTGTCATACGCTTTCTCTAAATAAAAGAATACACAGACAAGATGTTGATGCCGTGCAAAGGCCTCTCATGCAGCAGCTTCCAACCTGACTAGAGTGTCTGTAGTGGAATGGTGTTTACGAAAGCCAGACTGGGACGGAGACAGAAAATCACCCCGTTCCAAGAAGTATACCAGTCTGACATTCACCATCTTCTCAAATAGTTTACAGAGACAGGAGGTCAAGGCAATTGGTCAGTAATTGAGGGCAACACTAGAGTCCTTGTCCGGGTTGGGGAAAGGAAGGATGGTAACAATCTTCAACCCAGAAGGGAAGAAACCCCCCACTCTGATTCTGTTATATAAAGCTAAAAGAAATTAAATCTCCTCCTCACCCAAGTGTCGCAACATTGCATATGGGATATTGTCTAGCCCAGGATAAGTGTCGCCGCAGAGAGATAGAGGAGTATGCAGGTCTCTCAGGGTGAATATATGGTTATAACTTTCATTCTCTTTCCCTGAGAAATCCAGGACAGTGTGCTCCTTGGCTGCTAACTCATGCCTGACAGCCAGAGGTCGAGAGTAAAGGCTGGAGACTCTTGCAGAAGCCTCCCTCATTGTATTAGCCACTGTCAAACTATTCCATTGACAGCAGTGGTGCAGACTGGTTGACCACCAAGGGACAGGACGTTTGGGAAAGTAGCCAGCAGTTTTAGGGATAGATTTGAGAGCGGCAGAGTGGAGCATATCAGTGAAATATGTTACAGCCTCATCAGAGCTACCAAATTCTGCTATTGAAGAGACCGAAGAACTTAGCTCTCTAAAAAACTGCCAGTCAGCCTTCTCTAATTTCCACCTGGCAAGACGAGACTGTGGTTCGTTTTTGTTACCTTCTAAAAGTATAAGGAAATGGTCACTGCCATATAAATCAGGCAACACTCTCCAAGTAAAATCTAACAGAGTACTGGGTAAGCAAAGGGAAATGTCAATGGCGGTAAAAGTCCCAGTAGGGCTATTAAAATGTTTCACATCTCCCGTATTTAAAACCCCTAATCCCTCATCCTCAATAAAAGAAGCCAATAAAACACCCCTGGGGTTGACCGAACTGTCATCCCACAGAGGATGACGACCATTAAAATCACCCAATAAAATAAAGGGAGAGGGAAGGTCCCGTACAAGACGGGTGAGATCACCCCTCTCTACTGTAACACTGGGAGGAAGGTATAGACAGCAACAGCCTGGAGCGGATTGTCAAGCTCCAGGCTCGTGCATGGAATATCTCGACGAATTAGGATGGCAGAGCCACCATGGTGACCCTGCCCTTCAAATGAATTGGAATATAATTCAAAGTATGCTGGAGGACTGGCAGGAATGTAGTCCACAAGCATTGTCTCTTGGAGAGAAACACATACAGGAGAGAAGTTAGAGAGAAGAACGTGCAGTTCCTCCCAAGAAGCACGCAAGCTATGGCAATTCAACTGAAGGACCTTGAACAGTGTCACTTTAGTATTGGTTTTGGGAAGCCTCACGGAGGTACTTCCCACTATCACCTCGACCTGAGGGTTTTCTCAAAAGATATGTTTTGTCTAATCCTGGTCCACTAGAAGAAGTGCGAACCCGAGGAGTAGTACTTGGGGCAGTAATTGGGACCCGTAGATGAGTCCCTGAAGCATCTGATAGGTTAGAAGAAGATGAAGGTATATGAGCAGGGATATTCTTTGAAACAATTACATTGGTATTGTTCTGTACAGCAGTGGTATCACTGACACAGGCAGACACATCAACATCCATAATACAGGTGGAAGAATCACTCCACTGTTCAAGCAGAGGAGAAACTGAATCTTGTGAAGTCAAAACATCTGTGGCATCCACATTAACTTCACGTCCCTCTGATGACCCCGAAGGAAGCTTGCGAGGATGAACTGAATCAAAAGATTCATCAGAGCCACGAGAATGCATCTGGTTAAATTGAGAGGAAACTATGGATGAGTCCACAGAGATGGTTGCCTTATAAGGAGGAACATTTATTGAGTCAAGTGCCTCAGAGGAACCATGAAGGCGTCTCTGTGACCGTTTAGGTGACTTAAGTTTCCTTTTTGGAGAGCGTGTGGCAGCGTGAACCTCTACCACATGGACACTTTTAGCTAAAGTTGCAGAATTGTTATCAGTTGAAGGGTCACCAGAATGAGTGTCTGATAAGGTTTCCAAAACAGAGAAGGTATTATGTAGTGTAACCTTAGAAACGCTCTCACTGGAGCATAAAGCTGCTGCCTCTTGAGAGAGTTGAGAGGGTGTTACAACTGATTTGGGGTGAAGGGAGGAGGCGTATGTCTTCACACCACCATCCTTCTGTCGCCTGAAGTTGAGTTGCCGTCTGGCACTACCAATGCTGATGAATTGGGTATTAGCGAAGTGGAGAATATCCTGCTCAAGGAGGTACATCCTACATTGGCAAGAACACAAGGGGTGAGCATCTCTGCAGTAAAAGCAGTAACTCTCTGACAGACACTCAGAAGTAATTTGTGAGTCAAGAGCAGAACAATTACCACACCGGGAACGATTGTTGCAGTTCTTTCTCCTGTAAACTGTAAGGGACGCTCAACAAAAGGCTTCACCTCAAAAGAGGTGGGGTTAATGTTAATGCGATCTGGGATATGCGAGCCATAGAAAGTGAGGATGATCATATTTTTACTGCCTTTCATCTTTGTTACTCGTTGGACATTGTCTGGGCACATAGCACGAATGTCCTCTTCTGAGAATTCATATAGGTCTTCATTATATATACGCCCCTTGCTATAATTAAATGTTCGGTATGGTTTGGTAGATTCAAACATGCTATCAGAAGGACAGGGGAGATTGAGGAACATCATGGACTGGCTCTGATTAAAAACCCCTCACCATATTTCTTTATGTGTCCCATTGGTAGTACTCCAATTTCTTTCTCCAGATATCGGTAAACATGGATAAGGTTACCACGTCCCTCCCTGTAGTAAACCACAAACCAAAAGGGTGTAGGAACCCGACGTTCCTTAGGTTCATGCTCTACACAGTCATCAAAGATGTTAGGGCAGTAGTCATTGTCACTATCAACAACTACATTGGCGGACCGCATCATCAGAACTTTACAGTGAGTATCCCCTACAGTCAGAGAATCTTTTGCCTCAAATGCTGCTTTGGCAGCAGTGTTTGTATTGAATGTAATATAACATCAATTAGACCTACAATCACAGTCATAAGTGATTCAGATACGAAGGACTACTCCAAAACACTTAAAAATGGAGTGAATAACGACAAATGAAAGGAATGCAAGTACATTCATTAACATTAATGTGTCAAAACCACTAACAGAATTCTCTGACACAACACCTGACCTGCTGGGTCTACTCTTATTTGCAGGTTTCTGCATGTTACCCTGACCAGATTGTGATGTTGGCCCCAGGAGCCAAGAGTTACTACCAACCGGGTAGATGAGGAGACCTAGCGCTGGTCGCCGTGGGCGGGGTATACCTCTTCCCCCACGGGGCCACTGGTTTTAAATAGCAGCCCCAATGGCTCGAAAGTTTGCCCACGACGGTGCTGAGACCCCCTTCCCCAACATCTCCCGGCCCAGACACCCAACCATCCAACATAGGACGGCCCCTAGAGGGCAGCACTGTTGGCCCGTGCTGGCAGCCTATTGCATGGGAACCATTTAGTCTGGTCTCTCACTGGCGACCTTACTAGTATGGGAAACCCTGTTTCCCCGTAATTGGGGCAGTGTAGGGGCCGGAGCCCCCTCTAATCTAACTCACCAGGTCTCAGAGACACGCAAGCCCCCCCACCAACTCAAGGCGGTTCCCGTTAGGTGGGCCAGGATATCTGTTGCTCAGTCATTGGACCTGGTTAAGATTAGATATTGGTGCAGGTTGTGGGATATGAGGTTGAATACTGGCAAGACTAAGGCAATGGTCGTCTCAAGGTCTCATACAATGTACCCATTATCGCCACCCTTGATTTATTGATAGGACTTTATTGGGGGTTTGAGAATTTGGTTATTCTGGGAGTTACGTTTGATGCCAGGCAGGCACCACTGCTGTGAGTGACATACATACAGATTATTATTTCCATGTCATTCGTTTTGCTCAGCATACAAGTCCTTGGATTGTTAGAATGCTTGCATTCTCTCCCGGCTTTATGTCTCTGGTCTATTTCAGTGATAATAATAACAAATAATGATAACAACAATAATTTCTACACCTCCATCAGAAATATTTGTCTCAGTAACACCCCTCCTATCAATGCTCACACAGGGCACTAGGTACAAGGGGATAAAGGGTGCAATAACAGCTGACCACAGCAGGACACTGATGATTCAGAGCTACACAGCCATTGAACATGACATTGTAGTCTGAGGGACTACTCAGTCACTACTCAGGCATATGGAGCAATTCCATGCCGCCGCTAGCATACCAGTGCCTGAGTACGTGCTGAATATATGTCACACCTAACTTTTGCCGCCACAAATACGACTTCACCTCATGAGTCAGCCTGACCTCTCTCTGCAGGAGTATGGGGAACTAGTAGACACCCTGGGGGAGGCACAGGCAGACACGTGGGAATGGCACTATCCGCTGCCGACCCACCACTACCTCTGCCATCACCAGTGGTACCACATGGGTCCACAACAGTGATCGCTGTGCTACAACCACAACCCCAACCAATGTCAACGCCATTCCTTGAAGCCACCACAATCCTCCAGCAGTTCGACATGGTCATGGGCACAGTGATCCGCCTCCACATGAACAACAACAACAAATACCTACTCCACAACATCAACATATATTGGCACCACCTACTGGGCAAATACAACAACAAGTAAACAAGAATCACCCCAATTACAAAAGTACCAACTGGGAAGCTTTCACTACTGAAAGAGAACAACACTTCGAAACACTGAACAGTACACCCATCACAAACATTAACACAACTGTCAAAACATTCAATACAATTATACAAAATGCAGACAAGCAGCACATCCCTAGAGGTAACAGAAGAAAACACAACCCCAACTTCACAACAGAAATTCAAGACCTCATCAAACAACGAGACACACTTAAATAAACATCCCCAACCTTTCTTACACAACACACAATAAACCAAATACAAGCACTAAATACACCAATAAACAACAAAATTAAAGAACAGAAAACACTTACCTGGCAAAGTTTTGTCCATACACTTGATCATAAAACAAACACCAGCAAACTCTACAAAACACTAAACAGCATTACACTGTCCAACAGCAACACTACACAATCACATGCAGCCATCACAACAACAGACACTATACCCTCTAACAAACAACAAGCAACCACACTCATCCAACATTTTTCTCATGTCAGCCACCTTCACCCTCATCCTGAAAACAGAAGAATCATTAGACGCAAGAGACTCTTTCCCACTGACCAAGACTATGCACCATTCACAAATTATCAGACAAACCAAATCATTCACAACCTAAAACACTCACCTGCCTGTGGTCCAGACAACATCAGTAACATACACCTCAAACACCTTGGACCACAAGGCATACAAGCACTCACCAACATAGCAAACTACAGCTACTCACACAACACATTACCCAACATCTGGAAACATCATCACCATCCCCAAACCTAACAAAATCCCCACACTACCCTCATCACACAGTCCCATCAACCTCCTTTGTACCCCTTCCAAAATCACTGAGTGCCTCATCATTAAACTAATTACACCACACATCCCCCTTGCATTTTCACAACACGGTTTCAGACCGCTACACTCAACAAACACCTTTCTTACAGACCTCACACAAAGAATTTTTGATGCCTCTCCCGCCACAACCTCACAAACAAAATATACAACACAAACAAGCATAATAACACCAAAAGATGGCTGGCCAACCTTTTGGGAGGAAGAGTAGCCTATGTTACATTTGCTGGTCAGACATCTAACATTCAATACTTCACCAATGGTGTCCCTCAAGATTCTGTACTCTCACCCACCCTTTTCAACTTATACATGCATGACTTACCAACACTCCAGGCACCACAAATACACGTAGCCTCCTACGCAGACGACATAACACTCACATGTACACACAGAAACGCAGACACAGCCACTCTCATCCTCCAACCCTACATCAACACACTTAATGCCTGGTTCACCACAAACAGACTTAAAATAGCACCCACCAAGTCAACTGTCACCCTTCTCACCAACTGAAATGCAGAACACCGCAACACACCACACCTCACCATAAACAACACACCTATACCACACATACACACACAAAACACCTGGCATAACATACAATACATCTATGACATTAAACAAACAAATGCATGCAAAGACTTAAAACCCTAAGATTACTTGCCAGCACGACGTACGGACACAGCAAAGAATCCACAATCACAGTATACAAATAATATATTCGATCAGTGATGGACTATGCAAGCCCTGCCTGGGCTTCAAACCTCGCTGAGACTCATCACAACACCCTACAGACCATACAGAACAGAGCCCTAAAGACAATCACAGGCTGCACAGCTACCACACCTACAGACCACTTACACCATGAAACCAAAGTCCTCAAAATCAAGGATCACCTTGACATGAGAGGCACACAAACACTTGCTGCAGCCTCCACAAACCCACAACATCCACTACACTACATGGCACAACACCCACTCATGTCAAGGGAAATTAAAACAACAACTAGTACACGATACCATACACAAATACTATCATATCTTATTACACCATGCCCACCCCAAACCAATCTTCAGAAACATATCCATGCTCAAATCACTCAATTCAAACACTCAAAAATAACACACAGCTGCATGCACAACCTCCTGACATCCACCCATCTGAATTACCTCTTCCCCGTGAGGACAGAGTCCACCTGGCCAGGCTGCGATGTGGCCACCACCCGGCCCTTCTGACATATCAGAAGAGGCTGGATGGAGCCATTGCGGATGCCTGTCCAGGATGCAACACAGCACCCCATACTATTAGACACATTATTGAAGACTGCAATACACACAACCACACTCGCCAACAACACAACATACAATCTCTGAGGGCTCTGTGGGAAAGCCCGGTTCAGGCCATGGCCTTCCTCAGAAGCTCGGGGCTGCTCGGCCAGACAGCTTGAGGAACTTCAACAACAACAACAACAAAAGTGGTTATCCTCCTGCACGGGCATCTTCCACTAACGGTTAGAGACCCAAGCGAGAAACTGCAATCCCTTCTGGCAATGCGACACTGTAAAAACCTTCACTCAATCTACAGCCAACAGCACTCAACAGGGAAACTCTACTGCTCAGGTGAGCGATACCTGGTGGACTCGGGCTAAGAGGTTGTACCAGTCCTGTAGGCTTGAACTCTGGGCAGAACTGATAACTTGTGTTTGATTTTTGGAGTGCTGTTGTAGTTGATGTATTAGGTAGAGTAGCAAGACGTGGGTGTTTTCTTAGGTAATTGACTTCACAAGTTTCTTAAGGCTTAATTTATGTTTATATACTTATATCTGCATAGGGAATGATACTGATGTGCCTTTGTCTTATATAGTATTATATCTCTCTCTATGGAGATAGTCTATAGTCTATAGCCCTTGGAGTCAGTGTTAAGTATCCTGTATGCAAGTGTGTTTCCTCTGCTTATATCCATTTCAAACTCAAGAGTTGACAGAAATGGCTAGAGTGACTGTTGCCTTATTTCAAGTTTGAAAAGTAAAGGGGAAGGTCTAGTTTGGGCTACATCCTTTTTCCTTCTCTTACTTTCTCTCCTCTCCCTGCTTCCTTATTCGTTTATTTTCCCTTTCTCTCTCTCTCTGTGAAATTAGAGAGAGAGGAAAGGGTTAATGGTTTCTACTATCCTCTTACCATAAGTCCATAACTGTAAGCAAGGATGCGTCATTGGAGACTGGTCAAGCTAGGGTCACTCGGTGTATGTGTGTATGTATGTTTGTTGGAGAGAGAGAAAATTATATTTGAATCTCAGTGGTCAAGTAGTTAATTAGTCTGTGTGTGTGTGTGGAGCGAAGGAAAGAACAGCTGTGCTGCCTTTTAATGACCTTACTATCTGATCTGTTGTTCTCCTAGTCTTGCTTTAGTGCGGTACAAGGTAAGTGCTGTGCCGCATTCATGTCAGGACAGAAAATCCCAAGCCTCCACGGCGTAAGACCTCCTAGCAGCAAGCAAGTCACCAATCACTACCTTCAGCACCAGGAGTTGTGGTATCACCCTCCTACAAGAGGAGTGGTTTGTGTGGCTATTCATGGTGACAGAGGTTGACTACCCCAAGCAGCCCTGCCACCACACAGCCCCAACTATCACCCTCGTATACCAGGCCAGACAACATGCGCCCTCCTGCATGACCCCCTTCGAACACGAGCCATCCTGCTTGCGCCACTTCTGTAGTCCGGACCTTTTTCCTGACTCGTGCTAAAAACGTAAACAACACTTTAGGCAGATAACAGCGTGTAAACCACTTAGGCTACACTAATAACTAATACATGATTATGAGGTACAAGCCCTTAGCTGTTTGCTGATGTACTGTACAGTGGGCGGCAAAAGCCCTGTCGCCTCACTTGCTTCACCGAGGCACACAATGTTCATAAACTCGTATTTCTCGAGTCCATTGAACACTGCATGTCTCGGTGAAGCAAGTGAGGCCACACGACTTCTGCCACGCTCTGCTTTTGTCATAAAATATGTCAGAATCACATATTTCAACAGAACAATATGAAATATAATGTCACTGTCATTTTTGCGTACATAATCATGTGCTGAAAATACATTCTTACACGCTGAAGGTTATTTCTAGACTGGGAAAACAAGGCTGGGAGCCTTTAAGCACACACACCTTCTATTGTGAAACTTATCAGGTAATAAAGTGCTGTCCATATTATTGGGCTGTGTCTGGCAGGCAAAGATTATTAATAACAGCACGGTCCAATACACAGGTTTGGTTGGAGAGTGGTGGGTACGAGCAGAGTTGACTACATAAGCAGGGAAACCACAGGCAATCATTCCAAATGGCCTTTGCTTGTGGGTTTAATGGTGGAATAACGCATCTATCTCATGTGCAAAAAAACTGTGGTCAACGGGAGCAACCCTTTTATTAAAATTCTTAGCTTGGTGTGGGCGCAGCCTGCCGGAACTGCCTGATAGTTTGGTGCCTGCCGGGAACTGCTCCTTCAGGTATCATTGCTAAAGAAGAGAAAGAAATACTCTCATCAGATAGTACCCAAGGGACACTGTTCAATAGTAAGGACAGGCCTAATGGACCAGAAATGCATAAGGTGTGCGAGCGAGACCGTAAAGGATTCACGATGTAATGATTGTGTTCTCTTTTCACTTTTTCAGGCAAGTGTAAGATGATGTGCTTAATATTGCCGGATTGTACTGCCGTCTCCATCTCCACAACAAGTGAAGGTAAGAAAATATCCCCTTAAGGTGGTAATTCTTTTTTGGTACATTGGAGTGCCATGATTCCTGTAAAGTATGCTAGGAAAGAGGACCAGAAGAGCAAATATAATGGTGTTCTGTTGCTTGGAATAGTTTGGAGGATTAATTTGCTCCATAATTGCAAAGACGAAACTTCCCCCTTAATATAATAAAATTAAAGACTGAATATTAAATTAAGTGCATGGTGGATAAGGAATAACAAAAGCCTAGGAAAACATTTTGAAGATCTTCAATTACTGTACAAGTATAGTGAAAGGGTAGGCAATGAACAACAGAATATCTGCATGGTGGTCTTCAATAAGTGTAAAATGAAGTGGTGGATTATGAATAACAAAATAGCCTGGGAAAACATTTGGTGGTCTTCAGTGAGAGTCTGTATGTAATGTAAAATGAAGTAGTGTGTGCATCTGCTAATTCGTATACTATCAAGGGTCTAATGCATTCAACTCTGTTAATGTACAGTCGCGGTCAATAATAATCATCCATATATGGGTCTCTAAAACAATTTACTATCTAATGTTTTCACATTCACATATGATGTTATTGTTTTAACTAGTGTGTAGCTGCTTGTATTTGATTAAAAGATGGTAATTAACCTATTTATTGGAAAGTTTATCATCTAAGGAACAGAGGGAACCAGTCAAACTCTTACGTGTGTTACCCCTATATGGATTATTATATATGACCGCGACTGTATGTAGTAGCAGCTTCTAGGAGCAGTCTAATTCTTGCCTTAAATACTCCCAATAGTGGCTATGCCAATTCTCCATAAAAGTGTCTAAAATTTTCTTTTGTAGCGTCTATATATTTCTTGTTAAGGTTTAGGGAAGGCAAGAAGTAAAGATTGCGTGGTGATTAAGATCTGGTTTATTCGAAAATAATATTAATTTTAAGGCTTTATGCCTATCGACTCACGGTGTTGGGTCATTAAGGCAGTCAGTCTTGTTACATTAACACATCTTCCCTCAGCATACAAGGTTGCTATCCCTGCCCTTACAGCCGGGTACCTACTTACTGCAAGGTGAATAGGGATATAGGGGGCTGGGAAAATTTTCCAACAATCCACTGACCAGAGAATCGAACCTGATATCTTTCATGTGCTGGGTGAGTATGGTAACCATTACACCATCAGCAAATTTGTGTTCCTGTCCGCGGGTGTGGAACTGGATCGCGAACATACTAATTTTGACCAATCAGTGTTTAGTATGGTGTTTACTCGGCGGTCTATGATTACAAGTGGTTTGTGGCAAGAGGTTGATGCCGAGTGTCACTTGTAGGGGCTTCTATCTCTTTGTATATATTATGTAATCAATTAACATTATAAATACTATCTCTAACTCTATGTCTCAATAATTCACAGGCAAATTCAACTGCTGTCTATCCTACCTTGCTGAACCGTCCACAACTCTCACACCGAAGTATGGAACAATAATCCTTATGCACTCACAACGTTTGTCAGGTAATACGAGAGAGAGAGAGAGAGAGAGAGAGAGAGAGGGAGAGAGAGAGTTACATAGAATCACAGACCACAACAGAGTTTTCGAAGTGTTGCAAATTTTTTTTTTTTTTAATGACATTTTGAGAACTAAATGCAAGAAAGTTTTTTATGATAGTGTTCACCTGTGAAAAATATGCTATCCACAGTCATGTCTAATTTCGTTCCAAATGCTTAAATACATAATAAAAGGGTATTAATCATAGTAAGCTGGAGATGGATGATGGTAGAATGTGTTTATATACTGTACCGTATGTATGAATGTATGACTGTATGTGTTAACAATATTATATCTGTGTGTATATGTATTGGATAACTATATATTATATCTGTATGTGTAAGTGCGTGTGTACAAATTCTATGTGTGTGTATCTGCAATAAGATATGTATGCATGTATGTACAGAATGTGTGGGTGGGTGGATTGGGTGCGAGCTGAGGCTGAATGGAGTAAAGTGGTCCTGGTTTGCAGATGATACTGTGTTATTCAGAGGGAGTTGCAGAAGGTGGCGAATGAGTTTCTGGGTGTATGTAAGAGAATGAAACTAAATGTGATATATTGGTAAAATTAAAGGTAGAGGTTGAAGTGATCGACTTTTCAACACCTTATTCGTGAGGGTGTCTATAGGGACCATGTGTGAGATAACTTCGGGAGGTGAGAGGATGGAGGAAGTGAAGGAGTGTAAATTTTTAAGAACAGTGGAACAGAGAGAGAGAGAGAGAGAGAGAGAGAGAGAGAGAGAGAGAGAGAGAGAGAGAGAGAGAGAGAGAGAGAGAGAGAGTTACATAGAATCACATACCACAACAGACCTTACAGTCCACACGGGGTGATTTGATTAGAAGGGTACTGGTAGAGAATGAAATTCTCCCCAGTGATAGTCGTAGATAAGGATAGCAAAGTAGAAGGCTCTCTCCCCACCCTCCACTCCCTCCGGCCTGGGCCGTACAGGAAATAATGTCAGGAGTCAGAACCTTGTGGGGTTGGCAGAAAATACTCCACAAGGAAATTTTATAGGAAAGATAGAAAGTAGTTGAAATTTGGCTAACTTGCCACCTGTAATGGGCAAAAATAATTCATTAGTAAACATCGAAAGTCGGGAATTAGACGCAAGGTAATTTATCTTTGTCAAAGGCTTTTTGGAAATCTAGATAAATTATGTCTACTGCTTTACTCCTATCATATTCGTTAAAAATGTCGTTTAAAAAATCTATTAGGTTTGTTAGGCAAGAGCGTTTATTACGATAACCGTGTTGAGTGTCTCTGAGTAAGTTGTTTTCCTCTAAGTGATTTGTAAGTTTATCTCGTATGATTGTCTATAGCATTTTGCATACTACTGAGGTTAGGCTGATAGGGCGATAGTTACTAGGTAAAGATTTGCTGCCTTTTTTTAATATTGGTGTTACGTTAGCGAGCTTCTATTCGTCAGGTATTGTTCCAATGTGTAAAGAATAATTAAAGAGCAGAGTCAGAGGTTTTACTATTTCGCTTTTTGCTTCCTTTAATACGTGAGGGGAGATCGTGTCTGGCCCAGGTGACTTATTTACATTTAATTTATCAATACATTTGATTAGGTCATTTTCTGTTATGCTGATATTATTTAATATTATATTTATTATTAGTAGTAATGATCAGTGAACAGGCTGGGAGAGAACAAAATTATTCATAGATCCGAAGACCCCAGACTGCGACCACGATCACGGAAAGTTATATTAAAAAAAAAAAAAAAAAAAAAAAAAAAAAAAAAAAAAAAAAAAACTAATCTAACCGACAGAGCCAACGATTAGCACGAGTCTTAAAGCCGCTAACTCCTACACCCTCAAAAACAGAATCAGCTAACCCATTCCTTGTAGCAGTTAAACTAGGTATGAATGATCTTTTAAACTGAGACGTCCTACACACTGGAATACTTAGCACGTTACGATGGGCCGAGGCTGCACCACGAGTGACACGACCAGCTACAAATGGTGCAGGAAGCATCTCATTCAAAGGATGCAGGCGGTTAGACCAGATCTTGTAGTACATACAAAGTGCCGACACACTACGCCTGTGCTCAAGATCACAGATTCTACCCCCTCCCGTAATAAATTCTGCACATCTAACCACTCTATCCAACAACACTAAGTGACAAGTAGCAGCCGATCCCCATACTGGAGAACAATATTCAAGAATAGGGAGCACAAAACATTTGAAACACCGGACTAACAAATTACGATCACCAAAGACTCGCCAAACTCTACGCATAATACCAATCTTCTGGGAGACCGATTTAGCGAGAAAACGTAATTGCTTCTCAAATGTAAATTTAGAATCAAAGTGAACACCAAGAATAAGAAGATCACTGGATTCAACCAAGTTCACTCCACTTAACACCAAGTTAGAGAACCCAGGCAACAATGTACGACTCCTTGACACAATCATAGTCTTAGTCTTATTAGCATTAATTTCATGCCCCACATCACACACCAATCACTGATCCTCTGAAGATCACGATTTAAAGATTCTGTAACAGAAACGCGCATATCACGGTGCTTCACTTCAGCCAGAAGAGTAGAATCATCTGCATATCCAATCAAGGTATTCTCTAAATTAGAGTACATATCAGCAGTATACAGTAAAAACAGTATGGGCCCAAGTACACTACCCTGAGGAACGCCTGATACAACTCTAATCCATTCACTATGAGAGCCATCAACCGTAACACATTGTGTCCTATTACTAAGGAACTGTCCAATAACCGACAACACATTACCACCCACTCCCACTGACCCCAGCTTATGTAAAATTGCAGAATGATTAACTCTATCAAAGGCAGCACTAAAATCTAGCTGAACAATCCTAGTTTCACCACCACAATCTAAAACCCTTGGTGTTTTCGTTTTGGACTGTTGTTTCAGCTGGAATATCGTTCGTGTTTTCAGTAGTAAAGACTGATGCAAAAAAAATGCTTAGGATACTACTCATTCGCTCTTCATCTGTCGTAAAGTCCACATTTTCATCAAGAAGTGGTCCGATAGTTGACGTAAGTACTTTCTTTTGTCGAATATAACTGTAGAACTCTTTCGGGTTTGTCTTACTTTGATCTGCAATGTGTTTTTCAATGGTCATTTTACTCTGTTTGATTAACTTTTTGGCTTTTCTTCGTAAGTATGTAAACTTGGCACGGTTGTCATCGTTGTCTGTGATTTTTAATCTATAATGGGTGGACTTTTAGGCTCGTAAACAGTCGGCTATATCTTTGGTCCACCACTTGGGCTTTAAATTTTGTGCTGAACGTCGGTTTTTTAAAGGTATGCTATCTGTGACCGCTTTTGTGTACGCATTAGGGAAAAAGTTCCATTGTGTATTAATTGTCAATCGTGTCTCGCAGACATTTCTAATCGGATTCTTTTAGTATCGCTCTGAGTTGGTGGAAATTGGCTTTTCTAAAGTCGGGGATTTTTTGTAGCTGTACTGTATGTCACTGTTGTTGAAATTTATACTGAATGGGATTATGCGGTGGTCGCTATTGGTAAACTCATCACCTACTTTAATATTTTCTATCAAGTCTTCGTTTGTTGCAAATACTAGGTCAAGAACGTTATTTCCACGAGTTATGCTATTGACAAATTGGATAAGGGAGCTCTCTTGTAAGTTAGTATAAAGGTCTTGTCCATAGTGAGCTGATAATGGTTCTCCCTACTTTGTTACTGGTAAATTAAAGTCGCCAAGAATTACTGCCTGTTGTGTGTTAATAATTTCGTTTATTTGCTCATAGATATCACGGTCGGTTTATACTGGTTGAGATGAGGGTCTGTATAATAAAGCTAACAAAAGTTTCATCCCACAATTATTTCTAATGAGTATATATAGTGTATCTACATTATCGATATGAGGCTTTGATAATTGGATCAGTTTGAGGTCATCTTTAATATATAATAAAACTCTGCCTCCCCTTTTATTTGTTTGTCCTTTTTCAAATATTGTTTAACCGGGAATTTTATACTCTGCTAGGAAGTCTCTGCTTTCAGTATTTAGCCACGATTCTGTTATACCGATTATATGATAATTTTCTGTGAAAGTCAATTCCTCGAAATCTGTAAATTTGTTATGGATACTGCGAGCGTTTACGTAAAATACCTTTAAGCTATTTCAGTTTATTTTATTTATTCGTTTTACGTTACCTGACCTTGACTTACCTGTGTAGTCTCGTTTTTTGTGTGATGGTTGATGACTGCGTCGTTTAGCAAACGTCCGAAGCGGGCTGATCCTACCTGGTTCAGATGGACACCATCATCTGAGAATAATGAGTCATCAAAATAAAAGTTGTCCCAGGTGTTGACGAAATTGACGTTCTCGTTGCACATGCTGGCAAGTCGTCTGTTGATGCTGGTGGCAGTGTTGTAGAAACAGGTGTCAGCTTGTCTGAGGGGAATGATTCCAGAAAGTATGATGTTATTAGTTTTCTCCTTGAACCTATCAATCATCTCACAGTACTTGTTGAGGAGCTCCTCCGATCTGTTCTTCATTACGTCGTTGGTTCCGACGTGGATGACATACGTGGTGTTGTTGGGGGCCTGGCTTGTCACTTCATCTACTGTGTCAGTCACGTCGTCTAGACCGCCACCCGGGATGCAAAAGCGCTTCCTAGACTTAGGTGCTCGACCACAAAATTTGGTGAGCTGACCCCTTACCATGGAGTCACCAACCAGCTTGACCTCGGTGTCGTCTTCGTCGTCATTTTGTGCCAGGATCTTGAAGCAGTTTTGGCATGTAGTGATGGGTATGATGTTCTTCGTGGGTCGTGTGTTGTTCCTGATGATGCGGAACTCCTCCTATGAAGATGATGTAGTTGGTGGTACCTGTGGAGGTAAGGGTGTAGAGGCAGTCTGTACAGGGGCTATGATGACAGGTTCTGTAGGCGTCGATGTCATTCCTACGTTCAGTGCGGCGAATTCCTGTAAAGTTTCCAACTTCTCATTCAGGGCCTCGATCTTGCATTGTGTTGCCTTCAGGTCAGTCAACAAATCCTCTTGTAACTGGCAGAATCTACAGAAAAGGACATCTCTGTTCGCGAAAATTGTAGGGCCGAAAGTTCCAGAGCAAGTCAAACAGGTTAGTTGAGGTGCCATGGTGATAATTATTGATTTGTTTATCAAATTGTTAATTTACTTATTTAACTTTAAATTATTTATTAATTTATTTATTTAGATTTAAATTGTTTAGTTATTTAGATTTAAATTGTTTATTTATTTAGATTTAAATTATTTATTTATTAAGATTTAAATTATTTATTCATTTATTTAGATTTAAATTATTTATGGCGAAGCTGGAGATGTGGCCAGGAGACGTATAGCCTATAAAAGTCATGAGTAGCAGATACAAGATCAGAGTACAACTGTTCAGCTGATGATATATCAAATGTAGGGAATACATGGGCCATAAATAGGATGTAAGTCGGGCACTAGTTAGAGGCACAGCAATACGCA
The DNA here is from genome assembly GCA_034508575.1 of Petrolisthes manimaculis. Taxonomy (NCBI): domain Eukaryota; kingdom Metazoa; phylum Arthropoda; class Malacostraca; order Decapoda; family Porcellanidae; genus Petrolisthes; species Petrolisthes manimaculis. The sequence continues at coordinate 1,590,049 of JAWZYT010000298.1, read as the reverse complement.
AACGAGTAGCTGAAGCACTTGACCCAGCAGGGAGAGAATATTGAAACCGAAGAGTAATGTGATCAGATAATAAGTCTGGCACTGAGGAGCACTGGACCCGAGATGCTATCAGGCCAGACGAGAGGATGTAATCCAGAGTACCTGCCCGGCAATGAGTGGCACCACCAGTGTCCCAGCGTGTCAGATGATGCTTGTGGATATATGAAAGGAGACAAACACTATTATAATTAATAGAGCCAGAACCATCACCCAAATCATAATGCCGAGCATTAAAATCTCCCATATACACCATACCACAAACTGTTGGAGAAGGAAGAGCCTCAAGAGTGAGTCTAGCTGGGGCAGAATAAACATTACATAATTGGAGTACTGCTGGGTTAAATGCTTCAGCCACTCGTTTGTGTATTGCTTTGCCCCCTAAATATTGCCCGACTTACATCTTATTTATGGCCCATGTATTCCCTACATTTGATATATCATCAGCTGAACAGTTGTACTCTGATCTTGTATCTGCTACTCATGACTTTTATAGGCTATACGTCTCCCGGCCACACCTCCAGCTTCGCTATACTGCCCACTCCTGGACGCTTGATGCAAGTATACAGTAGGCAAAGGAGGAGGCTGAACGTGACGGCCTATTGTGTTCCATCCTTACCTTCAACTCTTCCTCTTTCCAATGGTACCATCGGGAGGGCTGTACGATGAATAATTCTGGAGATAGGGCGAGTTTAAGTAGACCATGACTGCGTGCGAATCTGCAGTGTGTTTAGGTCTACGCGCGGGATAGACTCGACCACGGCTTAGTGTATAGTTTCCCGCGTAACTCCCTTGTCAACTCACTCGTGTTACTACTATTATGTATCGTATGTCATGATTTCAACACTAAAAATAGTATGAACACTTGTAGGAATATATCATCGTGTAACTGTCACTTAGAAAATGATAAACAAACCGACTTGTACCGTAGGAAACACGTATATTTACTATCAATTGTGTCTGTATGGGCGTGTTTTGTGGTGTTATTTTTTTATTACTAACCCATTATGTATCGTGTGTCATGATCTATACACTAAATAATAATTTGTAACCTTGTAGGAATATCATGGTGTCACTCACGTACATATATTCACTACGGTATTGTCTTACGATCGTTAGAGCACAAATTCGGACAAGGGCAATTACTTAAAAATCGCCCAGCCATCGTGGGGTCCCAGAATCGACTGAGTGGGTAGCGGATCGATATTGTGAGTGTATTTTCTCGCCCAACTACAAGAAAAATTAGCCCTACAGGGCGCGAAATAGCGCTAAATCGCTATGACGGTATATGGTGTGACCTGGTTTCTACCGTAAGACGGTCTATCACATCAACCGGTCTTTAGGGGTTAAAGACAAAAATAAGCTGAAGAAAATTGTAAAGACCGCCAGCAGACTCAAAGCTAAAACTGACTCTTTAGATGACTTGTACAATATGTTAGTAACAAAACAATTTAGGAAAATCATGAATGACGTTCAGCATCCACTGCACTGCCAGTACATCTTTCTAAGATCGGGTAAGAGATTAGCACTTCCCAAGATGCAAACCAGTAGATTTAAGAATTCTTTTATCCCAATAAGTATAAAAATATATAACTCCTTAACCTCTCACTGATGTCTCTCATTTTGAAATATATGGTTTTATGTAGTATTTTGTAGCCATACAGGTGAGCTCTGTACCAAGAAAATTTTCATGTTGTATGTATATTCAATGTGACAATAAACTTACTTACTTACTTACTTACTACATCAACAACTACCACCTCTACTACTACTACTACATCAACCACTACCACTACTACTACCACTACTACCATCACCATTACTACCACCACTACCACCACTACATCAACCACTACCACCTCCACTACTACCACCACCACCTATTCCCGCACCCCCCAAACCCCCCACCCCAAGCCTTACCTTACCTAGTGTATGTGTGTGTGTACGGTAGGGGTATGTGTATGTGTGTGTATGTGTGAGTGTATGTGTGTATGTGTACGGTGTGTGTGTGTGTATGTACTGTATGTGTGTGTTGTTACGATAGGGGGGGTGGGGGGGTGCGGGAGGAGGGGGACAGGCTTGGGGGGTTTAGAGGGGTGCGGGAATATGTGGCATGCTTGGGGTGTGTGGCGGTAGGGGACAGGCTTTTTACCACCCCCTCCCAGTCTGTCCCCTATTCCAGCACCCCCTAAACCCCCCCACTCCAAGCCTATTCCCGCATATATAGTCTATCTCTCTCACACACAGTCTCTCTCTCTCTCTCACACACAATCTATCTATCTCACTCACAGTCTCTCTCTCTATCTCTCTATCTCTCTCTCACAATCTAGCTATCTATCTCTCTCTCACAATCTAGCTATCTATCTATCTCTATCTCTCACACACACTATATCTATTTTCACTCTTTCTCACACACACACACACTCTATCTCTCTCACACACAAATGTAACCACACCCAATATTACCTCTCTCTCTCTGAAATTAAAGAGAGAGAGAGAGAGAGAGAGAGAGAGAGAGAGAGAGAGAGAGAGAGAGAGAGTTTGTGGAGGCGACATGACCATGCATGGCTCACAAATCCAGGGGTTCGAATCCCCCCCAACCCCCCATTGATCATTGAAAAACATTTTTTTTATAGGTCCAAAACACTCGCCAGGTTTTAGCGATCAAACCCATGTAAAAAAATTCACTCTAGGATCAAGGATCATGGCGTGCATCGCTGACACAGACACACACACAGAGACATAATTTCGGCTTTATATATATATATATATATATATATATATATATATATATATATATATATATATATATATATATATATATATATATATATATATATATATATATATATATATATATATATATATATATATATATATATATATATGTGCAGAGTAACCACAGGAGAGACCAAAGGCAGAACAGTAAGTACTTTCGTATATTACATCTTCAGACAGAATGAATACAGAGGAGTCAAGTTGGAGTATATATATACATATAGAGTACAAAGGGTGGTGGGCAAGCCAATCAAATCACCGGATTATATATATATATATATATTTATATATATATAAGGTATGCTCTAAAAGTTTTGTTTTTTAAAGCATTTTGTTATTCACGCCACCAGTTCTGAGGAAGCTGTCTTTGAACATTAAATGTTTTCATCAATTTCAATGTTTTGTTGTTTTTCTCTTATTCCCTTATATTTGTTCTTCCAATTTTGTAAAATATTCTGGTGAGAGATATGCTGCAATATCTTCTGAACAACTTTTATTAAACGATTTTTTTTTTTATAAGACCATTATTTAACTAGATTTCAAACAAAATAATGTAATTTCTATGGGACTTTTGACATATAGTTTAGGTCAGACATCTCTACAATTGTACCAAGTTTCAGATTTTATATAATTATTTCACTTATGCCATAGACTATTTCCTAAAGTTCCTGGGGTGTGAGGAAAATGTAACCTACCCATGAAATATCTGCTGTAGTACAGTCAAAGAACACTAATAAGTATGCAGGTGTCGTTCGAATTTCTAGAGACAGTATAATACTATATTGACTATATAAGATTTCCATTGACATTAGTTCGTTGGTGAATTGGACTGTTCAAAGCTTCAACCAAATCTTTATACTTATTTAGTGCTCGTGACTGTACTGTACATCTAAGTTAGCAGTGTATCCAATCCTTGTGAAATTTAGGCCGACACTTCCATGGGCACACTTTATCAAGGAAGGCATTTGGAAATCTGTATTTTGCCATTGCAATAAAGGTGGTATTCACTCGACGAGTTGGGAAAGGAAGAGAATCCTTAAAACGATTGCAGTGGTAAGCGACATGGTATGTCATGTTCGTCTTAGCCCAGTCATACAGGTTTATCTGCAAGAAAGAAGAAATGTCGAGTTTATAACCAGAGGTCAGTTATTGTGTGACGTGTAGGATAGCTCTTGATTTCTCCAAACTTTACTAAGTAGCGAGTTAAAACTATACTATTACGTCCAGGAGTTCTTCGTCCCCCTCCTTTTGCTGACCCTAGGATGGGGTAGCGTCACATTCACGGCTACTAAGGAGCCTAATGAAGATTCTATCATAAGATATGAAAATGATGTAGGAAGTAACTTTTCTTCGTACTACATGCCTTAATAAGTGCAACATATTATAGGGGACCTGCAGATGAAGAAGATTTTAGGGCTTTATGCCTATCGACTCGTGTTGGTCATTAACCCCTAAAGACCGGTTGACGTGATAGACAGTCGTACGTATGGAACCGGGCAACAGCACCTAACGTCACAGCGATTTAGCGCTATTTCGCGCCCTGTACGGCTAGTTTTTCTTGTCGTTGGGCGAGAAAATACACTCACAATATCGATCCGCTACCCACTCAGTCGATTCTGGGACCCCACGATGGCTGGGCGATTTTTAAGTAATTGCCCTTGTCCGAATTTGTGCTCTAACGATCGTAAGACAATACCGTAGTGAATATATGTACGTAAGTGACACCATGATATTCCTACAAGGTTACAAATTATTATTTAGTGTATAGATCATGACACACGATATATAATGGGGTAGTAATAAGAAAATAACACCACAAAACACACCCATACAGGCACAATTGATAGTAAATATACGTGTTTCCTACGGTACAAGTCGGTTTGTTTATCATTTTCTAAGTGACAGTTACACGATGATATATTCCTACAAGTGTTCATACTATTTTTAGTGTTGAAATCATGACATATGATACATAATAGTAGTAATACGAGTGAGTTGACAAGGGACTTAGGCGGGAAACTGAACTCCCATGCCGCAGTCACACCGCACTCACGCGTAGACACAGACACACCCCTGTCTCGCGCACAAACATGGTCCACTTAAACTCGCCCTATCTCCACAACTATTCATCGTACAGCCCTCCCAATGGTACCATTGGAAAGAGGAAGAGTTGAAGGTAAGGATGGAACAATTCTGAAGTCAGTACACTATATAGGTTAAGAGTGTGAGCGTTGTGAATATAGGGCAAATCGAGGAATTTTGACGCTAGCGGCAGGGTAGAAATGTGGAGGCAGGGTCCACCCCTCCCGGTCTGCAGGGGTTAAGGCAGTCAGTCTTGTTACACCAACATATCTTCCCCCAGCCTACAAGGTTGCTATCCTTGTTTTTACAGCCGGGTACCTACTTACTGCTTATAGGTGAACAGGGACATAGGGGCTTGGGAAAATTGTCCAACAAATCCACTGACTTGGGAATCTAACCCTGGAACTCTCGCGTGCTAGGCGGGTGTGCTAACCATTACACCATCAGCACCCCTCCCTTTCTCTGAGGAATAACCCTTGGAGCATGACGGATTACCTTGACTCGAAGTATCCGCGTTGTAACACATGCACCTTTGGTCTATAAATATTATACAGAAGCTTCAGGAAGCTTCATACTGACGCAAACTAATATATGTAAGGCCCATAACATAATAGGCTACTTAGAAGTAATTACCCTGGTCCAGAATGACAAATCTTCCTGATCACAGTACTGTAGGGAAGTGTTGCCTGTAGTGATGTGGGCAATACCTTAAGGATTTAGGCACCCCTCAGATCATTTCTTTATACTGTTTTCATTATTTTTGCCTATTATTGTGATACTGAGAACATCATTCTTAAGTTGAGTATAAAACACTGGGTTCAGTAACCTATATAGAGATATATGAGCATCACGTTGATCACCATTACTGTCCTTGTGGTCATATGGTGATCTGTGCAGTAATGCTGGAACTAGATAAAAGTAAAGTAATGAATATCGAAACAGATTTTAATAATAAAGACTTATAAGTAATTTAAAAAGAAAGATATAATATATTTCTCGTTCCTGCAAATAGGTTTAATTAACAAGTTAACATTTTGACTAGCAGCAGACTGGCAAATGGTAATGCATGAAACCTATAGTCTTCAGTTTTATGAAGGCGAAATGTTGTGGCTGGGATAATCCCGTCAAGAATGCTTTATCTACCAACAATTTTATTCTAAATAATTTCTATATTTTTCCCCATAAATCTCTAGTTGTTTTCTAAATCTCTACATATTGACCCCGTAGGAGGGTATTGCCTGCATTAGTGATGTGGGCAATATTTTAAGGGTTTTGGCGCCCCTTCGGCCCCAGGCAACAGGTTTTAGTTCTTCAACTATCCCTCTTTTCTTTCTATTTCCTTCCTGCTAGCTAGCTCACCTCACTATCACCGTTTTCTGGCGCAGTTTTTCGAATCATATAATTGGAATATAAGTGATAAGGGAGAAAGGCCTATGTCATTAAAACTTCTTAAGAACGAATGAGAAGGTTAAAAATATATGAAAGAAAAGATAAAGAAGAATAAATCTTGGTAAATAGCTTAATTAATGAATTTGTTGACAAATATGATTATTAAAAAAGTTAGAAAATTAAACCGTCTTCTACCGAAAAAAACAAAAAAAAAAAACAGCTGTGCTTGGGAGAAGGTGATAAATTGGCTGGACTACAAGCACGAGGGATTAGATTGATATTAAGTGGCACAACAGCGAGGTCAAATAGCACCAGGTAAAGGTGATAGAGAGGTGCGACAGCAAGCAAGAAGGAAATAGGAAGAACGAAAGGACAGTTGAAGAAATGTAAGCTAATGGCTGGGGCCGAAGGGGCGCCCAAACTCTTAAGGTATTACCCACATCATTACAGGCAATACCCCTCTATGGGACAAGCACGAGAGATAAAGGAATACAGGGATAGCTGTCTAATATCCAACGGATAATATATATTCAGTAGTCTATCCCACTACGATGGTGAACAAAAGACACTGCCTTTATTTAAAGGATATAATATAACAGATATTCTAAGTGTATTTGTTTATTATTACTTTTCAACTAATCACCTTCATTTTTAGCTCTGGCAAGGCCGAGAGCTCTAGATTTTATCGTAATTATTGTTCTTGTTTAGCTCCGGCCTAAGCCGAGCGCTCTATGTTTTATCCCAATTATTGTTCTTCTTGGGGCGACCACTTCTTAAAAGGGGTTCAACTCACTCACTCACCGACTCACTCACTCACTCACTCTCTTCCTCTCATCCATTTTCTTTTACCGACATTGAATCATTTATTATTATTATTATCATTTTTTTTAGCTCCGCCTAAGCCGAGAGCTCTAGGTTTTATCGTAATTATTGTTCTTCTTCTTCTTCTTCTTGGGGCGACCACTTCTTAAAAGGGGTTCAACTGACTCACTCACTCACTCACTCACTCATTCTTGTTCTTGGGGTGACCACTTCTTAAAAGGGGTTCAACTCACTCACTCACTCACTCATTTCACTTGAATCATTAAGAGCCGGAGCTTTTGAAGGGTTTTCCTTCATGTTCTTTTTTCTTCTTGGGGTGACCACTTCTTAAAAGGGGTTCAACCAATATTTAAGAGGTTCAACCGAGAGGGGGTTCAACTGAGGGGTTCACCCTCAATAACAAGAACATGAAGGAAAACCCTTCAAAAGCTCCGGCTCTTAATGATTCAAGTGAAATGAGTGAGTGAGTGAGTGAGTGATTTGAACCCCTTTTAAGAAATGGTCGACCCAAGAAAAATGAGTGAGTGAGTGAGTGAGTGAGTCAGTTGAAGCTCTTTTAAGAAGTTGTCGCCCCAAGAAGAAGAACAACAAGAACAATAATGGGGAATTTTTTAAACTCGTGGTTGCTACCAGGTGGCATCACAATCGATGGTTCATCGCGCACACAAGCAAAATAAAATATTCCTTCAGTCATTCTATACAAAAACAAAAATGCATCGAGCTTAAATGATACATATTTCTACACAATTCTTTCTAAGTAGTAAAACATAGGTAAAATAGTACTATTCGTGATTAAAGGAGTTAAGTTGATTTTCTGGTGAAATTGGCATTCAGATTATTTTGTCCATTTCGGGATTACCAAACAGGTACACCATTGATTGGAAACATAGTAAATGAAAATACAATAAACATAAAAAGAACATGCAGGTGATAGTTAAAACTCCGAATTACATAGATCAACTTCCTGGTTTATTGAAATACATATTTCAATTGAGAATAGGCAACTCGAATGTGCTGGCGAATTAGTCGAATCGTGGAGGGAATAAAAACAAAACAAATGTGTTTATCCGACTGGCGCTCGCTTTTGTTATTGTTACGTGGTTGGTTTGGTTCTTTTATAAGAACAATGGACTACGGTAGCTGGACGTTGCAACAACTGAAGGACAGGCTCTCAGATGTTTGTTTTGGTTCCAACTCGCTGAGTCTCGCTCGGCTAATTTTGCCTTGTCGCTCACTGGGTGAAGGAGATACTAATATCTCCATAAAAATAACTCTATCTATATATTACCATGTTACTGGGTATGTTACGTCATAATATGTAGTACAGTCTTAATCATATTTATTTGTATTGTTACGAACCACCCATCAACCTGGCTGCCAGCCTGCTACACCCCCCCCCCCCCTTCCTTAAACTACCAGTTCATCCAACAACCTCCCTCCAATTCCTCACCCCCAATCTTCAACTGACCAATCAGGAACTGACAAATATGCCTTTACCCCTTGACCCCCCGGCTCCGATTCTGATATAAACCGGCCGAATTCTATCCAGGACAACAGTTCCTCACCAACGGCCACTCTCTTCGCATTCTCGTCACATTCTCTTCACATTGTCTACACATTCCCTACACATTGTGTTCACATCCACTACACATCACACATCACACATCACACTTGGTTCCCCGGCCTGCACTCTGCATCTCACCCACCTGGGCTCCATTTGGATTGTAAAGTATACTAATTATATTCTTATTGCTCTCCTCCCCATATATATTTAATGTACATGTTTAGCTTTGTTCTTAGGTAGGATGTTTAGTGTTAAGTGTATTTATTATATTGTTTTGTCTATACACTGGTGATCTCTCTTTTGCATTTCAAGGTGTTATTATGTTCAATATATCTTGTTCTAAGTGAAACTCCGTTATTTCCATGCCCTTTGCCTTTAAAAGATTCGGATACAGACGTTATCCCTTGCCTACTTGGCTTTTGTTAGCCCAGGTCCAGGGCATAAAAGCATTACTTATTAACTTGGTACATACCACTCAGACCTGGGTGTAACAGTATTGTCCAAATAAATAGATTTTAGCCTTGGCATATGCCTTACTTTAAATATCGATAGCAGAAGGTCGACAATCACGAAACAAAAATATCTAATCTAATCAACTTATTTCAAAATTATCCATACAGGTTATTAAAAAGTCGATGCAGGATTCCAAAAGTATCATAATGATCAAGGTTCTATGCATTTGTATGCTGATGGAATTTTAAAAACCAATATTTTAGCTCATGTCGCATGAATTGACTGCACAGCAGAGACATCTAGCGGATTAATTCCAGAAATTCCCCATTACGATAAGACCTTGAGCTCTCGGCTGAGGACGGAGCTAAAAAGGGTTCATTTTCAAAATTTCAATATAACCATATGAATACGAAAATCCAGATAAAACATAATTAATATTTTTGAGACCTTTACATATGGATATTTTATTATTTCACTTGAATCATTAAGAGCCGGAGCTTTTGAAGTGTTTTCCTTCATGTTCTTGTCTTACCCTCTTCTCCTTCACCCTCGCCTCAAATCATCACATTTCTTCTCTGCTATATCCATCTACATTTTAATGCAGTATGCAGTTCTTTAAACCCGGGTTCTTCAAACTACGGCTCCTGAATTCCTCCAAACTGCAGGGTCGCTGGCTCACAAAAATAAATGCATGAATAAAATAGAATAATAATGTTCGTGACATTAAACAAAATATGAAGTTAATACATGAATCCATCTAACATGTTTTTATAATCTAATATTCATATATTTAATTATCAATAAAACAAAATCATTGCACAAATATTCGCCTTCTTCAGAGAGAGAGAGAGAAAGAGAGAGGTAGATGAGACAGTGGCCGCAGTGTTTATAATTCTGTAAATAATTCTGGTTAAAATGCCTTCTAATCATAATTATTGCATTTCAATTTCTGGCCTTGTATTTTCTTAGGTTGATAATTCTGGTCATTTGTAACATCTTTCTGTATGGGTCGCGAGAATGATGTCATAGTAAAAACTGGGTCATGACTGAAAAAGTTTGAAGAACCCTGCTTTAAACTATTAATGATTCGAAACCATTCACAGTGTATGCTTCATTCATTCCTCCTGACACACTGTCTTCTCTACCTGATCATTCATTACCCTCCTATATAGCCCCGCCCACATTTCTCTCCTCTCCCACTAACATCCCCCCTCCCTCCACCGCAACTGTTGCCAGATCCGACGAGGCCCAAACCAAGACACAGATTGATGGGGTGTAGACCATTAATCTGTCCGGTGCTGTACATCCACGAACGCGACGGTGCCACATCCTTTGGTTGGCTAGAAGGGGTGGCGACAAACTTCTGGCCGCAGTAGTATAATTCAGTATTGAACTGAAGGTATATTGTACAGTGGTACACAGGTGATTTAGCAGATAAAAGGGTAAATGGTCACTTTAAGTCCCTTTAATTGTTTTGGGGTCACTAGCACCAAACAGCAGCTGCTAGACTGGTCATAGCCAGCTACTCACACACGTACACACCTCGTCATACTCCCTCACACACACCTGGGCATCTCTCTCTCTCTCACACACACAAACACCACGTGTTTGTATGACTATTAGTCTACCTATATGCCTCTAGGACATTGAACTTTCTAAACCTTAATCTTCATCTCTACCCAACTACAGATGTCACGAATGGGTCATTTACTTATTTTTGACCATCTTGACCCCTGGTTCAAAAGGGTAGAGAAGGAAGAAAAAAGGGTAAAGAGAGGAATTAAGAGAAGGGGTGGAGCCAGTAAGAGAAGGGGTGGATCCAGTAAGAGAAGGGGTGGATCCAGTATGAGAAAGGGGTGTAGACAGTAAGAGAAAAGGTGTGGAGTTAGAGTTGAATTAGAATAACATTTAACTCTACAAAATGGTAATACTATTATCTTAAGAGTCCTGGCATCTAACCCTTCCAGAATGAATATATACTGAGAGAAAAGTACCATAGGTAGGGACTCAACATCGAAACATACAAGAAGACATCTCTCTGGCTCTGCTTGAGTAAGACAAGACAGAACACAAAAACTCTGTTAAATAAACTAAGTTTAATTGTTCTTACTGAAGTTTAATTCCTACCTTGCATCTTGCTTGCCTGAACACAACCATACCTCGCCGAAGCTCGCTACCACAACTACCACAACTACCAACAACAACAACAACAACAACCAGGTATTGTACCAGAGTCATTGAATAACTCACATTCAGGACTGGTACAATATTGTAAATAACTAAATTTTCTAAATTATACCAGAAAACAGGTCTATCTCTAATTTTATGAGGTAGTCTAATTATTTGATTATTTACCCAAGTAAATCTTACCGTCAGAGCTCTCTGGTCAGCGCCATAAACCTTTTTCCTTAGGTATAATTGGGTTCTGATCTCCCTGGTCTTGTTGGGGTGCCAGGAGTTGCATCCTCCCCACATCCCTCCCATCACCATAGAGCGGTGACCGGGGTGGTCACTCATAAAGTGGTAGCACTGCACGGGAGAGTTCATGCGTTCTAATAATGAACTGATGAAGATTACAGTACAAATAAATATAAGAAAAACCTTGTAGTCACAAGGGTGAGGGAGCAGAGGGAAGCGACATAGAGCACGCTGGAAAAAGGAATGGAGGCGCAGTAGAATTGCAGAGAGGAAGGGATTGGTAGAGATTAATCAATTTGATTGAATGATTTGTAAGGAAAATAAAACGTTATTTGATTGATTGATTGGGTAAGATATACACGTTAGGTAATAACCGTTGATTGCAAAATAGCTACGCAGCAACGAAAGTGATTTGCCGCTTAAAAGGGAGATACAGGGAAAGGATAGGCTATCAAACTTTGACTTCTACTGCTCTACTCCAACCCTAGGGGAGAGCACACTCCTCGAGATGAAAGTCACTCCTGTCCTATAACCCCCTCCCTTGCCTCTTCCTGAGAGAGGGGGACTGACGTGAGTGTGGGTGTTTATTCAGTGACATAATATTAAATAATATAATCATAATATCAGTTATCATATTGAAAAGTCGTACTACACCTACCGTTCCAAGACTGATCCACTCATTAACGGCGTCCACTTCCCGTTGTATGAGGGGAGAGTCCGAGTCTCTCACAATGTATCGGTTTACCAGAGGGTCTCCCATTGCAGAAAACCTCCAGGTCATTCCAAACGACTCACTTACATTACCAATACCTATAATAGAAAAGTGATAAGTATAGTTGAGCTGTAGGTAGTTAGGTACAGGTAAATAAAAAAAAGAGATTAGAGAAGATAGTTTTGTAACTTTTGTAATTATGCAATCAGTTATTAAAGAATTATCCATTTGGGATTTGTCTTACACTAAAAACTCTACTTGGGTACAACACCATATATTTGTATAGTTGTCAGTGCTCACACAAAAGATTGTAGAGTGAATTAACCCTTAGAGTCCGGGGAGCGGTAATAGCCGCTCTCTTGGGAGAGTCCGGGCAGTGGTATTAGCCGCTCCCAGGGGGAGTCCAGGCGGGGGGATATACCGCTATTGCAAATGTCGAAATTTGCGCGCCAAAAATGGCGTTGTTTTTTTACTTGTCTATACTTCACCACCAGCCCTACAAATCACAATAATGAATCAGTGTGCTTCTGACCGTGAACATGGCTGGATGTGGATCTGATTTCTCACTCGTGTCCGATTCGTTACCCACTACCGCGCTACCAGGCACATCATCGCTCGTGACTTCAACTCCCCGAGTGCAGCCTGCAAGAGCTCGCAAGCCACCTGCTAGGCCCTCAGACTCTGCAATTGCAAGGGAGTTGGGTGATTTATCGGATTTATTGCTTGGTTGTGACGACCTAGACAGCTTTTCTGATACGGAAAGGCACCTTGACCAGTCATCAAAGGAAGAAGTGTGTGACGCTGTATCCCACACAGCTCTTCCTTCAACGTCAAGTGTGCAAGACGTATCCGATGTTGCAGCCCCTGTTGCAATTCCGTCCACCAGCTGGGTGGGAGCTTTGAGAGGTAGTTTGGGAGACATTCTTTTGTCTCCTATTTCTGCTACCTCTCACGTGGTTGCAGGAGAACAAAAAGCTTCCACCTCTAGACCCCACTACAGGGTTACTCCCCAAGGTAAAAAGAGGCCAAGGAGGAAGTTAGATTTTTCTTCCTCCTCATCTTCCTCTTCGGATGAGGTGTTGCAAAAACGCAGCATAAAGAAAGGTGTTGGAAGAGGGAAGGGAAGAGAACAGAGGAGCGAAGGCTTATCTCGCCTGACCTGGACCCAGATAATCCAGCAGACCCGACGCCATCTCCCCCACCACTACCACCCCCTGCTACTCATGCTCCCTCTCCTTTGTCTGACAACCAGGGGGGTGAAGACTCATCACTGTTGCCTGCACCCCCACTGTCGTCTGCCCCCCCACTGTCGCCTGCCGCACCTATGTCCCCTGCCGCTGCCGCCGCCGCCGCCACCACCACCACCACCACCACCACCAGCAGTTCATCGAGGCGCACCTCATCCACAGTGGACGGATTGCGATGCGTTTGTACCTGATATACCGACGTTTGATGACAGTCGGTCAGGTATTCAAGCCGCATTTCCCTGTCGTCCGTTGTCATCAATATTGGACTACTTCACTGCCTTCTTGGACGTAGTATTGATGACATACTTGACGCAGGAGGTAAATAACTTCAGACAACTCAGCAATCCACCAGAGAGGGAACACAGCAAAATGTTGCCCTGGACTGACGTCACTATTGCTGAGATGTATGTGTGGTTAGCTCTGACGATGCTGATGCTGCACGTCAGGAAACATCGCCTCAAGGACTTCTGGAGCACTAACTCCCTTCTTTCGACGACTGTCTTCGGGAAATATATGTCCAGGGATAGGTATAGGGACATACTTTCCTATATTCACTTCGCCCCCAACATGGGTCCACACCTGAACGACAGGCTTTGGAAGATTAGGCCCGTTATGTCTATGCTCCAGGAGAAAATACGAGGTTTTTTTTCGACCATTCCAGAATGTGTTTATCGACGAGTCTCTGGTGCTGTTCAGGGGACGAGTGTCCTTTATTCAGTACATCCCGTCAAAGAGGCATAGATTTGGCATCAAATTCTATGTCATATGCGACTGTAAGACTGGCTATGTGTTGGACTTTATACTTTATTCAGGTCCGGATGTGGATATCCCAGGCCAGGACCCTCTCGGCTTCAGCGGGAGTGTTGTCAAGCAACTCCTGGGGGATTACCTTGACAACAACCACATCCTGTACACTGACAACTATTACACCTCTCCAGCACTTAGTCAGTTCCTTCTGCAGCACCAAATAGGATCCTGCGGCACCATTCGTGTCAATAGGAAGGGTTGGTCAGTATATCCCCCCACCCACAGGGGTGACTGCCTCAAGAAGAAATCTGGGAAAATGCTGGCCATCACTTGGCACAATAAACGCCCCGTCCGGATGCTCACCACCGTCCACAGGGGCACGATGCAGGATTCTGGGATGATAGAGCGCGGCACAGGTAACAACATCTTGAAGCCTGATGCTGTTCTTGCCTATAATATAAATATGAGGCTCGTCGATAAGTCAGACATGATGGTGAGTGCCATCGATTGTCTGAGAAAAACCTGCAAGTGGTAAAGTCATGGTCTAATGTACTGCAGCTTGGTGAATAAAAGCGAGCTATTTGAGTTAATTTTATGAACCAAAATTGCACACCAACAGCTATAGTTTCGGATAATTTTTCGAAGCCATCTCATTGGAAGATGTTGCAGTACATTAGACCATGACTTTACAAGAAGGCTTTTTTTCCACCTTCTTGACGTCACAGTGCTAAATTCGTACTTGCTCTACCTCCAGCAAAACCCCGACTGCAAACTGGCACTCCGGCATTACGAATTGGAGTTGATAAACCAACTCCTAGAGAAGTTCAGCACTGTGCAACCACTGCAGCAGCACAGACATGCAGCGGCGGCGGGACGCTCTGACAGTCAGCTACAGAGTGCTTATATGTTGCGCCACGGCCTAACCTCTCTGCCAACCTTTCCGTCAGGTCGAGCAGGTTATCGCCGCTGCCATGTCTGCAAGCACACAACACGTCGCCCTCAGAAACTCAAGGAAACTCGTTTCTGGTGTAAGGAGTGTTGTGTGCCATTATGCCCTGGAGACTGCTTTACTGAATATCATGGACTGGAATTTATATAGAAGCAGGAAGTGATGGGAGTAATGCGAGTGAAGTGACAGTGACACTATTTAGGTTATAAGTGAAGTGACAGTGACACTTGGTGACAGTGACATATTTTTAGGCTATAAGTGAAATGATAGTGACACATTTTTAGGCTATAAGTGAAGTGATAGTGACACTATTTAGGCTATAAGTGAAGTAATAGTGACACTTGGTGACAGTGACACTATTTAGTTAGGCTATAAGTGAAGTGATAGTGACACGTTTTTAGGCTATAAGTGAAGTGATAATGACACGATTTTTAGTTTTATACATAGAAAAAATTATAATAAAAAATTCAAAATATAAAAAATATATAGAAAATAAGGATAATTGAGTGATAGTGACACATTTATATTTACGTTGAACATGAACAAAGTGATATTGACACAGAAAATATTTTGCGTAAATACTCCCACGCTTCTCTCCAGGGCATAAAACATTCTGGAATGGTTAGCTAACCACAGACAACAGAGGCTGTACGGTAGGGGGTACGATTACGGTACGACCGCGCGGGTGGATAGTATTGCGTCATGCACCCTGCCGATCCGCCGTCCACCACCACGTCCAGCGGACGTCAGAGCCACTCTAGCCGCGCGAACACAACCCCACTCTCGGCCAAGAAATGACCTTTATTCCTTACTTCATTTCTCGGCAACGGAGAGTCCCAGAGAGCTGGGGATGATTTCATTGGAGAGAGGAAGAGTTGATGGTGAGTACAAGACCAAATTTAAGTTATTCAGTATCGTAGTTTAGACGTACAGAGTAAGAGAAATAGAGCGATTTTGGTAAAATCGCCCGGACAGGCAGAAGGGATAGTAAGAGTAGCCCCAGACGCATATTCCGAAACTGTTGTTAAATTCGGCACCATCTAAATTATCATCCAATCAGGCGCCTTTCTCTCGTCATGATATCACCTCCGATTGACCAATCACACTCTTCCAAAAGTATGACGTCATCGCGTCGTTCACTCCAATGTATACGATTACACCAATTATTATTATTGTGCATAGTAATACTAATAATGATTATTATAATACGTTATCATTATTATACCTAAATATCAGCCAAAGAAGTGCACTCTCGAGCATAATGTTTGATCCATGGAGGTCTTGTCCAATTTTATTTTAGTAATTGCCGCCATGACGTATCTGGATTCTTCTGCATGCACCACAGACCCAGAGATGCCAGTTGATCAATTTTGGAGCTAGATTCGGCACTTTATAGAACAATATAGCTGATACAATTTGGCTTTAGTCCCATTTGACAGCTGCTTTTCTGTGTTTTTGTGGCGCATTTCTTGGTGGTTTTAATTATTTCAGAGTCGTGGCATAATAAAGAGTAATAAATAAATAACAATAATCGCCTTAAGAAAATTCCAGTTGGCAACTCTGAACAGACCGCAGTACTCGGTGCAGTTGGTGATTTGGTGCAAATTGCCAGGAGATTGAATAATCCCACAAAGATAAAGGACTTCTATGTTCCATGATGTTGGGTATAATCAAAGGGAGAGACAACACAAGACAGACCTTAGTTACCACCATTATTTCACGAAATAAATAAGGTACAGTAACGAGCACTAATAACTATTTAGGTTTGCTTGGAATACCTAGAGACCATAAATAAATGCACAATAAGATCTCCATTGGAATTACAGTACTTCGTTGGTGAATTGGACTGTTCAAAGCTTCAACTAAAGTTGTATACCTTAGTGCTCGAAACTATGTAATGGAAACAATGACAGCTGTCGTAAAGGAGTGCAATGTTTTATATTAGTTATTTTTTCACGACGAGGATAAGCGCGAGTCATTAGTTAATCGGAATATGACGTCATGACACAAGGGAAACTCGTGAGTCGTGACTCGTGAGAGGCTGATATTTTACTAGTCACTATTTTCACTATGTTAATCCTTTACCATTATTCTGTTTGTAACCAAAGAACCAAATAAATATTTAATGAAATTAATGAGGTATGAAGAAATAAATGATCACTTCTGCCGTGAATAAGTGCAATGTCTTATAACAATAAAAGCAAGCTATGACGTCATACCTTTCGGAGTGTGATTGGTTAATCGGAGGTGATGTCATGACGAGAGAAAGGCGCCTGATTGGCTGATATTTTAGATGGTGCCGAAATTAACAACAGTTTCGGAATATGCGCCCCGGACGGATAGAGTGTATATTCATAGTTACCCCGTCGCCCAGAGGTTAATGTGTCATTTGTCATCATCATCATCATCATCATCATCATCATCAGTACCCCATTTCCATTTTTCATGTGGTGGGGGCATTTGTATCAAGGGTAGAAAGAGGAAGGTGAAACAGGAAGGTAAGTATAAGCACCCAGTGATATGGGTTACTTCCACAATCATTCCCCCTTTCTAGTCCACAAAATTTTCAGTCCCTCCCTCTCACAAGTTCTTGCATCCACGATGTATAAGCCCCTTCACTTACCTTTGCTGAAAGGAGCCATTCCATGGGAAGTCATATTAAAACCTGTTTGTCATCTCTATTGTACACTCCTTGCGAATCCCTTCATCCACTCTTACCTCTCATACACCATTTTTTCTGCTTCATTCATACATATTCCATGCTCTTTTACACAATCACCCACCATATCATACCATATTATCCTTGGTAGTTCCCTTCTTATCTGTCCCTCAAAATAACTGTCATACACTTTCTCACTTCTCTTGTATTATCCATTTTCCACATGCCCATACCATCTCATAATTCTCTCCTCCACTCTCTGATTCCATTATTTGCTCACACCACACATTTTGTCAATTTTCTTCTCATACTTCTCAGCATATCCATCTCCATTGCCCTTACTCTTGATTTCTTATATTCATTCCACTCCAAAGTTTCACAACCGTATGTCAATTTGGATACGAATACTACTGCCTGCAATTCTCTTGTAGCCACTGTATAGACTTCACCGCACCTGCTACCTTTCTCCCTTGGGTTACTTTGTTTACACTTTCCCCCCACACTTTTTTCTTTTATCCAACACTACTCCAAGGTATTAAAAATGTTCTACCACCTCATGATTCTCTCACCATCTACTTGCACACTGAACACTGACTCGCCCTTCTCTCCACTATCATCTCCTTGCTCTTACCCACATTAACCTTCAAACAGCGTCGTTCTCATACCTCTGCAAAGAACGCTACTAATCTTCCTACATCTCTTTCACTGTTCACCAATAGTAGGCCTACCGCATCATATGCATACATCAGGCTGGACAAAAATTCAAATTTCTTAATTAAGGGGATGGTCTACTTTTGTTACATTGGAGTGCCTTGATTCCTCCCAAATATGCCAGGAAACAGGACCATATGAATAAAAATAATGGTGTTCTGTTGCTTGGTATAGTTTGGAGGAAACATTTACTCCAAATTTTACCAACACTGAACTTCCCCCTTAACCCTACAACAATTTTACTCCTCTTTTCAATATTCTCTCCAATTATTATTATTATTATTATTATTATTATTATTATTATTATTATTATTATTATTATTAAAAATAGACTAGATACACAAAGCTGGGAGAGAATGCAAGCATTCTATCAATCCGAGGACTCCAGCTCCATGAATCCAACCTGGAGAAAAAAAGACTGCTTAGAGAAAGAAAGACGAGCAGTTAGCTTGATAAAAACATAATAGCCCTCTCTTGAAGCCAGCCAGTCCTACACCATCAAAGACAGAAAAATCAAGGCCATTCCACAGAGACACCGACCTAGGGACAAACGATCGACTATACTACAGCGCGGCAATACATAAGCATACCCATGGGAGTCCAATGCACCATGATTGACACTAGCTGGAACTTACAGAAGAGGCTGCAGCACATTTCTTCTGCTCTTGAGGAACATGCACAATGATGCAACAGAACGACGGTGACACAGATTACAACCAAGTAAACTGCCGGTAAGAAAATTAGCTTTGGAAATAATCCTATCCAGCAACTTGAGGTGGCAATCAGCTGTTGAACACCACACTAGAGAACAGTATTCCAATAGAGGCAATACAAAGGAGTTATAACACCGCAGCAACAATGAGTGATCTCCGAGCACACGCCAAGCTCTACTCATTATACTCAACTTCTGGGAGACAGACCTTGAGATTGACCGAACATGCCTCTCAAGTCAGTTAGGCATCAAATGCAACTCCTAGAATACCCAAATTCTCAGACCCCTCCAATACAGTCCCATCAAGAATCAAGTGTGGCGATAAAGGATACACCGAGTGAGACCTAGAGACGACCATTGTCCTAGTCTTGCCAGCATTCAACCTCATACCCTACAACCTGCGCCAATCACTAATCCTATACAGGTCACGATCCAATGACTGAGCAACAGTAATCCTGGCACCAGGGGTCGGCAGAACAGATATGAGACTGGAGTCATCTACATAACCATACAGGTTATTCTCCAAGATGTTAAAAGAGTTCAGAGGTATACAGTAGGAACAACAACGGTCCTAAGACTCTTCCACTCCGCACACCATCCACAACAACATACTGGGATCGAGCAGTGAGGAATTGCGACAAGACAGACAGGACTGAACCGTCAACACCAACAGAGGGAAGTATGTAGATGATACCCAGATGGTTTACTCTATCAAACGCGGCAGAAAAGTCAAGTTGCACCCGTCTAGCCTCACGACCCAACTCCAAAGCATTCTTCAGTACATGAAAGATACACAGAAGTGCATCACACATGCCAAGGCCCCTTCGATATGCAAACTTTGAGGGTGGGAATACACCATTACGTTTCATGAAGTTACTTAAACGCACAGCCACCAGCCTCTCAAACACCTTAGACAACACAGGATTGATAGAAATCGGCCTGTAATCGCCAACTGAAGATGAAGGAAGGCCCTTGGGAATTGGGGTAACATTAGCAGACCTCCAACATTCAGGAAAATTACCAAGACGAAGTAGTCTCATGAATACAACATTGAGGCGGGGAGCAAGGACATCAGCTGTCTGTTTAAAGAACAAGAGAAACATTCCCAAGGGGTCAATACCACCATTAGAGTCCAACTCATCATGAAGGAGTTTTTTAAATTCCCTTGACCTAAAGGCAAATGAGGAGAGACCAGGACAGTGGTGACATGTGGAGGGCAGCTCTACAGACTCCCTAGACTGTTTGCTATCAAAGTGAGCTGCAAACAATGCAGCCTTACCACCGGGCTCATACACCATTCTACCACCGTCACCAACCAAGAGGAAGAGAAAAGAGTCAGACCAAAATTCAGCACTCTTCAAGGTAGACCATCATTTATATGAGCTCAGAGCATTCAGCAACACATCCCTGGCTCCAATATTGAACTGTTGCTCTGCCTCCGTATAGACACCATTAGCCATTCTTTGGCACTAAATAAACTCATCCCACTTTACTCTGCAACGATCACGAGTCCACCTACGATAGGCACCCTGCTTAAGATCTAATGTGGCCCTATATTCATCAGTAAACCAAGGTTTATCACTATTGTGCACACGAATGATCTTCTTAGACACATATTGCTCAGTTACCTTAGACAAATGCTGATTCAGCAACTGTACCAGATTATCAGCAACATACATTAAATGCTATGAAAACCCATGTACAGCACCACAAACTGCATCTTAATTAACAAGATTCTTCAGAAGCACTTCCCTCCTCACACACATGTTCAGAACTGGTTGGGCAGTGGAAACCTTCATAGAGAGAGAAGAATGATCTGAACGTCCAATTGGTACGACCATAGCTACTGCCACCAGATCCGGAACATCAGTCATCACCAGGTCAAGGGTTCCACGTCTCACATTGGTTGGACCAACAACCAATTGGTCACAGCCAGAAACCAATGAAAAATCCAAAGCAACAACACCATGACGAGTCGTTATTGAAGACCTTAGCCATTCCTCATGTCACCCATAAAGACAAATGATGCACGACTGTCCTCCGCTTGTACCCTAACCATTGATGTTAACAAACAGTTATATATACCATCCTCCAGATCTGGGTTCCGATACAAGCTATAAATATATAAGTTAAACCGTCTCCCTCATATTCTCAAAACCATCGTCTCACAGCAACCACTTTCAAACTTTTTCTGTCTAAAACAACCAAAACCATCTCTAACGTAAGTAGCTAACCCACAAGACCGCAGCAACTCCTCACGGTACAGCAGAACAGGTCGACCAAAACCAGGAATCCATAATTCTGACTGATGACGCCTGTCAGAGACTAGAGCAGCGGTTCTTAACCTGAGGGTCATTTGGTTTTGGTTTTCTGGGGATCACGAAGGGTTACATGTAGCCTACAGCTAATTTTTAAGAAACACACATTCTAAAATTTTCCTATATAAGTAGCTTCAAATTGCGCCTATGATTGCTCATATTTCTAAAAAAAAAAAAAAAATCCCCAGCTGCTTAGACCCGCTTCGCTCGCCTCCCCCATCCCCCTGTACAAAGGGGTCACAGTATTGCCCAGGAATATGTTAATGGGTCATAGGACCACTGGACTAGGGTCTCTGAGCATAACATCACATCATAATGGGGGGCCGCCACAGTCCAATCAGCAAAATTCCTTTATAAACTACGCACATTCGAGTAAAGTATACTCTGCAGTACCGAGGATGAGTACAATTCCACATCCGAAAAGTTAAAGAAAAAAAAAAAAAGCAGATAGAGAAAACCCATGAAACTAGATCTTAGCCTAGTTCATCACTCCATACATATACATATTAAATAACCATGGTGTCATCACACATCCTTGCCTTACCCCTTTCAGCAATGGGCTACCAAGTATTTAATTCCTCCTCTACTTTCACATTGGCCACACTACTACTATGATATAAATTATTTGCCACATTTAAAAACCTTCCCTCTATACAATAGATTTGCAGAAAATCCTATAAGCCTTCTCTGTTCATTTTAACGTAAGTTTTTTTCTGAATCCATAAAGAGTTTCTATCTTCCTCGGAGGCTTTTTCCATCAACTGTCTAACATCATATACCTGATCAATACATCCTCTGCCACCACGAAAACATCCCTGCTCGTCACTCATCAACTCCTCTGATGTTTCTCTCACCCATCCAATAACTATTCTACAATATACCTTACCATATATACTTGACAGATTTGAACCTCTAAAGTTTTTACAGTCACTCTGCACTCCCTCATATATATATATATATATATATATATATATATATATATATATATATATATATATATATATATATATATATATATTCATCTTTCCTTCATATTCTTTCATATTCCTCCACCATTGCATGACTGTTTCATAGAGTCTTGGCGTTTGCTCTCTTTCCTCCCTCCCTTCTGTTTTGTTTCTTATGTCATCTGCCTTCTACAATCTTTGTAACCTGGTAAGTTCTGCACGTCGCAGATATCAAGATGTGAGTTGTTGCAGGCGAGCGCACAAGCCCAGTCACGGTGTTTGTGTTGTGCCCAGTCCAAGTGTACCCTCATGGACCATCCAGGGTAGAACTTGGGTACTTCGTATACCAACTTCTCCAAACCCATGTAGTAAGCACTGAGGAATTTCCCAAACACCACGTAGCTCACTACCTGTAAGCCAAAGAAAGGTGATGCATGGTTGCCAAGGTTGGAATTTACGATAATTTTCGATATTTTATCAAAATTATCATTATTTGAACTGTCAGTGATGGTATGTGGTCATGAAAACAATCCTTACTTTAATTATTCTTATATTCCTTCATGCATCATGCAAATTTGAAAGACAAAGTGTAACTGTAGAGAAAATCCTGTGTTGTTATCAGTTAGAACTCGTCTGTCTTTACCTTAGAAGAAGAAGATTTTAGGGCTTTATGCCTATCGACTCGTGTTGGTCATTAAGGCAGTCAGTCTTGTTATACCAACATATCTTCCCTTAGCCTACAAGGTTGCTATCCTTGTTTTTACAGCCGGGTACCTACTTACTGCTTATAGATGAACAAGGACATATGTCCTTGGGAAAATTGTCCAACAATTCCACTGACCCGGGAATCGATCCCTGGACCTCTCGCGTGCTAGGCTAGTGTACACGCTAACCTTTACCTTATAATTTATCACGACTCTGATCGAGTTGTGGTTTAGGCTAATAAATGAGCAACATTTCGTAAATCTAGCTGGTATATTTTCTGTTAAGGGGGTGTGGGAATAGGGGGACAGACTTGGGGAGGGGTTAGGGGGATGCGGGAGTAGGGGAACAGGCTGGAGGGGGTATAGGGAGGTGCAGGAATAGGGCACAGGCTTTCTACCCACCCCAAGCTTGTCCCCCTATTCCCGCAACCCAAACCCCCCTCCCACAAACCTGTCCCCCTATTCCCGCACCTCCCCAAGCCTGTCCGCCTATTCCCGCACCCCCTTAAGCTAAATAAAGGAAGATGCAGTAATGAGCCAGTAGCCCAGCCCTGATCTTTTGGTGATGACTTTTTCATTTATGCCGGGGGTTCCCAAACTGGGGCTCATGAGCCCTAAAGGGGCCATGAGCCCTTTTCTGGGGGTCATAGAGGGTCTAAGTGTTAGACCCTCCATGACTGATTTATTAACAGTTAATAAATCAGTCATTGTTAATAAACATTGATAAAGATCAATGGAGATTTTATTTTTCTCAATGCTGTGATTAATATTTAAAATTTTAGAATATATAATATTATGTGCCCTTTAAAATTAGTACGATTTTTAGAAGAAGGTTTATAAATGTGGGGGTGATGACAGGTTTGGTACTGCTGTAAGGGGTCACGTACTAAAAATGTTTGGGAAACACTCTTATGCTCTCGACGTCATCGTGGCTGTCAAAGGTGATTGATGAGTTCGTGGCATTTGAATAATTTAATAATTGTCCTTTAATTAAGGGGGAAGTTTTGTGGTGGTTATTCTGGAGCAACTGAATCCTCCAAACTATTACATACTTTGGAGGAATGACGACACTCCAATGTAACAACAAAGAATTAACCCCTTAATCCATTACAACATAAAGATATTCATGTATCATTGAAATCTTATGTGTACTGTTTATGTTCATTTATTTTACATTTATTCATTTATATATATATATATATATATATATATATATATATATATATATATATATATATATATATATATATATATATATATATATATATATATATATATATATATATTAACTGTAAGGTTCTTTTTATATAGATACTTTTATAATTACACATATACTGTTGAAAAGGAATACATTTATCCTTCTGACCATTTAAGGGGATGCAGGAGGAGGTTGGGGGGTGAGGGAATAGGGGGACAGGATTGGGTGGGTAAAAAGCCTGTCCCCTACTCCCACACTCCCTTACCCCCCCCCCCCCCTCAAGCCTGTCCCTCTACTCCCGCACCCCCCAAAATAACATTCACATCACAGCAATACAGTTATATACCATAACAATAATGGACAAATATTTTAACTAACCTTCTGTCCTGGCCCTCTAAGTGTTGCTGTTGATCCACATGTAGATTGGTCTGTATGTTTGGTGACTTGGGGTGGACACGTGGCCAGTTGCTGAGTCCTGTTGCAGCCACACAATTCAAGATGGACCACTTGTTGGCAGTTGTGAGGTGGAGGGCGAAGTAGAATGATTCTATTAGAGTACGAGGTATTTATAAGTGGGTTGTATATCAGCAGAGTCATTGTGGCCACCATCCCCAACACAACCACAAAACCAAACCGGTGCATTTGTAGATCCATGTGATTTTTCCGTAGTGTACCATACCTGTTCAAGTAATATGAAGAAATTAATATTTATATATATACAGTCGTGGTTAATAATAATCATCCACATATGGGTATCTCAAACAATTACTGTCTAATGTTTTTACATTCACATAAGATGTTATTGTTTTAAGTAGTGCAAAGCTACTTGTAGTAAATTAAAAGATGGCAGTTAACCTATTTACTGGAAAGTTTATCATCTAAGGGACAGAGGGAAGCTGTCAAACTCTTACCTGAGTTAACTCTATGACCGCGACTGTATATATATATATATATATATATACCATGTTCCAGAATTCCAACTACAAACTTAAGGGATATATCCTCCATCGAAAAACAAACCTACAATATTCTATAGTGAAATTACGTTTTTTTTTGTAAACGTGTGTCATTAATTCACTTTGGTGTCAGCCGACCACCGGGCCACAGGTGTTGGGGCACAGGTGTTTTGTCTGGCAGCAAAGTGTACTGACCATCATAAATCCATATAACGTACAATCAGATATTATTAGTGTGAACATTGCATTGAAACTTTCGCTACAAGGAGTGGTTGCTACCAAAGATAATAGACAATAATAATAGACTATAAAGGATAGTCCACTAGACACTTGTTTTCATCAATGCACCGCGGGAGTAACGTCACACTTGCTGCACAGACTGCCAGTCACTAGTCCAACTTAAAATGTACAGTTGGCTCCTCTCCCGTGTTTCTCCCCTGTCGTTGCCAATGTTGGGCCAGTCAGAAATTCGAATCCTGATTCACAAGTTAAAATATTCGAAACATTCATATCTTTTGCTCTAAGGATATGAATGTTTCGAATATTTAAACTTGTGGGTCGGGATTCGAATATCTGACTGGCCCAACATTGGCAACGCGAGGAGAGAAAAGCGAGAGTGGAGCCAACTGTACTGTACGTGAAGCGTGAGTGTCTGTGCCATATTATGGGTGTGTGTGCTGTGTACAATGGAAATAATAGCAGTAGACATGCAAAAAGATACCGACTCTGCACAATCCAAATTATAAGCGAGAACCAGGTATGTTGAGATCTATCAAAGGTCTAACTTATTGTTATTTTATCATTACACCCTCAGCTATTTGCCTATACTGTACATATTTTTAACTTTACCCCATCTTATGATACTCTACTGTACAGTATATAGGTTAAGTTAGGCCAGGCCTAATGATAACATAACATTGGAATATCTATAGGTAAGTTACAGTATTGTAATGATCTGTAACCAACAATTTCTCTCTTCCCCATTTTTGTTTGGGGGTAGGGTGGGATATATTTTTTAAATAAAGTATTTGTGATAGATTTAATACATTAAAATCATCATTCAATGGTCTAATGTAGGTTACAGTAGTAGGTATTAGTGGTAGAAATTCAGTAGTTTTTCTAATGTGGATATTTGGTCTATTTAGCATACAAGCAATGAGTGGGATATCATGAGGACGAAGCCACAACAAATATATAACATTGTGTCCTCAATGCAAAGTCGATTGCAAGAGGTAATTCAGAGAAACGGCTGTTGGACAAGTTACTAGGAAAAGTAAGAGATAAGGAGATGGCTGTTGGATACCTTATACTTGAAACAATAACCCAATTTGTTAAATAAATATTTTCACAGCGATATTTTTTTCTATTATGCAGTTATATCATTAAACCTATTTCTTCCTTTGCGTTTTAACTTCTTTGGAAGATTATGAAACCTAAATAAATGAAGGATAAATAAAAACTGAAAAAGTTGGTGACAATGGAAAAGACAGGAAAAAATATGAGTAAACGTTTGGTTAAATTGGTTTTGTCAGAGAGAGAGAGAGAGAGAGAGAGAGAGAGAGAGAGAGAGTATGTCTATACCAAAGTCCGGCGTATACAGTGTGTACTAGCTATTCTTCTCTCTCTCTATCTCTCTCTCTCTCTGGTCACATTGTTAGTTAAAGTAATTGAAAGAAGACCCGGACAGCTGCTAAAAGTATATAATTATGTCTTATGTCCCTTTTCTTTTTCATGTTCAAACATTATCCTAGCCGCATTCACATGTGTGTTTGTGTTTGTGTGTGTGTGTGCGTATGCGTGTGACTCATTGACATATATGCTGTCCACTACACTGGTGTACACAGACCAGACTAATCTCTCATTACTCTTCCGCTCACCGTCGTTTTTTTTATTTTTTTGTATGTTCTGACACTGGACATAGGCTTATTCAGCTAGTGTTTACACTCAATACCGTACTATAATGTATTAACTGCAATGGTAGTATAGTTTACAGTGAAGGAAGGGTATTCTTACGACCACAGGACTAGATACAAGTCAGCTGTACACAATCGCCAACCTACAACTGACAAGACCCACTCAGTCACATAATACTCACAGGTGTTTATACACTCACGTACAGTTGTGGTCAATAATAATCATCCACATATGGGTATCTCAGACAATTTACTCTCTAATGTTTTCACGTTCACATAATTTATGATGTTATTATTTTAAGTAGTGTGTAGCAGCTTGTATTAAATTAAAAGATGGTAGTTAACGTACAGTTGGCTCCACTCCCGCGTTGACCACTGCGCGTTGCCAATGTTGAGCCACACAGATATTCGAATCCCGAACGAAGCGAAGCACACATGACCTCCATCTCCCCAACTCAGTTGTAAGTCGCGAGCTGATGGGATGGAGACACGAGCACACTCATCATGGGGTTATTTCTAC
Source organism: Petrolisthes manimaculis (assembly GCA_034508575.1). Lineage (NCBI taxonomy): Eukaryota > Metazoa > Arthropoda > Malacostraca > Decapoda > Porcellanidae > Petrolisthes > Petrolisthes manimaculis. The sequence continues at coordinate 1,562,214 of JAWZYT010000298.1, read as the reverse complement.
CTGACGAGTTATGGAGGTGGGAGGTGAGGGAGAGAGTGAGGAAGAGATGGGGCAGGTTGTGGAGGGGCTGGTGGAGTCACTTCTGACTCATATAGAACTATCGCACCATACACTGAAAGTTTCATTCGAAGCATTCACTGGTGGGAGGGAGAGACGGGAAGGAAAAATGATAGTGGTTGGGGATGAATGTATGAGCGACGTGAGTGAAAATATGGCAGGATGAATTGAATTAGTTGTGTCTACGAGTTAGACGGAGATAATGATATGTAATAACTGATTAATGTTTTCGAGTTGGATATATAACTGATATTATTTCGCCACATTGTGAACTGTGTGATAGTTAGCTCAAAATGTTCAAGTAATAAAAATATTGTTATCCATTGCAAATTAACATTAATCAATAATTACATAACCAAATTATTAAGTAAAAAATTACCGATAATCCATTGTTTTTATTAAACCTGGAGAATCAAAGTTGACAAACATATATTCTCTTTGTCGGGAGAATAATATGTAACAGTTCTGGCTCTCAAAATACATTGGTTTGCTAAATTGCCAACATTAATAATTAAGTCTTATGGGTGATAATTAGACGTAATATATAGGCCACATCTAAATTCATAATTATAAACACTAAGAAGAATGGAAGACAAATATTTAATGTTTTATAGAAATGGAACTGGAATTTGTATTTTTGTATATTGTATTTTATTTTAATGTTGTCACTATTAAGAGTTTTATTATATAAATATTGTGGAATACAAGGTGCAGTAATATCATCATAAAGTAAGGATTAAAAGTAATAGCAAGATGCTGATGGTAGTCTTCTATTGAATGAATCCTTTGTATTATTGTGTGCACATAAATACTCGTCATTATAAATTTGTAGGGTTATGAAGGCTGACATCTCAAAGGTTGTCAATACTGATTATCATATGTTTCACAAATAGTAACTAGCTTTATTCTGCTATGTCTACGTGTTAATGATTTCCTTGTTATGGCCAGAAATTTACTTGTAATTCAATAATACACTATATGTAACGTAGAACAAGTTATTTTTTTCCCCGTGTGTTAAGTTGGTAAGCCTGCAAAAGCTACAAGATGTGGGATTGGTGTGTGTGTGTGTGTGTGTGTGTGTAAAGGGAACTGTGGTTCACATGACTCGAACCTTCACTTCATCAGAAATAAGCCTATATTCTGCAGGAGAGATTCGATTGTCTCATTCTGTACCACAGAATATTTTTTTTAACATATAATATATAGATAATTGTGGTTCTCATAATTTTGTTTAAGATATTCATTATTGTTGAAACACATTTATCATTAAGTATAGCAATTTCATTACATATGTCCAAGTTTTATAGACACCCATCCCATCTGATGTCAATACAGTTCTGCTGATATCGAACAATACTTAGCCTACAGATGAGAGTAGAAAATAATAATACTATGATGACAATGATAAAATTCAATACTTAATTATATAGGTTTGATAATGTGAACTCCATCTCCATTAGTCCCTTCACCCAAAGTCAACCATAAATCTTCAAGAAAACGTCTCTACAGCCACGGTTATTGGCGTCTCTCTTGTTCTTTCTTCCTCCACCAGCCCCTCCATAACCCCCCCTCCCTTATTTCTCTCTCATTTCCCCATAACTCGTCAGGTAGAAGCGACTCCATGATGAGTATGCTCGTGTCTCCATCCCATTAGCTCGCGACTTACAACTGAGTTGGGGAGATGGAGGTCATGAGTGCTTCGCTTCGTTCGGGATTCGAATATCTGGGTGGCTCAACATTGGCAACGCGCAGTGGTCAACGCGGGAGTGGAGCCAACTGTACATGGGTATGTAAGAAGATGTGTGTACGTGTGACAGAGTGTACGAACGTGTGTGTGTTGGGAAATAAGTATACATGTGTGTGTACAGCTGGTCAAACTCCTGTGAGGCCCACCCAGCGTTGTCAACGTTGGCCGAGATAACCCCGAATCACTAGTTGTGAGCTCTGCTCGTTCGAACCATTCACTGGTGGGAGGGAGAAGTAAGGAGGGGTTTAAGGGTAAGGGGTCAGGGTGCCTATACAAGAGTTGAGAAATTATTTTGGGGAAGTGAAAAATGTGTGGATGCCCAGTTATCAATTATTAATATGCCGATATTCGTGTCAATTATTAACATAATTAAATATATGATTAACTTTTTAATATTATGATGCATCACAAAACTAAGGTAACATTATTGTATACTTTTTTGTATAATATTCACTGGCTATTATCAAGCACTAAATGCTGAAAAATACTTACACAATAACTGAATAAGTATCATGAACCAGAATGCTCTTTATTGAATGAAGCAAATGTGAATAACTTCATATTACATGTGTTAAGTGTTGATACCACTAACACACTTCAATATCCCCCGTATCTACCTAACAGTTTATTATCAAGGCTCTCATTATCCTTCACGTCATAGCAGCCTTGTAATATTCTGAATATTTTTAATAATAGCCAGTTGTATTGAATTATTCGAATTTTACTATGAAACCATTGTTTTGTCATTTTTCTCTTGGTAGCAAAAATTATCTGCTCTGTATCTCTCTTTTATATATAAGCCAGTAGACACACACATAACATATTAGTTTTATCTGTCATGAGTTGTGAGAGAACTATTTATATTCATAATTATTTCAACATTGTAATAGTTCCATCAAGTAATACATGGGATGCTCAGTTGAGGTTTCATCAAACATGTTAATAAAGAACCTGGCAACCATTTTCAACATTTCTTAAAATTAAACTTTATTGAAGGCGTGTTAAGGTCTGAAATCCTGTATTTCCCATCATAAAACACCTTCCCATTACTCATACGGTTGTATTTATTGCCATATTGGTCTTTACTGTCTTCTGCTACAAGGTTGATATTAGTGTGACTTTCCATAATTATACACTCTACCATTACTCAAACCGTTGTATTTGATGCCGTGTTGGTCTTTATTGTCTTCTGCTACAAGGTTGATATTAGTGTGAATCTCCATAATACACGTTGCCTTGTGAACTGACTGACTGCACCACCTTACACATCTTCAAGTCTTCAGGACTGCCAACATGTTGGTGAGGGAATATTTCCACACTCAGTCTTCAGTACCCTTACCAGTTTAGTGGTTTTCAACCAACTCATAATCCTCTTCGAGTATCAAAACTAAAGTGGGTTAATAAGACTAGAGTCAACGTCAGTCTCTAATTAATGGAAAACAAAATACAGTTGACAAGCCTGTGGGTGTCAGACACAATCTCCCTGCCAGGCCTCTGCTCACAAGTATTATCTGCCAACATAAACATTTTTGCTACCTAGAAACAGATGAAATACCGAGGGATTCATAGTAAATTACCAAACAGCACGTGTTCACTATATTCAATACAACAGACTATTATTAAAAGTATTCAGAATTACAAGGTTACTTTCACGTGATGGATAATGAAAACCTTGACAAGAATATTATAAACTGTTAAGTAGATACAGGGGAAATGGAAGTGTGTTATTGGTATCAACACTTGACACATGTAATATAAAGGTAATATAAACATTTGCTTCATTCATCATGATTCTTATTCAGTTATTGTGTAAGACAGTTTTCAGCGTTTAGTGCTTGATGATAACCATTGAATATTATATAAAAACATAATATAATAATGTTACGTCATTTGTTTTTGTATTACATCATAATATGAAAAAGTTAATCTTATCTTTAATTATGTTAATAATTGACACGAATATCGGTATATAAAGAATTGATAACTGGGCATCCACACATTTTTCACCTCCCGAACAATAATTTCTCAACTCTTGTATAGGCACCACCCCCCCCTACCCTCCTCAAACCCCTCCTTACTTCTCCCTCCCACCAGTGAATGGTTCGAACGAGCAGAGCTCACAACTAGTGATTCGGGGTTATCTCGGCCAACGTTGACAACGCTGGGTGGGCCTCACAGGAGTTTGACCAGCTGTACCTATGTGTGTGTGTAAATGTACTAAATAAGTAGATGAATATATGTGTGTATGTAGCCTACATTATGTATGTGTGAATGTATGAGTAGATGAATATACAGCACGTGTGTGTGTGTGTGTGTGTAGGTAGATTAGTATACGTGTGTGTGTGTGTGTGTGTGTGTGTAGGTAAATTAGTGTACGTGTGTGTGTGTGTGTGTGTGTAGGTAGAATTGTGTACGTGTGTGTGTGTGTGTAGGTAGGTAGAATTGTGTACGTGTGTGTGTGTGTGTGTGTAGGTAGAGTAGTGTACGTGTGTGTGTGTGTGTAGAGCTGTGTACGTGTGTGTGTGTGTGTAGGTAAATTAATGTACCTGTGTGTGTGTGTGAATGAATAATTATAATACACCTGTGCCTCTCACCTGCCTGACCCGTCGTGTGAACAAGATGGAAGGTGAACATGTGTGAAGGAGAAATCCAAGTGATACTAAGGACAGGTGAAGAACTCAGCACTACACCTCAAAGGCCGATTCAATGACACTTCTTCTTCTACAAAATACATGCGTTCATATTTTTATTATTCCTTCTCCTCCTTTTCTTCTTTCTCTTCTTCCTTCCTTTTACCTGCAAAATACATGTGTTCGTATTCTTATTATTCCTTCTTCTCCTTTTCTTCTTCCTTCCTTTTACCTGCACAAATACATGTGTTCGTATTCTTATTATTCCTTCTCCTCCTTTTTTTCTTCCTCTTCCTTCCTTTTATCTGCTATATATGTTTTTATTTTTATTATTCCTTTTCCTCCTTCTCTTCCTCCTCTTCCTTCCTTTTATCTGCAATATTTATTTACTGTTATTTCTTCTATTTCTTTCCTTTGCTTCCATTTCTATCTGCATTATATTATTTTCAATCACTTTCTTCCTCGGACGTCATATGACCTAGCTGTTGCGGCGCCAGTCCATATGTCAATCAATTCTCTTCTCATAGTTCATCATCTATTTATTCACTTCTTTCTATTCCTTCTTTTTAACCTACTAAGGATTTCAGAGACATTACAAGCTCGTTTTTTCAGAATAACTTTAGTACACACAGTGTCCTAATTTATAAGAGTATCATGAATCACTAATTAATATAATAAAGACATTTGTACCAATACCAAGAGGCATAAACTAGATTTGCCAGACATGGAAATGAACACAACTAGTGACGTGTTGTCTGTGACGTATGAAAAGCTCCGCCTACACTTTCCCTTCTTTTCCACCCCACCCCCCCCTCTTCTCTGTCTCCTTAATTTCCTCACCTCCTTCCCCCCCCCCTCGTCTCTCTTTTTTTCTCTCTCTCTCACACGTGTGGAAAGATAAAATCTGAATAGACTAAATGAGTGTAAACTTGTATTCTGGAAATATCTTTGTAATGGGCATCTTCCCCGTCTGCCCTCCCTCCCCTCCCTCTCCTTGACTCTCGCCATGTAAAATACAATATTTTTTCGAGGTAAATGTATGAATATTCGATAAAGGCATGCATAATGTGTTAATAGTACTGCATTGGGTTATTATTGTGTTACATATCTTAATGTATCCACACATGAGAGTATGGTGGAGTAGTAGAAGAATAACCACCAAGATTGATGGGAAAACGATTGTTCAGTTGTTATACTTGTGTTTGGTTAATTTTCTCCTTCATCGTGATGTAGACTCAGGGGTCAGAGCATCAGTCGTATACTTGTAGCACGAAGGTAAAGAAGGGATGGCCACCTCAGTACACAAATGTCGGCATGGTTGTGTAGTGTGCATACACAAAAATTGTATTGTAAATATACACATGTTCATAATGTTTATAATTGTTACTGCTCAACTTGCTAGATAGATAGTGTTACAGTAGCAACATGTTAATATATTATTCGAGTCTGTGGTTCAGTGTTGCTCCTGTATAATATGCCCATGGCCAGATGAAGCCCCAAATTATGCTGGTTAGAGTGAGTGTACAGTGTTGAGTCGAACGAGACAGTGGTAAGTCGAACGACACAGTGTCGTAGCCAGCCGATGCGTTGGTGGGAGCAGCGTGCAGTCGAGGTCGGAGAGAGACAGACGTACTAGGGTGTGTGGAGTGGAAGCCGGACAAACACAGAAGTGCAGACAGGGAGAGGGAGAAGCCTCTTTGTTGTGCCGTCGTGTAGAGCTGCTTGCCCCGACACACACGTATTTCTGCGCAACCACGAGGGACCCTGTCGCCGTGGAGGGAGATGGTGGTTGTGAACAGAAGTGGAGCTCGTCTGGTACACCTATGTCGTAGTACTGCAAAGAGGGCTGGTTGTCATAGCCCTGGGGTAAGGTGTGTTGGTACTCGACGGTGTTACCTGAGGCCATTATTTTGGTATTTTTGTGTGATGTTGGTATTTTTGGTGTGATGATTGTTATGGTGTGTGCTGTGTTGGGATGCTTTCCCTCTTAGTTAGTAAGCTAGGTTAAGTCCCCGCTAGTTGGGTTAACTAACATAGTTTATAAGTCCCCGCTAGTTGGGTTAACTAACATAGTTTATAAGTCCCCGCTAGTTGGGTTAACTAACATAGTTTATAAGTCCCCGCTAGTTGGGTTAACTAACATAGTTTATAAGTCCCCGCTAGTTGGGTTAACTAACATAGTTTATAAGTCCCCGCTAGTTGGGTTAACTAACATAGTTCATAAGTCCCCGCTAGTTGGGTTAACTAACATAGTTTATAAGTCCCCGCTAGTTGGGTTAACTAACATAGTTTATAAGTCCCCGCTAGTTGGGTTAACTAACATAGTTTATAAGTCCCCGCTAGTTGGGTTAACTAACATAGTTTATAAGTCCCCGCTAGTTGGGTTAACTAACATAGTTTATAAGTCCCCGCTAGTTGGGTTAACTAACATAGTTTATAAATCCCCACTAGTTGGGTTAACTAACATAGGTTATAAAGCCCCACTAGTTGGGTTAACTAACATAGTTTATAAGCTCCATTATCTTTCTTTCCATACTATCTAACATACTAGTAATCTTCTTACTGTATCCTCACCCTTGCTGGTACAGTACTGGTAGTACTTCTTCCTTTCTTTGTGGGAATTAGGGTTAAGGACTGAGTAAGGTTTGTTAGCAATTATATGCTAGCTTGTGACATTTTCAATGAAACTGGTGGTGTTTTGGGGGTAAGTGGTGAGACAGTAAGTCTATCGGGCGGTAACACCCAAAAACACCACTGTGTTTTGTTGTGGGGATGACATAGGTGCAACTGGTCCCCTCTGAACATACATGTTAGTCTCCCTATTAAAGCAGTCGTTTAGCTCATAGGCGAGTACTATTGGCCTCTGGGTTATCCAGTTGTGAGAGCCCTAATTACTGTGTTCCGTTGACTCTTTGAGTGGTTTTGCCCTGACCCGTGTTAGTGATAGCCCACAGTCGACACTTTTCCTGTGTGGCTGGGCGGGACAACACTACTCACTGAGGCGGCGGTGGCGACCTCGTATAAGTGATAGGTGTGGCGTAACAGAAAATTGGCGACCTCGCCATGATCAGAGCGGGTTTGCCTAAACGGCCCAGTTGCCCAAGGTGGCCAGTTGGCCCTTTTGTGTGTGTGTGTGTATGTGTGTGTGCGTGAGTTGTTGAGGCGACCCCGTAGCTTATAGTGGCCTTTGGTCTTTATTTTGTGTGTGTGTTTTGGAGTTTTGAATTTAGTGTGTGTCTATTAAGGAAAATCAACCATGACGTCTCTGGTTCCCAAGCACATACTCTCAGAGCAGGATGCTCTGAAGTTTATAGAGACAAACCCGAATGGGGAGAAGCTGGAAGCTCGGACTGTGAGTGAGCTTCGGCTGGTTATATCTGTGATGGGGGTAACGTCAGCTGGGATGACAAAGTGGGAGTGTATAGGTAGGATACTCAGTGGGAGAAGCCAGAGTTCTACCCCAGGGAGTGTGGAGGAGTGGCGGCGAGAGTCCGGATCGCCCCAGCCACCTTCGTCCCGGAGGGGGAGGAGCCCCCCAGGGTTTAGTACCACCCTGACGTGTTTGATGCCACTGTGGTTCCCCGGTCGGATGTGTTTAGTTCCACAGTGGTTCCCCCTTCCGCAATTTCCCCCCCCCCCCCTCCTACCATTGTGACCAATGACTATACAAGAATGATAGGAAAGCTCATTAATCACTACTATGAACCCCCTTCAAGGAGTTTCACAAGCCGCATGTAGATGGCGCTGGCTGTTGTAGTAGTGTGTCGTCTGCAAAAAAAGAAAAAAACAACAGAGCCAAGAGTTAACGGCGATATGTATATTTCGGTTCCTTTACACTTAACCCAATAATTCACTTAAAACCAGATACATTGAATGATATGAATTACTCTATATAATGCCTGTGGTCACTGTAAGTTATAATTTGAGTAAACATAAGGATGTAGTGAATTAATTATGCAGGTGTTATTATATATTTCCGAAAGAAATGTGCGACGAAATGTACACAGTACAGCAGCAAAAATGGAGGGACGGACGCATGTTTGCTTGATTTGTGGTAATGCCAAATCTACACACCCTGACTTTGTTTATCATCGATTCCCCAAGGAAAATCAAGAAAAACTTGTACAGCATGTCGTTGGTTGCTATGCTACATCTGTGACAAAATTATTTTCCCCAATAAAACAATTATTTGTTTAAGGTTGTGTCTTTATTCCTGTCATAATTCGTCTGGAGTTTAGTATGATGCATGTGAACCAGGCCCAAACTTGCACACCTAATACGCAGGTATGTTTTTATGATGATAAAAGTAATTGGTAATATAAATGTGTGTAATTGCAATTTATTAGGTGTTGCAAACTCCAACAATTTAGACAGTCATTATGTAGCCTAATGATGTAGGTATTTATGTAACAGGTATTATTACAATTATGACTTTCATTTAGCCTACTCTCAGTGCATAACATGCACAAACAAATATTGAAAATCAGGCGGATTATGCACAATAGAAGTTAGGCATTGATTAAAATTAGAGGAGTTAGTCCTGTACTGTAGGCTACATTAGTTATGAGATTTTATATAAGTTACTCCTGAAATTTTAATTATCTACAATTTAGATAAGTTACTCCTGAAATTTTAATAATATAGAATTTAGATAAGTTACTCCTGAAATTTTAATAATATAGAATTTAGATAAGTTACTCCTGAAATTTAATTATCTAAGCAGTATATAGATGGCGTTGTCGGCCGTTCGTGAGGTTCCAGTTTGTGCTTTGTTTTGTGATTTTCTATTGGTCGAGAGGAGAGCTTTCCTATCATTCTTGTATAGTCATTGATTGTGACCCAGACTGGTGTGATACCGTCTGAGAGTGCCTTTGTTAGGCCAGTGGCACGGCGATCCGAGATGAATAGACTATCGAGTGCATTGTCTGACCCCCTGGCTTATGGTGGACCACCTGTGGTGTCCGGGGTGGGTCTGAAAATACAAAGGTACAGTTTGCTACCCTCAGTCCTTAAAGGTATCCCAACATTGGATCCATTTGCCCCGTAGGATCACACGTCACGCATGTCCCCCGTGAGTGTAAGGGCACCTTCCCCTGAACTTTCCATGCAATTGGAAATAAAGAAATTAGAGATGGAGATTGAAGAGAAAATGCTGAGGTTGGAAGAAAAGCGACTGACGAAAGAAGCTGAGAGAGAAAGGTTGGACAGGGAGACCAGACTGGAGGAAGTTCGGTTAGTTCACCAGTTGGAGTTAGAGAAAACTAGAGTAGAGATTGAGGCTGGGGTGTCTCGTACGTTGTTGGAAGGGTCAGGGAGGACTCGTGAGACAGAGGAGCAAAAGCTGACCCGGAGTTTGAAATTGGTGCCTGCCTTTGACGAAGCCCAAGTAGCAGAATGGTTCGTGAGGTTTGAGAAGAAGGCACAGAAGTTCCAGTGGCCCCGTGAACATTGGGTGGCACTGGTTGCAAATGTTTTGAAGGGTAAGGCTTTGGAAGTATATGATAATTTGTTAGGAGAAGAGGGGTATGAGGAAGTAAAAGGCTTGATCCTGACCGCCTATGAACTCCGCCCGAAAGCATACCTCGTGTTCAGGAATGCTCGGAAGAGACCTACAGAGACCTATTTGTCTTATGCCTGGTATTTTAAGGTTGATGGAGAGGTTGTAGTGGGTGAGGAAGTCGGCACCAAGAATGGGTTGGGAGACGTCAGCGACGTAGAATGCCCACTCAAGCGCTCGTCGAAGGTGGAGTTCAACCTTGAGTGTGAGCTTGGTGTAGACTGGTAGACTGGTATAGTGGAACCATTGGCTGCATATAGTGAAGTGATTGGAGGTAGTGTCCTTTGCCCGGCTGTATCGGGGAGAACACTGATTTCTGCGCCTGTGTATACTAAAAATAATTTATTATTGAGTGGATCCCAAATGTGGAAGAGTGTGGACTTCCGTTTGCAGGTACTATGGACCACTAGTGACTGCTGGTGTCGTTTCCCGAATGTATGAACATGGTTGTTGGCAATGGTGAGCATTCTTACCAAAACGATGATGATAGTAGCACATTCCGTTAAAGTTGGAGTTGGTGGAGGTGTTGCGGGAGTCTCTGCTGCGGGACCTGTGGCGTCGTGGAGATGGAGGGTAGGCAGGAGACTGCTGTTTCACTTGTAATTTCAACTCACTTACTTGTTTTGCCAGGCTGGAAATGAGGTCTTTGAGTTGAGAGATTTCATTGGAGGAGGTGATGTTGCAGATGGTTGTCTCGTTCGGGATGGTGTCCATGAACTCATCTGCAAACTGTGCCAGGTCTTCTAGGGATAACATGCCTTTAACTGTGAAGAGGTTGCATTGTATGGTCTGAGAAAGACGCTGGTAGAAGAGATGGGTGAGGGTGGTGGTGTCGAAGGACTGCTGGTGTAGAGAGAGAAGCTTCAAGACGTGTGGTGATGGCGGTCTTGAGGTCTTCATACAGAGTGTCACTGGTACAGGCAGCTGTGACAGAATCTGCGAGTTGGGAGAGAACTTCGGGAGGAAGGAGGGTTGTGGCAACACTGAACTTCTTTAAACTGGTGGTGATATGATGTGCTTTAAAGTTGACTTCAAGGATGGTAAACCATAAGGTAGGGTCGTGAGAGGAGAAGGGTGGAGCACGGAAGGTAGAGATGGTGGGAATAGGTTCAATGTCTTGAGGCTCAGCCATGGTGGAGGTAGAGAAAAACAGCTACTGGTAAGGCAGGAATATGGAGGTTGGCTGTGGGTAGGGTAGGTTAGGGAAGGAAGTAGTAGGTAGTGGATAAGGTAGGTTGGTGGAGGAGGAAGAGATTGTGTTTAAGTTGGCAGTGGGAGAGAGAGAGAGAGTGATGATGTAGTGTCGAGTGGCTGTAAGCGGCGATACTCGGCGTGGGTTAGCTCCAGGCAGGCAGGCGGGCAGCTTGTAGGTTTCTCAGCGGTGTCGGCGGCTGGCTTAGAGAGTGGTTGGAGAGGAGGACTCTATCTAACAGCAGGCAACAGGCAGTGGATGCAGGAAGTGAGGAGACTCAGGAGAGGAGACAACAGAAGACAGTTGTTGTCAGTAAATATATCTGCTTAGCTTAGTCAGTGGCTGCTAGCGCAGGAGATGTATAAGTCTGAGGTCACCAATTGTTTTGGGATAGCCCGGGGTCACCAATTGTTGCTCACCTGTCTTAGTGAAGCAACTAATAGAGAGTTTGTGTGTGTGTCTCTCTTACTATTATCCTTTGTGAAAACTATGAGATAGTGTATATCTCAACGCCGTAGTTAGTCTGTTAATCACTAGTGTTCAAGTTCAAGTTAGAGGTCCCGCAGAGGGCTGCTCGTGGGCAGCATAATATGCAGGGGTTGTGCGGGGGATTTAGGGATCCAGGGTAGGATTAGGAAGGGGGTTAGGATGAGGGTGGATTGGGTCAGGGACTGTGGATTGAGGATTAGGATTGGAGAGGTAATGATTAGTGATCCTATTTCTAAAAATGTCAAAAGTGGGGCTATTAACTATGAGATGGGAGATGATTCCACTCTTGAATGCTACGGGGAAAGAATGAGTGCCTAAATATATCAGTGCTTGTCTGGTATGTATGGTATTTTAAGTTGTGGCTGCCTCTAGTGGATCGTATACTTGTGGAGTGTATATATGTGTCTTTGTCTATGTCAACTAACTTGTTTGTGATATTGTATATCATCTGTTGTCTGTGTATCCGTCTTCGTGTTGCCAGTGGGTCTAGTTTTGTTACTTGTTTAAGCAAAGTGACTGATGTATAGTGTGTCTGTAATCACGTCTGGCCCATCTTGCAGTTTTGTTTTGTATGGACTCTAATTTATTTATATTATTGTAAGTGTGTGGGTCCCAGACGGTGTCACAATACTCTAAGTGTGGCCGAACGAAAGTGTTATAAGCAATAATTTTAATGTCTGTGTTACACCTGCTGAGGTTCCTGCACAAGAACCCCAGGACCCTACTAGCTTTGGCCCTGATGCTACCTATGTGTGTGTTCCACCTCATGTCCGCTGAGATGTGGACGCCCAAGTATTTGTGGGAAGTGACTGTGTTAAGGTTGGTGTTGTGTAGCTGGTATGTATGAGGGATAGGATTATGGGCTCGGGTAAAACGGATGTGATGGCATTTGTCTGGTCTAAATGTCATCTGCCACTTGACTTCTCAGTCTTCAAGTGCAGTTAGGTCGTCCTGTAGTCGAAGGCAGTCATTCCTATCTTTAATTGGACTGTAAACTAAGCTATCGTCTACAAAGAGTCTAGTGGTAGAGGAAAGTGAGAGTGGGAGGTCATTAATGTATCCCCCCTAACGGGAAACGCCTTGCCGAGGTGGGGGGGACTTGTGTGTCTCCGAGACCTGGCGAGCTAAACGAGAGGGGGCTCCGGCCCCTGCTCTGCCCCGATATCGGGGAGAGAGGGCTTCCCATGCTAGGAAGGTCGCTAGTGAGAGACCAGACTAAATGGTTCCTATCTTTCAGTTCTTCAACTATCCCTCAGTTCATTTTATTTCCTTCCTGCTTGCTGTCACACCTCTCTCTCACCTTTTTCTGGCGCTATAGGACCTCGATGTTGCGGCGCCTAATACCCATCAATCAATCAATCATTAATGTATGAAAAGAAGAGAAGGGGGCCCAGGGCAATGCCCTGGGGTACCCCAGAGGTCACAGGAACAGGTGGAGACTGACTTCCGTCAAGAACTACGCGTTGCTTTCTGGTAGTCAAGAACGTTCTAATCCAGTGAAGAAGTTGTCCCTGTATGCCATAGAATTCTAACTTGTGTAGTAGTCTTTGATGAGGGACTTTGTCGAAGGCTTTGGCAAAGTCTAATACGATGGTGTCAACTTGTCTAATTTTTGTGTCATTGAGGGACTGCAAGATATCATGAGTAGTTACCAGTAGCTGCGTCTCACACGAGCATTTTGGCCAAAAACTGTGTTGATTGTCAGTCAGTATGTTTTGCCTATACCTTTCCTTACCACTACAGACGTCACTGAGTCTTCACGCATGGATTTTCTTCGGAAGGGATTACGAAGGAAATTCTCGGTAGACTCGGTGGCGGTAATGCTCGAGGCACTGCGTCCGACCTCCAGAAGACAGTATGAATCCTGCTGGAAAAGATTCAAGATCTTCCTCTCCGCGGCCCACAAACCTCTCTCGCAGGATACAGTACTGTCTTTCCTTACCTGGCTGTCCACCACAGGTAACAGAGCTCCTGCCACCATAACTGCCCACGTTGCGGCCCTAGCAGACCCACTATGGTTCGGGGCAGGCATCCAACTGGAGGAAAGAACCCTTAGCCTACTAAAAAGAGGCATCAGGGCCAACATCACCCCAGGACAGAGGACGACACCGAGGTGGTCCCTACACAAGGTACTGGCCTCGGTCGAGACCATGACCCAAGAACAGGGGGAGGACGAGAAACTTATGTCCTCCCTCTTTCTCCTCGCCCTGGCTACAGGTTTCAGGGCCTCACAAGGCACACTAACTTTACGTCCTTCGGGGAGGACAACACCCACCTTACTCAGGCCCCCTCCCCTAGCTTCCTGGCCAAGAACGAAAGGTCAAAGAGTCTCATAGCCCCCCTCTGGATCCCAGCCTTGAGGGAGTGACATAGGCACCTGCCCCTCTGTCCGGTACTGGCAACTAGGGCTTACATAGAAAATACAAGACATCTAGCCCCCGAACACCTGTTCTATAACTCGAGATCACACAAACCCTTAAGAACAAGGACGATCTCCAAACTGCTGTGCCGGACAATCGAGAGGGCCGACCCCGGCAACAGCCTCAGGGCTCACTCGATCAGGGGCATTGCTGCCTCCCTAGCCTTCCTCAGGTCTCGCTCCCTAGCTAGAGTACAGGAGTTAGGGGGCTGGGCATCAATAGTCGTTCCTGAATAGGTACCTATTGCACGATGTCCAACGACCAGGATGTGTGGCCATGGGAACCACACACCCATCCTAAGTGGCATCAAGGATGGATTTTTGTTGTTCACTTACTGTGCCCCACATAACCAATTTGTAACAGTGACATCCCTCTCTCCCAATAAAGTTTCAGAGGGACTCCTGTATCCATGTACAGTTCCAGACTCATGAAACGGAGACACTCCGTCCGTGAGCGAGGTTGTGTGGGGCTCTGTGCATCTGGTAATACTGGCAGGAGGAGGGAGGGACATGGGAGGGTGAGGTGAGGGTGGGGGAACCCACCTCACCCTCCCTCCTCCTGATAGTATTATAGGGCCCCACCACTCCTCCCCGATGGAGCCTCCTTGAGTTACTTCACACTGGAATGAGTACAAACACCCTACCTGCGGCCAAGCCCGCCAAAGCGGGAGGGGATTAGGGAACGCCGCAGGCGGATGGGATTATCTTCCCATTTTCTACTTCAAGTGTCTAGCACTGCCCATGGATAGAAAACCATGGAAGATTCTTTGGGATACTATGCGGACAATTTATTGAGTAACGGGGAATACTCAAATAAGCATATATCTTATAGCTCATAGTGCTGACGCAATCATCTACCAATAAAGATAGTTTTGTTGCCCTCCGGCCACTACAACATCTCCATTATATGTCTATGAATTATATGTTCTAAAATTTTGCAGGGGACTGAGGTAAGAGAAATTGGTCTATAATTAATGGAAAGGGTTCTGTCTCCGGATTTAAAAATTGGGGTCACATTTGCCAAAAGCCAGTCTTGAGGGAGTTCACCGGTCTGTAAAGTCTGTGAGAATATAACCTGCAGGACAGAGGCAAGAACTTTAGCATTAGTCCTCAATATCCTGCAGGGTATATTGTCTGGTCAAGTCGCTTTGTGTATGACTATCTCAGATAAAATTTCTCAATTCCTTGGGTGTTTATATGAATGGAAGGCATAGGTGGGTGTGACGGTGTTGGCATGTCTGGTAAGTGTTCATGTTCATGGGTAAAAACGGACTGGAATTGTGTGTTAAGGGTGTTGGCTTTGTATTGTGGGTATGTAACCAAGGAATTGTTGTGTAGTAATGTTGTGATACCGGTTGAGTCTTGTTTGCGTGCTTTAAAAAAGCCGAAGAATTTTTTGTGGTTTTGTGTGTTGTCTGAGGAAAATGGATGTGTATTTAGTTTCTGCTTGTTTAGTTTCTTTCTGTAGTGTTTTCATTTTATATTTTTGTATTCTAACCAGTGTTCTGTATCGTTGTATCGTTGTATCGTTTTACTATGTTGTATGCTTTGACCTTGTTTCTGTGTAGTCTTTTTAATTGTCTATTGTACCATGGTAATGACTGGTTATGTGTGACAGTTTTCGTGGGTATGCGCTTGTCCATTGTGTCACGTATAAAGTCACGAAGTCTCTTTTCCTCCTCTTATTTATTTATTTATTAGTTTCAGGTCAGAATCTATTTATATATATAGTCCTAAATATTAATCCTATCATAACTATGTATGCATTAAGTTATCTATCTATTTATATCTATCATCTATTATTAGACTCGGATAAATACAGCTAAATCAATTAACAGGGTAGTATGTACAGCCATGGCCGAAAGTCCATGAACAGATGGTACAGTCACAAGCACTAATAAGTATCCAGGTGTGCTTGGAATACCTAGAGACAGTAAATAAATGCACAATTTGACACATTCTACCCAAATTGGATATCCGTGAGTGAAATTGATTGGCTGGCGTACCCACACTACTCCACCAATCAGACCATAGGAGTGGGGGTGGGACTTTGAGCTGGTGCCAGGGCTCTATCATGTCAGTGCCGTCGAGTGGGCCATGAGTGCCAAAAATGTGGCACTCCTTGCCTATTAACATTGGACTGGTGATGCCAATGCCGGCAGTCATGTTAGCAATGATATGGATGAACTGTGATAGTGTGTGTGTGTGGATGGGGGGGAGGGGTTGTGTGTGTGTGGATGGGGGGGAGGGGTTGTGTGTGTGTGGATGGGGGGGAGGGGTTGTGTGTGTGTGGATGGGTGGGGAGGGGTGTAAGTGTGTGTGTGTGTGTGTGTGTGGATATATATACTGTATACAGGTATATTGTTTTGTGATATAATTTGGAATAATCAGAAGTAATCAATAGCCTACTGTGTGTGTAAATAATCACCTTTGAACACTATTGATTACTCCAAACTTTTACACACACACATATACATTTTGGAGTAATCAGGAGTAATCAGAAGCCTACAATGTGTGTGTGTGTGTGTGTATATATATAAATAATCACCTTTGAAGACTATTGATTACTACAAACTTCTACACACACACACATTTTGGAGTAATCAATGTGTGTGTGTGTGTGTGTGTAAAATAATTTCCTTTGAAGATTACTCCCAAATACTCCATACACAGGTTGGAGTAATCAGATTCCTCCAAAATATTCCATATACATATTTTGGAGTAATCAGTAGCCTTCAATGTGTGTGTATAAAATAATTGATTACTCCAAACTTTTACACACAACAGATACTAAAGGATTATGTTATTATTGTTGTTTTGTGAAGTAGTTATGGAGTAATCAAAAGCCTACAATGTAATTTTTTTTTTTTTTAATTATTTTCATTTGTCTTTATTTTTTATTTTATCTGTTTCTATTTCTTCTTTCCTTTCTTCTCTTGGTCTTCCTTCTTTATTCTCTTCTCTCCATGTTTCTCTCTCTTTCTTTTATCTACTTGTTTATCTTCTTTCTTTATTCTATCTCTCTTCCTTTCTTTCATCTCCCTGTTTATCTTCCTTCCTTTCTTCTTCTTCTTCTATTTATTATTATTTTTCTTGTTATTGTTGTTTTTTACCATTACAATATTCCACAATCTCTGTAAATAAAAATATAATTAATAATAATACAGTATTATTTTATTATTACACACCTAAATATAAATATATATATATATACAATACATACACACATATATATACACACACATATATATAACATACATACATAGATATATCCTGACACACACACACACACACACATACATGTATAGTTGCCATCAGGGAGGGAGAAAGGAGGGAAAGGAAGGACGAGGGATTGTAAATACAAAGGAAGGAAGGATGAGAGGAGAGGGAGGGAAGGGAGAGGAGGGAAAGAAGGAAGGGAGGGGAGAGGGAAGGAAGGAATGAAGGAAAAGGGATAGTATATAGGCCTACTCATTGCAAAAAAGTAGAAGTTAAATCTACATACACTCTCCTCTTTTTTTATGATAGGTTAGGTTCCTGAAGGGGTCGCATAAAGTAAACTGTACATTTCCATAAGAAATAATGGTATTTTAACTTGAAAATGGAGCCTCCTTGTTCGTGTTATTTTAAGAGTTCGTGTAAATTGCATCGATTTAATTATTTTCATGATACGCACTATTTCAAATTCGCATAATTTAAACTCGCATAAAAGGAGAGGAGAGTGTACTCAAACACATATAATATATAATATACTCTACTATACACACACTCTCTCACACTCATTACCACTCTCTTTGGTAAATTTACAGTAAACCTGGGTTCATTAAAACGGATATATTAGTATGTTTTACCACTAATTAGGACCATTCTAAGACTATTTTCTTCAATGGTGTTTCTCTCGGAAATGCCCCGTTTTCGAGATATGCCCAGTTTTCATACCCCATACACACACTCTCACTCTCTCTCTCTCTCACATTCACATACATACACACACACACACACAAACACACACACATACTCACGTTCAGCAATTTTCATATACATCTGAGTAACTTTAGAGTCCGGGTGTAGAGTCAGATGGTTGAGTCCGGAGTCACAGTCCCGGGCCACGGTGGGGTCCAGCGGTACTCGGGCCAGGAGGGGAAGTCCGGTGTCCTTGGCCAACTGTGGCCCTCCCCCCGTGGTGGCCGGAAAGATGGCCGTTTCTGTCTGTATGTGTGTATGGAGAAGATTAGTAGTGATAATAATAATAATATAAATACAGTAATAGTATAAATAATAATAATACTGTATGAATACAGTAATAATAATAATAATAATAGTAGTAGTAGTAGTAGTAGTAGTAGTAGTAGTAGTAGTAATATTAATATAAATAGCAATAATAATAATAATAATAATAATAATAGTAGTTGTAGTAGTAGTAATAATAGTAATAGTAGTTGTAGTAGTAGTAATAATAGTAATAATAATAATAGTAGTATTAATAATATAGCTAATAATAATAATGTATGTGTGTATAATAATAATAATTACAGTATATGAATAAAGATCATGTTACAATGGCTGTTTTTATTTATATGTGTGTGTGTGTGTGTGTGTGTGTGTGTGTGTGTGTGTATATATATATATATATAAAATATGTATAAATAAAAACGACACCTGATCTCCGGCCCATCCTTTTAGCAGAAGCCGCTAAAAACCGTGGCTCATACCACAGCAAGATTGTCAACAGAAACCACAAGATAAATAACATCCTCCACGACACTTCTAAGTTTATCTGAATTTTGTATTCTTTCCCCTTCTCTCCCTCTTGCTCACATACAGACACATGCACATTCTCTCTCTCTCTCTCTTTCTGACAGTGGTGAAGTCTGTCTGTCTGTCTTTAAGAGAATATCACACAACCTCACTGATAACATCGTGAAACGAGTTAACACCACCATCTCTACTATCAACGCCACCACTAACAACATACATACACCTTCAGAAACTTACCGGCGAGTACTCACTTGGATACACTTATTATGGTACTGTAAAAACTCACAAGCCTGACAACCCTTTATGTCCAATTATCTCACAAATACCCACTGTCACCTATACAATGGCCAAGAAACTTAATGAACTCGTCACACTTTATGTAACAAGCACCCACAGCCTCTCCTACCCCAACGACTTCCTGGAAATGCTATGTGACACTCCTCCTACTGACAGCCACATTAGTACCAAGCACCTACATCCTCTACTTCCCCAACTCCTACGTGACGCTCCTTCTACTAACAGCCACATTATTGCCTCCCTTCATGTTGACAGCCTCTTCACCAACGTTCCTGTCGATAAAACCATTGACATGATAGTGGACCGAGTACACCACTGTGACAACACCACGCCTCTTGACATCCTGAAGAAGGCCATGAAGACACTTTTGGAACTCTGTACTGAAGCGGCCCCTTCAGATGCCCAAGTGGCAATATGTACAGTTGGACACATGAATGGGTGGTACAGCCCAAGTGTAGATGGTCAATTTCTCCCAATATCAAGTTCCTTAGTGCCAAATAGGAGACATCAGGGACAGAAGTCAGTATTGAGGATGGTATTAAAAAGTAAGTACCTGATAATAGACACTGGTTACTCAAATGGAACAAGTATCTTTCACCTGGGCTGTACCACCCATTCCTGTGTACAAATGTACCAGCAAATCAACAGGGTAGCGACGGGTAGCCCCCTTGGAGTGTTAAACACTAATTTCTACATGGGAACAATGTTATCTGACCTCCTGGCTGCGGGCCGCACTTCCCTGTACTGTCGTTATGTGGATGACATCTTTGTATGTGTCAGAGACCTTCAGGAGCTACAGGACCTCAGACAATGCCTCATCACTGCTTCAGGACTCAACTTTACCTTTTTTTTTTTTTTTTATATATGTTCTGACACTGGACATAGGCTTCATGGAGCCCGTTACCATGGCCAAGGTCAACTGCTGCTCTCTAACACACACACATCACGACTTCCGAACTGGTATCCAGCCACAGAGATAGGGAAGTGAGGGTAATTCCCAAATATTGCAGCTGTTATGGTACCAGTGAGGGTGTTTTACGACGTTCGGTGGCCTTATAGTTAGTGCCTGAAACTCAAATCGGAAGAGTAAATATTCTCAGGCCCTCATCTGAGAGGATTGATCTCCCGACCTCTTGGTTATGAGTCCAGAACAATAACCACTCGGCCACCTCCCCTACTAAGAATCAAACCAAAGACGCCTCCCTTTCCTTGATGTTGTAGTCAGTCACGGCTCGCAAGGTGTATTCACAACAACAGTGTACACCAAACCCACCAACAAAGGACTCTGCCTTAATGGAGAAAGTGAATGTCCTAAGTGTTACCTACGCTCCACCATCAATGCCTATGTAAGAAGGGCCCTCTCCCATTGTTCGTAAGAAGGGCTCTCTCCCATTGTTCTACCTGGAAAGACGCCCACTACGAACTAGAACGTCTCACACAAGTCTTTGTTAATAACGGCTACAGCAACACCGACATTTCTGACGTAATTAAAAGACACTTAGATTAGTGGTACACACACCAACACACCCACCACCATACAACCCATAAAATGTTACTACAAAAATCACATGTCTATAGACTACAAAACCGATGAGAACATCATCAAGGACATCATACATAAAAACGTACGGCCCAGCGACCCAGAACAACACATCAACCTGGTCATCTACTACAAGACAAGAAAGACATCACAACTTCTGCTATGTAACCAATCATCCATAGCCAAACCATCCTTACAAGAGGACCACCATGTCATCTACCAACATACTGTACTTGTATCAGTGAGGAGTGTGAACCTCAATCCTATATTGGTATGACGAGGACCAGACTGTCAAGATGTCTCACCTGCCACCTACAATGTGGAACTATTAAAAACCATTACACAACACAACACAACACACAACAACACACAACACAACATACCATAACACACAACTCACCACATCACACAACACAACATACCACAACACACCACAACACACCACAACACAACTCCCTGTTAACCCTCCAAGATTTACACAACAACACCAAGATTGTTGATTAAAACTGGACCCCCACCACCTCTTGTTCTTGGAAGCTATATACATACAGACAAAAATACCTACCATCAACACACACATAGATGATTTCCAAGTCTTACCTACTTCCAAGTGCCCACTACTGTACCTGTGTCTCACTCCCCGGACATAACAGCCAATCAGCAACCAACTTAGTCACCCAGCCCGCCTACCTGATCACCTACAAACATATAAATATCACTTCACTAGCCAACAACACCTGATCCAGCCTCAAGATGGAACCGGATACTGTAGTTCCCAAACGTCACTAGCAATTGAAGATCTACTAAAGAATCTCACAGAAGATCAACGAAAAATCGTACGGCAAATAGAAACCGTACACAAGAAAATTAATAAAGGAGAATGTGCCACTGCTTTCAATCTCATATGCCTACAAGAAAAAAAATATATATATATATATATATATATATATATGTATACTCACCTTACATTTAGGACATACAAACGTGGTCATATTCTCCACAATACCAATAATGGGAATGTTTAATTTCTGACAGAAGGTGATTTCTTTACGCACGTCCAACAGCGATACCTCCTGTGTGTGAGAGAGAGAGAGAGAGAAAGTAAGTAAATATTGATATAATATTTTGGTATATATTATAATCCATTCCTTTATGCCTGTCCACTGGCAAGAGGTGTAAACCTAGGTGGGTATAAATATTCATTGCTGATTGGCTGGCGGCCTCTGTCCCGCATACAGCCATAATCTCTCCTCACAGAACTACATATTTGTAATAAATTGCTTCCTGCTATAATATTACAACAAATACATGTATTTTGTTTGGATTTTAAGACTCTACGATAAATTTGGAACTGGAATAAGTTATCCAAACTTCATTACAACCAAAATACAAGTAAATATGAGAAGTAGAAGTTGAAAAGTGTTATGAAAAGTGTATACCACTTTTTACATTTGGTTGTGTATTTACTGCAATAAGGAAATCTATTTGAAATTAAAACCACTATTCTTATTCGGATAATTATCTTGTACACAAGAGTCCAATCAGATTTTAGATAAACTCACACATAAGCGAGATATAGAATTATTTGTGCGAGTAATTTCATCCATTTTTCACGTAAAACATTGGTAACTAAATAAGTTTCATACTGTTGTGTTTTATGGCCAAGTGTGTTGCTGTGACTATATTGTGTTATATTATATGTGATGTACTCACGTTTATCATGTACGAAATGCAAGAAAAATATTAATTATTCATAAATAGCTTAATTAAGCATATCAACCCACTTCATCCACCTCTCTCTCTCTCTCTCTCACACACACACACACACACACCCTCTCTCTCTCTCTCTCACACACACACACACACCCTATCTCTCTCTCTCTCTCTCTCTCTCTCTCTCACAAACAATAATAAAAACAAACTTTCTCTCCCTCTCTTTCTCACACACACACACACACACACTCTCTCTCTCTCTTCTTTCTCTCTGACTAACCTGAGGAGTAGTAACCACCACAGCAGCCAGTGTAGAGGTAGAGGTAGAGAGGTAGTGGACAATACTGAGGTAATACACATACACACATATACTATCCTTTTAATACACACACACATACATACATATATACATTCTCTCTCTCTCTCACACACACATACTCTCTCTCTCTCTCTCTCTCACACACACACCTCTCTCTCTCTCTCTCATACACACTATCTCTCTCTCTCACAAACAATAATAAATACAAACATTATCTCCCTCTCTCTCTCTCTCACTAACCTGTGGAGTAGTAACCACCACAGCAGCCAGGGTAGAGGTAGAGGTAGAGGTAGAGAGATAGTGGACAATACTGAGGTGTTCGTCACTGGTGCCGGGTGGTGTGTCGACGATGAGGTAATCCAGTTCACCCCAGTTCACATCACGTATAAACTGTTTGATGAGCCCTGTGTGAGAGATTAGAGAGAGATTAGAGAGAGATTAGAGAGAGAGAGAGATGAGAGAGATTAGAGAGTGAAAGAGAGAGAGAGAGAGATGAGAGAGATTAGAGAGTGAAAGAGAGAGAGTATGTGTGTGTGTGTGTGTGAGAGAGGAGAGAAAGTTTGTTTTTATTGTTTGTGAGAGATAGTGTGTGTATGAGAGAGAGAGAGAGAGAAATACTGTATGTACTACAGTACTAAATATAATTATACTGTAATGTATATGTACAGTACTAATTTTAATCATATGTAATAATAATAAAAAAACAGTTACCGTTTTTTTTGGGTCCCCTCCAAATGACAGCATCATCGTCACTATTCAGAAGGAAGCCTATGGACATGACACACAGATTATCACACACATACTGAAAACAATAGACAAAAAGTATTATTATTATTTTTTTTTTTTTTATTATTATTATTTTTTTTTTTTTTTATTATTATTATTTTTATTATTATTATTATTTTTATTATTATTATTATTATTTTATTATTATATTATTTTATATATTTTTTTCTATCTTTTATTATTATTATTATTATCATCATTATTGTTATTTCTTTTTTTATTATTATTATTTTTTTTTTTAATTATTATTATGTTTTTATATTTTTTTTTTTTTTTTTATTATTATTATTATTATTATTATTATTATTAAATTATTATATAGTAGTAAATAAATTAATATATGAATGCATAAAAAAAAAAATACACCCCCCCTTCCCCCCCCCCCCTAATACTTACAATGGGTGACCATCCTGCCCCCGATGAGTGTACCCTCTCATTCTGTGCCCCCAGGACCCTCGGCTGTGATGGCCCACAGATGTCAACGTCCAGTATTCCTACCTGTGGAGAGGATATACACACATATATACACTTAAATATATACATACATACATACAGATGTCAACGTCCAGTATTCCTACCTGTGGATAAGTTAATAAATAAATTAATTAATAAATAAGTAATTAGTAAATACATAAATTTAATTAATATATATATACTGTAGATTATTTCATTTCTCCCTCCTCTCTCTCTCTCTCTTCCTTTTCCTTTTCTCCTCTCTCTTTTCTTCTTTCTCCTCTCTCTCTCTTCCTATTCTCTATATTTTTTTATCATCTCTCTCTTCCTTCCTTCTTTCTCTCTCTCTCACTTCTACTCTCTTTCTCTCTCTCACATATACACACACACACTTTTCTCTCTCTCTCTCTCTCTCTCACACGGGTTAATTTTAGGCCAAATTACTTTCACGGCAATTATCACATAGTTTTTATACCCCCGTGTGTGTGAGAGAGAGAGAATGTGTGTGTGTAAGAATGAGAGTGTGTGATGTGTGTGTGTAAGAATGTGAGAGTGTGTGTGATGTGTGTGTGTATATGCGTGTATGTGTGTGTGTAAGTAATGTTTATTACTTATATTAGTAAATACAATTAATTGTACAAAAGAATAATTATATTTCAGCAATACAGTCTGCCGAGCAGGAGCTCCATGACTGACAGATCAAATAATTTTGTAAATTCATCATGACCTAGAGCAAAGTTTCAATATAGTCCTACAGTTGTATCAAATCAAATCTAACTACAGTTGTATCAAATGAAATCTAACTACAAACAAAGCAAATAGTAAGAACTGAAATCTAACTACAAACAAAGCAAATACTGTAGTAAGAACTGAATTCAAGCTGTAAAAAAAAAAAAAAAAAAAAAAAAGTCAAACAGAAAAACCATGAGCAAACAGTACTTACAAAAGCATACAGTAAAACAGAATTAAAACAGTAAAAACCAAAATTAATCAGTAGACCAAACCAAAGAAAACTGTAAACCAAAATCAAATTGAAATTTAATGAACAGTAAAACTCCCAGCAAAGTAAAAAATATATATGAAAAAGTCAACAGTATATAAAATCAAACCGAAAATGGAATGACATAGTAAAACCTTCAGCAAATTTAGAAAACAGTAAAAAAATAAAAACAAACAGTAAAATTATAATGAAACAATAAAAATTTGTGTAAAGTTAGAAACTGTAAATAAATAAAGCAAATAATAAATTTAATCAAACTGAAATTAAAATGAAACAGTAAAACTAAAGTAAAGTTACAAAACATTAAAAAAATAAAAGCAAACAATATATTTAAATCAAACTGAAATTGAAATGAAACAGTATAAATAAAATAGTTACAAAACTGTAAAAATAAAAGCAAACAATAAATGCAGTCAAACTGAAATTAAATGAAATGGTAAAACTAAAGTAAAATTACAAAACAGTAACAAAAAGCAAACAATAAGGTTAATCAAACTGAAATTAAAAGCAAACAGAAATCAAAATCAAACTGTAAAGATAGAATCAAACAGTAAAATCAAATTTAAGCAAACTATGAAAAAACTAAATCAAAGCAACCTTTATGTCATATTTCTAAACTAGTCAAACATATTTCCTTATGTTTAATAATGAACTGTTAAATGGTAAGAATTCTATAACACTCAAAATTTAATTTAAAATCAGCTAAACTTCGATATAAAAAAGTTGTCACTGCCTCGGCAATGACAATTCCCGTCCAGCATGTCCCGGATGACACGAGTCAACAGCTGCCCAGTCAGTGAAGTACCAACTCTACCGGGCTTATCCATGTTAAAATTAACGTGGGGTTGGTAATGAAACTTTTTTTGCCGACTGTACTTCAGTAGCCCAGACATATAGGGACATACAGACCCTCCTTTATTTTAATTTGTTTTTTCACTGTGACCAGAGTGTACCTTGTGTGTGTGTGGCAGGAGGACATTCTAACCTGGGAGAAAAACAACAACAATAATAATAACAACATTACAACATGATAACACATACCTCAGTGTTATTGTTGAGTGTTATTAAGGCTCTGGCCATCATAGCAGTGAGGGTAGACTTGCCAACACCACCTTTACCAGACAACACCAATATCTTGTGTTTAATACCAGACAGTCTCTCTCTTACTGCACCTACATCTGTTGGAAGGGTTGATTGATTGATGGATATTAGGTTTGAGAACAGTGAGGTCATACAGCACCAGAAAACAAAGGTGATAAGAGAGGTGTGATAGCAATCAGGAAGGAAATACAAAGAAAATAAAGACAGTTGAAGGAGTGAGGGAGAGTGGAGAGGTGAGAAAACTGAGTGTGTGTTTATATATACATATAATATATATATGTGTGTATATGTATATATATTTACCAGGGTCTGGAGGTGTAGTGCCGACCCCAGAGGAGCATATTTGTTGGTTAGGACAGCCGGCACAAGCATCGGCACTACCGGCGCCTTCACTCCCTGTACCCGGACAATCTGTTCAAAACACAAATAAATTAATCAATAAAAAAAAAAATAAGATAGGTACGTAAATAAATACATACTGTACATATAAAGAAATATATGAGGAAATATGATACAAAATACAAAGATAAGTAAATAAATAAATAACTGAAGTAATAAGATACATAAATTAATAATGAAATAAATAAATAAATAATGAAATAAAAAAGGAAATAAGATACAGTACATTAAATAAAATAATAAAAAATAAATGGTAAATTTTTACAAGTTG
Source organism: Petrolisthes manimaculis (assembly GCA_034508575.1). Lineage (NCBI taxonomy): Eukaryota > Metazoa > Arthropoda > Malacostraca > Decapoda > Porcellanidae > Petrolisthes > Petrolisthes manimaculis. The sequence continues at coordinate 1,535,486 of JAWZYT010000298.1, read as the reverse complement.
CCACAACAGGATTTCACTGGAAAAAAATATATTTCCTAGAAGGATTTAGTGTGACTACCGGGACCTAACTGGGGCAGACTACCGGGACCTAACCTGGGCAGCCTACCGGGACCTAACCTGGGCTGACTACCGGGAACTAACCTGGGCAGACTACCGGGACCTAAGCAGGAAAAAACATATAATAGAAATTAGTCAGACCTCACCTGACCTGACCTAACCTAATCTGGACTGGGACACACTACCGGGACCTAACCTAACCTAATCTGGACTGAGACACACTACCAGGACCTAACTTGGGCAGACTACCGGGACCTAACTATAAGAAGTAACTACTGTTATGCAGCATTTGCAGAAGAAATGGTATATAGAAAAGTTGTATGTAATAGTGAAATATAAACACTGGTAATAGTAAAATTTTCGAAATAGAATTGTGGCAACTTGTAAAAATATTCCAAATAAATAAATGAGGTAATAAGATAAATAAATAAGGTACTTAAATACAAAGATAATTAAATATATTTTTCTAAGGGGGTCCAGGAACAGGAACAGGCTTGGGGGGGGGGGGGGTAGAGAGCCTGTCACCCTTTTCCCACAGCCCCCTAACCCCCCCAAGCCTGTCCACCTACTCCCGCACCCCCTAAACCCCCCCCCCCCCACTTTGTTTGGATGAATCAGAAGTATCCAAACACACACACACCTATAACGGAAGAAGCAAGTGTGTTTGTATGTTTGGACTTTGAAGCATACAAACACACACACGATAACACAAAATAAGTCCCCAATTAAAACATATTTATCCCATTTAAACAAACATGGCGGCCATTTTCCAAACACAAACACATTCCTCATACACTCATTCAAAATTATGCACAAATTACGACGCTCAAATGACATTAGAAATACGAAAAAATAACGAAAATTACGTTCTGGTGCGTTATCCGGTACTTGACTCATGGTGCTGCTTTGTTTACATCACGTGACTCAGTGTTGCCAGATCCCCTTGACGAAATATCCCCTAATTTTCACTTTACCTTTTAGAAATGTCCCTTTTTTTTTTTTTACTTCAATAATTCTCTCTCTACTCTTTTTTGTATTTCTTTCGTATGGTGGTAGATATTTATTTATATATTTACTCTTGAATAATCTTTGTATAATAATTTCCCTGTGTCAACTTCAAAATTTCCTAAAACAGTTAATTCTTTCTAGAATTGGCATCACTGTAGTAATGGCGGCTGGTTTGTTTACATCATCAGCTGTAGAGATTGCCATATTATTACTATACTATATTATTACTATATTACTATATTACTATATTATATTATTACTATATTATTAATTATATTGTTATTGTTATATTACTGCCCCGCCACGAAATCTGTTTAAAATGACTTATTACCAAGTTTGATGTGGATTTATTTATTCAGAGTGTCCAAGATAAGTCAGTTCCTTGGGAAAAAAAGTGCAATAGAATATATTAATTAATATAAGCACAGAAGGAGAAACTGCTGGAAAAATCAAAAGTAACATAGAAAACGGAGACTGAATAGCATAGACTCATTTGTACGAGATATTTTTTTTTAATACTACTACTACTACTACTCCTACTACAACAACAACAACAACAACAACAACTACTACAACCACTCCTCCTAATAATAATAATAATAATAATAATAATAATAATAATAATAATAATAAAACACACACACACAGATACCTGAATGACGGGTATACCACCAGCCTCAGGTAAGACAAAAAGTGTGTATGTGTGTGTGTGTGTGGAAGGATGCAGGGATAGAGTGTGTGTGTGTGTGTGTGTGGTGAGATGGGGGGGAGGAGTGTTTGTGTGTGGAGGGGTGATGTATGTATGTATGTGTGTGTGTGAAGGAGAGGGGTAGCTAGGGTATATTATATGCAAATATATGTGTGTGAAGTAGTAAAAATAATAATGGTAATAATAAATTAATCCTTGTCTCTCTCTCTCTCTCTCTCACTCCTCTCTCTCACATTATCTCTCTATCTCTCTCTCTCTTCACTCACACTCTCCCACTCACTCGATCTGTATCTCTTTCACTCTCTCTCTCACCCTCGTACCCCCGACGCTAAGCCGCAGTTACCCCCGACGGAAAGCCGCGTTTTGGACAGCGTCAGGTTTCCGAATATTTTCACTTCTGCGACCTAACCTAACCCAACCCAACCCAACCTAACCTAACATAACCCAACCTAACCTAACCCAACTAACCTAACCTAGCCTAACCTAACCTAACCTAACCTAACCCAACCTAACCTAACTTAACCTAACCTAACCCAACCTAACCTATCCCAACCCAACCCAACCCAACCCAACCTAACCTAATCCAACCTAACCTAACCCAACCTAACCTAACCTAACCTAACCCAACCCAACCCGACCCAACCCAACCTAATCCAACCTAACCTAACCTAACCTAACCTAACCTAACCCAACCCAACCCAACCCAACCCAACCCAACCCAACCCAACCCAACCCAACCCAACCCAACCCAACCCAACCCAACCCAACCCAACCCAACCCAACCCAACCCAACCCAACCCAACCCAACCCAACCCAACCCAACCCAACCCAACCCAACCCAACCTAACCTAACCCAACCTAACCTAACAGATATACCTCAGCCGATTGGTCCCAGAATAAGTTGTTTGTGAGTGTGTGTGTGTTTGTGTGTATGGAGGGAGAGAGAGAGAGAGAGAGAGAGAGAGAGAGAGAGAGAGAGAGAGAGAGAGAGAGAGAGAGAGAAAGAGAGAGAGAGAGAGAGGGTTTGTGTTGAGAAAGAGAGAGAGAGAGAGTGTGTGTATTTGATATGAGAGAGTGTGTGTGTGTGTGTTAGTTTGAGAGAAAATGTGTGTGTGTGTGTGTGTGGTTTTATAGAGAGAGAAATTGTGTGTGTGTGACTGTGTGTTTGTCTGGTTTGAGAGAGAGAAAGAAAGAGCGAGAGAGAGAAAGTGTGTGTGTTATTATTATTACTATTACTATTATTATTACTACTACTATTACCATTATTATTATCATCATTATTATTATTATTACTACTACAACAACAAATACTACTACTACTACTACTTCTACTACAACAACTACTACTACTACTAGTACTACAACAACAACAACAACAACAACAACAACAACAACAACAACAACAAGAACAACTACTACTACTACTACTACTACTACTACTACTACTACTACTATTACTACTACTACTACAACTACTTTTTTTTTTTTTTTTTTTTTTTTTTTTTACTACTACAAAATGATACCTCCACCCTGTGTTTATTTATAAATGTGGGCTCCACATATTGGAGGTTAGTAGCCCCAACTCTGGTCGCTACTAACTGTGGCATCCAACCATAGTAATATTACTTATTACAATTACTAATACTATAATCTTATATATCTAGTCCTTAAATTACACCTCACTCCTATCTACACTAATGTTACTTTCCACCACTGTGACCTCATAGTCCAGGTCTGATATGTCTGTGGTGGTGGAGGCGGAGTATCTTGTGCCCCTGAGACACAGGAGGGCGGACCGCAGCAGAGAGGAGAGACGACATCTCATCCAGGCGACAATGTGATTCCTTGGCTGGTGCTTCTTTTCTGCCATTCTGTCTGCTAATCTTGAATAGAAGCACCTGGCTTTGGGACCCATCCCACCGGATGTGGTGAATACCAGGGGAGTGAAGCTGCCCTCATCCACATGCTGGATTCTCTCCCTATATACTCGTATCTTCTCCTGCTCGTTCCTCTGGTGGGCGGCTTCCAGGGAGAGCTGACGGTGACAAGAGGCCATCGGATCGAAGATACGTACGTCCATGAAGGCTCTCTGTCCTCTCGTCCAAAAACCGCGAGCACTTACGTCAACTCGAGCCTCGTTGGTGGTGTTGGCTGTCCTGTAACGAAGGTGTTCACCGTCCAGGGGGAGAAGAGTTGGTTCAGTGGAGACGTCATGACACACTTCCCTGAGCATATTGGCTGTCAAGTCCCTCACTTCATCATGCCTGATGCACACAAATCCACCCTTTTTGCATGTCATGGTGTGGTTAACATCATTTGGGAATCCACAGACACAGGTGTTAGGAATTCCCTCCACTGGCCAGCCATACCTCAAAGCAACGGCGTCAACAAATTCTTGTTTGTTTAGGCTGAAGCCCTTTGCTTTAATAGGTAATGACGTTAACCAGTTAGATGCTCCCGTTTCCTGTGCTGTGTGGACTTTCCTAGTGGTATCTGCTACTACTACTACTACTACTACTACTACTACTACTACTACTTCTACTACAACAGCAACAACTACTACGTATATTACTACTACTACTACTACTACTATTTCTCTTTGTGTCTGTGTGTGTGTGTGTGTGTGTATGTGTTCGTTATATTATCTGTGTGTTTGTGTGTGTGTGTCTCTCTCTCTTATTCTGTGTGTCTCCCAGTGTCTCTCTCTGTATGTCTGTGTGTGTGTGTGTGTTTCTTATATACACTTTCTTTCTCTCTGTCACTGTCTCTTTGTCTCTCTCTATCTTTTTCTCTGTCTCTCTGTCTGTGTGTGTGTGTGTGTGTGTGTGTTTGTTATATATACTTTCTGTCTCTCTGTCTGTGTGTTTGTGTGTCTGTGTGTCTGTATGTGTGTGTTTCTTATATACACTCTTTGTCTCTCACACACACTCTCTCTCTCTTTCTCTCTCTCTCTCTCTCTCTCTCTCTCTCTCTCTCTCTCTCTCTCTCTCTCTCTCTCTCAAACTGCAATACACACACACACACACACACTCATACACTCATACTCTTTCTCTCTCACACACACACAAACAAGCTTACACAATCTTCATCTTTATAATAATCTCTCACACACACACTTTTTCTCTCTCTCTCTCTTTCTCTAACTCTCACTCCTTCTCTCTCTCTCTTTCTCTCTCACACACACACAAATGCATACACAATCATGTTTCTCTCCCCCCCCCCACTCACACTCACACTCTCTCTCTCTCTCACAAACATATACTCACCTCTTCTCTCTCACACACATATACTCGCCCCCACTCTCTCTCTCACTCTCTTTCTCATACACGCACATACTCACCCCCACTCTCTCTCACACTCTCACACACCCGCTTCACGTCACGAAAGAATGTCTGTATTTTAGGGAGAATAGACAGAGTGAGTTAGTTTAATTAAGTGTGTAGGGTGAGTTACGTAAAGTTAAATGAACTAAAAACTTGTTATAACTGCTTAAATTTAAACATTTGTACGAAACACACACACACACACACACACACAAACAGAAAACTCATTACTAGTTACCAGAGAATGACTTAACCTATTCTAACCCAACCTAACCTAACCTAACCTAACCTAACCTAATCTAACTTAACCCAACCTAACCTAACCTAACCTAATCTAACTTAACCTAACCTAACCCAACCTAACCTAACCTAATCTAACCCAACCCAACCTAACTTAACCTAACCCAACCTAATGTGTCTGTCTGTATGTCTGTGTTTCAGGAATTGACTTAGTAAGACACCATGTAACCCGAGGAGACATTACTAAGAGAAGTTGACACCATAAGGGAATGTCAAAACAAGATGTCAAACTTATAGGATCGAGTCAATCTACAGGTTGTAAGCATGTAGCAGTAGTATATCTTATTAACTCTCTTTCTCAACTTCCACACCCAACACATACACTTACTCTCTCTCTCTCTCCACCTAACACACACTCTCTCTCAACTTCCCCACCCAACCCTCACTCACACACATTCTCTCTCTCTCTCTCTCCACCCAACACACACACTTACTCTCTCTCTCTTCACCTAACACACACACTCTCTCAACTTCCCCACCCAACTCTCACACACCTACATCCTCTCTCTCTCTCTCACAGCTAAGTCGAAACAGATCATCTCGACAAGATTTGGAACATGATCTAATGAATAAAAATAATGCCCTTACTATCGACTACACACAGCATTCCCGCCACAACCACTCCCATGCCATCACCTACTTCCCTGGTGTTGAGACGGATTGACCATACGTAAGTACAGGTGGAGGAGCTGTTGTGTCACTCTCTCTGTCTATATCTGAGGGGATTGATTATATGTAAGTACAGGTGGAGGAGCTGTGGTGTCACTCTCTCTGTCTATATCTGAGGGGATTGATTATATGTAAGTACAGGTGGAGGAGCTGTTGTGTCACTCTCTCTGTCTATATCTGAGGGGATTGATTATATGTAAGTACAGGTGGAGGAGCTGTTGTGTCACTCTCTCTGTCTATATCTGAGGGGATTGATTATATGTAAGTACAGGTGGAGGAGCTGTTGTGTCACTCTCTCTCTGTCTGTGTAATGGGATTGATTATATGTAAGTACAGGTGATGGAGCTGTTGTGTGTGTGTCTCTCACTCTGTCTGTGTGTGTGTGTGTGTGTATGTCATTCTGTCTGTCTCTCTCTTTTTCTGTCTGTCTGTATGTGTCGGTCTGTCTCTGTGTCTGTCTATCTATCTATCTGTGTGTGTATCTATCTTTCTCTCTCGTTTCTCTCTCTCTCTCTCTCTTTATATGTATGTATCTATCTCTCTCTCTCTCTCTCTCTCCCTGTATCAATCTATCTGTGTGTGTAGCTATCTTTCTCTCTATGACTCTCTTCCTACATGTATCTATCTATTTGTGTGGGTATCTCTCTCTCTCTATCTCTCTCTCTTTGTCACCCGTAGTTTTAAAATATTTGAGGGCCCTTACTGGAGCTCTATGAATTCTCCAAACTACTCCAGGCAACGGATTCCCTATTCGAAACACTGAAGCGTTTTGTGGCCTGGATTATGTGGAGGGTTCATAGAGCTTTAGTAAGGGCCCTCAATTTTTTTTAAACTACGGGCCTGAGTCTCTCTGTATGTATCTATCTATCACTCTCTTTATATATATATATATATATATATATATATATATATATATATATATATATATATATATATATATATATATATATATATATATATATATATATATATATACGTAATACACAAACACCATCTCATTACACAACAGAGTGAGCGTACCAGAAACATGGGCCGAGTTCAGCAATCGAAACATACAATAGAGTCAGAGTGAGCGCAGCGGATCACAACGTCTCAGGCGGGAAGTCGAGAATCTCCTGGCGTCCACACACCAGGATAGGCTATGTGGATGTCCTGGTCCAACTCGAGTAGGCTACCTGCCTTAACCCATCGATCAGGCGAGAGTAACGACGCCAGGAATAAACTTTTGCAACATAGGGATAGGGTATGTGTGTGTGTCTGAGTGTCTGTCTCTCTCTTTCTCTCTCTCTCTCTAGGGTATGTACAGTACGTGTGTGTCTTTCTGTCTCTCTGTCTGTCTGTCTGTCTGTCTCTCTCTCTCTGTATGTATGTCTGTCTCTCTCTCTCTCTCTCTCTCTCTCTCTCTCTCTCTCTCTCTCTCTCTCTCTCTCTCTCTCTCTCTCTCTCTCTGTGTGTGTGTGTGTGTTTGTGTGTGTGTGATAAAGATTACTAGCTATTCTGATTAAAATTACGAGTTGAAATTAATTCTGCTAGTTGCTATTAAAATGACTGAGCTATTTTTGGGGAGAGTATTAATCACCCACCCTCTCTCTCTCTCTCTCTCTCTCTCTCTCTCTCTCTCTCTCTCTCTCTCTCTCTCTCTCTCTCTCTCTCATCTTACTCCTCCTCCTCCTCTTCTCTCTCTCTCTCTCTCACCTCATCTCAATCTCACACAAACACACTCCTCCCACCCTCTCTGCTCCACACTCTCCTTCCCCTCCCTCCCACACCCTCACACCTTCTCTCCCTACACACACACACACACACTCCACCCCCCTTTCACACACCCCTCTCCCTCCTCCCACACCCTCACACCCCCACTCCTCCTCTCCCTACACACACACACACACACACAGGTCCAACGTGTAATAGTCACCTCAACAGCACTATCTCCTGTAGTTTCTGAATCTCTCTCATTATGTGGTGGATATAATAGTCACCTCAACAGTACCATCTCCTGTAATGTTCGAATCTCCTCCATCCTTGGCATCATATAATAGTCGGGACGCCCGATTGTTCCAACAATTAGGGGATTAGAGGTGTGGGACGGGCCTCAGAAAGGTGACTGAGAAATCCAAATCAGGATGGGATAGTCCTCCCCACTGTCGGAGGCGACTGAGAAATCGGCCCATAATTATGAGCTTTTAAATGACAATGTAAAGCTATAAAATGAAAAATGTTGTGATGTTAATAATAAAAATGGAACCCATTAACTGCTATTTCATAGCCCTACTTCATGATAAAAATAAAAAATGTGGTAAGATTTTCCCTTCCTTTGCACCTCCTATTAAGGAAATGGGTATTTTTACAGTAAACCTGGGTTCAGTAAAACGTATATATTAGTATGTTTTACCACTAATTAGGACCATTCTAAGACTATTTTCTTCAATGGTGTTTCACTCGGAAATGCCCCGTTTTCGAGATATGCCCAGTTTTCATACCCCATACAAACTTGGGGGAGAGCCTGGGAATACGGGGTTTTGGGTGGGAGAAAACATGCTGTACACTATGGCATTGCCTTTATAATACACTTCTTAACTTTGTTTCTCTTAGAAATGAATCGTTTTCGAGATATGCCCCCGTTTTCATACCCCATACAAACTTGGGGGAGAGCCTGTGAATACGGGGTTTTGGGTGGGGGAAAACACTATCAGTGTTGCAAATGTTGTAATATTCACGCCACTTGTGGCTGTATTGGCTATATTTTGTTTTGGGAATACTGTGTTTGAGCGTCCTGTATCCATCTACGTTCCTGGATATTTACCCGGTAACTACTTCTATTTGTTATTGTATTTTATTGTATTTTATTGTATCGGTCTCGAACTTTGTTATTTCGCTTTTATTTCCGGTTTCAAGTGTTTATTTAAGACAATTACACATTATAAAGGCAACGCCATAGTGTACAGCATGTTTTCTCCCACCCAAAACCCCGGATTCCCAGGCTCTCCCCCAAGTTTGTATGGGGTATGAAAACTGGGCATATCTCGAAAACGGGGCATTTCCGAGAGAAACGCCATTGAAGAAAATAGTCTTAGAATGGTCCTAATTAGTTGTAAAACATACTAATATATACGTTTTACTGAACCCAGGTTTACTGTAAATTTACCAGGAAATGTTTGTGAGAAATAAATCTAATATGATGGATGTGACCCCGTGTCTTATGTTAGGATCAATTATCAACGGCCGTACTGTTAAGGTAGGGCTTCCACTTTGGTGTGAGAGGTTTGCTTTATAGTGGTGGGAGGGGGCCACTTGTGTAGGAAAGCGTACCGTTAAAAATTTGTCAGCCATGAGAGAGTCGCTCGTGGTTGAAATTTCGCGGGGCTGCTCAGTCAGTGCTCAATAAAACTGCTCATTATAGTCAGACATACTGTAGCTCCTCTTCGTTGTTCCCCACGTGGAAGCACATACCAGCACCTACCACTTCATCACTTTACACCACTGTTAATAAACGTAATGACCATTTTTGTTCATTTTATATTACTTTTAATGTGTTTGTGGGTTAAACAAACCTCTGAGTATAATTAAATAAGCTGATATTTACCTTCATTAGTCAAAATAATGTTTACCAAAACAACCGCATTACCCCACAGTGTATTCAATTTTGTTATTATCCTATGTGGTATATTTATTAAGGTAGACCTATTATGATGAGTTTTTGATGCCTTTATTTGGTCATATAATAACAGAGCTCTAATAAAATTGGTAAAAATTTACAATAGCGCCTCCAAGTTTTTTTTTTTTTTTCGGTGAAATGTTTTACAGCCACTCTAACCAACCTGACCTGACCTAACCTAGACCTAACCCTAACAACCTTCGGTCCTAACCCTAACATGAAATTTTATATTGTGACTAAACCAAATACAGTACAAGCACCAACTTAAACCTTCATGACGGTATTGTATATATAATTAACTATTATGTTTACATATTGATATTAAAATGTATCGGGAGGCGTGCTTATAAACTTATACCCTACAATGTGCCAAGGCCTGGTGTGGAAATATTATATAAATATTCCCATTACTGTATAGCTGATTGTTAAAATATTAGGTCCAAAGTAATAAAATTCTACTGTCACAAATTGAAAAAGCATCAACTACAGAAAGGAAAAATATCAACCTTTATTATAAAAAGTAGCAACATTAATTATCTAAAGTCTTACCTATTGATCTACTTTATTGGAAATTATGCATATAAAGTCCACGCTGCAAATATGTGTTATGTATGTATATTTCAGTATGGAATAATGTTATATGTTTGTGCGTAATGAATAAAAGTCACTATTTCACTTACTTTAGCCAAAATAACCCTTCGAAATATAGCGAGCGTAAGTACAGCGCGCCCATTCACACCAGGTCCAGCTTAGCAGTATAAATTAAGTGTACGGTGTCTATATCCTAATGTACTAGCCTCATTGCATTTTCTCCATTCTCGTGACGAAGTAGTTCCGAAATAACTGCACAGATTTACAAATAATTGCAACTCAATCTGTGGTTACATGTCACCATTACATGCATTTGAACTACCTATATTATTCTTAATGTCTAGTTGTCTCATATCAATGTTATTTTCAATTTTCCACGATTTTGTATTTCATTAGTCACTATTTCATGTATTTATGCACTGGGTAATGGTATATTTACATAGCCATATCAGTCTATACTGTACCTTCCAGCGAGATAGACGTTGTTCCAGGAGTGCATCTACTAGGCCTAGCAATTTAGCAAAGGGAGGCAAGGGGGTGTTCAGGGAGGGAGGGATATAGTCTTCCACATTATCTACATACCCTAATTGTACATCCGTGTCGGTATGTAATTGTTATTGTTAAGATTAATGTTTATTAATCTTGTTGGTTAAGAGAATATTAACGTATTTCTTCTTTGTTAACATAAACAATCGCCTTTTAAACTGAAAATCCCAAGATCTCAACATTTTTCCCTAGATTTGGGAAACAATCCCTAGATAATAACTTAGAACCGAAGGATTGGAGAATGCTATGGTTAGGACCGGAGGATGCCAGGGTTAGGACCGGAGGATGCCAGGGTTAGGACCGGAGGATGCCAGAGTTAGGACCGGAGGATGCCAGGGTTAGGACTGGAGGATGCTAGGTTAGGACCAGAGGATGCTAGGGTTAGGTCTAGGTAAGGTCAGGTTGGTTCGACTGTCTTTAATTAAAAATATCAAGTAGGAATTCCCTAGATTTTGGGGTATTTTTGTAGTGGCAAAACTTGGCTCGGATTTTCAAATTTTTCACATTTAGTCCTCTTGAAAATTGCAAAACCCAAGCCAACTTTTGGCAAAAATTGGCTCGGGTTTTCAATTTTTCGACATTTATGCATGTTAACAAACTACTATAAAACCAAAATAAACTAATTTACGTGTTTTCCCCCACCCAAAACCCCCGATTCCCAGTGCTCTCCCCCAAGATTGAAGGGGTTAGGGAATATGTATAAACCAAGTGGTTTCCTATCAATATTATGGTCACTAATGAATAGAACAAGTAAAAATAGACAGGAACAAGCAAAAAAACAACAACACATGGATCTCTTATGCAGAATTACCACTTCTTTAAGTGTATGAGGCATATCAATTTGGGGTAATTCTGCATTAGAGGTCCACCTGGCTTGTTCTATTGATTGTTGCCCATAATATTGTGAAGAGATAATTTTTTTTTTAACCAAACCAGGACCAAGTCAGACTACCGGGACCTAACCTGGGCAAACTACCGGTACTGTTCAATGTTTACCATGGCAGGAAAAAACTGAACTTAGGCTCTGGACAACTGAAGCTTGCTATATGCTATTATACCAAAAATAAGTACAATCTCCTCTTAATCATTACACATGAACATATTACAGTGTCCCCTTGTTAAATATACACAAATTGTAAATGTTAGAATAAGCCTATAATTTATAAAAAAAATATATTTTGTTACCAAGTTAGGTATAACCACTAGTCTAACCTAAATGTATGATGAAGATGACAGTACTGTATTGTTGTTAATAATGACCATATTCCAGTTACTGTACCTGAATTTTGCGTGGCTGCTCATTGCTCCTCTTCGTGGTAGCACATACCAGCACCTACCACTTCACCACTTTACACCACTGTTATTAAAGGTAATGACCATTTTTGTTCATTTTATATTACTTTTAATGTGTTTGTGGGTTAAACAAACCTCTGAGTATAATTAAATAAGCTGATATTTACCTTCATTAGTCAAAATAATGTCTACCAAAACAACCGCATTACCCCACAGTGTATTCAATTTTGTTATTATCCTATGTGGTATATTTATTAAGGTAGACCTATTATGATGAGTTTTTGATGCCTTTATTTGGTCATATAATAACAGAGCTCCAATAAAATTAGCTTGACAGTATATAGTTGTTATATGGGAAGCCCTGATGTGATGACTAATAACAGTTTTGAGTAGGCTACAATGTGCCAAGGCCTGGTGTGGAAATCTCTCTATATAAAACACTCCGTCTGTCTGTCTGTCTGTCTGTCTCTATGCACGCCCACATCGTTTTACCTAAAGTAATAATTTTTACATAAGTTTGATCGCTGATGACTGAAGAGTGTTTTAGGCTTACAAAAAAAATTGTTTTTAAATGATCAACGGGGGGGGGGGGGGGATCTGAACCCCTGGACTCCGCCTCCGCCTCCACCTATACACCCTCGATGGACACTCGACATCTTTAATATAAACTTAGGTATTTTAAAAGGAGATGGAGGACAGAGGAAGAATGATATTGACCAAAGGACGAAGGAAAAGGAATTTGAGGACGAAGGAAGCCTAATATTGACGAAGTAAAAGGGCGGTAGAGAGAAAGAGAGGGTGGGACAGGGGAGCCATGTGCATGTCGCCTCCACCTATACACCCTCGATGGACATTCTCAACCTCTTTAATAAGAACTTAGGTGTTTTAAAAGGAATTGACCAAAGGACGAAAGAAAAGGAATTTGAGGACGAAGGATGATTGACGAAGAAAAAGGCTGGTACAAAGAGAGGGTGGGACAGGGGGAGTTGATTATGACGTCACTGTGTTAGGAGATACATACACACACACACTCTCTCACTTTCTTTCCCTTCCTTTTTCATACACGCACAAACTCTCTCTCTCTCTCTCTCTTTGGAGAAACAAAAAAACGGGGTGGGTTTGGGGGGTGCGGGAATAGGGGACTGGCTTGGGGTGGGGCGGTTTGGGGTTGCTGGAATAGGGGAAAGGCTGGGGGGGAGATAGATAGATAGATAGATTGAGATAGATATAGATAGATATAGATAGATAGATAGAGATAGATAGATATATAGATAGATATAGAGAGATAGAAATAGATAGACAGATATATAGATCCCCGGACAACGTCGGGTATCGCTGCTAGTATTATATAAATATTCCCATTACTGTATAGCTGATTGATAAAATATTAGGTCCAAAGTGATTAAATTCTACTGTCCATATTCCAGTTACGATATCTGAAATGATGGATTGGGAACAAGATATATTCGATGATTGGGATGACCTTGATGATCTGGATGCGGCAATTGATGCCCTCGATGGTGCGAGACGTCGTCCTCGTAGAATCGTTACAGGTAATAGGGTAGTACTTATAATGTGCTTCCAATTAATGAAATTATGTCTTCTTAAATAATATCTTGCTGTCAAACCATTGAAGGTTGTAATGACAGAATTAGTTTATCTTGGCTTGATGTCTAGCAAATTACAGCTTGCTCAAAAACTTATTGATATTTGAATGTAAAGGCTGAATTTTAAGAGGAGGAACTCTTAATATCTGAAATATTGTAACTAACCATGAGAAAAATCTTTTGCAGATCGGATGAATCCATTCACATCAATGAACGATGATGAATTTGCGAATCGATTTCGGCTCAGAAAGGTTTCTGTAGTTACTCTTCTTGAAGAAATTAAAAATGAGCTTCCTGCTGCAGCTGATTTGAGAGGTAAATTTTCGCATTCAGTACACTAGTTTGTTACTCATATTAGCATAAAGTATAGCATTTATTAATTAAAGTAAATGCTAATTTTTTTTTTTCGTCTAACCTACCAAATCTTAATTACTGGTTAATGGTAGAAAAAACGTTAATCCAACCATAGTATCTGTGTTATAGTGTTACTATTATAATTAATCAGAATGAGCATATGCTAGTGGGGTATCATTACTGTATAGTACAGTGGTGTAAAACACACGGCCCGCAGGCCAACCACACACATAAATGCGGCCTGCAGTATTATTTCTGCTCCAGACAGTCGGCCTGCTTTATGTTTATGATTTTATACGTAAATACAAGTGTAGATAAAATTTCTATCTATCTATCTATTGCCAGACGCCTTAATCCCCGGTGGGGTGGCCACAAATGAAATGTCTCCATGCATTCCTATCCCTTGTTAACTGGCATCCCTCCTCCCACACAACGCCTTCTTCGCTCATATACCTCCTAACTCCATCCTTCCATCTGGTTCTCGGTCTGCCTCTCCCTCTCCATCCCTCCACCTCACTCTCATACACCTTCTTGACCAATCTCTCGCTCCCCATACGTTCCATATGACCGAACCACCTCAAGGTGTTCCTCTTCACACTCTCCAGCACATCCACATCCACATTGCATCGTTCACGCACTTCTTCGTTTGTCAATCTATCTCTCCATGTCACTCCACATGAGCTTCTCAGGTAACTCATTTCTACACCTCTCACTCTTCATCTGTGCCTCTCTGTCATCATCCACGCTCCACTCCCACATGTCAGTGTTGGGATTACAACACTATCATGCAGGGTTTTCTTCACTTCAATACTCATCGCCCTATTCCTTGTCACTGACTTCAGCGTTCCTACAACCCTTTTGCCCTGTTGTACCCTTTCCAGCATCTCATCCTCCAAACCTCCATCTTTACTCATCACACTGCCCAGATACTTAAATGAGCTGACATTCGCCATAACCTGGCCATTCAACCTCACCTCACAGTCTGTGGCTGCCCCTCTCTCAAAGACCATAACTTTGCTCTTTCCCACATTTACCTTAAAATTCCGTCTCTCGCACACAGTTCCAAATATGTTCACCAGACCCTGCAACTCCCACTCATTGTCACTCACCAGTACTGTATCGTCAGCAAACAGCAGCACAGGAAGCTTCCACTCACTCCCCTCCCCCATCATGGGAACACCAACATCCACTGCTCTTCCCTGTATCTCTTTCATGACTCCATCCATATATACACTAAACAACCACGGGGACATTACACAACCTTGCTTTAACCCAACATTCAATTCAAAGAACTCGCTCTGCTCACTCTCTACCCTGACTGCCGCTCTTGCACCCTCATATAAACTCTTCACTGCCCTCAATAACTTCCCAGGCACTCCATATATTCTCAGTACTGTACTTTCCATAGACCTTCTCGATCAATTCTGTCATACGCCTTCTCCAAATCCATAAATGCATCATACACCTTCTGTCCCTTCTCCAGACATTTTTCCACAACACACCTCAAGGAGAAAATCTGGTCCACACACTCTCTTCCCTTCCTAAACCCACCCTGCTCCTCTCCCACCCATTTCTCTGTCCTCTCTCTCACTCTTTCAATCACTACCCTACAATACACCTTCCCCACTACACTAAGGAGACATATTCCTCGATAGTGGGATGGAGAAAGTAATGAGAGTGTGTACGAGAGATGTGGTATGAGTGAGAAGGCAATTGGTATTGAGTGTGGAGTGGTTGAGAGAGTGAAGCGTAATACATTAAGATGGTTTGGACCATGGAGGTATAATCTAAGAGGAGGCGGCATGACGTCACAGAAGTGAAGCCAGTTTTCTATTGGTCGGCTGTCCTCCCTACCCCCCATTGACTCAAAACATTGAACAGCTGATCATGTCGGACCATCAATTTCACCAACATTCTTTGCCATTTTTTAAGATAATGCTGGCGTGTTCAGCATATGGTTGTACCCAGAGAGACAGGAGTCTTTCTACTACATTTCATATGTATGTTAAGAAAGTCATATAGAAAAATATACGACAGAAATTGACAAATCAACGAAGTGAATTTCATCACCTGCCTCGCACACCGCGACACATACCCATGTCCTGTAGAATATTAATACTGTACACACAAAAACTGTAAAGCCAAGGCTATTATAGTGTTCTGATATTAACTATTAATGTATAACCTGACGTATATATAGCATTGACAGGGTTATAAAAGATAAACTGGCTCCATGGGGGGACCTATTTGTGCCTAAGTTAGGGTTGGCCAGAAGGATAACTCGAGTGTTGAGAGATTGTATTATGAATGTTTTAGCATATGTCATAATGTTTTAAAGATATTTAATTTATAATTGTGTTTACTATGTAGACTATTTGGTTGTTGAGAATTTAGGTGTAAGTTAAAAAAAAACTGTAGTCTAAGTTAAGCCAATGTGCGGAAAAAGTTTTTATAATTGTGAAATTACTGCCTGGGACTGATGAGTAAAATTAATGTTTCTGTGTAAATCAGAGTGAACTGAAACTAAGGAAGTGATGACACACTTTATGCAGTAACATGCAGCCATCATTGTAAGATTCCATGTGGCTTATAAGTGGTAAAATATGTTTGATACAAGACAACACACCTGAGTGTCAACTCAATTACATGACAGTTCTGGGTGTTACACTACACATCACATATCTCCAGTAGGCCTACCATATACACATCTTCACTACCCTATTCACATTTTCAGTACACTATACACTTCTTCACTACACACACATCTCCATTACCTTAATTATTCACATCATCACAACACACCACATCTTTACTACTTTATTACATATCTTCACTACATTATACACATCTTCACTACACTATGTAGGCTACATTTTCACTGCAGATCACACATCTTCACAGTACACGGAGGTGGCTACAACGCAAGGAAATTTAAGTGAAAAAAGATGTAGTTTGTTGACAGGCAGACAGTAAAATATTATTACTATCTGCTTGTCAACAAACTATAACTTTTGCTCACTTTCCTTCCTGTTGTAGGTATCTCGCAAGTAGCGAGGCGTACCAGATTCACGTGTGGTCATCTGTACTTGTTATTTCTCTGTAACGTTATAATATTGTCTGTGGGTTGGTGTGTAAGCTATCACCTTCTCTTTTACTATACTTTTTGCATAAAATAAACTATTCATTCATTAATCAATTCATTCTTTCATTCATACTCCTAGGAAAAGTTTGCGAGAAGAGGTAATGCTCTAGCTGGAAACAGCGATATTTAATGGGTTTAAGTACTTTTGATAATATACAGAATTGGATAATTTTATGTAGTTATCATATATGGAACAAGTTCAAGTCTCTTTCTGGCTATGATTATAGGATATATGAGAAAATAAGACCATAATTATAATGGGAGTAAGGCGGGCGAGGCAATGTTTTGAGTCAATGGGGGGTAGGGTAATAGGCTCCGCCCCTTGCTTCACTTTGGGTGTACAGGACGAGCGGCTCATGCCGCCTCCTCTTAGATTATACCTCCATGGTTTGGACATGTAGAGAGAATGCAAGGTGAAGAGTTTGTAAAGGTGCATGGAAATGAAGTTGTGGGATGTGGTGTGAGAGGCAGACCACCAGTTAGATGGCAAAACAGAGTGGAAGAGTATGTGAAGGAGAGAAACATAAGGGTCTGTGGGGGTGGACTGATTAGATATCAATGAATGTAGCTTTATAATAAATTACCCAAGCTTACCTTGCTGGAAATATGTAATCTCGTTGGTTGGCTGCAGCGAGTTACCCAGAGTTAATCCCTGTATCCTTCCCTCCAACACAATAAATTTATTTCTGGGTTCGTCCTGCTATATATGTATGATTATAGAGCATGCAATAATGGTCAATTACAACACAAAATGACAATTTTCTCTATTTATTAATAAATTCCAAGCCAACAAAATGAATAATTAAATTCAATCAAGAATCACACACACACACTTCCGTTCACAGTACTATCTATTACTTACTCTTCCGTCGCTCCTCTCCACACGTGCTGCTAGGCCACTATCGCTCATACGCGTACACGTGGAACAGTAATATTACTTTACTTTAATATACTTATCACGAGCTAGCACTTCCCCTCGTACACACAGGAGACGGTAATTACGTTATCGTAATAGTAATGGAAAGCAAGCAACCCAGTTGGTATATTTCAATGTCAATTTCACACTCGTTTACTGTCCCTCGTACACACACACACACTCGTAAATTCCTGCCAGCCCTCTCCTCACCTATAAAATGACACCTTACTGATTCTCGTCTAGCGAATGAATAGTGAGTTAATTAACAATAAGTCTTGTGAAAAAGTAATTAAACAATTTCGACGTTACGTTAAAACTATAGGCCCCTAGGCAAAGCAACGAGGGCTGGATACGAGGTGTGTTCTTCGTCGAGTGTCTAGCTACCAACTAAATATATTTCTCAAAAATCAAGACAAGGGTGGTGGGATAATTACCCTTCTGACCCTTCCCATTCTACCTTTTTTCTACCTGGCGAGTGACTCATGATAGACTGTCCCGTATCTACGTGTTCGTATGGCCTAATCCTTGACTACGTTTACATATGTCACTCACACTTTAGTTATACATGCAAATCACTTTTCCCATAACATGCAACTGCTTGCAAATGATTCCCTTCCACTTCAAAATCAATTTTAATAAGTAATAGATGCCCCCATAGCATAGTTATTAATGAAAAATTGTAGCAATACCTCCAGACACGGGATGGAGTGAGTGGGTACTCGACCTCACCTGACCTCACATGACAGGACCTTTCTTAATTACCAGGTACCAGCACTCCTTTATTTTCAAATTTCTGTGTCTCTGTCTTCCTGACTTGACTGAATGGAAATTCCCATACACGTGGTGTCCCTTTGTTAATAAATATATAATATTTAGCATCCTACTACTTACGTACGTTACGTTATGACCACGGATCAAACCGTGACAGGGTCAGAGGACGTTTGAACAAGTAAGGAGGGAGTGTTGGAACAGGGAAAACTGGAGACACTTCTGCCGTGGCCACCCCCTTGGAGGGAGTTCTCGGAGGGAACGAGGCATCAGAGCTATTGATAGATAGTTCCTACACACTCCCCTCTCTCCCTTACCCTTGTACAGTGGTACTATGACTCCTGATTTCCAGTCTTCCAGCACACTTCCTTCCTCCCATGCTAGCCTATACATTTTCCACACCCACTCAATCACTATCTCACCGCCATATTTCAGCATTTCGCCACACACTCCATTTATCCCCGATGCTTTACCCATCATCACCTTCTGCAAAGCCACACTTACTTCTGCTCTCCTGATCCCCACCTCCTCCCCTATTATCTCTCTTCTTTCTCTCATTCCCCATCCCTTAATGTTTGCTGGCATTTCATTCTCTACATTTAGCAATTCATCTAAGTGTTCTCTCCATCTATCCACACTACCACTCTTTTCTACCAACACCTGCCCATTCTTATCTTTCACAACCACACTATTTCCTTTGTTACCTTCCCTGACTTTCTTAACCTCGTTCCAGAACAGTTTCTTGCATTCCCTCCACTTCTCACTTAGATTCCTTCCAAACTCCTCATCTACCCTTCTCTTACTTTCACTCACTACTCTTTTCACCACTCTTTTTCTCCAGATACAATTCCCTTTTTCATCTCTCTACCTCCCCATTACCTCTACTACCCAACCACTCTCTATATGCTTTTTTTTCCTCTTCAATTACTCGTTTAATCTCCTCCGTCCACCACGCTGTTCCTTTTACTTCTCTACCCCTTCTCCTTACCCCACATGCCCCACACATTTCCTCTTTAAACACTCTACTCACCTCCTCCACCCCCTCCATTTGTCCCAGGTCAAAACATCCTAGTCGTCTCTCGACCACCCTTTTCCACTCCTCCCTACATTCCTTCTCCTGCAGCCTCTCCACCCTCCTCACCACTTCTCCCCCCTCTTGCCCTCCTCCATTTCGCCTCACCCACCTCATTTGCACCCTCACTTTCGCCACTACAACATAGTGGTCAGACAACCCCCCCTCTCCCAACACCCCTATACACTCTGGCATCCACTACGGCTCTCCTCATACGTTAATCCACAAATATATAATCAATCAGTGCTTTTCTTTCCACTATCTCCCCATCCCTCCTCCACTCCTCTCTCCATGTGTACCTGCGAATCATTCTGTGCCGGAAGAAGGTGTTGGCAATCATCAGCCTCCTCCCCAAGGATAATAGACTATAAAGGATAGTCCACTAGACACTTGTTTTCCCACACTGCACCGCGGTAGTGACGTCACACATGTAAACAAACCTGGCCTGGAGCACAGACTGTCACTAGTCCAATGTAAAATGTACGTGAAACGTGAGTGTCTATGGCATATTATGGGTGTATGTGCTGTGTACAATTTCAATAATGGCAGTAGACATGCAAAAAGAGACTGGGTAAAGCTCTATCAGTTCCTAAGAGACCAAGAGAAAGCCAAAATATTGATATCGTCGTGCTAACGTGAGGGCAAATCTAATGGTGAATTGGTCCGAGTATGCTCTCTACACTTTAAAACAACAACAGATTACGTCCCAAGAGATGCTTTGAACAATCAACGATGTAATGGATCTCCAAAGATCATCAGAATATTACAACCTTCAACTGTACCGACTCTGCACCTTCCAAATTCTAATTGAGAACCAGGTATGTTGAGATCTATCAAAGGCCTAACTTATTGTTATTGTATCATTACACCCTCAGCTATTTGCCTATACTGTACATATTTCAAACTTCACCCCATCTTATGATACTTTACTGTACAGTATGTAGGGTATATTTAAAAACTAAAGTATTTGTGGTAGATCTAATACATTAAAACTCTCATTCAATGGCCTAATGTAGGTTACAGTAGTAGAAAATAGTGGTAGAAAATCAGTAGTATTTCTAATGTGGATATTTGGTCTGTATATGCAATCATGATTTTCCCCATGGATTTTAATTAGGTTTGAAGCTGTATCATTCATTTCATTTTCAGCTGGTATGGAGGCTAGCCAAGAAATACTACTCAGCAGACGTAGACGGCTACTGGTACCAGAGTACTTCAAGAGGGTCTGCTCAATGAAAAAAAATGTGAGAATTTTGATTTCTTCATAAAAATGACTGAGTATAGTACATAATATTAGATGGTATCAGACCTACCCTGTACTTCAATGTTTCACAATATGGTATATTTAGAGTAGGGCTGGATAATGGATTTATGAAAATCATGGAAAGGCAATCTTTATATATTTTTTTCTTTTGTATATACAGTATAATATTATGCAAACAAGTGCCATGTGATTATGTGCCTCTAACATCAATTCCTTCACAGATAATGCACCAGAAATGGAACTAGATGCTGCTATTGCTCAAGCACAAGAAGATACCAGAGGTGATGCACATGAAACACAAGAGGGTCTGCTCAATGACGGAAATATTTAATATATACAGTATAATGATCATGCTTCTCTCTTTCATATGCTCTTCCACTCTGTTCTGCCATCTAATTGGAGGTCTGTCTTTAACACCAGATGCTACAACTTCACTTCCATACACCTTCTTTACAAACTACTCACCTTTCATTCTCTAAAATTAATAAATATAGTTAAGTATAGTAAAAATAAATATAGTAAAGTAAATAAATATAGAAAATGTGTTGTTTTCATAAACCTTTACAATTCTGCTAATACTATAATAAATGCATATATAATGAAAGGACCCATACAAATATATTTATGTTGACGGAAGTTGGGATAAAAAAGCCAACACAAAGAGTGTCCAAGATAAGTCCGGGAGAAGGTAAGAGTTAACAGTAATAAATTTTACATCACTTAACTAATAACACATTGATAATCTTAATTTCCCGTCACAATATAGTTTTGCTTTATATATATAACAATGTTTTATAATTGTATCGTGACAGAAATTAATTTTATTTTTATAATTTCCAAACCTGTGCAATTCCGAAGTGATTATATTCATGGACTGACTGTGATACTACAGTATAATGTAAATTCTAATAGCAATATAGTTTTTCTTTATATATATGGCAATGATCTATATATTTTTGATAAAATTAACATTAGATTATAATTTTTCTAGAAAATATGCAATTCCACTGTGAATATGCTCATGGACTGATTGTGTTAGTATTTCATTATTATGTATTCATATTCCTAATAAATATTTTTCTACTTATGAAAATAATTTGAGGTGGAGTTAAACAATTTATAAGTGAATGGTGCTTTCTTCTGACCTAACTGATACATTCTTATAACCTAATCAGGGTATTTTTCGGACCTATTCAGGGCACTGTAAGGTACAGTATATGATAATAAATATGTAATCACATTCAACATACAGTACTATATATTCATATTCCTAATAATTATTTTTCTACTTTTGAAAATAATTGGAGGTGGAAGCAATTTATAAAAGTGAATGGTACATTCTTCTGACCTAATCAGGGTTTTTTTCGGACCAAATTCTTCGGACCTATTCAGGGCAATTTTCGGAAGTGGGGCAGTTGGAAATACTAAAATAAGTATTATTAAACACAACCTATTGTCAGTCTAAATCAAGACCCTATTATCAATACTATAGAGTAGCCAATACCAAGTACATTGGTACATTACTGTAGACCTATTTCTGGCGAGTATAGTATACGACACACGGTCACGCACCAGTGGCCAGTGATCTTTCCTGGCTTCACTGAATATCTAGTGATGACAACACACTACAAACACATTTACTTTAAGTTATAATGATCAATTTTAATTGTGTGGAGTACAAAGACACCAAAGATTAGTAATTATTGTACAAATATGGGTTTAAAGATGCGAACGCGACGATATCAATCTTGGTCGTGAAAGGCCTTCAGTTTTATAGTCCATTATTCTATTTCAACAACTACTGTCGAGTTCTACAATTGCCATTATATTAGTATGTTTCTTATATTTATAACCTACCAAGGTGCAGCTACCAAGAAATTCATTATTTCGATTAATATGAGCTGATATAATCTTTATGCCTCATACTTTACATAGTATGCGGGCAAGGTTTGTGCTCCAGCTAGCGACTGAGCCTCCCGTGACGTCACGGATATCTACGACGTCATCACTGTGACGTTGCAGTGGACTATCCTTTATAGTCTATTATCCTTGCTCCTCCCGACACAAACGTCCACAAGCGCACTACCATTTCCATCCACGTCCGACTGCCCACCCTCCCCTCCCACCACCCCATCTACTTCTCTCTCCCCAACCTTCCCATTCATATCACCAATCAGAAACAATCTCTCACCCTTATTAAAACCATCCAAGCACACCTCAACACTCATCCAAAACATTTCTTTCACCTCATCCTTTCTATCATTTGTGGGTGCATACACACACACAATCGCCCACGTCTGCACACCTACTTTCAATTTCACCCACACAATTCGCGACCCCACAGATCCATACTCCCTTACATTTGCCTTCCACTTATTGCTTACATATATATATACACACACATACTCTTTGGCTCTCTCATTCTCATTCACTCCAGCACACACACCCATTCCACAATCCCATTCTCTCACACGTGTTCCCTTCCATTTAAGTATGGGCATAAAAGGAAGACTCCCAGTGATCTATTCAACCCTTTAGTAATAAAATACTTTGTATGTTTTCATTGTGTACCAAATAATAATTTCCTTCATTTCCCCCAACAAATTGCAACAATATTGACCCAGATAGATGGGAAGGGCATGAAATAATTCAGGGAAAGAGTGGGGTTGAGAGTACCATACTCACACAGTCGCCTCCGAATGATTAGGAAGACGGTCCCTAACACCGAGTAACACGTTCGGGGGGCTCCGTCGCCTCGCATCTGGTCCCCATTATTGGAACAACATTGGGGAGATGAGTGGCTCCCCAACTTATGAGAAGGTATCTTCCCGAATCAATAAAATTATCTGTAGAATGTTGTAGGTTGTATAAATGTTCCTTTTTGTTACACAATACTGAGGCTCAATTATTATAAAATATTTTTTTTTACCCAGTGAAGAAAAAAAACAAATTTGTTTATTATCATTTAGAAGAATGTATGATGCAGCTTTGAAATCACGATCCCAACAACATTGATGCGCCAAACACAAATATTTTACTACTGCACTTTTTGCCCACATTCTGCAGTTAATAATGGTAAGTGGAATTATATATCCTACCATAGGCTTATAAAAGTCAAAATTCAATAGCAGATAAATTATGAATACCATAAAAGTCACGTTTGCTATCTAAGCAAGGTCCAAAATAGACCTACCAGAAAAACACGAGTCTGCATGGAGGTTCTATAATTTATAGGGTCTGAAGTAACTTACAGCAATATTACATATTGCTTGTGATAGTTATTGTTATCTACTTTAAACATGGTAGTAATTTTCGTTATTGTTAGGCACAATAACGAAAGCACAAATATGTCCATAAAAGTTAATTGTGCTAAAAGCTGAACCCACATACCATAGAAATTCTTATCTCCCTTAACTTACACAGTAAGCTGGCAAAAAATATACTTTTTTTTACATAAAATAAAGCGAAATGTAAGACTAAAATTTTCATGGTAACTACACATATGAATATTCGGTATATGTGCATAAGAGGTCCACGTGGGAAACATTTACAATTCCTCCATCCACAAACTGGTCCAGGCTTGCCAGATGAAATAATTATACATATTTTTCATGGGTATACTAGTAATTGGTTGGGTAAGATCCTGAGTACCGGGTGTAATTGTTTATTTCAACACTAATGATTTATATTTGTTCTATGTTATGCTAATATTTTTGTTAGCTGTTTCCTGATTTTATCCAAGAATATTAACCCCGATAGTAGGGGAGGGCATGAAATATATCTGGGAAAGAGAGGGGTTGAGATACGGCTATGAAGATGAACGTCGGCCATGTAAACATAATAGGGAAACAAGATGGCTTGTATCCTTGCTTGTGATTGGTTGTATGTCATGACGTCACGACCTGCCAATAGCATTACACCATGTATTTACACCCGGTTATTTTACACCCAAGTCCTATCACATCATATGTATGTGATGTATATTGATATTATGAAGTAAGGGTAAATTTTTACAAGTTGCCACAACCGGGGCAAACTACCGGGACCTAACCGGGGCAAACTACCGGGATCTAACCGGGGCAAACTACCGGGACTTAACCGGGGCATACTATCGGGACCTAACCGAGGCAAACTACCGGGACCTAACCAGCATACTTCAGCCTTAACCAAAGCATCGAGATGTTACAGAATTAAAAAGACCTTACCTGACCTTACCTAACCTACCTAGAAGGAGCCATACTTCGTGACCTAACCTTGACATACTTCGTGACCTAACCTTGTTATCCTCCATTTGCAGAAGAAATGGTATATAGAAAAGTTGTTTGTAATACTGAAACATAAACACTGGTAACAGTAAAATTTTCGAAATCGAGTTGTTGCAACTTGTAAAAATATTCCGAAATAAGTAAAGGAAATACATAATTGGATATAAATTGAAAATGTATAATAAATTAATTTGAAAGTAACAAAACAAAAGATACCCCTGTTTTGTCGTATTTTACACCCAGTTAAATTTAATATCTTATATACGGTACCAGTACACGTACTTCCTCTTATTTACGAGAACTCGGTCTCTATGTTTTGAATTTTATATTGCATTTCATACATATATTATTTTATGAAATTGAGTAGAAATAACTGTTAATTAACATTACCTTACCTGACCTGACCTAACCGAAACTGGACCAGGGCAGACTACCGGGACCTAACCTGGGCTAACTACCGGGACCTAACCTGGGCAAACTACCGGGACCTAACCTGGACAGACTACCGGGACCTAACCTGGGCAAACTACCGGGATCTAACCTGGGCAGACTACCGGGACCTAACCTGGACAGACTACCGGGACCTAACCGGGTGTCCTTCGGGACACCTGGTTCCTTTAAGCATAAATAGTACCAACTAATTAAAATGCAATAATTGAAAAAATGTACATTACATACCTTCTTCAAGTCCTTCTGTTTATACTACGCAATATCATGAAGAAACTGGTTAGGGAATGTGTCCTTGTATTTCCATCTATACAGAAATTATTTCAATTAAATCTCTTGTATAGTTCCTCGGAAGTATGGCGTTCACCGTTCAGGATACGTAGCTTTAGCATAGTATCCTTCAAGAAATTTCTATTATTTGGTCACTATAATCACTCAATTAATTAAGTCCTCCACGAATATAGATTTTATCACTGTCTTTTATGTGGATTACACCGAAAATCCGATTCCTATGAGTATAATTTATATCACCAGGAGGACGAGAGTGTGAAGTACACCACTACCACACAGACCAATATTATCATTACTGTCAACAAATCCGACTCAACATCACTGTCAGGGATTGGCTCAGGCTCCAATTAATCAAATATACAATCCATTATTTGGCAACCACTAGAAAGAATGCCAACTGTATGAAAGTATTACGGAAGAAATGCACCAGCAATATCTCCACATAATAATCTAAAAATGTAAATGATGAACATGTATTACCAAAGTAGGCTACAATATTTAACAATATCCACATATACAGGGTTTATGAACTGATTGAATAGCATTTATTTGCGTGCTTGCATATTGTATGGTAGGCCAACCCTGCTTTGCTTATTTTTCAACCAATAATAACAGTGGTAAAGTACTGACGTTTTTTTATATAGGATCCAATAATAAGTAATCGCAAACGTTGATGACGACAT
This sequence comes from Petrolisthes manimaculis, assembly GCA_034508575.1. NCBI lineage: Eukaryota > Metazoa > Arthropoda > Malacostraca > Decapoda > Porcellanidae > Petrolisthes > Petrolisthes manimaculis. The sequence continues at coordinate 1,508,526 of JAWZYT010000298.1, read as the reverse complement.
TTTTATCAACATCCAATAAAACGGCGACAAAGTTCGATGACGTCACCTCACGTTTGGACCAATACCATGCGACCTTACAACAAGACTTTGGGACACTTAGTCTCACTACCGACACTTCTATAACAGTGACCACAACAAGTGCCCAAATTGACATTTTTATTATGTAATTACTATTTTTAATGCGTAACTTCCATGTTTAATCCTATTAAACAATCTCCGACATACAACACATATTAAAACTACAAGTTAACCATAAAAGTATTGCATTATAAGTGAAATATGTATAAATACAGTTACTTCCGGTACACAGGATTATACCATTGGTTGTTGTATATCTTCTTTTTGAGGGGGGTATTGCCTATAGTAATGTGGGCAATACTTACAGGGTTTTGGCTCCCTTTCGGCCCCAGGCATTAGCTTTCAGTTCTTCAACTGTCCCTCTTTTCTTTTTATTTCCTTCCTGCTTGCTGTCACACCTCTCTATCACCTTTTTCTGGCACTATAGGACCTCGATGTTGCGGCGCCTAATATCCATCAATTAAAAAAATCTTTTTGCCATAGAAATATTCAATACTATTTTAGAAACTTTTAAATACTTTAGTTAACGATATGTAGGCATAAATAATGAAAGTAACCTAATGCAGATAAATCGGCTGCAAACATACAACGACGACGACTCACGTCTACTCTTCACATTATATATTTAATATATTTGATATTGAGGCATAATCTGTCACTGCACATGTATATACAGGTATTAAAAAAAAAAAAATTGCAAAGCAAGATCACATACACTCATTACACTGGCTTAGTTTGAATAGGACCGTTCGCATTAATCGTGGACACCACATACTTCCAGATTTTATATTTTTTTATTTTATTTTGGGGACATCGACAAATTGCATTTAGACCCTTCTTCGTTAAAATAACGTATTTACTATGATTTTAGTATTCCAGTAATCATCTTAAAGACAAAGTGCATATTAATGAGCTACCAATATAGTTTGAGGTGTTTTATTGTGCTGTACTATTTTTGGTGTGTGTGCCTCAATGGATAAACATTCATCGGTTTTACATATACATGTGAATATTTCTTGATTTTTTATGTAATATAAATATTCCAAGTGACCACCAAACAAAGGTAATAACAGAAAAATAAATTATTTCAGCAGATACTCGCTGCCTACAGTACGACATGCTTAACAAACCAAAACAATAACAAACACAGCAACCAAGTGATGTATGATGTGTTCTCGTAGTAGTATCGGCTTGGAGGTGGTGACTGTTTCTACTGGGAATGATTTTCCCTCGTGTGATTTATTACAATCGACAAAGAAGGCTTCAATACAAGATGGAGATGAAGATACAAGACTCAATCTGATGTTTGTTGATATTCGTTCATACGCTAGCCAGCCTCGAGAGCAGCAGACAGTACGGGCCATTAAACTGGCAAGAAATCAACACTAAATTATTCTGTTTCATTACAATGTCGATAAACTGGATCATTTGACTTCATAGTGATATCAATGGAACTGCTAAGGTGTGTGTTCGTATAAATACTAATACTAATATAATTTTTAAATCATAATTATCATTTGTTACCCTATATAAAATACATACATTTCTCGCGATGGTTATGGTCGTTGGAATATTTTTATACAAGCACATATACACAAACTACCTCTTAAAGAATTATTTTATACTAATATCAATGAATATTTGACTTAAAGATAGTTAAATATCTCCATATATATGAATTGAAACCTCTCCACTGAGTCAGTGTTCTATACGCTCATACTCCTGCTGACAAAAAATGCTTTATTTTCATATTAATCACTTTGCTATTGACTCATGAGAGCATTTATTTATAAAAATAGTTAATATTATACTTTAATACACATGTAAAATCAATAAATCTTGAACCTGGGCCTTATACAACCAACACCAAAGAACAACATAAAAAACATCACAAATTATTATGTGAGCTCATAGATAGGTACGCTTATGTTCTTAAGTGAATCAAAATAATGTTGTTGGTATAATATCATAACAGGGGGCCTGTGGTGAGCTAATTTCATTGTATCTTTTATAAAAAACGAAATGTACAAATCAGGTGGTATGTGGCAGCTTTTTTCTTAATGCGAACGGTCCTATTGTGTACAATACTCACTCTGGCATCAGTGATACCAGGTCTCTGTTGTTGCAGGTAATGGAACAAATAATCTGTTGAATTATATTTAAGTACCAGCTTGGCATTGCACATATTGTAAATCACTTGCTCAGTAATATTAACAAGTAATTTATCAGGTAAAATCGTGGTATACAGCCTAACTTGAATATAGAAATAGACTAAAAGTCTACAGAAAACGTCAGCGAGGTACGTCTCGCATCTGGCAAACACTGTCCATTGTATTGTGTTTTGATGGAAATTCGGCTACCATTTTTTCAATATTTTATGCATATTAGTCGATGACATCGTTTCGTGACCTGCCCAAACATTCATTCGCTCATTATGCATCAACTGGAATTTCACTTCCAAGAAATATTAATGTGTAGTTTGAAAACAAAATAAAATTATTTATGACCGTTTCGATGACTGTATGTATCTGGCTTTATTAATCTTTATAAACCACCTTGTTGCTGTAAGTCTCACTTCGGAATATAGTTTAACTATCTATCAAAATATTAAATAGGTAAATAGACTTCAATTGCTTATATTTACCATAAGAAACAATTTATATCGATAGCACTGGGTTCTTGTTGATGCCCGTATACCTGGAGAATTAATTCATCTAGCAAATCTCGCAACTTTTTGGTAGTTTGTGGATGGAAGAATTTGTAAGGAGACAATGTAATATGTTGATGTGTAATGAATTTAAGAGGAGATTGTACTTATTTTTGGCATAATAGCATATAGAGAATTTCAGCTCTACAGAGCCAAATTCAAGTGTTTTCCTGCCATTGTAAACATTGAACAGTCCCGGTAGTCTGCCCAGGTTAGGTCCCGGTAGTCTACCTTGGTCCTGGTTAGGTTAGGTTAGGTCAGGTCATGGTAAAAAAGTTATCTCCTCATAATATTATGAGCAACAATCAATAGAACAAGTAAAAATATGAATGAAAATGTACAAAATGTGGAAACAATCCAAGTGGACCTCTTATGCAGAATTACCAAATATCTGTTTACAGAAATATCTTTCATTATTCAAATATAACTCAATTGTTATTATTTCAGGAGGCCATTGCAAATCTCATTCAGTTGTATGAAGATGTGGAACGATATGAAGTTGATGAGGTTGTCATGGCGAGGGTTCCACGCATAATTCCGGTCGATCGTTCCAACCCAATGGCATACCTCAGTGAGGGAGATTTTGTGATGAGGTACCGGCTATCCAAAGAGGCTGTGAGGGATCTCCTGCAGGAAATAACTCCTCATCTTAAAAAAATTAGAAATAACAGAGGTATGTCTATGTAGATGCTCACACAAACCTATAGCAAACCATCTACTAAAAATTGAAAATGTTATATTGAACTCTTAAACATTTTCTTATCTCACACAATTCAATATACAGTAGACACTCCATATACATCCTGAAAATATCTTAACTAGTGTTGCCTAATCCACAATCATATTTTACATGCAAAGATTCTGGAATTACTGCATTACTATAGTACAGTATACAGAACAACAGTACAGTATTAGAAATCTCTGTTACAAATCTGGAATTCTTCAACAGGCTGCAGTGTCCCTTACCACCTTCAGCTTCTAGTTACACTACGTTACCTTGCCACTGGAGACCTGCAGATAACAATGGGTGACTGTAGTGATATGTCAACAGCATCTGTCAGTAAGTATGTAAAGATCATTGTGACAGCAATTGCTCGGCAGGCAGCCCGCCACATACATTTTCCCCAACCTGATGAAGCTCTTTCTGCAGTGTCTCAACAATTTTTTTCCATTGCTAGAATGCCAGGAGTAATAGGCTGCATTGATGGGTCTCACATTAAAATAATAAGTCCTGGAGGAGATAATGCAGAAGTGTATCGGTGTAGAAAGGGATACATGTCCCTTAATGTTCAAGGGATTTGTGATGCAAAGATGAAATTTACTAATATTCTTTGCAGCTGGCCTGGATCCACTCACGATGCACAAATATTTGAAAATTCACGCATATTTACACGGCTTGAGGATGGTCAATATTCAGGGTATTTGTTGGGTGACAGTGGGTATGGATGTTCCTCATTCCTGTTGACACCATTACTTAACCCAACAACAGAGAAAGAAAGAAATTACAATTCTGCACACATTAAAACTAGAAATTTGATAAAAAGAGCATTTGTCATATGGAAGAGGAGGTTTGCTTGTCTATCTATACCACTAAGAACAAAGCTTACAACTTCAAAAATCATAATAATAGCTTGTGCAATATTACACAACATTGCTATAGAGAGGAGACTAATAAATCAAGAATACGAACTTCCTGATGAACATGATGATGATCATGAAGATGGAGAGGAACATAATGCAGCAGGTGGCCCTCAGAAACGCCAAACTCTGATAAACAGTTGGTTTTGAATACATACCAACAACAAAATAGATGCAAATAATTTCTATCTATTGGTTATGTTTCTGCTGTAATACTGAGTCCTCACCATCAATTATTTTTATTACCATCATACTATTAATATTATTTTCATGATAATTTACTTCTCAATTACTTTGTTGTTACAATACTTTTTATTATTATTTTTGTCATTTTTATTGCACTGTATTGGTCATGTTTCAGCTGTGATAATGTGTCCTCACCTTCATCAATTATTCTATATTATTTATTATTTCTATAAATTCTATATTTATTATTATTAATGTATACTTATAGTAATGACTATGGCATAGAAAGTAGTTATAGTAGGAAATAAATATGTGATGCAAGGTAATATTTATGATTTTTTTTAATAAAAAAGACATACATAATTTGAGTTTTTTTATGCCACATTTTTTTTGGTGTCACCTATTTCTTCAAATAGTGACTTTCAACAGCACCCAAGGTCTTGACAACTGCATCAGTGATTCTTTGGATACATTGCAAAGTTCCATCCATAAATTCAACAGCCTTATCAGACACTTTTTTGGCATCTTTTTCTAAAATATTGGCTGTTTTTTTCCTCTGTACAGTCTGATCGGATTTCAATTTTTTTAACCCTTGCAAGCCGGCTGACGCGATACACCGTCTTACGTTCAAGACCGGCTGACTTGATAGACCGTCACAGCTATTTAGCGCCATTTAGGGCTATGTAGGGCTCGTTTTTCTTGTCAGCAGGCAAGAAAACACACTCACAATATCGATCTGCTACCCACTCAGTTGATTCTGGGATGTCTCGATGGCTGGGCTATTTTTAAGTATTTGCCCTTGTTCGAATTTGTGCTCTAATGATCGTAAGACAATACCGTAGTGAATATATGTACGTGAGTGACACCATGATATTCCTACAAGGTTACAAATTATTATTTAGTGTATAGATCATGACACACGATACATAATGGTAGTAATAAGAAAATAACACCACAAAACACGCCCAGGCAGGGGAGAGTGATGGTAAATATACGTGCTTCCTACGGTACAAATCAGTTTGTTTATAATTTTCTATGTGACAGTTACACGATGATATATTCCTACAAGTGTTCATACTATTTTTAGTGTTGTAATCATGACATACGATACATAATAGTAGTAATAAGAGTGAGTTGACAAGGGAGTTACGCAGGAAACTGTACACCCTGGCCACAGTCGAGTCTGTCCCGGGCGTACACACAGACACACTGCTGATTCGCCCGCAAACATGGTCCACTTCAACTCACCCTATCTCCACAACTATTCATCGTACAGCCCTCCTGATGGTACCATTGGAAAGAGGAAGAATTGAAGGTATGCAAGAAACTATATTGAAGTCAGTACACTATATAGGTTAAGAGTGAGAGCGTTGTGAATATAGGGCAAATCGAGTAATTTTGCCGCTACCGGCGGCCCAAAAACTCGAGGCAACTGTACTCTTAACCGGAGTGCAGGGGTTAAGGCTTCTAATTTTTCAAAGGAAATTTTTCTTTTTCTCTGAATTTTTCTTTGAACTGAATTATTGTCCATCACTGGAGAACTGGAACTTGTTCTTGATGATGTGGAGAGGAAAGTGGTGCTGCTCTCAACATGGTCTTCCTCTGCACTAATCGTTGAAAGGTTCTGCAGCAACAAAGACTCCTGCTCCATGGGCTTCTTACCTGACGAGGAAAAATCTAGCATCCTCACATCTGAAATGTACAAAATTCTATAGTAAATAAATTTTCATGGCATTGGCATTGGGTTCAAGGACATTGTCTGTGCAATGTTACTTGGTGGGGAAAAGCCAAGCATTTCCATATCTGAAATGTACAAAATTGTACAGTAAATACATTTTCATGTGTGAGGCAAATGGCATTGGGGAGAGAGATATATGAGGAGTTTGTGTTCATGGGCATTGTCTGCAATTAAAAATATTTATGCCCAATATAGTTACTCAGTTATGCAACAGATTCTGAGGAGAGTGGGCTAAAGAAGTCATTACCCAAAAGGATGTAAGTTCATGATGGTTACCAAAAAATTACCAAAGGTAAAATTTACGATTCGAGTCAGGCAATGAAACTATCATACTTCGTCTACCAGTGTGGTTTTACTTACATTCATGATCATGTTAGTGTGACTTCCCACCCAATATCATACTTCACTTAAAAAGTTTTTGAGATTTTAAGAAACACACAAAGCAGGCTTGCAAGTGGAGTGAAATTGAATGGTAAAATAAGTTAATAACACATTAAATTAGTTTATATTTTTCTTATAAAAATAGACAAGCTTTAACTAATTTGAACTAAGCCTTCTACCATTATGTAAATATTCTTACCTCCTTCTGGTATATCAATGATGATTGTATCCTCTCCGGTAAAAGTGCTGTCACTTTTTAATTAAGAGCTGCAGGCCACCATCTACAGTATATCCTCTGTGTCTAACTGTTCTTGGGCTGGTTGAAGATCATTTTCCATAACTGACTCAGCTAGAAGAGTATGTTCATCAGGTTTGCGTGGAGTCGGAGGATGACCACCACCAGTTTTGTGGCACTTCCTAATGTAGTTACTGCGACTCTTCTTAACCCTGTGAACAATAAGAACTTGATTAGCTCACTAATGTCTTACTAAATACCTGCTAACTCTACACTTTGCAACACTATCAAGCTAAAGCATTTGTTTAGTATCCACTTCTCATTAAAAACTGATGCAACACTAATAACTTCCTGTGTCTTTGTAAGTACTGTACTGTATATTCTGTATCTTTGAAATTTTTTGGGGTTAAAGTTTAAATTTAGTTTAATGTGAATATGCAAACATAATAGTTAGTTATATATACAATACCGGCATGAAGGTTTAAGTTGTTGCTCGTATTTGGTTTCGTCACAATATACAATTCCCTACGTCACGAACCTGAGAAAAACTGCCACTTTTCACCAGATAAAATAATTGTTAACAACATAGTTGGGGAAGTTCTCGGTCGGTGATCTCTTTCCCGCATGATTTCGGCCTCATAAAAATGTATAATTAGAGGTGAAAAACTTTTCTGATTGCTCTCATTTTTTTTAACATGGGGCATTGTTCTTTCAGAAACATAGTATTTTTTTGTTTTAAGCCAAAGGTGCAGGTATGAACTAATATAAATGTTATTAGTTCTGCCAACCCCTGTACTATTTTATGCTTGTAATTGCTGTTTTACTGTATGTTACACACCAATTCTTATCTATGATGTTAATATAATTACTGAATAATAACATCTTAAAGTGCAGACGTACGATGTATCGGTAACTATCGCGGGGAAGATTTTACAAAATAAATCTAACTCGGCCAACACTGTTCCCCAACTTCCATATTAAATCCGCTTGCGATCACACGCAACCCTTCAGTTAGTGACCCCGGGAATTTCATGTAATGCACACGCTGATTTTTTCCAAGTCCGAAATGTAAACAAACATGGCCGATAGCACTGCAGCGCGCCATCGCGTCGCTCTTGTCGCTCGTCACTTCTGGTTTTCTAAATTCAACCTCATTGCATCCAATAATGCCCGTTTCAATTCCTCATTAAGAAGTAGTCCCGAGGTAATTATCTGAATACACAGAATTACATGTAATTTCAACTAATTTTTTGCTTAAATTTTAAGGCTACAGGCATTTAAAGTATTTTCATTTTTATTTAAGTCCAGTTTTATCATATTGATATTTTCAATTTCCGATACATTTGCGCTTGTCAACTCACTTTGTTATGTATTTCTCCACCGGCTGAAGGCCTATATTTCACACGTCACACAGTCTCACCTGTTCACCTGTAGTAGTAAGTACCTATCCGGGCTCTTATAACTAACACCAACTATACCAAACTCGTATTATGGGTAATATGTGTTCATGTAACTATACTTTACTGCTTTAATGACCAACACCATGAGTCCATAGGTATACAGCCCTAATTCCCGGGGTCATGAAAGGTTGCGTGTGATCGCCAGCGGTTTTAATATGGAAGTTGGGGAACTGAGTGTTGGCCGAGTTAGATGTATTTTGTAAAATCTTCCCCGCGATAATTACTGATACATCGTACGTCTGCACTTTAAGATGTTATTATTCAGTAATTATATTAACATCATAGATAAGAATTGGTGTGCAACATACAGTAAAACAGTAATTACAAGCATAAAATAGTACAGGGGTTGGCAGAACTAATAAGATTTATATTAGTTCATACCTGCACCTTTGGCTTAAAACAAAAAAACACTATGTTTCTGAAAGAACAATGCCCTATGTTCAAAATAATGAGAGCAATCAGAAAAGTTTTTCACCTCTAATTATACATTTTTATGAGGCCGAAATCATGCGGGAAAGAGATCACCGACCGAGAACCTCCCCAACTTTGTTGTTAACAATTATTTTATCTGGTGAAAAGTGGCAGTTTTTCTTAGGTTCGTGACGTCAGGAATTAAACTTTTTTTCAGTCCCACTTGACCTCTCATTATAGGCCTCTGCAACTACCTCCAGCACCGGCACCACGTCTTTATCGCCGCCATTACGGATATTACGCTCTGCTGCTTGTGACTTCGGTATGTGGGTTTTTTAGCATACCTACAAAGGTGAGCCCAGACAACTTTTTGATTTATGTGTTAACCATAACGTAATATTATCACAGAAATATTGTGAGAATTGTGGAAAACCAGCTACACTGTCGGTATGTAAATGTTGTTATTAGTAGTTATTAATGTTGCTTATTAGTATTTTCACGTATTATTTATATGTTAATGTAAACGATCACCTCTTTTAATACGAATATGAACGCCAAACTGAAATTCCCAATATCTATGAATTTCTCCCTAGATTTTGGGAAACTTTGCAAGATAATACTTTTCTGTCTAGAGTAGACCAAGGTTGCCTCAAAAGGTTGTTAGGGTTAGGACCGAAGATTGTTAGGGTTAGGACCGAAGATTGTTAGGGTTAGGTCTAGGTTAGGTTAGGTCAGGTCAGGTTAGTTAGAGTGGCTGTAAAACTTGGCTCGGGTTTTCCATTTTTCATCATATATGCTTCTGAAAAAGTGGAAAATCCGAACCAAGTTTGGTCAAAACTTGGCTCAGGTTTTCATTTGTCGACATTTATGTAGTTCAGCAAATCAGTTTCAAGGTGAAATAAGCTAATTTACATGTTTTCCCCCACCCAAAACCCCGAATTCCCAACGCTCTTCCCCAAGATTGCAGGGGTAAGAGGGGGATATGAAAACTAACAAAATGCATAATTTGCCAGAATATTTGGATACAAAAACAATGAAATAAAGCCATTTCTAGGAACTTCACACACACACACACACACACACAAAAAAAATACTTAGAGGCGCTATTGTAAATTTTTACCGAAGCTCTTCCAAGAACAAAGTAAATCATATCTCTCCATACAGTTTGGCACAGCACTCACTATTTTGTTCACACAAATTTAGAGTAATATCTAACTAATGCAACCTACAATGTCATCACATAAAACAGCAGTCTGCAAAAGATACATAGTTTAACCCTTAATGGCCGGATTGCGGTCATAGACGCCCCCAAGAAGCGCCCGGATCGTGTCGTACGCCACTGCTATGTGGTGACCGGGCGGGATGCAGCACCGCTATTGCCAATGTCGGCATTTGCGAGCCCAATTTGGCGTGTTTTTTTTTACTTGGCTATACTTCACCACCATCCCTACAAATCACCATCGTCAGTCAGTGTGTTACTGACTGTAAACATGGATGGATGTGGATTAGATTTCTCGTGCGTGTCCGATTCTGTGTTGCGCCATGCTTACTTACAACACTGACTGCCACCCGCGCGGGCCACGTTCAGTTGTTGTCAGAGCCACTCCACCTAAGCGAACACAACCGCGCTCACACGAGAAAGTACCCTTCATTCCTCACTTAATTTCTCGGCAACGGAGAGTTGTAGAGAGCTGGGGTTGGTTTTATTGGAAAGAAGAAGAGTTGATGGTGCTAACAAGACCAAATTTAAGTTGTTCAGTATCGTAGTTTAGACGTACAGAGTAAATGGAATAGAGCGATTTTGGAAAAATCGGCCAAAAGCGCCCGGACAGGCAGTAGGGAAAGTAAGACTAGCCCCGGACTGACAGATTGGCTATTCATAGTTATCCCGTTGCGGAGGGGTTAAAGTGTAATAATACCACTGCAAATAAAAACACTGTGCTGGCCAGCCCAATTGGTGTTTGTTTATAAAATGTTTGATGTTCTTTAACTTGAGCTTAAATAATGTGTAAATGGTTGACATACTTAACTAATAAACAGTTACCTATAATTCATAAACAAGTACCTGTATTACCAACTCAGTGGTACTTGACTAATTTTAATTGTGAGAAATCCATCTTAAACTTCCATCAACAATGGATGAAATTTAACCTTACTAGAACATATAATACTTGTCTTATCGTTTCGGATATATTCCCAAGCTCTCTTCAACTGCATAGTCGACTTTGCTGGGCTTACAGGTAAGGCAGCATTGTAATCCTTTGTCACTTTCTCCCATGCAGCAGCTTTCTGGCCCAGCTTAAGGTGGTAACTACTTTTATCTAGTATTTTGGGATTCTGCTTTATCAAGCGAACCTAATGCAGCTTCTGTTCGTAGGTTAGGGGCTGTCCTTTTTCCTGTTGGGCTGCCAATCTATAGATCAGTCTTGATTATTGGGAAATGAACACTTAATATCTTCACGTCACGCTTGTTCAGAGGACAAAGGTAGAAAGAAAAAGTTTTTTTTTGGTGTACACATTCGTCAGAGGTACCAACTGCGGCTTATCGGTGTTTCCAACCCTTCCGAATTATCAACAACGGGAATCCCGACGTTAGGAAAGAGGTACCGACGACTGTCGAAGAGAAACACTGTTTGTGCCCCCGATTTCTAACATGGTATGGGATTGGGGTTCCGAACATTCGGAGACGACTGTAAGAATGGGCTATGAAACATGGCTTTAGAATATGTGAGTGATTATAAACATCTGCCGAGAGCGAGACGTGATGAATCCTTGGTCGTGATTGGCTGAAACTAATGACGTCAATTACACCATCAATAAACATCGAGTTTACAAACCCTCTTCTCACACTCATCTCTTGTTACAAACATCTTGGTGCCTCCTTCAATCTAAGGGACACTGCACGCCACACATCATCTCCAAACTCATTTTATGTGGTTATATTAATATTATATCAACTGTATACCTTGTGAAATGCATTCCTTGACACTTTTAATATAAGTAATCTAGAGATCCAGTAAGCGATACTTAAAATATTGTGAATAATCATCGCTCCCACTACTTAACCCTATTCCAACCGAGCTATCGCTGAGGGACGGATTCATAGGGCTAGCATCGTATATGTAAGCTAGAGACCCTATATAGAGAGACTGGACACCTAAATTTTGTGCTGCTCGCTGATTGGCTGAATATATAGGCCGCCATGTTTGGTTTTGCTCTTGCTCTTGCTGTTACAGGTAACCCGGGTGTTGTCTTCAGTGTTGCCAGGTCTGTTTGGCAGTGCCAGATGAAATTTCCCTATAACTTCAACATCAGAATTTCCCTTTTACCTCAATTATTCCCTGTTTACTCTGATACCCTGTTTACTCTTTGGTATTTCGTCTGATAGAAAATTCCCTGTTTACTCTTGAACAATCTTTAATTATAATCTCCGTGTGTGGACTTCAATACTCCCTAAAGCAGAAATTTCCCTGCACCTGGCAACACTGATCGTCTTTCAATCAACCGCATTGGTTTAGTAGCGTCGTCTGGCAACTTGTCACGTCCTATTATGTGCTTTAAATAACGCATACATGACGTATAATAGTATTTATAACTTCAGGGATCTTATAGAATTAAAAAATATATACCTGTATATGGAAAGAATGCAACTTTCGTCAATATTTTGCCCACGAATGTCAACAATAGATTACTAACTTGTAGTATCTGGCATCTTATACAAACTTGAGAGGTATCGCGGAAAACTAGATAAAAAAACCAAAGATGGCGGTGTCCAGTCTCTCTATATACGGTCTCTAATGTAAGCAATCGTAATGCTTTAGATGAACGAATTGTAAAGATGCCCTGGGCTGCAGACGTTGGTAACAGTGCGCACTTGGTTTTGGCGGGAGACTAGCAGGGAGAGAGAGAGCTAGTAGTCCAAACTGTCATACCGCAGCAGTAGGGCAGTAGGCCTTCCCATTATAATGAACATTTGTTTTCCCAAAATCGCTCAGCTTATCACTTATACAGATTGAAGTAATACATTTTCTCACACAATATTGAGAGAGAGAGAGAGAGACTGCGTGTGTTACTTATTAGGCTACACATATTTTTTTTTCAACCCATAATATACAGCTAAAAAAGATTAATTCTGTATAATTTTACATCTATACACATTACTTATACTTTAGGTCTTTTTTTATAAAGGGGCATTTATATTGAAATGATGACAACCACATAAATACATGTGTTGCTGCTCACCAAGTGTTGGTGTATCACCTGTCTTAGTGATAGCAACTAATAGAGAGTCATCAAGTATTAGGGATAGTGACTGATAGAGTGTGTGTGTGTGTGTCTCCTTACTATTGTCCTGTGTGAAAACTGAGATAATGTGTGTACTGTATATTTCTTTGCCGTATTTAGTCCGTTAATCACTATGGTAGGATGTTATAGTAATGTACAGTTGCCCACACATGAAGCTGGTATGGCTCGTTACTTGTGAAGTGGCTACAAACGAATGGAAAGTGAAAAAAGATGTAGTTTGTTGATAGAGAGACAGTAACATATTATTACTGTCTGCTTGTAAACAAACCATAACTTTTGCTTACTTTCCTTCCTGTTGTAGGTATCTCACAAGTAGCGAGGTGTACCAGATTCATGTGTGAGCAACTGTACATTCCTGAGTTCCTAATTTATTAAGATTTTATGGCTTTATGCCTATCGACTCATGGTGTTGGTCATTAAGGCAGTCAGTCTTGTTACATCAACATATCTTCCCCCAGCTTACAAGGTTGCTATTCTTGTTTTTACAGCCGGGTACCTACTTATTGCTAGGTGAACAGGGACTTAGGGGCTTGGGAAAATTGTCCAACAGTTCCACTGACCCGGGAATCGAACCCGGAACCTCTCGCGTGCTAGACGAGTGTGTTAACCATTACACCATCAGCACCCCTAAATTTATTAGCATGTTTGACTAGGTAATCATGTTTACAATGTGAATAAAATGTACATCTTAAATGGTATTTATGTTAACAAATCAATATAACAATAAATAGCTATGCATGTCCCTTATCTATATTAAATAATATTTTATTCTGCATTTAATAGTATGAATGAATGTTGGTTAGCCATGGTCAATAACAGTTGACAGGCATGTAAGTGCAAGTGCAAGTGATAAGTATCAGGTGAATCTAGGTGAGTCTGTCCTGATTAGCTGGGAAGATACAGAGAACGGGTTGCCTGTCTACCTAGCCAGTTTAAGTTTAAGTTTTGGGTCCCGCAGAGGGCTGCTCGTGGGCAGCATAATATGCGGGGGTTGTGCGGGGGATTTAGGGATCCAGGGTAGGATTAGGAAGGGGGTTAGGATGAGGGTGGATTGGGTCAGGGACTGTGGGTTGAGGATTAGGATTGGGGAGGTAATGATTGGTGATCCTATTTCTAAAAGTGTCAAGAGTGGGACTATTAACTATATGAGATGGGAGATGATTCCACTCTTGGATGCTGCGGGGAAAGAATGAGTGTCTAAATATATCAGCGCTTGTGTGGTATGTATGGTGAGCAGTAACAATTATAAACTTGTGTTATATATAAAATATAATTTATGTATGCACACTACAGTACTCCCGCCCCTAGTGTCGAGGAAGGAGGAACAATATAGATTTCTTGTATGTTGCAGTAGGTCGTTCCGTGGTAGTGTGTGTTGATGAATTGATAGAAGGTGGCAAGGTAGATTCTCGGCACATGACGTAGGCAAGTTTCACTCTGTCAATGGATACAGTGTTTGGTTTGCCATGATAGCTGATAATGATGGTCTTTCTGTGTCTTCTGATGATAGGGAAGGGACCAGAGTAGGGTTGTTGTAGGCTTGTAGCGGCTTCTTGACTGAGTCAACCTGGACGAAGACATGGGAGGTGGCCGAGTGGTTAGTGTTCCGGACTCACACCCTAGAGGTCGGGAGATCGATCCTCTCAGGTGAGGGCCTGAGAATATTTACTCTTCCGATTTGAGTATCAGGCACTAACTATAAGGCCACCAAACGTCGTAAAACACCCTCGCTGGTACCATAACAGCTGCAGTATTTGGGAATCACCCTCACTTCCCTCTCTCTGTGGCTGGGTACCAGTTCGGAAGTCGTGACGTGTGTGTGTGTGAGCAGCAGTTGACCTGGGCCACGATAACGGGCTTGATTAAGCCTATGTCCAGCGTCGGATCATATATATAAAAAAAAAAAGGTCTGGAGGTCCTGGCTGACGAAGGTCTTGGAAGGTTGCTGACGAGGTGGTGAAGGCTGCAGGGAACTCATGTGGGAGGTATCATGGATCAAGCCCAATTGGTAATGCTGTACCATGTATATTGGGAACCCTGTAGTTGTATTTGGCTACACTTTCATAACTTCCCTGGCTGGCGCACGATATGTGCTTATGTTAACTGTAAATTCCTTTGTAGACAGATAGTATTGTCAGGCTACGATTAATTTATGTTATTTAATTTTATTCAAGCAAGGTGTATCCTGTACTAAGCTATATTAGCCTGAAATGGGTATATTGTTAGACCGAGAGTTATCCCCTAGGTTGGTGGTTGAGCCACACCCTTTTGTCTCCTGCGCTCTCTCTCTCTCTGTTGCAGCAGCCTAAAGGCCTGGTCACACGAGCGATAAACTCGAGAAAAAACTGCCGACCTTATCAACTCGGTTATAACTTGGCGTACATTCCCGAGATTTTTGCAACACGACCGTGCTCGTGTTGCTTTGCTGACCTTGGAAACACTGGAATTCCAAGATGGCTGCGGATGATCCATCTCAGATATTATTAAGGCTGGTAAAGTAATTATAATGTCACAAGTGCCGTTGAAAAGATGCAAAGCCTGTTGCTTCATTATTGTTGATTATTTGTGATTATCATGGACAATATTGAAAAAGTACACTGGACCCGGACCACTGAGGCCTCCTTGCTGGAGTTGGTGAGAGAGAAGAGACATTTGTGGCATCTTGCTGATCCCCTATACCACAAAATTAAACTTCGCCATCAAGGGTTCTACAGCATTGCACAATTGCTTGCTGTGGAATATTCAGAACTTTCAACGCTGACTGCAGGTAATAATCTATATTTTACATGTTGAATTTTGTGTGAAGAATTTTTTGTTCCAACTGTCTTTGTATGCTAGATGCATAGTAAGCTGCAGTACCATTTTGCTGTGTTCAGGATAACTTTTATTAAATATTTTATGGTCCTATTTTATGTGAGACATATATATGTAATAGGAATCTATAAGTACTGTATTCAGATTATGTACTGGACTTGCCTAAAATAAGTAACAGTTAGAGATAATGTTAAAGCAAACTTATATAATTACAGGTAGAATATACTGTATAGCTCAATTAATTTTAACAGTGGTATACAACCTATTTTGGAATAATTTTAGGAATCACACCTTCTTATGTATTTTAGTTAAAGAAAATTGGCATACTTTTACTTTACATCATGCTCAATGCCATCATGAAGGTTTTAGTCTTCATTTTTACATACATAATTATTTTAAGCAATAAAATGGGTCAACTTGTATTGTTTGGTCCGTACCAGTAAATATAAGGACCGAAAGATGCCAATGTCAGGTTAGGTTAGGTCAGTTTATCCCAATTTTGCATTTTTTTTCCACCCAAATCCCTGATTTCTCAGGCTATTTGACATTAACATTTTTTTTACCAATATAACTATTGCATAATCATCAGTTTTGTTAGTATCCTTATCGTTTTTAACAACTGGAGTTCACACTGTATGTATCTGATGATGTTACCATCTAGGCCTTTTTGTTTTGTGATTTTGGATTAAAAAATCTTGCCAAGCAGACTGTGATGAATAGGAATATTCTATTATCTTTTCAGTGATATGAATTTTTAATTATTGTAGTTTGTGAATATATTGGTTATTCGAACACCCTATATTATACAGTCCTGTACAGTACCGTACATATACTGTACTGTACAGTACTGTAGTTGAGGCAATAATTCTCATTCATTGTGGACTCTCATTTATATCCTACACCTGTACTATATTTTTTTCTTTTGTTTTCAGACCAGGTTCGTCTAAAATTCAAATATTTGAGGACCTACTGTATGAATACTCTCCGGAAGATACGAGATGCTCCTAGTGGCTCAGCTGGAACTCCATGTACAAAATGGTCACTGTACAACTGCATCGTTTTTATTTGATACCATGGAGAACCAAGCACCTACACAGTCGAGCTTACCACTGCGATCCATAGAAAATGTAAATTCAAGCTTTGCACTACCATCCATAGCAAATGTAGTAAGTGTTGAAACATGTAGAAATGTTTCTTTTCCCATTTTAATTTAAATACAATTCCCCCCCCCCCCCCACCCCAAATAAAAACTCTATCTTCTAATCTCACTTTTCATACTTTTACACCATATACACATAATATATATACCGGTATGTACAGTATGTGTTGGTTTCAAATAATACCGGTACAAGTAATTACCATTATTTACTCCACTGCTGATGTACAGTATAGGTAGGTAGCCTCAACATACAGGGCTTCAGTTCTACTGTACACCTAACCTAATATCCATGTACTGTAATTTCCATATCTTTCGGTGTCTCTTGTTACCTAACCCGAGTGGATGCTGAGGGACAACTTACGTTGTAATTTTTAATAATATTTTTATGTTTAAAAATATTGTTAAAAAAATATTATTAAAGCAAGGCTGATTTACAGCCGGGTCCCTACTCGCTGTTAGGTGAACAAGGGCATAGGGAGCCATCAAGTACAGTACAAATTTTACCAGCATTAAATAAAAACTGGCTATCAATGTTTTGCAGGATGATGACTCCAACACTAGGCAGGTTGTGGCTGAATTAACTTTTGTTGACGAGTGCAGTTTTGATGGCGAAAATTTATTCCAAGAAGAACAAGCCACTGCCAGAGTTGATGGGCCATCAGTACATGTTCCAGCATCATCTACCCCTAAAAAAGCTTCTGGTAAGAAGCGTAAAGCCAATGACAATAATGACATTGATAATTCATTAAATGCGATCGACAAATACTTTAAAAAGAAGTCGACAGTAGGACAGTTTGCAATTTCTATGGGCCAAATGATTGAGACTACAGCCAACCAGTTACCACTCCCAAAGCAAATAATAATGATGGAAAAAATTCTTGCTGTAATTAAAGAAGTGAGGGAAGTGAGTGAGGAAAAGTAAGGTGATGGAAGTGAGTGAGGAAAAGTAAGGTGATGGAAGTGAGTGAGGAAAAGTAAGGACTATAGGATTGTTGCTAGCTCCTTTCTTTAAATCCAGTACTAGATCCAATTTCATGCAGTTCTTTGGTCATTTTCATGTTTTCTTTGCATCATACAGGGACATATTGAAGGTATTGCACTGAAATAATGTGTACAGCCATGGGTGATAGTGGTGGACCAGGGTCCAAGGAGTGTTGGAGAGCAAGTCGTGACGTGTGTGTGTGTGAGCATTAGTTGACTTGGGCCACGATAACTGGCTTGATTAAGCCTATGTCCAGTGTCGGATCATATAAAAAAAAAAAAAAAAAAAAAAAAAAAACTGAACAAGAGTTCCAATAAGTTATTTTTCCAAACCATTCTCAATGTTGAGAGGTTTAGAAGACTCACTTTTTGTAACTCTGTTCAGTTGCTCTCCAACACTCCTTGAACACTTGTCCACCACTGTCACCCATGGCTATACAATCCAAACACTCACTTACCTATACTTTGCCAATTTTTATATGTACAGTATCTACAAGTACAGTACTTGACTTTATTTTGGTGTATATATGTGTTTTTTTGTTATGAAGGTCTAATATTTTACATTACTTAGCAAGTATTAAAAGACAAATATTTCAAATTTTTTTGTGATGTATGTACAGTACAGGTACTCCTGCACCAAGTTTGAATCTATTTTATATAGGATACATGGTCTAAATTATAAAAAGTCAGTGAATTGTTTGAAAAAAAATCCAATCTTTATTCTCTCCTTAACATATTGCAGCATATAAACAGAATATGATAATAGCATAATAATTAAAATAATGATAATGGGGAAGGTGATGGCTGAGTGGATAAGGCGACGGACGACTACTTCATGGCTGCAGGTTCATGTCCATTTTTGTTTTAAGTTCTTTATTTACCTGTAGTACAAGCCCCTACACTCTAGGGATTCTTTATCCCTAGAGTGTAGGGGCTTGTACTACAGATAAATAAAGGAACTTTAAAAAAACCACACACACCACAGTATACAAACAATATATTCAATCAGTGATGGTTTATGCAAGCCCTGCCTGGGCCTCAAACCTCACTGAGACTCATCACAACACCCTACAGACCATACACCTACAGACCACCTACACCATGAAACCAAAGTTCTCAAAATCAAGGATCATCTTGACATGAGAGGCACATCACTTGCTGCAGCCTCCACAAACCCACACTACACTACATGGCACAACACCCACACATACACAAACACTTGCCACAGCCTTCACAAACCCACAATATCCACTACACTACATAGCACAACACCCAGTACACAATACCACACACAAATACTATAATTTCTTACCCCCTGCCCACCCCAAACCAATCTTTGAATCATCCCTTCTCCATGAGGCTGCGGTGTGGCCACCACCCGGCCCTTCTGACATCAGAAGAAGCTGGATGGAGCCATTGTAGATACCTGTATGGGATACAACACAGCACCCCATTCTATTAAACACATTGTGGAAGACTGCAATACACACAACCACACTCGCCAACAACACAATATACTCTCTGAGGGCACTGTGGGAAAGCCCGGTTCAGGCCATGGCCTTCCTCAGGAGCTCAGGGCTGTTCAGCCAGACAGCTTGAGGAACTTCAACAACAACAACACTCTAGGGAACGTTGCTGCTATAGGCCATTTAGTAAATATATGTAAAGAATTGCAGGAATATCATGAAAGAAAACAATAACAACATTGACAATAATATGAAGTAAAAATAATTAACATATTGTACAGCGGGTGGGAACAGAATGTAGCTGTGACTGGTGCAGTTAAAAGCAAGTATCCCAAAGCAAGGGTGGGCAGGGGGGGTTGAGTGTGTAGCAGACTAGTCCTCCAGGTACAATTTAAGTGCAGTACTGGGGCAACAGGCAGACTGTACTTTGGCCAGAGCTGTTCAGTGTTTCGGGGATAACCTTGGAAAATATAGACATCACTATTGTAAGCCTGTATCCCAGGTAGGGCCAGATTTTTCAGACCAAGAAAATTGCAGTAATTGTTTAATAACATCACCCAAGTCAGTGTATTACTCTGACTTGTGTTTTAAGATCATGAGAAATTTATGTTGCACTCTCAATATACTTATAGGCCTATTATCATATAAATAAATAAATATATTATGTAGCACTCAAGAGTGGTGATGGTGGTATTATTATTATTATTGGTAGTAGTGGTAGTGGTGATGGTGGTGGTAGTAGAAATAGCACTAATAATTGGGGATAGTGAGGTTATGCTGGTAGTAGTAGAAATAACACTAATAATGGTGGATAGTGAGGTTATACATCCGCCGCATCACCCAGCCCGACGACACCCACTGACACGAGCCCCTGAATACTGTGGGTCCCTTCAGGGATAGTTGGTGGTTAATGCAACTGTGCCATTTGAGCCTGCCAGTGGACTTGACCTTCATTATTAAAGTAGCCTTTCAATAGTTCACGCACTTGCTTGGCTTCATTTTGTGTGTCCTCTTCCAACTGGATGCAGGTCTTCCATTGCAGCATGTGCATGCTGGTGCATTTGACCCTGATGAAGCCTTCTATTTTCAATATCTTCCTTATCTGTGAAACCTTGGGGAATGTAAGTATCTTTTCATTTTTCTGTCAAGTATATTATGGACAGCAACAGCAGCCAAAGTGATGTCTTGCACATTTTCAGGGGTTGTTGCTTAAACACTTGAAACCTTGCTGTGAGAATGCTAAAGGCGTTTTCTGTTGTTCTCCTAGCACGAGATAGGCGATAATTGAAAATTCTGGTTTCAGTTGTTTCACCCCTACCTGGATATGGTTTCATCAAATAATTCTTCAGGGGAAAGGCTTCATCCCCAACAAACACATATGGACACTTTTTGTTGGTGAAAGGAATATTTTCGGGTTGAGGAACACTTAACAAGTCACCTTCCATAGCTTGTTTCAGGGTGCACCTATCCCATACACCACCATCACTGGCTCTCCCACATGCACCAACATCAACGTACAGGAATTTACAATCGTCATCGACAAGTGCCATCAAGATCACGCTGAAATGACTCTTGTAGTCATAGAAAGTTGATCCTGAATTTGGTGGTTTGCTAATCAAAATCCTTTTTCCATCCAGTGCACCAATGCACTGTGGGAAATTCCAGCGTGTAAAGAAGTTACCAGCTACTTTCTGCCATTCCTCTGTTGTTGTTGGCAAATATACAAATGATGATTGTAAGACCTGGTAGATTGCCATGCAGACTGTGGGGATGATGCTGGAGATCAGGTTGTGACTAATCCTGAACAGGCAGGACAGTGATCGATATGACTCTCCTGCAAATAAATATGCATAGAATGAATAATCATGTTTCATATTATTGATTAAGAAAAAATGCAGATAAACCACCGAGACACAATTCAGTCTTGGAAAGGCAAGGAAGGATGTACACTTCAAAATATATTTTTTTAATGTTGACGAAAGATTATCCATCTGATTTTAAGACTGGAATAAATTATGCAAGGAAAAACATAATAATGAAAAGTATATAATAGCTGTGTATTAAGAATAAACCCAACCTTACTTATCTGAAAGTTAACAAGAAAAATCTCATTTTAAGGCATCTAACTTCACAACTCTCATATGTACAGTACTATACAGTACTCCCTCGTTATCGACGGCTTTATTATTGACGGTTTCGATTATCGACGGATATTATCCACGGAGTAGCTATTTAGTATAAAAGTGAAGAGAAGTGTTCAGTACTGTTACTTTACAATATATAATTGATATATAATTGTATTTGTATGATTACAATCACAAAAGGGTTGACCCCTTGTTCCCAGCACCAGGCGACGGGCTTCCCCTATACACCTCATCCATCAAAGCAGCAACCTCACTCCACCACCACTGTTGAACCACTAGAGTCAAGCACCATATTTCTCAAGTTTCACCCGGTACCGGGAACCCGCTTGGCTTGGTTAATGCATTTGGAGCATTGTATTGCCGAGACTTTTGCTCGGGAACGTTTCATGATAGGTATATTTTTGGATATTCAATAAAAATACGACATGACATGGCGAAACAGACTGCAACAGAAACTTTATGCCTATGGCTTAAAGGGTAATTTGCCTATATTCATCAGTAACTTTCTTGCTAACAGGACATTTTCTATCAGGTTCCCCTATAACGTAACATGACATATTTGTCCAAGAAAATGGGGTGCCTCAAGGAAGTGTACTTAGCCTGACTCTTTTCAGTATTGCTATTAATGATATTCTGTCATCTGCTTCTGTTCCCCGAAACCTTAAATACTCATTATATGCTAACGATTGTACATTGTGGCACTCATCATCCAATGTCCAATTTTCGGCGAGGCAGATTCATTTAGCACTTGACTCTGTCCATCAGTGGGCCTCGCAGTGGGGTTTTAAGTTTTCAGTTCCTAAGTGTGTCGGCATTGTTTTCACTCGTAAACGTAGATTACCTGATTTGCATATTACTTTAGATAATCAGCCGATACCTTTTCAAAATTCTGTAAGATTGTTAGGCCTAAATTTTGACAGTAGGCTTAATTGGAAAAGTCATATTAATAATTTGCTTGTTTGTTGTAGAAAGAAATGTCCTTAAATATTTATCCGGTAAATCATGACAGAACATCTTTATTGATGGTGTATAAGTCCCTCATACGTTAAAAGCTTGACTATGGTGCACAGGTGTATCACACTAGCACTGCGTTCGAGGTACACGCGGGACTGGCGGAATACCATTCTGTGAACGAGGAATCGCGGCGGCATATGCGGGACAAAGATGGAATGGATTTCTAGCCAAGACCATTCCTCTTATACAGAATCAAGTCAATAAATAATGTATTTATATACATTAATTCTAAGCAAAAAAGGTGGATTAATATCAGAAAACATTTGTGCAAATCAAATAATATCGAGAAACAACAAAAAAACACAATTAAAGTAGAAAATACGATGTCAATATTTTGCTGTGTTTACAACTTTACATCAAGACTCCCGTGACTCGGTGTTTTTAGCCCCGCGTAGCCCGCACCAGTGTGATTGCTACTGGCTATCCGTTCCTTATTCCGCCAGTCCCGCGTGTACCTCGTATGCGGTGCTAGTGGGTTACCCCCTTAACCCATACGCTCTGGGACCCCCCCCCCCCCACCTTGCCTCCCAGTTTTACTCAGCAGCTCGCGTCAAAATTCCTCGATTTGCCCTATATTCACAACGCTCACACTCTTAACCTATATAGTGTACTGACTTCAAAATTGTTCCATCCTTACCTTCAACTCTTCCTCTTTCCAATGGTACCATCGGGAGGGCTGTACGATGAATAGTTGTGGAGATAGGGCGAGTTGAAGTAGTCCATGTTGGCACGCGAATCGCCAGTGTGTTTGACTCGACGCCCGAGTGTGTGTGGAAGCGGCCTGGGTGTTCAGTTTACCGCTCAAGTCCATTGTCAACTCACTCATATTACTACTGTTATGTATTGTATGTCATGATTACAACACTAAAAATAGTATGAACACTTGTAGTAATATATCATCATGTAACTGTCACATAGAAAATGATAAACAAACTGATTTGTACCGTAGGAAACACGTATATTTACTATCACTCTCTCCTGCCTGGGCGTGTTTGTGGTGTTATTTTTCTTATTATTACCATTATGTATCGTGTGTCATGATCTATACACTAAATAATAATTTGTAACCTTGTAGAAATATCATGGTGTCACTGTCACGTACATATATTCATTTCGGTATTGTCTTACGATCGTTAGAGCACAAATTCAGACAAGGGTAAATACTTAAAAATAGCCCAGCCATCGTGGGGTCCCAGAATCGACTGAGTGGGTAGCGGATCGATATTGTGAGTGTATTTTCTCGCCCAACGACAAGAAAAACTAGCCCTACATGGCAGGAAATAGCGCTAAATCGCTGTGACGGTGTATGTCGTGACCCGGCTCTTAACGTATGACGGTGTATGTCGTGTCCCGGTCTCTAGGGGTAAGGGTATCACACTAGCACCGCGTACGAAGTTTTTGTGGGACTGGTGGAATTATTAAGATACCAGAACGGTTTGGCAGTATCTATCACACTACCGTGGGCTGGTCGTTTGTATGTAGAATACTGAACGCAGCATGGCAGATGAGTCACACCACCACCACCACAAAACGTAAACAACTACATGAATTTCGTGGGTGATAATGACCAGTATTTGACTGCATTGGTCCTTGTAATTAATATTATTGAAGAAGAAAAGGGAAAGACTACCATAGGCTTGATTTGTTGTCTATGTTTGCATACAATAAACACTACACGTGTACCCGTCCCTACGGGATGTAAACACAGTAAAATATCGACATCGCATTTTCTACTTTAAGTGGTTTTTTTTTTCGGTTGATTTTGTACTAAAACTATTTTTTTTACACTGAAATGTAAATTGAATGTTTCTCTACATATGCAAGTGAGGTAATTCATAAATAAAAAAAATTACCTGATGAAAGATGTTGTTTGTTTAATTAAGTCAAAACTTTAAATGCCTGTAACATGAAAGTAACTTTTTTAACTTCAAAATTCCTGAGTTTAGTTAGTTACTGACCAATTTCAAATATGCTTGCAGTTTTGGATAGAGCATTGAAAGAACTGTATCTCCAAGTTAGATTTTTTGTCTAAGTAAAATAGATTGGGCACAAGGGAGTGACAAAGTGAAAAAATGCGTGAAAATTATAACGATTATAAAAAAATATCAATTTTTTTTTTTTTTTTTTTTTTTTTTTTTAATTTCCTCACTTGCATATCTAGAGAATCATTCAATTTACATTTCAGTGTAAAGACAATTAGTTTCAGTACAAAATCAACCAATCTGTATCAATTTAATCAAGAGGACTAGAGTTGTATAAAAAAATAAATTGAGAGAACATTTTCACATTAGCTGTGGACAATCACTATAGTACTATACACAAACACACCAAGTTTCATGATGATTGGAGTATTCTATAAAATTGCCCAGTTGTTCCCCTTTAACATTCGGTAAAAAAAAAAAAGGCAGGATTGCAGCACCTACTATATAATAACATCGCCACTTCCCCTGCCGACCGTCTTGTTGGCAGGGTTAAGAGGTTTAACTACCTAAGGGACTATGGCTTTATTTTCACCAGCAATCAAGACTAGGATATTTCGTTCACACTCGCCACCTCATCACCATCCTTGAGGGACGGGGAGGAGGTGTCCTTCACTGTGGAGGAGAGGAGGAAGGGCGTGGAGGCTACCACCGTAGCCGGACCTGATGTTGGGCAGGTCTTTGACTCCTTTGACTCACTCAACGCCCGTGGGAGGAAGACGGCCACCACCTGGGCAGCGACGGCAGCAGCAGACAGACATCGTCACCGTCTGCACGAAGACTGCTGTTGCCCAATAGCTACTGAAGGACAAGGTCGTCTTTCTGACATCCTCCAAGACATCTTCAGGAGAAATGGCTTGCCACCGACCGCCATTTCTCCTGATCTACAACCACCCACCACCACCACTACCACCAAGAAGGCACGACCCACCCTCGTAGCCGGTTAATGTTGCCTCGCCCACACAACCAGGCGAACAGTGGGAGGCACCACTGCCATCGCCACTACCACCACCGTCACCACGGTGACGACGGAAATTTCAGGGCCTCCACCACCACAGGAAGTGAGAGGGAACTGGAGGAGGACGGACAGTCATACATCACCCTGCCTTGACCTCTTCCGGCTAAACATCAAGAAACATCGGGTCCCCAACGCCTTCCAGTTCCATGCAAGGCCTATATATGTTACAGTAAAATCTTCAAAACAGTAAATTTGTAAATTAACTAGAATTTTCAGTAAATTTACAAAGTGACTGTTTCAATCAGTAAATTTACAAAATTACTAAGATTTGTAGGAAATTTACAAATTTACTGATCGTTATCGATGAATCATTAAACTGCTTCGAATTGCATCGCAGATTTGACAAACTGCAAAAAAATACTGCTTCTCAAACCCAAGCAATATTCAAGATAGTTATCGATGAATCAGTAAACTGCTTACCAAATTTTGTGTGCTGCGTGCCTGTGGGGGTGGACTGTGATAGCAATAAATGTAGCTTTATAATAAATTACCAAAAGCTTACCTTGCTGGTAATATGTAATCTCGTTGGTTGGCTGCAGCGAGTTACCCAGAGTTATAATCCCTGTATCCTTCCCTCCAACACAATAAATTTATTTCTGGGTTCGTCCTGCTATATATGTATTGGTTATAGAGCATGCAATAATGGTGAATCACAACAACAATTGCCAATTTTTCTCTATTTATTAAAATAAATTCCAAGCTAACAAATGAATAATTAAATTCAATCAAAAATCACACACACACACTTCCGTTCACAGTAACTATCTATTACTTACTCTTCCGTCGCTCGGACACGTGCTGCTAGGCCACTATCGCTCATACGCGTACACGTGGAACAGTAATATTACGTTACTTTAATATAATTATCACAAGCTAGCACTTCACCCTCGCACACGACGATAGTTACGTTATGGTAATATTAAATAGAGAATCAAGCAACCCAGTTGGTAATTTCCAATGTCAATAATCACACTCGTTCACTACAGTCTGTACACACACACACTCGTAAAATTCGGCCAGCCCTCTCCTCACCTGTTCAAAATGACACCTTACTGATTCTCGTCAAGCGAATGAATAGTGAGTTAAATAACAATAAGCCTTGTGAAAAAGTAATTAAACAAATTCGGCGTTACGTTAAAACTATAGGCCCCCAGGCAAGGCAAGGAGGGCTGGATACGAGGTGTTCGTCCTGGAGTGTGATTGTACCAACTGAATGTATTTCTCAAAATCAAGACATGGGTGGTAGGGATAATTACCCTTTTTCTACCTGGCCAGTGACTCATGATAGACTGTCCAGTATCTACGTGTTCGTATGGCCTAATCCTTGACTACGTTTACATATGTCACTCACACTTTAGTTATACATGCAAATCACCTTTCCCATAACATGCAACTGCTTGCAAATGATTCCCATCCACTTCAAAATCAATTTTAATAAGTAATAGATGCCCCCATAGCATAATTATTAATGAAAAATTGTAGCAGTACCTCCAGACACGGGATGGAGTGAGTGGGTACTCGACCTCACCTGACCTGACATGACATGACCTTTTCTGTCTACCTGGGGATTAATAGCCTGCACCTATATTCACATTCCTGGCTGAGGAAAATACCACTGTTCTATGCCTTCTAGAACATTCCCCACACGTGGTATTCCTTTATTAATATATATATAATATATAGCATCCTACTACTTACGTACGTTACGTTATGAACACGGATCGATCCGTGACAGTGCCGTCAAAAGCAAACACCCAGTAGAAATCGCTAGCCAGCTTTTGGACATTTTTCTTTTGTTTGGAGCTTCTGCCATTTTGCTAAGTGATAATGGAACAGAGTTCACAGCTAATGTAATTTGTGAACTGAAGGAGTTTTGGCCTGCACTAAGGATGGTCCATGGTAAGCCAAGATATCCCCAAAGTCAAGGGTCCTTCGAGCGAGCAAATGGGGACATCAAGGACATGTTAGTGGCCTGGCTCACTGATAACGAGAGTCAAGACTGGGTGGCTGGAATCAAGTTTGTTCAGTTCCAGAAAAACTCATCCCACCATGCTGGAATAAAACGCTCACCATACTCAGCCCTTTTTGGGAAAGAGGCTCGAGTGGGACTTACAACATCTTCACTACCACGAAAAATCCTGCACAACTTGGAATCTGAACACGATTTGGCCAGACTTGATTTGGCACTGGCCTCACCTCAGTTGAACCCACCCCTCTTGCTTCCTCTTTGGATGAACCCGCCCCTACTGCCTCCTCTTTGGATGAACCCGCTTCTACTGCCTCCTCTTCGGCTGAACCCGCCCCTACTGCTACCTCTTCGGCTGAAACTGGTCCCTCTTCAACTGACACTACCTCTAATTCATCTGAATCAGATCCTTCTTCTGCGACAGAAACTGACAACGATCTGACTGTACATGTTGAGAGGATATAAAGAGCTCGGAAAGCGGCATCTGCAGGCCAGCTATCTCAAGCAGAGAGAATGGTGAAAAGATGTAAAGTCGATTTCAAAAGTGGTGAAGTGGGAGACAATGTGGCAGTTCCTGTGTCCTTGGTAGACCGTGGCAGAGGTGATGCCAGGAAAATTCTAGGTGTTATTTGGAATAGAGACATTTCCACAGACACATACACTATTGGGGTGAAAGCTGGTGTGCTAAAAGGGGGCTTTTCCCGAAATCAGTTTGATTTATGAATAAATTAGATCATTATGTTCTTTTTAATACTGTTTTGTGAATAAATTGGATCATTTGACTTTAAATGATGTGTGCTTCTGCTCGTTTGTGTAAAAAATCATAATAAAAAATCATAATCGATGAATCAGTAATTTTGTAAAATTACTGGCTCCTGAAATTAGTATATTTGTAAATTTCCTACAAATTTTAGTAATTTTGTAAATTTACTGATTGAAACAGCCACTTTGTAAATTTTCAGGAAAATCAAGAAAATTTACAAATTTACTGTTTTGAAGATTTTTCTGTAACATATATACCAGGTTGGCTCACCAGAGCGAGCGTGGCAGAGTGATGACGTCACGTGTACCACAGCAGCCCGGCGCTCGCCTTGCCTCAGTTCATATTATATTATGTTCCCTGCATAATATTATATTCTCCTTCTTTCTGTCTTCTATCTCTCATAAGATCTCATAACTATTTTTTCTTTTATCACGATCATGCATAAACCTCCTTTCACATCCACAAGTTAAGGTTAAGACCGCTTATGCCTTAATATAATTAAGTTTTACAGCGACTACTCACCTCTCTCTCATACAAACACATAGCTACTATTCTTGACACAAGAATGCATACGTCGAAATCATAAGTAAGTTAAAGATATCTTAGTTCTGGATTAAGTTGGAATATAATTAATCTTCACAGCCAACACCCAAATTACGTCTTCACTCTCTCCTATCTTGTTCCTCTCTGTCATGTGTTTGTATAGTTAGTTTCTTTTAACATGATATATTTGAGCTTGCAATAATAATAAACAATTACGTTTATTCATAGCTTATTCATGGGTAAGGCAATAATATAACTTATTACAGAAACTTCACTTTTATTCATTTGGCTCTCTAGTATACAACTTATTTACAAAATCAATTTACACATTTTACGAGTCTGTTTTCGAGCACTTCTTATCCGTCTATTTAATACGCGTATCCGGAAGAACATTCTACAACGTACATAATATAAAATTACTTCAATGGGGAAGTCTACTAATTTTGTTATATCTGCAATAAGTGACTGCACTGTTCCTTTGCCTGGCTTCATCTCCTCCTTTGCGTGGTGAGTTGTAAATAACCTCTCCATTATTTGCAATTTTTCAATGAATACTTCACTTGGTTTCATAAGTCCTCCATGCCTGTTTTTTACTTCAATCCATGTGTTGTCACCTGTGTCTGCAACAGACCCAAGGTACTGGTACTGGGGAAATTTGTGGACCAAAAAAACACCAAAATAGAGAAAACCTTTTTCTGCCATATCTGCCAAGCTCATTTCCTCACTTTCCTTATCATCCCATGCATATGCAATCAGGGTCAGCTTCAGCATTTAGTGTTGCACACAACATGGCAGATATGGATAGTTCTCGGTGCAAAGAATCTTCATCATTTTCCTTTGCTACACTGGAGTTGGCATTCAGAGATGAAAAGGAGAGTTCTGTCACATTTTCATCATTACACTTTTCTCAAAGTTAAACTTGGAACCAACCAGTGCAATATCTTTGCCAACTAGGTATGTTTTTACATGTTGCTTTACAGACAGTGGGGAAGGATGGTCATGGCAGAGGCCTGCCATTTGCCGAAGACAGGCAAAAAGTGTTCTAGACCATCTTGATTTAAGCTGTAGGTCAATATAAAAGATATTCCAAAAGTAGCTTTCACCATTTCATACAACTTTGGCAAAGATTGGGATGATATGAGCAATCCTTTTTGAAACTGGTACAGTGAATTTTTCCCATTTACTCTCATTGTTTGTTCAGTTTTAATCATGTCCAGCAATACAACGTTTTGATAATCTGTGTTTATGCCATGGTTTTTATGGTTATTATGGTTTTGCATAAGTGTTTTACATAATCATCACTTGTAAAATGCAGGCTGCATATCAAGGCATTGTTGACATTTATATTGTCTTGTGTTTTACAAAAGTGAGCCCATCTTTTTCTAATATCATCATCCTTAGGAAAACGATGAAAAGTTACTTCACCCTTTTTCCTGATACTAGAGTTACATCCGTATACAGCACAGTTGCTGGGCATTATTGCACTTATATATATATATCACTTGACTTAGTCTATCACCTGTGCTGGTCTTCTGTCGACTGAGGCAAGAGACTGAGTTTGAGGTACATTTGACGTCACGTTTTGGGGGTGAGTCAGGTCGCGCTACCCCCATCAGCCGACCTGGTATATTATAGGCCTTGGATCCTCAATAGTCTCGAACACGACCATCACAAACATTGGACACACTTAATTAAAGAGGCTGAATCTCACAGAATAAATAACCCACGGGAGTTCTGGTGCCGGATCAGGCGGCTGATGGGTGTCCCCAGGGAACACACTCACCGCCTGATTGTCAACAACCGAGCCATTACAGACCCCGTGGAAATTACACACGAATTTAAATCACACTGGGAAAACATTTACACACCACACCCACCCACTCCAACTGTCATTCAACATGTAAACAACATTAACCAACATATACAAAACATGCCACTCATGATTCAGCCCGACACACTTGCATACATTAGACCCAGAACACCTTCTCACAGCCCCATTTGATACTGACGAAGTCAAGCTCTTGCTCCGACATGCCCCTAAAAAGGCACCGGGTGCGACAGGCATTGATTACAGACTTGTACACAACCTCCCTGACAAAACCATTGAAACCATAACGACATTATTCAATGCCTGTTTAGCAACCGGTTACTTCCCTGACGCTTACAAAAAGGCCACTGCTACTTTGATCCCAAAACCAGGTAAACCCAAGACAAACCCTGCAAACTACAGACCAATAAGCCTTCTTGAGACAATAGGGAAAACACTAGAATGACTCATTAACAAACGACTACGACCACATCTCGAAGACGACGAACTACTGACAGAAAAACAATTTGGTTTCAGACCCTATCGCTCCACACAACAAGCACTAAATATAATCACCGATTACATACACATAAACAAACATACTCCTTCACCCTACAAAATCGCACTTGTGACCAAAGACGCAGAGAAGGCTTTCGACAAAGTATGGCACGAAGGCCTGAAGTACAAAATCTGCACGCAATTTAACTTTCCCATAATAATTCAGAAACTCCTTTGTAATTTTCTTGATAACAGATTTATGCAAATTAAATTTCAAAATAATTTCTCGGAATATTTTCCACTGCGAGCAGGTGTGCCTCAGGGCTCACACCCGAAGTTTTAAAACATATGAGGGCCCTTACTGGAGCTCTATGAACCCTCCAAATAATCCAGGCCACAAAACGCTTCAGTGTTTCGAATAGGGAATCTGTTGCCTGGAGTAATTTGGAGGGTTCATAGAGCTCCGGTAAAGGCCCTCAATTTTTTTAAAACTACGGGTGTAAGTCCTATCTCCCACCCTCTACATCCTCTACACAAAT
Organism: Petrolisthes manimaculis; assembly: GCA_034508575.1. NCBI lineage: Eukaryota > Metazoa > Arthropoda > Malacostraca > Decapoda > Porcellanidae > Petrolisthes > Petrolisthes manimaculis. Next base: position 1,476,696 of record JAWZYT010000298.1, on the reverse strand, counting down.
GCCATGCCCGACCCGATCCACGCTGACTCACTCACAATACAACACGCAGATGACGTAACTCACGTGACTAGGGCAGGCACACTTGATGCCCTGACAACCAAGACACAGAAAGAGCTTAACAGTGTTTCACAATGGGAGTTACACTGGCGGGTTCGGACTAATCCAACCAAATCCCAACTCACATTCTTTAATATTAAAACTCAAGCTCCTCGTCCACTTACCCTCTCCTCCCATGACAACATCCGTACTCCCATCCCCATCTCCAATACCTGAACTGTATTGGGGCTAAACATCGACAATCACATTCACATGCACAAACATGCATTAAGCATCACTGCCAAAGCAAAACAACAGTTGGGCAGGTTACAACGATTTTATAACACAGACACCAAAACAAAATTACACCTATACAAAACACTCATACGCCCTCTCATCTCATATTCACCCCTCTCATTATCACTCACTGCCACCACACACAAGAAAAAACTACAGATAATTCAGAATAAGGCTCTCAGATGGGCACATAAAATACACTGGCAGGACTTCACCACAAACGAAGAAATACACGCAATCACAAACATGCCACCAGTCAACACTTACCTACACCACCTTTCAGACAAACAAATAAACAAACTCACAGACGGCCTACAACACTACATTGACAAACTCAACGCCATAACTCCACCTAGAAGACAATACGCAAACCTTTTTCATGCAGATTCAGGCCACCACCCACACCTACTTACACCTACAGATAAAAACACAAACACGCCATTTCACAGACAAACATTAAAACTTTCAATTCACAAACAATAAACACCAGCTGTCCCTAATTCTTCCCTGATTGACTGATATATTTCATCACTCGGGGAGGAAGTGGGGAGAGCCAGACACACACGTACTGATGCGCGCACTGCCTCACATAACCCATACTAATCAACAACCCCCATCCATCTTTCCCTAAAATCCTTCCTTTATCCCACTGGCTCCATCAATGACTCTATCCATTTCACTCATACCCATTCCTCTTCACTTTGACCATTTTTTGTCTCACATTCCAACACCTCAGCACACACCACGAGACCATTCCTGCCCGCCCGCCCTTGCCTCGTCCTACATCCTCTTTCCTGAGTATAACGGTCCATTACCTACTTCCTTTTCCCAAACACCTACCAACGCATGTTGAGTTAAGCCTCGGCTCTTTTTCTCCCACTAAAACTCACTTCCTCTTGCTTACTCTTGCTCTATCCCCAACCTTCTTTCCCCACCTTCACTACTTTTACTTTACTTTACTGAAAGGTGGACGCAGTTCGCTCCTCCAGCGAGAGCGACGCTATATTCCGCCACAACAACACCAACAACAAAATAACACGACCACCATCCAGCTAACACCATTACTACAACTACTACTAGAGCTACTGCTACTATGATTAATACTATTCCTGCTACTAATGATTGCAAAAACTATATAATGATGCATTAATGCCCCTATAGGAGGCGATAGGCAAAAACAACAACAACAACTGGAGAGTCGAAAAGGCAGTCAGCCAGTCGCGGGACTCACGACAGCATTGTTGCCAGGTGTAGGGAAAATTCTTTGTTTTAGGGAATTTTGAAGTCCACAGGGAAATTATATAGATTGTTCAAGAGTAAACAGGGAAATTTCTACCTGAAGAAATACCAAAAAGACCCTCAATATTGAAGAGTAAATAGTGAATTATTGAGGTAGATAAGGAAAATCTGATGTTGAAGTTGGGTCATTTTCATTCAGCAGACCTGGCAACACTGCACTGACGGCAGTCACAGTGACAGTAAGTAGTCACTTCACTACACTCAGCTACAGCCGGTGAGTGTTGCTGTTCTCTCTCTCCTCCTCCGAATCATTATTATTTCTTTTGTGTGTGGAACCCAGCTCGTTGTACACTCGCAATTAAATAACCACCGATACTTTCCTTCCATCGTAGTAAATGTAACATCTCGTAAAAATAATTGAGGGGGTTGAGTTGAAGTAAGGTGTTATAATTATCATGATTATATTTTTATATGAGACGTGATTAATTTGCATAATGGAAGGAAAGTGTCGGTGGTTATTTGATTGTGGCTGTACATTCTGAAAGTTAAGTGTTGTGCTTTTAGTATTATTTAATTCTTCAAATTCAGTGTTCAGTGATTTTGATTCTGGAATATTAGTTCTTGTCTGTTTGCGAGAATTTAACTGTAACAGAGTTCTTGTTTGTATATTATATCGGGTAATTTGGTGGCATGAACCCGTAACTTATTTATATTGACATTACTATGAATAACAATATATTGCTCCCATTACTTCCTAAATTATAAAGACTGAGTTATAAGCCCTTCTCAGTCTCGCATTACTATAGGAATCAAAAGGCTAAATTTAAGGCCTTCGCAGTTTCACGTCTTAATTATTATTATACTCATCCTGGACATTTATCCTAAGCATTTTTATTTATGTTTTGGAGCATTCTCTCATAACCACTCCATTCTTCAAAGCAATTATCTTCTTCAACCACTCAATTATTCAAAGCAAGTATATATATCTTCAAAGCAATTAATCAGTTTTAATATTCTCATGGTCATAATACTATATATGGACTTTTTTTCGCCGCATTGTGACGTCTGCATTGCAATGTTATTTATCAAGTCAGGTATGTATTATTACAAAGGCCAGTTTTGTCTAGGATTCGCCAAAAAATGAAATAGGCCTACAACTGTTATGGCAGGAAAATAGTTATAGCCTAATTTTATACTAAAGCAATACAAATGTAAGTAAATATATTATATAGAAGCCAAGTTATCAATATCATAATTGTGTGCATTTGCCAAATTTCATTATTTAAAGAAACATCAGTAGTCACTAGTCAATTATTGTGTTGCTCTTTGGTTTTCTCGTTCCAATAATGGGCTACTTTCGGTTAAGATCCAAGGGATGATCTCAATATTATAGGCAGGGAGACCAGATTTTTCATAATTATGCATACATTTGTCATATTTTCCCAGAAAATATTGTGTTTAGCACAAAAAAATGTGCATATTATTAAATCTAGCATATTTTAATGAGCTTCGAGCAATTTATAACATAATTATTACTTACCACTTGTGGCAAACAGCAGTTTCTGGGTTAACCCTTACGCTGCCGTATTGTTTACCATTGCTACCAACACGGAGCCAAAATTTTGGCTATGGCTTGTCTGCTGTGTGCCGAATTTTTTCATTCTCATACAATTTGCTTTGCTATGCTCTAAATAATCGAATTTTGTTCATGTAAGAAAACCCTAGGATATTTTAGCTATACACAAGTTTATAGTGGAGAAATTCCCTGGTAAAAACTATGCGAGGGTAGCCCAATCGGGCGAGAAATATTGCGTCAGTAGACTCGGTACCGCCACTCAATGTTTACATACACACTGTCAACCCTGATTCGCGATCAAGTTGGATCAGCTAACAAGATAATATTGTTCGATTTTTCGTGGATTATGTTACGTATTTCTACAGTAATTGACGAAGAAAAAATCGGTATATATTGAAGAATTACCGTTATTGCGCACGATTTTTCTACTTTCATTACCCACTTATTTAGGTAGACCATTCTAAGACTATTTTCTTCTATGGCATTTCCTCCACAAATGCCCCATTTCCAAGATAGGGATAATCAATACACTGCTAAAAAACGGCAATTCCTTCATAAAATACCCAAAAAACTAATTTTTACATTCCAATTGTATATGATCTTGACTAAAATCGTACTTGAACGTTACAAGAGATACCCAATGTATAGCAAAATAATTATTTCAGTTCATATAGTTTATTGGGTATTTATTGAAAAATTACAGTTTTGTAGCAGTGTTGTCAGATCCGTTGGTTCATCTGGTCATCGAATTTCATTACCACCTTCTCTTATAAAGTCATGATAAATCAGCAGGAGGGGTATTGGATATAATCAAAACAAGTGGTTTGCTGTGTAAACTATGCTATTCACAATAGTAGCCTATATTTCTATAGGTATATTTACAAATGGTAGGCTATCCAGCATGTTCCTCAATTCCACCGACAAACTTTAGGAATATATCCTCCCTCGAAAAACAAACCCTCAATATTCTATAGTGAAATTATTATTTTTTTGTAAACGTGTGCCAGCCGAAAACTTGGCCACAGGTGTTGGGGCACAAGTGTTTGTCTGGCAGCAAAGTGTTCTCACTTGGGCTACCACACGTTTACAAAAAAATAATAATTTCACATTTCACTATAAAATATTGTGGGTTTGTTTTTCGAGGGAGGATAGGCCTATATCCCTAAAGTTTGTCGGTAGAATTCAGAAACATGCTGTATAAACAAATGACACAGTATATACAATTGCAAATACTGTACATAGTATAATTATAAGTAGTGTAGTGTTTTTACAAATGGTATACAATGTATTTACATGATGAAATGGTAAAATTTTCCAAAAAACTCAATGAAGACATTTTTTTCGATATACAGTACAGTATACCAAAAATAAAAGTGCAAAAGCCCACAGACAATATTCTTAGAATGCACAAAAACTTATAAAGTAAGCATACTTATGGATTCACATATCTTGTTTACTATACACTATACTGTAACTTACATTGTGAAAATTAAATAAATTGTTACGAAAGAAATAATGCTGTGTATGTAAAAAAATTTTATCCTTAGTATAGAACTGTATACTGAATTCATAGCCTATATATCACTGATATACAGCCATACCTTATTTTGCACTGATGTGATGTAATAATAATAATAATAATAATAATCGGTTTATTAAATAGTAGCAGCTGGGAGGCTGAAAATATACATGTAACATAAAACATTAATGATAAAAATGAGAATGAACACAAGTGAAAGCAGGAAAACAAAAAACAAAAACACAATTAAATGAAACTTAAATACATACAAGTACACAATCGCACATAAATACATACATACATATAAATACACATATATACACATATACACACATATACATATATATATACATATACATACATACATACATACATATATACACACATATATATATATATATATATATATATATATATATATATATATATATATATATATATATATATATATATATATATATATATACATATATACACACATACATACACATATACACACATATACATATACACAAACATACATATACAAATATATAGACATACACACACATACACATACATAAACATATACATACACAAATACAAGTACATACATACATACATACATACATACACAAATACAAATACATGGGTATGTATTGTAGTGTTTGTAATGAATGTCTATACAGTACAGTAAAGCCTCATTATTCACTGGGTTTATGGGTGTGTTATGTACAAAGAAGGTTTACTGTACACACATTCATTTACAAACACTGCAATACACACCCATAACAACAGTGCAAAATAAAGGATTACTGTATAAATATATTATAGTTGTCATAATTCTTTAACACACTAGTACATGAAGTGAATGATATTCAGTATAACATTGTGTGCTTGCATACGTAACACGCTTTACGTCCCACTCTCCGATCGGTTTCACTTTCTGTTGGAGGTATAGGTTGAAGTGTGTGAAGTTGAACCCATCTAGCACATGCTAGCCTGTTAGGTGTGTCTCTATGAAGAATGGCACGACGACCAGGGTGTCTTATAATCTCTGGCTGGCCATACTTTTCAAGAAGCTGATATGCTACAGAATGTGTAAATGCACGGAGAGATGTTGGTCTATTTCCACTGTGCTTTAGCATGATGTTATATGAATTCAGTAGAGTTACATCTAACAGATGGAAAAATAACTTGTGATACCATCTCACTGTTTTTCTTACACATTCTACATAGCTAATCATCATGTCAGCCTTGTCAACCAGACGCATGTTCTTGGTATAGTCCACTACAAGGTCTGGTTTCAGAATGACTTCCCCTGTTCTAAAGTTCTTTTTTCCACTGTCTACCTTATCACCCTTATGGACAGTGGATAGCATGGTTACCTCTATTTTATCATGCCATCTGACTGCTAAAATGTTGCCATACTTTTGAAGATGGAGGTCACCTGCTCTTGATTTGTTGTCCTGGAAAATTCTTGGCATATTTTTCCGGTTTTTATTCACTGTACCGCATGTCCCAACTTTTTGCTCGTGGAGATACCGAGATAGTAGTGGACTGCTGTAATAGCTGTCGATGTACAGAATGTGGCCTTTTCCAGTGTACTTTTCCAGCATTGTCTTCACCAACCCCCCTGTGGCACCCAAAACATCATCCCTGCTGTAGTCAATGTTGGTTCCTTAGTACACAAGTATATCCAATATGTACCCAGTCAAACAGTCACACAACACATATTGTTTTATACCAAAGCGATGTCGTTTAGATTTTATATATTGTTTAAACACAAGACGTCCTTTGAATAAGGTGAGAGACTCGTCAAGGACCACTTTCTGGTAGGGAACAAAAAATCTACTAAAACGGTCTGTCAGCATTTTCATGACGTCCCTCACCTTCCACAGTCTGTCCCTTTGATGAGGCCTTGTGTTGCTGGCAAAGTGAAGAGTCCTGAGTAAAGCTTGAAACCTGTTCCGTGACATGAATTTTGAGAATGATGTACCCAGTAGTTTATCTTTTTTCCAATAGTCACTCAGTACTTCCTTCTTGGAATGTGGCATTAGAATAACAAGTGCCAGAAATACATAGAGCTCTCTGATATTTGTGCTGTGCCAGTTCTTGATTCGGCTGTGTGGATGTAAATTTTGTTCTTCTGTACTGGTATGTTGTAGGAGATATGTATGTTGGTGATTAGTTTCCTCAGCTATCTTGCTCATCACTTCTTCATCAAAAAAGGCTTCAAAATACTCTATGTTGGCACCATCATTCTCTACTGGAAAAGCAGATGTAACTCCTGATGTACTGTCATCAAATGGGTGGATCTCTGGCTCAAAGTCATTACCCTCACTCCATTCAAATCTGGCACGTGGTGTTGCCGAATGAGTTGTTCTGGAGCAGGACTGTGTTGTGGCTTCCCTTGATGTTGATGGGAGAATGTTGAACATTGTAATTGTAATTTAGAATTTTAATTGTAATTACTCCAAGTTAGGTGACCTATAGTTAGTTTTGTGCACCATAATATATTTGTATTAGTTTTGTATGTGTGCGTGTTATTATCGTACAATTGGCAGCTTTGTCATACACCTACGGGATATATAATAGTGATACTTCACAGTTAAGTCACATGATGTACTGTATACGTGCTCACTAAAGCTTGGTTTGGATAAGAATTAAATATTCAAGGATTATCGGTTCTTTTGTTGGAGGAATCATGCCATATTGCATGACTTGCAAGACTCCTTTCTCACCCACTGTAATAAAACCTGAGTTCTTCGTAGACTTCTCTTGAAGTGGGTAGTGTACTTTTGATACTGCACGCCCGCCAGCACTGCCGTGTGGACAGGGGCTTACACATATTCAAAGATGTAGCACCACTGCGATTATTTAGCTCGAAACAATGCATGTGTGTGAGATGGAGTAGCATTATGTATAGATCCTGCTCCCCCCTATCCCTTAAAATGTTTACCAAGCAGTATACTATGAATTTAAAATGATTTATGGTATGTGTGAAGTGGCGACCGAAGCGAGCCGTATCAGCTGGACAATATATATATATATATATATATATATATATATATATATATATATATATATATATATATATATATATATATATATATATATATATATAGAGAGAGAGAGAGAGAGAGAGAGAGAGAGAGAGAGAGAGAGAGAGAGAGAGAGAAACTTGTGGAAACAGTGGTAACGTTTTTGGCATATTTGAAATAATAAACTTCACAGATTATTTACCAAAGCCCTGCTCGTACCCCCCTTGGAAGCATCTGGCGCTCCCCTAGGGGGCGCGCCCCCCAGTTTATGAACCACTGCACTAGCCCATGAAGTGAACTTTGTTGCTTACGGAACCGAATAACTTAAATCTCTTATGCATGTGAACCCCTGTACCACGTGGCAGTGCTGACGACTCTACTGTTGCCAAAAGAGGAATTGCGACAAATCTTGATGGAACTTTAACCATAGTAATATACACAACTATTTGTAGGGACTAATAAGCATGTATAACAGAAGGAATACATACTTGTAATACATACTTGTGATCCCTACAAATAACTATGGACATTAATATATTTAATGTTCTATCAATAGTTGTCGCAATTCCACTTTTGGCAACTGTATATACATTGCAATGTCTTGATTCCTCCAAAGTCTGCTGAGAAACAGGACTAGGTTACCAAATATAATGGTGGCTTGTTTGTTGCTTGGAAAATAGGTTTGAGAAATCAGTTGCCCCAGATTTACCAACTCTGTGCTTCTCCCTTAATTAAACTCTTAAGGGGGTTTATAGCACATTGTTTTGGGTGGTAAATCTCGAGCAAAGTATTCCTCCAAACTACTCCATGCAGGCAACACCAGGATGCCATTATTTTTCTTCTTGTGGGTCTGTTTCCTGGCATACTTTGGAGGAATCAAGGCGCTCCAGACTATAAAAAGTATACTCTCCCCTTTCTCTTCCTCCTCATCCTTACGCCAAACACTCCAATCACCTCTTCACCTTGAAAAAAGTAAGCTTCTTTTCGTCATCCTCGACACTCACAATATATAACTCCACCACACACAGATAAATAGACGTCGTTCAGCACTATGACACTGATATCACTCTTTCTGTACAACTACACAATAATACAGATGCAATTCTACGTTTATCCACTCCGAAAAAAAACGGCGAAAGTTTTTTTTTTTTTTTTTTTACCATGTTTCAACGCTGGTCATTGAGCCCGTTACCGTGAACCAGGTCAACTGCTACTCAAACACACACACACACACACACACACACACGTCACGAGTTCCAAACCGGTACTCAGCCACAGAGGGAGGGAAGTGAGGGTGATTCCCAAATACTGCAGCTGTTATGGTACCAGCGAGGGTGTTTTACGACGTTCGGTGGCCTTATAGTTAGTGCCTGAAACTTAAATCGAAAGAGTAAAATTTTAATATTCTCAGGCCCTACCCTTAGAGAAATCGATCTCCCGACCTATAGGTTACGAGTTCAGAACACTAACCACTCGGCCACCTCCCCTAACGTCCACTACCTATGATAGCTTACATTAGTGGAATTTCTTTTGTTCATCGAAAGTTATAATAAGTAATTAACATTCCCGGGTACTTGCAATAATTTGAAGACATGCTCAGCTAAGTCATTGAAGGAGTTCAAACTACATAATATATAGATAGTAAAGTACAGTGACAATCAAATAACCAACGACACTATCCTTCCATTGTGCAAATAAATAAGTATCATATTAAAATATAATTATACAACACCTTATGTCAACTCAACTCCCTCAATTATTATTATGAAGTGTTGCAAAATCAAGCACATGTTGTTCTTTATTACCAAGACATTTACTACTACAGAAAGAAAGTGTTGGTGGATATTTGTACAGTACAGTACTATGAATATTTCAAAAACAGAAGTTTTCATTATGTTTAAGGGGGTGTGGGACTAGGGGACAGGCTTGGGGGGTTTGGGAGAGTGCGAGAGTAGGGAGACAGGCTTGGGGGGGTTGGGGGGGGGTGCTGGAATAGGGGACAGGCTTTCTACACCCCCCACCCCCCCACCCCAAGCCTGTTCCCCTACTGACGCACATCCCAACCCTAAACGTGTCCCCCAATTCCCGCACCCCCTTAAGAAAAGTGCATTGTATATACTTTCTCTGGCCACAGCCTGAGAACTGAACTGAGAATGCAATCCCCACTGGATGATGCAGGTGGGGAGAATAATGTTTCCGACACTCTGCAACGGTCCATCTCACTCCTCATTAACAATCACATCTACACAGGTCAGTCGTTTATAACATTCTCATCGTTATTTAAGGGACCCTGTGTTGTAGTCAGAAAGTTGGAGGTAAATGAGTCCTTCAAATACTGCCACGAAACACCACCTATATGGAAGGGGCTTGTTTCGTGGCATAGTCAGGAGGAATCAGAAGCCCCCAATTTTCATACACGATCACAAAGTTCTTAATTAAGGCCTACTCGTCACAATGAGATGTCGTTCGTTAAATAATGATTGCACTCTATATATACACTGTGTGCTTAAGGGGATAGTATACTTTTGATAGATTGGAGCGTCATGATTCCTCCAAAGTATGCCAGGAAACAGACCCAGATGAAGACAAATAATGGTATCCTGTTGCCTGAAATAGTTTGGAGGAATCATATGCTCATGATTTACCACCCAAAATAATGTGCTATTTACCCCCTTATTAACCATCAGCCACACAAACATTTATTTTATCTATATGTCTCTCTCTCTCTCTCTCTCTCTCTCTCTCTCTCTCTCTCTCTCTCTCTCTCTCTCTCTCTCTCTCTCTCTTGTGTCTGTCTGCCTCACATTCTGTCTGCCTCACTACCTGTCTGCCTCACTACCTGTCTGTCTCACTACCTGTCTGCCTCACTACCTGTCTGTCTCACCACCTGTCTGTCTCACTACCTGTCTGCCTCACTACCTGTCTGCCTCACTACCTGTCTGCCTCACTACCTGTCTGTCTCACCACCTGTCTGCCTCACTACCTGTCTGCCTCACTACCTGTCTGCCTCACTAACTAGTCTGCCTCACTACCTGTCTGCCTCACTACCTGTCTGCCTCACTAACTAGTCTGCCTCACTACCTGTCTGCCTCACTACCTGTCTGCCTCACTACCTGTCTGCCTCACCACCTGTCTGTCTCACTAACTAGTCTGCCTCATTACCTGTCTGCCTCATTACCTGTCTGCCTCACTAACTAGTCTGCCTCACTACCTGTCTGCTTCACTTCTTGTCTACCTCACTAACTAGTCTGCCTGTCACGCTGTCTGCCTCCCTCGAAGCCTGCCTCGCCACATCAGCCGCTGGCTTGATTCCTCCAAATTATGCCAGGAAACTAATTATTTTTTACCACGACTGAATGTAGTCAATGTTATTACCCATACAGTTGAGTCTGCATCACAGTGTTCTCTTCAACAGTGGGCTCTAATATACCGCCATGGACCCGCTTGGTGGACTTCATACGAGAGCAAGCAAGGCTGCCGGGAACGAAGGTGCTTTGTCGTGAGGGTGGGTGTGGCTTGTGCACGGTGGTTGCTACCGTTCCTGACCATGAGAAACCAGGACAAGAAAAAACATTCAGCGTCCATGCCGTGAGTTGGAAGTAGATTATTTTGACATGCCAATCACTAAAATCATTTTTTGATTCCAAAGAAACCAAAAGAAACACACTTATGAGTTATGAAATGCATGTACGAGGCAAAAGACGGCGGGCAGACACTGTTACCAATTTTGTGAGTGGGTGGTGGGCACAAAATTAGTGACCAATGGATGCCTGATGTTTGATCTGGTTACAGCGAAAGAAACGAGAGAATTTAACTCAGTTGCCCGTGCCCGCCATAAGAAACAACACTTATAAAATGCATCATGTATGCCGAAAGAGTGTCAGTGGCCAAAGATTTGGAGGACAAAGTATTAGTGCACAAAGTTGGCTACAAGTAAACTGAACTATACGTGGTGGCTGGAGGCATGCATGGGTAGCATGTGTAACCTAACCTGTCGTGGCAGTAAGATGAGACGGGCTGTGGTTTGGTGGGAAGTAAGAAAAAGTGAGATTGGCCTTGGGAGTGAATGAGGATCAACATCTTATAGTCAATATACTGAGCTTTATTATTAAGAATTGCCTTTATCATGCTTTTACTTATAATTCTTTATTCATATTCTCCCTTTATTGGTCCGTCTTCTTGTACCATCTTTAATATTTATGGCGTCTTAGTGCCAAATGCCTTATATGTCCTAGTATTAAATATATAGTTTGTTCGTATTACTATATGGTATTAAATGTATCCAGAAAATTACAAATACCGTTGTGTGAAAATTTTATGGTTATTCAAAATTATAGTGACAAAATTACAGGGTTAAGTCCTGACAAGATATTAAGCATATTCCAATATGTATTTTTCCCAAAATGGATTTGGCTTTCATGTCTGTTATTAATCTTTTATTTTTTGGGAAAATACATACGGAAATACGTTTAATATCTTGTCAGGACTTCACCCTGTAATTTTGTCACTATAATTTTGAATAACCCTGTGTAGTATTAAATTTATCCAGAAACTTACAAATGCCCATGTGATAATTATATGGCTGCAGAAATATTGTCACTGCTCTGATTCGTTGTTGTTATGTTGGTAATAACAGTGTCAGGCCCTGGTGTATGCTTGTGCTGGGTGGAGAGTGGAGACCATCGAGCAACTGGGTACCCGTTTTGACAGTAGCTACCATCCACTCCAGAGGGCACTACATGGCTTCTATGGTACACAGTGTGGCTTTTGCTCTCCAGGCATGATCATGACCATATATGGGTAAGTAGACGTATTTATTTTAACCTTTTTGCAGTGGTATGATTGGCAGTGTGTGTGTAATAATAATAATAATAATAATAATAATAAAAGGTTTATTTAGTAAGGCAGCCGAGGGCTGAAAATGTACATTACAGTCGGGGCAAGGTTTGACAGATCTTGGCGAAATTGTCATTTATGAGATTAGCTGCTTTCTGGTTGGTATGTCCGTCAATACAGGGGATAGAGGGTGACTTTTTCCCCATTCCACACAGGTCCTTTAGTTTTTTGTACCACTGACTGATGTTTGTTAATTTGAGTTGGTGAATTTTTGTTGGGTAGTACAACTTTGAAGCAGCTTTGATTTATCTTATGACCTTGTTGAGCAGCGTGTTATACCTCCTCCTGTCATTATAAAACGCCTTGTTGCGCTGCTCCATCAGCCTCTTGATCCGTGGTGTTATCCATGGAAGGTCAGCAGGGTGATTCCTAACCTTCTTAGTAGGGAAGAAGTGGTAGTAGGCCTGGGTGATGGTAGTTTGATAATTCTCCCACTTCCTATCAACGTCATTAACAGTTAGTACCTCAGTGTGTGTATGTGTGTGTGTGTGTGTGTGTGTGTGTGTGTGTGTGTATGTACTCCATATTATACCATCAAACTCAGTGTGGCTTTTGCTATCCAGGCATGATCATGACCATATATGCGTAAGTAGACATATTTATTTTTAACCTTTTTGCAGTGGTAAGATTGGCACTGTGTGTGTGTGTGTGTGTACTCCATATTATTCCATCAAATAGCTTACCTCACTATATTCCCCTCAAAGAATAGGTTTTATGGCTCGGTTTGGAGGACTCATTAACCTACCAGCAATACTCCAACAAAGGGATATTCCCTCAACCCTTGCACAGCCTTCTCACAGGAAGCCACACAAATGATATGAAAGTGCCAGAATGAATTGATCATAGGGGATACATTAGTACATTAATTATCATAGTAAATGTCAAATGTGTATTAATGCTGGGAAGTGGTTTAGTGACAGTGGTTTATGGACAGTACACTCATGATACAAAATTTCTGACCAGAGTGTGAGGAGCAGAAAGCTTCGATTCGCCTGGTATTGTTCATTTCCCCATCCAGTACACCTATAGAGGCTGAGTTCGAATGCAGGGTGTGTGTGTGTGTGGTGCCTGCCGTTCGTCTCTGGTCAGGGATTACGTATCACGAGTGTACGTGGTTTAGTAATAGTGGTTTATGGACAGTACGTGGTTTAGTGATAGTGGTTTTTGGACAGTACATGGTTTAGTGATAGTGGTTTTTGGACAGTATATGGTTTAGTGATAGTGGTTTTTGGACAGTACATGGTTTAGTGATAGTGGTTTTTGGACAGTATATGGTTTAGTGATAGTGGTTTTTGGACAGTACATGGTTTAGTGATAGTGGTTTTTGGACAGTACATGGTTTAGTGATAGTGGTTTATGGACAGTACATGGTTTAGTGATAGTGGTTTATGGACAGTACATGGTTTAGTGATAGTGGTTTTTGGACAGTACATGGTTTAGTGATAGTGGTTTTTGGATAGTACGTGGTTTAGGGATTGTGGTTTAGTGATAGTTGTTTTGTGATAGTTTATGGACAGTACATGGTTTAGGAATAGTGGTTTATGGACAGTGCGTGGTTTAGGGATTGTGGTTTAGTGATAGTTGTTTAGGGATAGTGGTTTATGGACAGTAAGTGGTTTAATTATAATGGTTTAGTGATAGTGGCTTAGGGTTAATTAGTGGTGCACAACTTGATTCAATTAACTGTTGGATGCATGACTTCAAATGAGTGTTTCAAGACAAAATACTTTTCAAGTTATTATGACAGTTCAGTTGTTGGATATTTATTTACAGTTTTTAACTATAATTTGCTTTACAAAATGCAAGAAATTCATCTGACAAAAATGCTAATTAATTGAAGGTACACTAGTGATACATAATTTCTGACCAAAGTGTGAGGAGCAGAAAGCTTCGAATCGCCTGGTATTGCTCATTTCCATATTCAGTACACCTATAGAGGTTGAGTTCGAATGCAGGGTATGTGTGAGTGGTCAGGGATTACGTATCACGAGTGTACTTTGTATGTAATTATTTTCATCGTGTTTTATGTATTTAATGTTTATATATCAACATAAGTATTCAGGAAACTGCAGAATACCTGTTAGTTCAGTTTTGGGCAGCTCCTGATTTAGGCACATCCCTTTGGGTCCGCGTATCAGTCCAATGTATAATTTAAAACCATTCAGTGTTTTTGCATTTATTACCTCTCTTAGAAGTTTGTTCCACTCGTCCACTACTCTATTCCCAAACCAATGTTTTCCTATTTCTTGTCTAAAACGGTATTTCTCTAGTTTGAATCCATTTGAGCGTGTTCTATCTTGACTACCTACCCCTCTTAACCTGCGTCTTTCAAGCAAGTGCAGCTTCAGCTTTTTAAGTCTGTCTTCATATGGAAGATTTCTAAAGTTAATATATAAAACACTCTGTCTGTGTGTGTGTTTAGCCTCTATGCACGGCCTCATCGTTTACCTAAAGTTAAAATTTTACATGATTTTGATCCTTGAAACCTGGGAAGTGAAGTGTACTCGGCCTACACTTTTTTTTTTTAATAACCAAAGGGGGAGTTAGAGGGGGGGGGGGGTTCGAACATATGTGCAGGAGCCGTTTTCTTTGGTACTCATGGTTCCGAGCAGGAACCGCCAGAACTGGTTCTGGAACCTATTACCCTCCAACCCCCCCCCCCCAATGCCTGCTATCTCTTTCTCTCTCTCACAATTCTTTGAGACAAACAATTTGGTATAAAATAATGTTACTGATTCTGTGTGTGTGTGAAATTTAGAGTGAGAGAGAATGTGTGTATGTGTGTGTGAGAGAAAGAGAGAAATTGTATGTGTGTGTTTGTGTGTATTTGAGAGAGACTGAGCATGTTGTTGGCATCCGTCTGTCTTGAAATACAATGGAGTTCTGCGCCATGGCCTAGTCTGTTGTTGAGTTGCAGCGCCTACTGTGACTGTACAGTCCGATCCTTGAGCGGCATGCTCTGTTATATTTGTTGCTGATGTAGTCTGCGCCTGGCTCTGTGGGAGCTGATGCTGCCCTCTGCTGTCTGCACTCTCTCCTCTTCTCCCATCGATCCTCTCTTCTCTGCTCACTTTGCTGAATTCCAGCTCTGACAGCAAGTTTCAAGCCGTTGCGGTCTGCAGCTACTGTTTCCCAGTTAGCGTGGTTGATGTTGCCTGCCTTCAGATCGCGTTTGCAGACATCCTCGTAATGAAAGACAGGTCTTCCTGCTGGTCTCGAGCCAGTGGCCAGCTCTCCTTACAGCATATCCTTGGGAATTCGCCCATCCTCCATGTGGTTGACATGGCCAAACCAATGCGAACGTCTGTGCGAGAGCAGGGTGTACATGCTCGATATCCCCGCCTGAGCCAGGACATCCTTGTTTGGGACATGATCCTCCCAAGTGATTTTCAAGATCTTCCTGAGGCAGCGCATGTGGAAAGTGTTGAGTCTGCGCTCTTGGCGGGAGTACAGGGTCCAAGCTTCGCTACCGTAGAGCAGTGTGCTAAGCACGCAGGCCTGGTACACCTTCACCTTGGTGTTAATGGATAGCATGGAGTTGTCCCAGACCCTGCTTGCGAGGCGAGCCATCGCTGTTGCTGCTTTGCCGATCCACGAGTTCAGCTCGACATCCAGGGAGAGATTGCTGGAGATGGTGGAGCCCAGGTAGGTGAAGTTTGTCACCACCTCAAGAGTGTAGTTGCCGATGGAGATGCTTAGGGTGCTGCTGACATCTTGGCCCATTATATCAGTCTTCTTGAGACTGATGGTAAGACCGAACTCTTCACATGCCTGTGCAAGCTGTTGATGAGCCGCTGCAGGGCTTCCTCTGTGTGTGCTGTCAGAGCAGCATCGTCAGCAAACAGCATCTCTCTGATTAGATCCTCCCTCACCTAGGTCTTTGCTCGGAGGCGTGCGAGGTTGAAAAGGTTTCCATCGCTTCTGGTATAGAGGTATACGCCCTCCTCCGACTGACTGAAGGCATGGGACAGCAACAAGGAGAAGAGGATGCCGAAGAGAGTTGGGGCGAGCATGCATCCTTGCTTCACCCCACTCTTGATTGGAAAGGGGTCTGAGGATGCGCCATCATGCTGGACGGTTCCTTTCAAATCTTTGTGAAATGACACGATCATCCTCAGAAGCTTAGGGGGGCATCCAATCTTCTGTAGTAGTGTGAAGAGACCTCTTCTGTTGACCAAGTCAAAAGCCTTTGTCAGATCGATGAAGGCGATGTACAGGGGTCACCTCTGCTCGTGGCACTTCTTCTCGATCGTTGATCTCCCAGCTCTATATCCACATTGAGCCTTTGGGTAAATATGCTCGGTAAGTGACTGCAACCTGTTTAGTACTACTCGGGCGAAGGCTTTCCCAACGATACTGAGGAGGGATATTCCACGGTAGCTGTTGCAGTCGCTGCGGTCTCCCTTGTTTTTATACAGTGCAATGATGTTGGCATCACGCATGTTCTGGGGGACTGTCCCTTTTTCCCAGCACTGTAACATAACTTCGTGCAGGTGTCGGAGAAGTTCGCTCCTCTTACCAGCCTTGAGGACTTCTGGAGGTATGCCATCGCTTCCTGGGACTCTGCCACAAGCAAGAGAATCGATGGCCTTGCTACGTTCCTCTACAGATGGTGGAACGTCGAGCTCTTTCATAATAGGATGGGGATCAATGTTCCCAATTGCTGCATTGGTGATGGTGTTCTCTCTGGTGTACAGCTCCTGGTAGTGCTTTGCCCATCTTTCCATTTGCTTGCTGCGATCCGTGACGATGTCTCCTGATGCCGACTTTAAGGGCGCAATCTTAGTGGCGCTTGGCCTGAAGGCTTTTTTCATGCCGTCATACATCCTGCGGATGTTGCCGCAGTCAGCGAAGAGTTGAATGTTCTGACAGAGGTTCAGCCAATAGTTGTTGGCGCAGCGTCGAGCGATCCTTTGGGCATCGTTCCGAGCATTCCTGAATGCAGCAAGTGTCTTTTTGGATGGTTCCCTCTTGTAGTCAAGCAGTGCTGTTCGCTTGGCCGATAGTGCTGGCTTGAGCTCAGCGATTCCTGCCTCAAACCAGTCTGGATTCTGTCTCTCCCTCTTGCCAAAAGTGTCCATGGCAGATGTGTGGATGGCATCACGGATGTAATGCCACCTCTCTTCAGCACCGCTTTTGGGGCAGTCCCTGAGGGCCTCTTCAATGGAGCAGGCAAAGCGTTCGCACAGGTCTGGCATCACTGTCCTGGCCGTGTTGATGAGTGGCTGTCTTTTCTGCTTTGAACGGGGGATGCGTTTGGGCTGGATGCGCACCTTGCTGCTGACCAGGGAATGGTCGGTGTCGCAGTCAGCGCTGTGAAAGCTGCGGGTTGTGAGAACAGAGTTCAGTGATGATCTGCAGGTGATGATGAGATCCAGCTGGTGCCAGTGACGGGATCTGGGGTGGTGCCAGGATACTCTGTGGATTGGCTTGGTGGAAAAGAACGTGTTGGTGATGCAGAGGTTTTGATAGGAGCATAGCTCAAGGAGCCTCTGCCCGTTCTTGTTCAGTCTGCCGATGCCAAAGTGGCCGATGCTGCACGTCCAGGAATTGTGATCAGCTCCCACTCGAGCGTTGAAGTCCCCAAGTAGGTACAGGTGTTCTGTGTGTGTTTACGTGTGTGTATTTATGTGTGTAAGAGAGAGAGAGAGAGAGAGAGAGAGAGAGAGAGAGAGAGAGAGAGAGAGAGAGAGAGAATAAGCGTGTGTGTAGGTGTAGGTGTGTGTATATATGACAAACTAAAGGCTAACCGAAAGATCCCAGGTTCGAATCCCCGCTTTCTCAACATAGGCTCTATGGTCTCAAGCATAAAGGATGCAGGCAGGCCTGGCTTGCATGCCCAGTTTAGCAATGAATTCAAACCACAAAATGTTGAACACTTAAATTTAATACTAAACATAATAACACTTAATGTAACATAACATTACCTAGCCTAACCAAACATAATATAACGTAACATAACATGACCTAACCTAACCAAACATAGCATAATATAACGTAACATAACGTGGCCTAGCCTAACCAAACATTGCATAGCATAATGTAACATAACATGATGTAGCCTAACCAATCACAGCATAACATAATGTAACGTAATATAACATAACAAAACCTAGCATAGCATAACATTTAATAAAACATTTTGTAACATAACATTACATAACATAAATTTGACATAACATTATGGTACATTTCTGTGTATATATTTGGTTATTCCATTCTTTCTTTTAGTCACCAATTTATTTGTCAACATATATTATTTCTTCTTCCCGTTGACAATATTTACTTAATTTCTTTTGTCTTTTATTTTAATTATATATATATGTTATTCGAGCCAGTATTTTCTTGTTCTATAATTTCTTTTCACTTTTTTTTAAATTATATATATATGTAATATATTTTTTTTTAATGACCAATGGGGGGAATTCGATCCCAGTACCCCTGCCACTCTGGCCTCGCTATTTAATCGTGGTTGTTACAATGCCACCTTCTGCTGTAGTTGTGTCATGTATAACTTTTGTGGTTATGGGGGGGTTCGATCCCAGTACCCCTGCCACTCGGGCCGTGCTATTTAATCGTGGCTGTTACAATGCCACCTTAACCCTTAACGTCCGGACCGCGGTCATAGACGGACCCAGGAAGCCTCCGGGTGGTGTCTTACACCCGTGCCATGTGGTGACCGGGCGAGATGAAGCACCGCTATTGCCAATGTCGGCATTTGCGAGCCCAATTTGGCGAGGTTTTTTTCACTTGGCTATACTTCACCACCATCCCTACAAATCACCATCGTCAGTCAGTGTGTTACTGACTGTAAACATGGATGGATGTGGATTAGATTTCTCGTGCGTGTCCGATTCTGTGGTGCGCCATGCTTACTTACAACACTGACTGCCACCCGCGCGGGCCACGTTCAGTTGTCGTCAGAGCCACTGCACCTAAGCGAACGCAGCCGCGCTCACACGAAAAAGTACCCTTCATTCCTCACTTAATTTCTCGGCAACGGAGAGTTGTAGAGAGCTGAGGTTGGTTTTATTGGAAAGAGGAAGAGTTGATGGTGCTAACAAGACCAAATTTAAGTTGTTCAGTATCGTAGTTTAGACGTACAGAGTAAGTGGAATAGAGCGATTTTGGAAAAATCGGCCAAAAGCGCCCGGCCACACAGTAGGGAAAGTAAGACTAGCCCCGGACTGACAAAATGGCTATCCATATTTATCCCGTCACGGAGGGGTTAATGGATAACTTTTGTGGTTGTAAAGCTGGCATGGTTTCTCTGGGGGACCAGCAACCACACCGGATAATGGACTCCTCCCACCCTCCTAATAATTTTACATTGTATAAAAATATAAAAATAATTAGAGGAAATTTATTGACAAAACCACATGTAGGATCTTCACCCGGACAACGCCGGGTAGCATTATTACGAACTGTATATTGAGTCGGCACCATACCCCTCGCCAGCCAATCAATGGCTAGATGTATCAGCCAGCCCGAGCCAATCACGACGCACGAAGGGCTTGACAATAACGTCATGAAAAGTTTTTATGTACCAAATATATATTCTCAATATTTTGTTGCCACATGACTAATAGTATAATTAGAATATAGAGAGTAGTTAGTGAAGAAGCATAATGGAAAATGTACCCTCCTGTATAATTTTTGAAGCGTGAAAAACTCGACACAAACTAGGCTACTCGTTGTTGTTGATGTTCTCCCGGGGCAGAATGGCTTCCTGCCCCACAGACCCCTGATACACTCTGGTTGGTGTATAAAACAAATTAAAATAAAGGAGGGGCTGGTCCTATATGCCTGGGCTACTGAAGCACTTCCCAAGGAAATGGGACCAGAGCTTACTGGACCAGGGAGTCTGGGGGCCTCCGACTGCCAGGGAGATTGAGGGAAAGGCTTGGATCCCACAGCCACCAAGTCCAAGTTACCACAAGAGCTACAAGTGGGGCCATACCTTCCATGAGACCAGCCCTGAAGGGACTATAAGGGGGAGGGAGTTTACACTGCTGCATGCAAAGGGAAATGCACCCCCGTGTGCTGGCGGTCCACATAGCCTTTGAAAAAAAAAGGTCTCCGGTTGCAGTACACCTCATGTGGATTTTTAATCCATGTGGGCAGATCTCGTCAAATCCACTAGAAAGTGATCAGATCCTACAACAATCTTTATTCTAGCCCTATGGGGGATAAGTAATATTCACAGAGAATAAAGTCAGCCCCACTGGGCCCAGGCAAGGTTGTGGTAAAGTTTCCAAATTCGTCAAGTTTGGATAACCAGCCCTCACCAGTGGGAAGGGGTGATAGAGAGGTGGGACAGTAAATACAAAGGAAAGAAAAGGAATGGAGGGATACATGAAGAACTGAAAAGGATTAGCTGGGGCCGAAGGGACGCCAAAACCCTTGAAGTACTGCCCACGTCTCCGCAGGCAACACTTCCCTTACGGGGAGGCTACTCTTACTGAACAATGTTGATGACTACAGCAAAGTTGCCATATATAACTTTTGCTGCGAGATAAGGGTAATTTAAGGGTATAGTTGTTGCCATCAAAGGTAATTTTCATAAACCGTCAGTTTGGAAGTTGTACATGTCAAATCGTACGTTCATACAGATGATAACGTTCATTTGTCAATTTGTAATAATTATAACCACTAAAATTACGTATGAATAATGTACAGCATGTCACATGCTTACTTTATCATCGTATGATCATATATTTCAGTATCTAAGGTAATATAGCCCCATCTACGGTTATTTCACACAGTTTCAGTTATGCATACTACAAAGTATATATTAGACTTTATTTTTATACAGGGTGATTCAGAAATGCGTGCCGAAAATCCGCAGGTGTATTCCTGGCACATAATTGAATGTAAATTAGTCAATAACGATTTTGGAAATTCTCAATAGTTTATAAGTTATAATGCCTTCAAGGTTTGAACAGCCATGACACACATTTCTTGATAACTATCCCTGAAACTCCGTCCCTGGTAATTTTGCTGTGACTGTACACTCTACAGCTTTTGTCATATTCTTTAGTAACTTTTACTGTGTTTCCAATGCCTTCTTGGGAGTTAAGTAATTTCACACGTGTCTGAAAGATTATGGTACAATCCCTAGATTTAAACACACTCTTCAAACCTTGAAGGCACTATAACTTATAAACTATTGAGAATTTCCAAAATCGTAATTGACTAATTTACATTCAATTATGTGCCAGGAATACACCTGCAGATTTTCGGCACGCATTTCTGAATCACCCTGTATATAGCGGTGAGTTCTTGACTGGAATGTCCCATGCAGCAAGAGGGAAGCATAAGGCTACTCATAAACCTCTCCCCTTCGCATGTCATCATTGCTTGTCTCCTCATAAAATTATATTGTATAATTATGTATTTTAGCATTCCTCTTTTTTTTACTAACCTATTGTTCTTAAACTAATAATGGAATAGTCATGTTGGAAAACAATGTGCTAAGCCCTACTAGTTTATTGTTGTAACGCCCAGTTCCGTCTTGATCCGTTTATCCCCACCAATAATAAAACAAATATAAAAAAAAATAAATCGATGGAATAATTTCACGGGTAGTACTGGATCAGAGCGAAGCTGACGCTATCACAAAAAAAAATATATGGTTCTCGTAATCTTCACCGAGTCCCGGTATTGGCCAACAAACACGTCAAGTAAAAGAAAGAGAAACGAGTCTGTTAAATTTAATTTACATTTAATAATCACAAAATTTAGTTAAGTAATTTTACAATAAAAAAAATGTTACATACATAAAGAAATTGAATATGAAAAATATTAGCTAGCGAATTATGAATTATTTAATTTAACTTTTCTTCTTAAATATCGTCGAGAGTAACATTCCCCGACTACGTCTAGACAACTCAGAAAGTAAAATATCGTGAGTCCTTCCGATACACTATTTCTCAATCACACCTCAGACATGAACTGGAATCACCACATGACCAACACAAACAGGGAGACAACCGAGTTCACTTTCACACCTGTCTTAACGGTCCAAAGCTTCTAGAACATTGGCTCACTCGAGCTTGGGCATGACCATAAAATGTAGGGAAATACCACTAATAGCAGGGAACTAACCATATAACTCGCTCACACCTGACTACCTAGTATACTTCTACACCTATGACACAGTTCATTGATTTTCTCTTGTTTTGGGGCAGGATATATCAGACGTTTTCGCTTCAATGGCGTCGTCTATCAGGGCCTTGACCAAGAGAAGAGTCGAGAAACAATCATTAATATTAAAATATACACATAAATCAAAACTTCTGCTCTGTTAACACTCACTGAACAACAAAAGTATATAATTCTCTACATCTTCACAATGATTTATGCAGGTAATTCACTCAACTTTTCCCAAACATGTCAAAACACAGGGAGTGCTTAACGAACGTACCTTGACCAAGAGAAGAGTCGAGAAACAATGGCCGTTGGCCCGCTTCCCGCACTACTCCCGTGCCTGCGTACCTAACAGCACAGCGGCGCATAATATTTGCCAGTTGGCTCCACTCCAGCGTTTCTCCCCTCGCGTTGCCAATGTTGGGCTAGTCAGAAATTCGAATCCCGATCCACAAGTTAAAAAATTGGAAACATTCTTATCCTTAAAGTGAAAGATATGAATGTTTCGAATATTTAAACTTGTGAATCGGGATTAGAATTCCTGACTGGCTCAACATTGGCAACGCGAAGGGAGAAACACGGGAATGGAGCCAACAGTACATGGGTAGTGAGGTTGTGTGGGGTTTGTCAAAGTTTATGAAAGTACTGTTACATATTTCATTTTCTTACTGGTGTGCCGTAACAACTCTGCTGTGGTTCTCTCTCGTTCCGGCTCCCATGTGTTAACAATAGAACCCCATAGATTTTCTATAGGGTTAATAGCGCAGTCTTAACTAGACAAATCCCTCACCTGCAAATTACCATGAGCAGCAAACCATTCTTGAACTACCCTGGTCATCGGTCGTGTATAGGACAGATGAGTGTGAGTAGTTGAAAAGAAATTAAACAAATTAGAACAGATGTTTCATTATATTGCATTTGATCGATCTATTATTAAATAAAGACTGTCTATTATTCACCCCCGTAGAGAGATAATGATCATTAGCCTTTGAATATTAAACAACAAATAACGGAGCCGAGACAATTCCTTTTCTGTCTTCAGCTCTCCCTGTATTCTTTTCACCCCTCATGCTGGCAGTCCCCCTCTTTATCACCTTTTCTCGCCGTAAAATAAATAAACTTATACCTATATCTTTCAAGTAACTAGCAACCTCACACAACCTCCGTTCTTTCAAAGTTTTAATGACATAGGCCTTTCGCCCTTATCACCCATAGTCCTTCAAATTTATGCAAGCGAAAGGATATGATAATATTTAGGTAGAACAAAAGTGTTGGCAGATACGCATTCTTGACGGGATATAATCCCAGCCACAGCATTTCGCCTTCTTAAAACAGAAGGACTATAGGTTTCATGCATTACCATTTGTTGCGAGTCAGAATATTAATTTGTTCAACCATTTTGCAGGAAAGAGAAATATATTTTATCTCTCTTTTTTTAAGTTACTTATGGGCATTTTTTATCAAATTTTATATTTAGATATATTGACTTATTTTTACTTACGTCCAGCATTACTTTGCAGAACATGTGACACAATATGGACCACAAGGACAGTAATGGTGGTCAACATGATTCTCATGAATCTCTCTATATGCTACTGAAAACAATGTTTTATGGTCTAACTACAGAATTATGTTCTTAGCATGATAATGATAACCAAAGATACTGAAAACAATATAAACAAATTAACATTTATTGCACAACAAAGATGAAACTGCTTCAGTGCTACTGATTCAAGGGAGTAACTAGACCACACTGAATCACATGGAACCTGAAAAGTTTGAATATAAGATCAAGTATATATATATATATATATATATATATATATATATATATATATATATATATATATATATATATATATATATATATATATATATATATATATATATATATATATATATATATATATATATATATATATATATATATATATATATACCAGCTTTCATGCTGCTCTGCCATGCTATGTTACCATTTACATTTAACAGATTACAAACGCTCTTTACTCTATATTAATATCCTACGTTTATTCATTAAAGCAGAACCCATAGGGAGGGTATAATAGTATTACCTGCAGTGATGCGGGTGCCCCTTCGACCAATGACCAGTCCCTTTCTATTCTTCAACTTTACCATTTTTCCTTGTGGTGTTTCCTTCGTGCTTGTTATCCACCTATACATCCTATAGGGTCTTCCATGGCTACGGGTGTTATTTCATTATCAAATAAATAGCTAACTTTTGTGAAATTTCAGTCAGCTGAATTCAGGACACCCAATGACCTCTGCAAGGGTTGAAGAGTCTTTGGATGGAAACATTTGCCGCTGCACTGGATATCGCCCCATCCTAGATGCCTTTAAGTCCCAGTCAGTTGACGCAGATGAACAACTTAAATGCAGACTGGTGGATATTGAGGTAAGCTGAATGATAGCACGAGTTTTATTTCATGTTTACGTTGCATTTTTTTTCTATAACTTTATTTCATAATATCCTATTAACAAATCAAATTTTGCACAGCTCTGAAAGATATTATTGTTTGATAATATAGTTGTCAGTTGTGTGATACATAGGGTCGTATGTAAAAACATATTATGCTATAGAGTCGATGCTGTGGTACGATGGTTCCATATTGTGTGTCTATGGAGTCTTCGTACCGGTACCATGCCATTGTATGCACCATGAATGTTTTCAAATGTGGCCCATACATACACAACAAAACAAAATGAAATTCATATAGGCTAGGTTTGTATTAGCTTTGACACCCTATGAATATGATTATCCATGCAGGAAGTGTACAAAGGGCATTGCAAAAAGAAGAAAGGTTCTGGGTGTGGAGGATGTTGCAAGGATATGAAAAAGGGTGTGGCATTGACCAGCGAGCAGACCATCTCAACTGAGATGGGCCAATGGTACAGACCCACCTCCCTCATAGTAAGGATATTGTACTGTGTTTGTCAAACTTTAATATTGCTTACATTTAAGTGACCATAGTAGCTTGTAAGTTATTAACAGTATATTAACTTTCAACTATTTAAGCTGTTTGAAATTAATATGAAGTGATGATTTTTGATAGACTGAAAAATTCCTAGTTGAATTGGCTGAGGGTCACCATAATAATCTTCATTATTCTAACATCAGATTTTCATATAATTACGAGATTAAATGATTGACAGATGATATACGTCTAACCAATCCTATCCACCACCTCTGTCTTGTTTGCATCCAATATTGTTAAATCTTTTACAACAATGCCTTCACGTCTTTCTTGGCTTACCCAGTGACTGCAACCAGCCACTTCCACTCCATTCCCTCCCCTGTGGTTCTTCCACATTTCTCTTCTCACTTAAACCAAATTATTTTTATCTTCTCACTTGCAGCTCAATACTTTACTGCTACTGTTCAGTCTACATCTTCCTAGATTTTGATTGATAATTAAGTGAATAGATGAAATGTTGGGTTGTAAGGGAAAGAATTGATTGAGTGGATAGACAGTGTTTATTGAAGTGCTGTAGGTTACCGTAAGTAGAACAAAATGCCTACCATGAAGGAGAGAAAGGATAGCAAGCTTTGTAAGAAGACAGTGCTTCTACAAGCCATAAGGCTCATCATCTCCCTCATAAATAAATGCAGGAGTCTTTTATACCTTGCTATTTATCTTTCAGTTATCTTATATCACATTACAGTGCTGTAGTAGCTTTGCTTTTGTTTGAAGAAAAATAGTCACAGCAGTCTGTACTTCAGTCATCAAGGGTGTTGGAAGAGGACTTTGGAATGCTTGTGATTACAGTATACAGCAATTAAATGCTCTTTGAGAGTGTCCATATGTAAGTATGTATTGTACATGTACATGATGTGGATGAAAATGAAACCAAACTATATATAAATTTCAGAGAGTTTACAGCATCTTAAAGAACCTTAGGACAGCAGAGAAATTTCGCATTGCGGTTGGCAATACTGGCCAAGGTAATGACCAATGTCTTATGTTATTCATGTTGATTATTATATCATAAGTATGTATTGCATTGTTTGTAATGAATTTGTGTACAGTAAACCCTCTTTGTACATGACACACCCATAAACCCAGCGAATAATGAGGGCTTACTGTACACAGATTCATTACTAACAGTGCAATACATACTTATAACATCAGTGGAAAACAAGAGATTACTGTATCTACAACATTGACAGCTACACTATGACTACTGATTTACCTTTTTTTGGTTCAGGAGTGTTCAAAAATGATGGTCCATATTCTGTGTACATTTCGACCGTTGGGATCAAGGAACTGTACAGTACCAGAGTTGGAAGTACTTCAGCTCCAGTAGTCCTAGGGGCTAATGTTAGCCTCACACGAGCTATAGAAGTGTTTCGCGATGCTGCCTTGGAAAGTCCTGGTGCATTTGCACACCTTGATGTCATTGCAAATCACTGGCAGTTTGTGGCCAATGTCTCTGTAAGAAATGTGAGTTGATCTGCATCTTGATTCCCCTTCCACACGAGGCAAAAAATGGTGGGCAGACACTGTTACCAATCTTGAGGGTAGGTGTCGGGCACATGTGGCCAATGTGTACCGGGGGCATATTCGCGTTTTGTAACCTTCCTCCTCCTTCTCGTGACCTTTCAGACAATCACACAGCAGCACGCCATATAGGATGCCAGCTATACAAAAATATTTCATTACATTACTATATATATATATATATATATATATATATATATATATATATATATATATATATATATATATATATATATATATATATATATATATATATATATATATATATATATATATATATATATATATATATATATATATGTTACAGTAAAATCTTCAAAACAGTAAATTTGTAAATTTCTTAGAATTTTCAGTAAATTTACAAAGTGACTGTTTCAATCAGTAAATTTACAAAATTACTAAAATTTGTAGGAAATTTACAAATATACTAATTTCAGGAGCCAGTCACTTTGTAAATTTACTGAAAATTCTAGGATATTTACAAATTTACTGTTTTGAAGATTTTACTGTAACATATACATGGATTGAAATAATGGATTAAAAGATGAATGAAGACATAGGGGTCATATTGTTTTCTTACTGAGGAGCTGTTACTTATGTTGGGGCTTGGGAGTAATGGTGGGCGTATCGATACCAAAGTATCTATATTTACGATACCAGTTATTTACACTGAAATATCGATACTAATGCTAAGATATCGATATTTCGATACTTAAGAATTTACTTGCAATTTGGCATTTTTATATACAGTATCGATGAGAGTTTTTGTTATGAAAAAAATATCATAAGTTGAAAAATATGTGCATAGAGACAGTTGCTGTCCGATGCGTTGTGATTGGCTGGAACTCCTTGCTGTTGATTGGCTGGCTTGGAATTATATGGAATAAACTACAGATACAGGGCTGCAGGACACTCATTATAGGATCTTTTTACCGTCCCCCAAATTCAAACTTAGAATACCTGCAGACCCTTGACGATTGCTTATCTAAAATTGACCCCTCCAAAAATATATGGTTGGCTGGTGATTTTAACCTACCGGACATTAACTGGACAGCACAGGCGACACTGGACAATTCCACCCATGAAGGCAACTTACTATTACAGACTGATAGGAAACTCTTACATGAAAACTTTATTGACATCATCAACACCCACTCACTTACCCAAACAGTACTCGAACCAACACGCACACAAGTCAGCAGTGTAGAAAGACATAATCCTAACATAAGACACGGGGTCACATCCAACATATTAGACTTATTTCTCACAAACAACATTTCCTTAATTACACGGACACGAGTACTCAAAGCATACAACAGAGTAGAATTGGAATATAGAGAGTAGTTAGTGAAGAAGCATAATGGAAAATGTACTCTCCTATATAATTTCTGAAGCGTGAAACTCGACACAAACTAGGCTACTCGTACTGAACAATGTTGATGACTAAGGCAAAGTTGCCATGAATAACTTTTGCTGCGAGATAATATACTGTACTTTTATAAACTTTGACAAACCCCACACAACCTCACCTCCCATGTACCCATCGTCACTTAACTCTGTCAAACTTCACTATTCATCTACACATGTTAACCACCCTATGTGGATCTTCACAACCTGTCTGAGAATCCTTACTACCCTCAGCAAGACTTCTCTACCCATTTACAGTTTAGCTCAACTTTACTAACTTTGTGGCTTTTTTTTTTATTAATTGTGCCGTAGCATCAATCAAGAGGCATGCAACTATACGTACAAGTAGATAGAACCCATGAGAATCAAATTACTACATACACACACATCTTGAAAACATAGCAGAATGAAGTACAAGCATGCAGACAAACAATTACATTATGACCTACTTAAATCCACCAAAACGAGGGTGGCGTACCAGAAGCTCCTCCAAAACCTGATGGTTCAGCAGGTGTCGACAAACCACATCAAGTGTCAGGCCCCGGGGCAGCAAGTGTTGGACAGTGGGGCAGGCCAGGCAATAGTGCTCTATGGTGTTAGCACGAGGCGCTCGACACAAGCGACACTCAGTGAAGGGAGGCTCACCCTGCATCCCAGCAACCTGCCATGGTGGCCAATAGCCAAGCCTCAAACGAGCAGAGATTACATTGTGCCTTTGAAATGTGAGTCCTCGACGACGGTAGGAATATTTGTGACGGCAGACAGACTCGTAATGGGTGATGGAGATGCTGAATAAATACAAGTAGAGTACAATAAGTAGGGCTTAGCACATTGTTTTCCAACATGACTATTCCACTATTAGTTTAAGAACAATAGGTTAGTAAAAAAAAAAAAGGAATGCTGAAATACATAATTATACAATATAATTTTATGAGGAGACAAGCAATGATGACATGCGAAGGGGAGAGGTTTATGAGTAGCCTTATGCTTCCCTCTTGCTGCATGGGACATTCCAGTCAAGAACTCACCGCTATATATAAAAATAAAGTCTAATATACTTTGTAGTATGCATAACTGAAACTGTGTGAAATAACCGTAGATGGGGCTATATTACCTTAGATACTGAAATATATGATCATACGATGATAAAGTAAGCATGTGACATGCTGTACATTAGTGATACGTAATTTTAGTGGTTATGTTTATTACAAATTGACAAATGAAAGCTATGATCTGAATGAACGCACGATTTTACATGTATGCAAACGTTATACATGGCAGCTTTGCCTTAGTCATCAACATTGTTCAGTACGAGTAGCCTAGTTTGTGTCGAGTTTCACGCTTCAAAAATTATATAGGAGAGTACATTTTCCATTATGCTTCTTCACTAACTACTCTCTATATTCTAATTCTACTATTAGTCATGTGGCAACAAAATATTGAGAATATATATTTGGTACATAGAAACTTTTCATGATGTCATTGTCAAGCCCTTCTTGCGTCGTGATTGGGTCGGGCTGGCTGATGCATCTAGCCGTTGATTGGCTGGCGGGGGGTATGGTGCCGACTCAATATACAGTTCGTAATAATGCTACCGGGACTGTTTGATAATGGTAACGCTGGTAAAAAGTAAAAAGTGAGATAATTCTACTCAGTTGCCCACCATCTGTTTGCCCCTCGTGTGGAAGGGGCTTTAGTCATAGTTTGTATACCAGTAAAATTTTATAATTATTTGTTACAACTTATTTAACAGAATAAAGTGAAAGGGATGTAACAGGAACATCATCAGAGAAAAGTACTCAAATTAGATGCAGTGTAGGTCCAACACCTTTATATTGTATATGTACAGTTGACCAAGTAGAAAGTGCAAGTAAACTATGAGTGTATATGTCCACATCTGGTTACCACTAAAAAAAAAAAAAATCATTGTCACGTTCCACTTTACATTGGCTGTGGAGTCTTCAGTGATTCATTGATAAGAAAACCACGATTTATTACATAGAACTGAAAAATTTGGCCATATACACTCATATTTTTCTTGCACTTTCTACTTGCTCAACTGTACAGCCACAATCAAATATCCACCGACATTTTCCTTCCATCGTGTAATAAAGAACATCAAGTGTATGATTTTGCAGCACCTGTTAATAATAATTGAGGGGATTGAGTTGACGTAAGGTGTTATGATATGAGACTGATTTAATTGCACGATGGAAGGAAAGTGTCGGTGGATATTTGATTATGATTGTACATGTACAGTTGCCCACACATGAAGCTGTTACGCCTCACTACTTGTGAGATAGCTACAACAGGAAGGAAAGTAAGCAAAATGTATAGTTTGTTGACAAGCAAACAGTAATAATATTTTACTGTCTGCCTGTCAACATCCTACATCTTTTTTCACTTTCCTTATTATTGTAGCAACCTTATAAGTAACGAGCCATACCGGCTTCATGTATGGGCAACTGTACAACAGTATTGTACTTTAAATGTATGCTGCGTATTTCTTTAAGGACATTATATAATTTATTATTATATATATAAATATTTTTATTTTTACGTTGACTATTGAGAATACTATTTGGTATTAAATATAAACCCTGGTATGAACACCAGTGAATATTCACCTCTGGAATGTATTGCAAAAATAATTTCAGTACCTATGTTATTGTTTTATTGTACTGTTCTGTATTCTAGAAAGTGCTGCATACTATATAGATATTACATTCTTTGCAATAACTTGAAGAGTTTGTACTTTTGCCTTATAAGGTACTTAATTATTTGATAGATTTTAAAGTTTGAGATATATTCAATAGATTGGAAGTTGGGCTGGCAACCTGATGATGAAGCATTCACATCGAGGCTTCCAGTCAGACATATACATCACTCTTCTGGCAGCTGGTGCAGAATTAACCCTTGGCCATGCAGCTGATGCCTCCAACTCCTACATCAACCTGGAACAGTTCCTTGTGGCTGACATGTCAAGGAGCATCATACTTTCGGTCTCACTGCCTCCTGCTTTACCCAACACTAAGGTAGATTAGTCTTAATGTTATTAATATATATACTAGCAGCGATACCCGACGTTGTCCGGGGATCTATCTATCTATATCTATCTATCTATCTATTTATATCTATATCTATCTATCTATATCTATATCTATCTATATCTATCTATATCTATCTATCTATCTATCTCTATCTATCTATATCTATCTATCTATATCAATCTATATCTATCAATATATCTATATCTATATATCTATCTATCTATCTATCTATCTATCTATCTATATATCTATATATATATATATATATATATATATATATATATATATATATATATATATATATATATATATATATATATATATATATATATCTATCTATCTATCTATCTATCTATCTATATATATATATATATATATATATATATATATATATATATATATATATATATATATATATATATATATATATATATATATATATATATTTATTTATTTATCTATCTATTTATATATCTATATCTATATATCTATCTATCTCTATTTATCTATCTCCATCTATATCTATCTATCTCTATTTATATCTATCTATCCATCTATATCTATCTATCTATCTCTATCTATATCTATCTATCTCTATTTATATCTATCTATCCATCTATATCTATCTATCTATATCTATCTGTATCTATATGTATCTATCTATCTATATGCATCTATCTATATCTCTATCTATCTTTCTATCTCTATCTCTCTATCTATCTCTATCTTTATCTCTATATCTATATATATCTATCTATCTTTCTATCTCTCTATCTCTATCTATCTCTCTATCTATCTATCTCTATCTATCTCTATATCTATATCCTGTTCCCGCACCTCCACCCCCCCCCCCCCCGACCCCTTGTGCAGGAGAGAGAGAGAGAGAAAAAGAGAGAGAGAGAGGACTGTTAACAATGGTTCCAGCCCAGCCTATGCGTGGGTTCGAATCCCTCCCCCCCTCAACCCCCCCATTAATCATTGAAAAACATTTTTTTTATAGGGCCAAGACACTCTACAGGTTTTAACGATAAAACATATGTAAAAATTATTACTCTAGGTAAATGATGACGGCGTGCATAGCGGTCATAAAGACAGACAGACTGTTTTATATATATAGATTGTCCATGTCAGTTGTGAGTGCAATAGGCCTAAAAGAAAGTAAGTAGGTGTTTATTAAAACAAACCAGTATCCATAATACATAAACTATTTCCGATGTAATAATTATTCTTTCTAGGACTTCCGTAACAGATGTTTGTGTGTCTGTGGTGGACAATGATACGTCGGGGAAAGTTTGATGTAAAACTAACAACCTCCACACTTACTTGTCAACAAAGACAGAGACTCTTTTACACCAGGATATAAATTCAAATTGATGTTTACATAATTTCTTTTATTTTCTTTCATTGAGGGCCTGCTATAAGAGAGTAAATATTTCGTATTCAATGTTCCATAACACTATGGACAAAAGTGGTTTAGTTAAGTCCCTACCTCCTGTGGACTTATCATACATATTATTTATCTTTTATCACGGCAATATTTAGTGTTATATATAGCACATCATCACGATGAATTATGGAAACATGACATCGATAATATAGCCTTTACATAGGAATTTTAATCTTATCAACGCACATGACTATACAGCATCAACTAAAGAAATATAGTTTCAACATTTCTTAAAATAACTTAAAACGATAGTGGGTGTCAGTGAGACAAGTAAATTCTCCTTTTTGGCAGAGTAATATTCTTAATAATACTACCATTCGTCAATTTGTAGGAAATGATAATTTGGTAGACACTATGGTATTTTTTTCTTTATCTTATCTTATTTCTTTATGTGGAAAGGAATCTAAACTGGATGTAAAGATCTCCAAGGTTAAATTCTCGTTACTGATATTGGATGATTGGGGCAGTTATTTTTATACAGGTGACTTTAATAGTTGACTACATTCAAGAGACTACCTTCTCTGTTACAGTCATAAAAGCTATGTTTCACATTTGTATATATTGTAACCAATACCGGGTATACTTATATTTTTGCAACTGTAATACCAGCAGGTTCCAGTTCTCAAGTTGGGTAAATAATATCACAGCCCTGCAGCAGCTATCCATTTCCTCATGGCCCCATAATATTTGTGCAGGACTGCTGTTCCATTCATACAGCCCAAGCAGTACAGGAGTGGTTCGTAGGTATAAAGGACCTACAGCTATTAGACTGGCTAACTAAGGGTGCGGACATGAACCTCATCGAAAAAGCGTAGGAAAATATGGTAAACTGTTGGGAGCCAAGAGATGGAGCGAAAACCAGAGGCACTCATGACTCACACCCAGGCCCAGTGGGAAATGTTTCCGAACAAACCACAACTGGTCCCGAACCATGTTGCCTCCATGCCCGACAGGATACGGGCTGTGATAGTATTGGTGAGTATATTGGTTACAATATATACAAATGTGAAACATAACTTTTATGACTGTAATAGAGAAGGTCGTTTCTTGAATGTAGTCAACTATTGTTGTGTGTGTGTGTGTGTGTGTGTGCTTGAAAACTATACGGATCGTCAACACTCTCCCTCTGTAGTGAACATGACTCTGCCTCAAAATTCATTCCATAGATGGCGCTGTGTAGTTGTGGAAGGAATGTGGACTGTAGGGTTGAAGTTTCGGGAAACAGCTATGCTCGTACGAGGCCAATGAGTCATGAGCTCATAGGCAGAGTGGTTGAGGAATGCTATTATGGAAATTTAGAACCTATATTACACAATGAGTAGGTGAAACTAAGGTAAAGTTGTTCGTAGCCTAAACAGTGAATATTTTTTCTAAATGGATTTCATGTTGAGCATGCAACATTGTATTGTTTTCTTGTTTTTCTACCAACTAAGATCGGGCAGATAGGTTGTTTGCTTTGGCCATCATATTTTGGTAAGCATTATTGTGTATGTATGGTAGAGAGAGAGAGATGTATATATGTGTGTGTGTGTGTAAGAGAGAGAGAGAGAGATAATAATGATACTGTGAAAGAGAGATAGAGCGAGTTTGTGTGTTTGTGAGAGAGAGAGAGTGAAAAGGAGTGTGTGTACAAGAGAGAGTGTGTGTGTGTGTGTGTGCGTGTAAGAGAGAGAAAGAGAGACAGTGTGTGTGTAAGAGAGAGAAAGAGACAGTGTGTGAAAAAGAGATAGTGTATGTGTGTGTGAGAGAGATAATAATATTAGTGAGAGAGAGAAATATGTGTGCGTGTTTGAAAGAGAGAAAGAGAGAATGTATGTGTGCGTATAAGAGAGAGAGAGAGAGAGATGTATGTGTGTGTATAAGAGAGAGAGAGAGAATGTATGTGTGTATGTATGTTTGAAAGAGAGAGAGATGGTAACACTGCAACTCAGGCGCTGATTGGCTCAGACAGCCAGCTCGAGCTCTGATTGGCTCTAATTTTTCCTATGAAATATACTCTTCCTGACATGACTAATATGCCTTTTCTTTCTATTTCCTTCCTGCTTGCTGTCAGACTTCGCCCTTCTCTTCCCCACACCCATACACAGTTATCTCTGGAATAAATTGATCATTATGTGATCGGTGTGCAAATTGGGTAGATCACCTACTACTATGCACACATTAATGTATCTATTAGCAAAATTCGGGGTAATCTATTAGTAGGTTAAACACACGTTTGGTCATTAGGAGTGATCCCTCTTCCCCGTTCACCTGTGTGTTCAAAACAAACATAACACAGTTAACAATCAATGCGAGTTGATTATCACTGGTAAAACTATCACTTATTTCGACACTACTAATTTGTTTACCAACGTAGAATGTCAGGGAGCCAGGACAGATTCCACAGTCATTTTGTCAGAGTTCTATCTAAACACACTTATAAGGCTTCGTTATTTCCCAAAAGCTGATTATTCCTATTCACCAAAATTATCAATTGAGCATTTGTATTATTACAATAGCTGCATATTTTACTCATCAGATGCTTCCAATAAATCAGACATAAGTCATTTTCACAGTTTAGTTTCTTTCGTTTGGGCGCTAACAAATCACAACGAACAACTGTGGAATTGGTCCTCACTCTCTGTTCAATTTCATTAGTATAAAGATAGGATAAGATAAGATGGTGTTTATTTGAGAGAGAGAGAGAGAGAGAGAGAGAGAGAGAGAGAGAGAGAGAGAGAGAGAGAGAGAGAGAGAGAGAGAGAGAATTACAGTTGACTTTAAACATTTTATTACGAGAGAGAAAGTATTTAGCAATGAAGGAATTTTACTATGCATGTAATACATTGTAACTTGACTTACAAATAAAATACGAAATCAAAGGGGATCTCAAATGATGCTTACCAAAATATGATGGACAAAGAAAAAAACCTATCTGCCCGATCTTAGTTGGTAGAAAAACAAGATAATAATGGTGGCAACGAGACGTGAACTCTGTTAGAACGGCTGAGCAATGTTGCATGCAAAACATGATAACCATTAAGAAGAAATATTCACTGTTGAGGCTACGAACAACTTTACCTTAGCTTCACCTACTCATTGTGTAATATAGGTTCTAAATATCCATATCAGCATTCTTCAACCACTCTGCCTATGAGCTCATGACTCATTGGCCTCGTACGAGCATAGTTGTTTCCCGAAACTTCAACCCTACAGTCCACATTCCTTCCACAACTACACAGCGCCATCTACGGAATGAACTTTGAGGCAGAGTCATGTTAACTACAGAGGGAGAGTGTTGACGATCCGTATAATTTTCGAGCAAACACTCACACACACACACAACTTCCACATCTACGATATCTCAATACAGGGTGGCCCTGTCGGAACTGTAACAGATTGTACTTCTTTTCCTTTTCCTGTAAGGTCTTTATTTTTATATTTCTCGTATTCCTAATTATGTTTGTCTTTTAAGTACCCTCCTCTGCTGACTTACTTTTATTTGGCATTTTCAGTTTAGGACCTTCAAAGTTACCCCCAGGGCAGTAAATGCTCATGCCTATGTCAACGCCTGCTTCAGAATGGAGGTGGATATTGAGAATGATTACAAAGTCACTAGCAAACCTATCATTCTCTTTGGTGGCATCAATCCATCCTTTGTGAGTATTTTTTAAGGTTATATGACAGCTTCACTAACAGATGTGTTTGGTATTTCAACTCGTAAACAGTTTCCGTACAAGTGTGTGCTGCAGAATCTATAAACTTATACTTACAATCTTTTCTACAGATTCATGCAGCCAACACAGAAGAGTTTTTAATTGGTAGGAAGCTGAATGATAATGCAACAATAGTTGAGGCGGCTAAAATCTTGGGGAGTGAAGTGAAACCTGATAACCACCCACAAGATGCTTCACCAAAATACCGTGCACAACTTGCTCAGGCTTTGCTCTTCAAGGTCAGGATGTGTAGTGGTTATTATTTATTCATATGCAGTACTGTACCTTATTAAGAGTAACTTTAACCTATACTCAGGAAGGCTATACAATATTCTAAAATGATCTATTTGTCCCTTCAGCTTCTCATTTCAGTAAAGATTGACAATAAGTATCATATTATATGGGTAATTTAGCCAATGTAAGAACATTTCTTTAAAAACTGAAAATAAAATACACAATGCAATGTTTTGCTTCATTTAATGACAAGTGTATCGTATGAAAATTGATGCATTTGAACAAACATTTTGTTGATTAATTTCCTTCACTCTCATTTTTTTTATCCGGCAATTGTTAGAGAATAGCGGACATACAGAATATCTGGTCCATGCCCAACATTTTTTTTTTTTCATTTTCACACATATTTTGTATGCATAGTATTCTCTCATATCTTATGCCTGCCAATATGTCGGATCACTACAAATGTATCAGATACTGTATACGCCTAGCTACTGTGCAGACTTCAATTGCATGTGCTGGCCTCTTAAAACTTGAAGCCGGTATAAACTTATGTTTTGTCCTCTGAGAAATTCTGTGCCCATAATGTTGTATATACATTCTAGTCTCATAATCAGATAGTTTGTAACACATGGAGAACATTTTAATAATTATGATGTTCAGTATTTTATCTACCATCTAACTGGAGATTGAATACTGAATTCTGAATACTGAATGGCAGAACAGAGTGGAAGAGTATGTAAAGGAGAGAAACGTAAGGTTCAGAGGAGGGCTTGACCAAGTAAGGAGGGAGTTTTGGAACAGGGAAAGCTGGAGACACTTCTGCCGTGGTCACTCATTGAGGGGGGAGGAGTTCCCGGAGGGAACGAGGCATCAGACCTATAGATAGATAGGTATTCAGTATTTTAAACTGTAGAGTATTTAACTGTGTAGTATTCCTTACAGGCAGTAATAGGTTTCTTGGATAAAGTAGTGGGGGTTCGTGTTCGTTCAGCTGGACCCATCATAGAGCGCCCCCTGTCCAGTGGAAAACAATCGTTTGATATGAAAAAGGAGATATGGCCCGTAGGAGAACCAATTCCCAAGTTGGAGTCTGCGACCCAGATCTCAGGTTCGTAAGGCTAAAAAATATAATTCATACTTAAATTAATTACTTCATATGATATAGGAGTCTGATAATGAGGTAACGGTATTCAGATTATTAATTATGGATGACTGCTCATATCTTAAATATAAAGTAGACAGCTCCTCATTGGAAGGGACAGTACTGTACTGAGGCCAAAGTGTTGGGTCCATTGAGAATTGCCCAAGACCAGCATTTGTGAGAGAAAGAAGTTACACACAGTTTCTGGCCAAGGGTTTATGATATTGTATTTTCTATGTGGGAAGCTTGCTCACATTTCTTATATAGCATGACAATATTTTGTATGATTAATTGGAGTTGCTGGATTATTATTTTTCTAATAATTATTGGCTGTAGGTTACATTTATGTCCAGCTCTTATACTTAGGGTAATAGGCTAGCCACTTATAGTTAAGCCCCTTCCACACGAGAGGCATAAGACGATGGGCAGACACTGTGACCAATTATGTGGGTGGGGGATGGGCACAAGTGGCCAATGGATGCTGGGGACTGTTTGAACTGGTAACAATGGTTGCATCTCGTGTGTAGAAGGCCCCCCCAACGGGAACCGCCTTGACGGGGGGGGGGGGGGGGGCTTGTGTGTCTCTGAGACCTGGCGAGCTAGACTAGAGGGAGTTCTGGCCCCTGCTCTGCCCCGATTTCGGGGAGAGAGGGTTTCCCATGCTTGGAAGGTTGCTAGTGAGAGACCAGACTAAATGGTTCCCATCTTTCAGTTCTTCAACTGTCCCTCTTTTCTTTTTATTTCCTTCCTGTTTGCTGTCACACCTCTCTATCACCTGTTTTCTGGCGCTATAGGACCTCGATGTTGCGGCGCCTAATATCCATCAATAATAACAATAATTCGTGTGGAAGGGGTTTATAACTTTATACAGCACACTCATTCATATGAAGTTTTATACATGTATGAAGCTATTGGCCGTATTTATTCCACGCAGGTGAGGCAACGTACCTGGATGATGTACCGTACCTTCCAAATGAATTACACGCTGCTCTGGTTCTCACAACACAAGCTAATGCTAAGATCAAGTTTGTGGATGCCACAGAAGCATTGGTAAATATTTGTTCTTGATTTTGTTACGACTAACTAAGAGTTTGGCAGTTCCCCTGCGAGTCCTGTATAATATATTTTTAGTTTTCTTCATAACCCTTTACATCTTTCAAAATGTCTTAATAAATATTAACTTGGGTTAATATGGTATATTTTATCCCAGTTTTGTAGATTCTTGACCCAGAAACTTGGGAAAAGGAAACTTGAACTTGTAACTAAATTATTGTACTTCATCTACAAGTCCAATCTATAGTATAATGTATTTTGAAACGACCACTGCTATGAATATACTGTATAAAATTATATATTAATTACTTAAAATAGTTAATAAAGTCATTTTTGTTGTTAGAAAATGAATGGTGTTGTAAACTTTGTGGATGCCAGCGACATCCCTGGGCAAAACAGCTTTGTGGTGGAAGCAGGACCTTATCCAGATCCAGTGAGTATACGAGTTTGGTGAAGAATTCGTAGACGATATGAGATAGTCTAGGGGAAGAAGTGAAGTTAAGGTGGTAATTCTTTTTTGCTACATTGAAGTGCCTTGATTCCTCCAAAGTATTGCTAGGAAACAGGACCAGAAGAGCTAAAATAATGGCGTTTTGTTGCTTGGAATAGTTTGGAGGATTCAGTTGCTCCAGATTTACCAACACAAAACTTCCCCCTTAATTAAGCTGTGTTGGAGAGTAGATATATATATAGACCTTTTTCTGATTAATAGTCCAGTACCCCACAATTATTAATATAAAGCCTGTTTAGTGAATTATTCTTTTAAGGAGCATAAATGAGAATGCAGGCCACAGCTGATGAATCTCCACTTTTCCTTGCCACAATTAATTAAGGGGGAGTGGGAGTAGGGGACAGGCTTGGGGGGTGCGGGAATAGGGGGACAGGCTTAGGGTGGGTACAAAGCCTGTCACCCTATCCCCAACATGCATCCCCCTAACTCCCCCCCCCCTCCCAAGCCTGTCACCCTACTCCCACCCCCCCTAACCCCCCCAAGCCTGTCCTCCTACTCCCACACCCCCTAACCCCCCCCCAAGCCTGTCCCCCTACTCCCACCCCCCCTAACCCCCCCAAGCCTGTCCCCCTACTCCCACACACCCTAACCCCCCCAAGCCTGTCCCCCTACTCCCACACCACCTTAAGCCCTCAAATCCCTCCTATAAACCGTCATATATAGGATTTCTCCAGATTCGTGAAAGCAGCGTATTGTACTATGCAACCTTTTATCCTTACTTCTATATATCTCAACTGTTAATTTGATTTTAATACACTTTTCTTCCTTGTTTTTATTTTTAATCTTCAATTACACCAGACGATTTTACCCTTCACCATCCATCAACTCCACACACAATTTTTACTGGTTTCCCACACACTCAAACCCTAGAAGTTTATTTCACTTACTAGATGGATATTTAGAATTTTCCACTTTCTGTCTCTATAAATTGTACTGTATTCACCTTGCCTCATCATTTACCCTGTTTGGATTAACCTCCTCATAACAATATTTTGGACCTCTTTTATCGGTAGGCTAAAGTAAAATAGATATTATATGATATTCTTTACCTCCACACAGGTGTTTGTTGAGGAACGATGTTTGTATGCTGGACAACCTGTAGGTCTGGTGGTGGCGGAAGATCGAAATGCAGCCATTCGTGCCGCCAAATTGGTGAAGGTGGAGTATGAAGACATTCAGAGGCCAATTCTCACCATTAAGGAGGCCATAAAATCAGGCAGGGTGAAAGTTGGACAGAATGTTGAGAGCTTTAAGGCTGGAACTTCAAGTCAAGGAGATGTTGAAGGTGTGTTGAGAAAGTTAGGTATTATTACAAAAGTAGTGTGTTTTTTGGCTAAGACCATGCACGCTGTGCTACCACATCCGGCTATGTCCCGGGAATTTGCTTTGGTCACTTTATGATACCATAGATGATAATAATAAATGTCTTAGAATGGTCCAAAATAGTGGGTAATGATACTAAAATATGCAATATAGTGAATACACTACTTCTGTAAATTTACCAAAATTTATTAAGAAATTGGATTGGTAAGATAGTCCCAGTTAGATGCCTGTAAAGTATTATTAAGTGCCAGAAATGCAAAAGAAGTCCTCAATTACAGGAGACAAAGTTAAGAATGTTTATTATCATTTTCTAGACAGTCATCCATAGCATGTAGTGTCTTCCTTATCAGTTGAGTTAGTTCAGTTGTCCCTGTATATGGTCTCTTGCATTCTTGTCCACCCTCATTATTTGTCCAGTTCCTTTAATTTAGGGGGAAATTTTGCGTTGGTAAATCTGGAGCAACTAATTCCCCCCAAACTATTCCAAGCAACAGAACACCATTATTT
This sequence comes from Petrolisthes manimaculis, assembly GCA_034508575.1. NCBI lineage: Eukaryota > Metazoa > Arthropoda > Malacostraca > Decapoda > Porcellanidae > Petrolisthes > Petrolisthes manimaculis. The sequence continues at coordinate 1,435,073 of JAWZYT010000298.1, read as the reverse complement.
TTGTTCATCGGCTGGTCCTGTTTCCTGGCATATTGTACTTTGGAGGAATCAAAACACTCCAATGTAACAAAACTGAATTATTCCCTTAATGCAGAATACTACTGTAATCCATTTTTCCCTCTTACTATGACTTTTACTTCTTTAAAGGGGTGCGGGAATATGGGGACAGGCTTGGGGTGGGGGGTTTAGGGGGGTGCGGAAACTGGGGGACAGGCTTGGGGGTGTGGAATAGGGGGACAGGCTTGAATTGAGTAGAAAGCCTGTCCCCTATTCCCCCCTAACTTCCCCCCCCAAGCCTGTCCCCCTACTTCTGCACTCACCAAATCCCTCCCAAGCCTGTCCCCTACTCCTGCACCCCTTAAACCCCCACCCCAAGCCTGTCCCCCTATTCCCGGATCCCCTTAAGTGCAGTTTGAACAAAATATTATAATTAATATTGGGTATCTTAAACACATGATGTACAGACAGCAGCAAATGTCTTGTCGCCATAGCTGCCAAGTCATAAATTAAGTATGGTAATATAAGCTTTATAGGCTCGGTAACTAAAAAAAGAAGGGAGATTTATTCATTTTCCCCGAGGATAGTGTAATTCTGTGTTGTTGAATGTATTTGTTCGATGATTATATAGCCTTTATAATATCCTTCAAAAAGTGCTGAGGGGGGCGACAGGACATTTGCCGCCGACTGTACACTCGTGATACGTAATCCCTGACCAGAGACGAACGGCAGGCACAACACACACACATCCTGTATTCGAACTCAGCCCCTATATGTGTACTGGGTGGGGAAATTAACAATACTAGGCCAGAAATTATGTATCACGAGTGTACTTCACAGGTGAAATCATTGTTATTATTATAATGGACACCTTGCCTTTTTTTTCTCACATTATTCAATATAGAAAAAGTAATAACAACCAATATCTCAACAATATTTCAAAATTATGTACAATAGTGCCTTCCTTATCATCCATGATTCATTGTTTCAGTTGCTCTTTAGCCACTTCATATCCAAATAAGGGACTTTGTCTCTTCAAGTGTTTTGGTAATAAGGTCATCTATGTATTAGTATAATTATGCATGTATTAAGTGGTCCTAATACTTTTACTAAGGTCTTTTTTAAACCTCATTTCTAAGTGGAAACTTTCACAATTCTTCTCATAATACTTATCAACACCATATCTATTTCTTAACTACATGTAGGCAACATACAAGTTAGGTTAATTTAATCAATATATATCATATATATTTCCCTCTTCAAAGTTAAAATTGAAGGTGCATGGTTTCAGTTTCTGGTATTTGTCTCTGATGAGATACTCTCCTGAACGTCAGCCTGGCAAGCCCAACTCCCCACCATGGTGCCCAGCCATGGCAGTAACCCCAGAGTTAACAGTTTTAAACTCTCGGGTCATTATTATGATACTCTTAAACGTATTTGTATTAAAAAAGAATGTAATGTTATATCTAGGAATTTCACTCCTCAGAAGCAATGAAGACTGTACCACATAAGGTTAGGGGTGAATTGTCACAAGGAACCCAGTATCACTTTCACATGGAAGCTCTTGCTGCCAGAGTTATCCCTACAGAAGAAGGATATGATGTTTTCTCCACATCCCAGTGGATCACTGAGACACAATCTGCAACAGCACAGGTCCTCAATGTTCCTGCTAACAGGTGTGCAATATATAGGCTACAGCAGCACTTTTTTGCAGGGATGATGCTTAGATAACAGTACAGTACTCGCATGCAGAATATGAAAAGTTTTTGTTGTTTCATGGTATCCATAGTTGTTAAGTGAATGATAATGATGCTTTCACACCTAACACCTGAAGATATTATTGCTGTTGAGTCTCTATTATATGACTACACATTGTATTATTTTCGTGAAAAGAAAGTAATCATTAATGATTTTGCAATATATTGATTTATTATTGAAAACTGAGTTGGGATAATGTCCACTTAGCTTGGAATGGTAACTTGTTGCAGCATCAATGTGTCAGTGCGACGGTTGGGTGGGGCTTATGGGTCGAAAATTAGCCGTCAGAATTTGGTATCGACAGCAGCAGCAGTGGCAGCCAGGAAAATACAGCGACCAGTGCGACTTGTAGTTGACCTTAACACTAATATGACATGTGCAGGTTGGAGGGAACCGTACTACTCCAAATATGAGGTGTGTACAGTATAGAAAAAATACCTTAAGTATAATTTTCTTTCACTATAACAAAAGGATATAAGGTAATATTGCCTACATTCATTATTATTATTCCGTGTCGTCAGCAACACATACGTAATGTCTCCTTCAATATCTTATTCCCCTTTTACTAATGCCAAAATTAAGAATAGAGTCATGATGAAAGGGTTTGCTTATAACAACAACGTGAGGTCATCCTCTTATTAGTTGTGTTGTTGTTGTTGAAGTTCCTCAAGCTGTCTGGCCGAGCAGCCCCGAGCTCCTGAGGAAGGCCATGGCCTGAACCGGGCTTTCCCACAGTGCCCTCAGAGAGTGTATGTTGTGTTGTTGGCGAGTGTGGTTGTGTGTATTGCAGTCTTCAATAATGTGTTTAATAGTATGGGGTGCTGTGTTGCATCCGGGACAGGCATCCGCAGTGGCTTCATACAGCCTCTTCTGATATGTCAGAAGGGCCGGGTGGTGGCCACATCGCAGCCTGGCCAGGTGGACTCTGTCCTCACGGGGAAGGGAGGATTCAGATGAATGGATGTCAGGAGGTCGTGCATGCAGCTGTGAGTTGTTAGCTCCGGCCTAAGCCGAGAGCTCTAGGTTTTATCGTAATTATTGTTCTTGTACTTGTTCTTGTTCTTCTTCTTGGGGCGACCACTTCTTAAAAGGGGTTCAACTGACTCACTCACTCACTCACTCTCTTCCTCCCATCCATTGAATCATTTATTATTTCTTCTTGGGGTGACCACTTCTTAAAAGGGGTTCAACCAATATTTAAGAGGTTCAACCGAGAGGGGGTTCAACTGAGGGGTTCACCCTCAATAAAAAGGGTTCATTTTCAAAATTTCAATATAACCATCTGAATACGAAAATCCAGATAAAACATAATTAATATTTTTGAGACCTTTACATATGGATATTTTATTATTTCACTTGAATCATTAAGAGCCGGAGCTTTTGAAGGGTTTTCCTTCATGTTCTTGTTTTTTAGTGTTTGGATGGACTGATGAGTGATTTGAGTATGGATGTGTTTTTGGAGATTGGTTTGGGGTGGGCATGGTGTAAGAGATGATAGTATTTGTGTATGGTATCGTGTGCTAGGTGTTGTTTTGATGTTTCTTGGCATGTGTGGGTGTTGTGCCATGTAGTGTAGTGAATGTTGTGGGTTTGTGGAGGCTGCAGCAAGTGTTTGTGTGCCTCTCATGTCAAGATGATCCTTGATTTTGAGGACTTTGGTTTAATGGTGTAAGTGGTCTGTAGGTGTGGTAGCTGTGCAGCCTGTGATTGTCTTTAGGGATCTGTTCTGTATGGTCTGTAGGGTGTTGTGATGAGTCTCAGCGAGGTTTGAAGCCCAGGCAGGGCTTGCATAGTCCATCACTATCGAATATATTGTTTGTATACTGTGATTGTAGATTTTTTGTTATGTCCAAATATTGTGCTGGCAAGTGATCTGAGTGCTTTAAGTCTGTTCATGCATTTGTTTTTGATGGTCGTGATGTGTTGTTTGAATGTCATGGAGGTATTGTATGTTATGCCAAGTATTTTGGGTGTGTGTGGTATAGGTGTGTTGTTTATGGTGAGGTGTGGTGTGTTGCGGTGTTCTGCATTCCTGTTGGTGAGAAAGGTGACAGTTGACTTGGTGGGTGCTATTTTAAGTCTATTAGTGGTGAACCAGGTATTAAGTGTGTTGAGGTAGGGCTGGAGGATGAAAGTGGCTGTGTCTGCATTTCTGTGTGTACATGTGAGTGATATGTCGTCTGCGTAGGAGGCTACGTGTATTTGTGGTGCCTGGGGTGTTGGTATGTCATGCATGTATAAGTTGAAAAGGGTGGGTGAAAGTACAGATCCTTGAGGGACACCATTGGTGAAGTTTTTAATGTTAGATGTCTGACCAGCAAATGTAACATGGGCTATTCTACCTCCCAAAAAGTTGGCCAGCCATCTTTTGGTGTTGTTATGCATGTTTGTGTTGTATATTTTGTTTGTGAGGTTGTGGCAGGGGATGGCATCAAATGCTTTACTGATGTTTAGTGTAACTAAGAGTGTTCTGTGTGGGGGCCTATCTGAGTTGATGCCAACAAAAATTCTTTGTGTGAGGTCTGTAAGAAGGGTGTTAGTTGAGTGTAGTGGTCTGAAGCCGTGTTGTGAAGATGCAAGGGGGATGTGTGGTGTAATTAGTTTAATTATGAGGCGGTCGGTGATTTTAGAAGGGGTGCAAAGGAGGGTGATGGGACGATGAGAAGAGGGTAGTGTGGTTTTTTTGTTGGGTTTAGGGATGATGATGATGTTTCCGTATTTCCAGATGTTGGGTAATGTGTTGTGTAAGTAGCTGTAGTTTGCTATGTTGGTGAGTGCTTCTTTGCCTTGTGGTCCAAGGTGTTTGAGGTGTATGTTACTGATGTTGTTAGGGCCACAGGCAGGTGAGTGTTTTATGTTGTGAATGATGTGGTTTGTCTGATGAATTGTGAATGGTGCATAGTCTTGGTCAGTGGGAAAAAGTCTCTTGCATCTAATGATTTTTCTATCTTCAGGATGAGATTGAAGGTGGCTGACATGAGAAAAATGTTGGATGAGTGTGTTTGTTTGTTGTTTGTTAGAGGGTATAGTGTCTGTTGTTGTGATGGCTGCATGTGATTGTGTAGTGTTGCTGTTGGACAGTGTAATGCTGTTTAGTGTTTTGTAGAGTTTGCTGGTGTTTGTTTTGTGATCAAGTGTATATGGACAAAACTTTGCCATTTAAATGTTTTCTGTTCTTCAATGTTGTTGTTTATTTGTGTATTTAGTGCTTGTATTTGGTTTGTTGTGTGATGTGTATGAGGGGTTGGGGATGTGTGATTAAGAGTGTCTCGTTGTTTGATGAGGTCTTGAATTTCTGTTGTGAAGTTGGGGTTGTGTTTTCTTCTGTTACCTCTAGGGATGTGCTGCTTGTCTGCGTTTTGTATAATTGTATTGAATGTTTTGACAGTTGTGTTAATGTTGTGATGGGTGTACTGTTCAGTGTTTCGAAGTGTTATTCTGTTTCATTTGTGAAAGCTTCCCAGTTGGCACTTTCCCAGTTGTGTTGAATCTGCCAGTAAGTATTTACAGGAGATACCATCAAACTTATTGGCAGAATTCATATTTTGCACCCATCTAGATTGGTAAAAAAACCATTTGATATAATAATCATTTTATGCACTACAACAGTTTTTTTAATGCCATCTTCCCTTCTGGTCTCAACTTTTTATGATTGGTTTCATTCTTAAGGAGAAATATCGTGCAACTTTGTATGAGCCTTATTTAACTTCCTTAAGACATCTTTCCAGTAGGTCTGATTTAGAGTGTCTGTTCTAGCTAGTTGCTTTATTCTAATGAAATTTTGAAGTATCTCATTACATGTCTTTCTTGGCTTTGCCCTCCATACCCTGTCGTCAGCTTGAATATTCATGACATTCCTCAATTCATATATTCCAGAGTTATTTATGAATTGCACTCTCCACTATTCTAAAATTAATACTTTACTGTATAGAGTATAGGCCTGTATAACATTATTTGCTGTTTACTTAATATAATACAGTATATTCATGAGGTTCTGTACTCATAAAATGCTGTTTTACTTTTCAGGTTGGATTTGATGATTCAGGTAAACTGTTGGCCCTAAAGGTAGAACTGTACAGTGATGTGGGACATGTACCTAATGAACCCTCAGTAGGTATTCTTGTCAATGTGCTGCAGAATGTATACTACATCCCAAACTTGGATGTCACTCCACATATTGTTACTACAGATACTGCAGCAAACACCTGGTGCAGAAGTCCAGGTTAGAAAATGTTCACTATTTTGTTATTTTCTATAAAGCAGTACACAAAGAGTAGTCCAACATACTCTAAAAAAAACATTAAAGTCCTATTTTCATCATACAAACAGACACAGTACATTTGTGATGCATAATCCCTGACCAGAGACGAACTACAGGCAGAACACACACTACACCCTGCATTCGAACTCAGCCTCTATGTGTTCACTGAGTGGGGAAATGAGCAATACCATGCCATTTTGTAGGGTATTTATTCATACATAATGATACCATAACCTGTAATAATATGATACCGTAACCTGTAATAATATCCAAATTAGTTGTTCATTAGTGTCAAGAAAGGTGCTTATCTTGATTCAAATATTAGGTAAACCAGATAAGGTTTGGTATATCGTCCATATTTTCACATGGTCGATAGAGAAACTAGACATAAATGAGAATACTACTTATACTGATACTATTGGCATATCTGCATTATGCTATGGCAAAGCAATATACAGTTCGCAGACGTGTTAATTGATTCTTTCGTGTTCGAGATTTTGTTCGTTGGCGTTACAATGGAGTGTTAGGGTTGTAGTGGTGATGGACTGTAATATATCTTTCACTGGACATATGTAAATTATTTACTGATTTTAAAACCAGTAAATTGTTATAGTTATGGTTGTTTATATATTTTTACTGCCTTTATATGAATTTGTTATCTCGATAAAGTCACATTAACGCATTATTGTAGATTAGCTCCTTCTGGTGTGGTATAGATGGTATTGGTAATTCAAGTAAATGTTTAACATAAATATTAACATCAATACGTGAGTGATATCACGGCTAACCAGCAACTTTCTTAATGGGGCTGGGTTGGGGTTGGGGGTGGGGTGAAGGTGGAGAGGGTGTGTGTAGACTGTAGAGTGTAGAGGGTGTGGGTGAGGGTTGGAGGGAGGGGTTGTTCGATTCCCAGCTCTCCTCTGGCCATGGCTCCAGCCAAGAGGGGGGATACCGACTGGTGCACGCGACTGTACATGCGGTACACTTTCTGAGAATAATTATTTTAAAAATATGGATAATCTACATATACAAACATGTACTGTACAGTCGGCTGCAAATGTCATGTTGCTACATCTGCAAAGTCATGAAGTAAGTGTGGAAATATAAGCTTTGAGGGTTCGTAAACTGGTAAAATAGAGAATAATATTAATTTCCCTAATGAATATCGTATTTCTGTATGGTAAATGTGTTTATTCGATGATTAACCTTTATGTTATCTTTGAAAACGTGCCGAGTTAGGCGATACAACTATTGCTGCTGACTGTACCATGTCCATTATGGAAACTCAACTGGCAATCTTTCACCCTTCCTTTCTAATTGGCATGTCATAAGCTATTGATCAGGTCTGGGTTCCCATAATTATTTATCTGGAGTGGTGTTGCATTTTGTGATTAATACAAGTCTGTGGATATATAGTGATTGTAGTACACTCGTGATACATAATTTCTGACCAGAGTGTGAGGAGCAGAAAGCTTCGAATCGCCTGGTATTATTCATTTCCCCACCCAGTACACCTATAGAGGCTGAGTTCGAATGCAGGGTATGTATGTGTGGTGCCTGTCGTTCGTCTCTGGTCAGAAATTACGTATCACGAGTGTACAGTAGACATTCTTGGCAATGTTACATGTTATGACAGCCCTCCCCATGGCCTACCACTACCAGTAGCAGCTCACCATCTAACCTGCTTGACTTACATGTGGGTAAAATCTTTGTCATTTCTTTAGGTCACGTCAATGCTGTGGCCACAATAGAGAATGTAATTGAACATGTGGCTAGTTACCTGAGGAAGGACAAGCTGGAGATTCGAATGCTCAACATGGTACCGGCCAATGTGCCTCGCCTTTATTGTCCAGCAGTTGAACGTAATGTGGTGAAGGAGGACATCATACCACTTCTCAAAGTTAAGGCAGCATACCATGAACGCATGATAGAGGTGGAGCAGTATAATCAAGTAAGTTAATATAGTTTAGATAGATGGGAATGACAGCCTTGTCCAGGGAGACTGTTGTCGGGAGACTAAAAAAAAAAAATTGTTTGGATTCACATGTCTCTTATTTTTCAAGTAAGATCATTTTAACAGAGATTTGCTCCAACAAAAATGATCTTACTTCATTCATCAGTTCCCCCTTAACGGGAACTGCCTTGACGTGGTGGAGGGGCTTGCGTGTTTCTGAGACCTGGCGAGCCTCGAGTTCGGGGAAAGAGGGTTTCCCATGCTAGGAAGGTCGCTAGTGAGAGACCAGACTATATGGTTTCCATCTTTCAGTTCTTCAACTATCCCTCTTAACTTTTTATTTCCTTCCTGCTTGCTGTCACACCTCTCTATCACCTTTTTCTGGCGCTATAGAACCTCCATGTTGCGGCGCCTAATATCCATCAATCAATCAATCAATCATTCATCAGTTCCTTTTTTCTTTTACCCTGACAGTGAATACATCACAATGGTGTAAAATTTTAAGGGGGTAGTACAGTATTAGTAAATTTGAAGTAACCGATTCCTCCAACGTATTCCAAGCAACAGGACACCATTATTTTTGTTCATCTGGTCCTGTTTCCTGACATACTTTGGAGGAATCAAGTTAGTCCAGTATATATATCAATAGTGTACTATCCCCTTAAGAACCCTGTGATGTAGTTAGACAATTGGAGGTATAAATGAGTCCTTCAAATATTGCCACGAAACACCATCTATAGGGAAGGAGCTTGTTTCATGACATGGTCAGGACGAATTTGTAAACTCCAAAAACCTTACCAAATTTTGCATAAGCTGAAACATTAAGTAAGGTAAACTCTAATAAAGTAAAATAGGTTGTGCAACAAATTACTTTACTGTAATGGCTATAATTGATTTCTTATTTTGGATTATCTGGTTTATTTAATTTCAGATTAGAAAGATATTAATGTATTGGTAATGCCTCTCGCTGTTGTAGGATGTAATATATTTATTTTGTAATATTGTTATATACATGTACTATTGTGGACTCAGTCAGAAGAGGGGCGCGATATTATTGTCCACGACTGTACGTATTTACATATCTCAATGTGTCACTTTATTATAATAAAAAGTAATTTACCATATTGGGTCTTGTTGCCACGTACAGGACAATCGGTGGAAGAAACGAGGTTTATCAATACTGCCAGCAAGGTATACATATATATACCTTCCTGAATGGGCATATAGAGTACAAGTCACCATATACCAACATGATGGTACTGTAGCCATCTCACATGGTGGCGTTGAGATGGGCCAAGGCATCAACACCAAGGTGAGGTGGCATTTCCATTCATTTTGAAAACAAGTAAGCGCTGCATTAGTTTATTATGTATTGTATAATGATGTGAAGCATTATAAGATATGAGTGTCTTTGAGGGATGCTGTATCTCATAGTTTGACTGTATCAATGTTTGTTAGTAAAGATTTGGAAGTGATCAAATACTAAAGCTTTCATTGGACTCAAGCATTGTATTGTTGTGTATGTTAACAATACACCTGTTGTATACTGTGACTACAATAGAATATTAAAAGGTGGGAAAAAAAGAAACGAGTGTTGATGATACAGTATAGTATACCAAATGTCTTAAATGTTTTACTTGAGGGAGAGCTTGAGGGTTCTTGACACTGAGACTGTCAAATTGTTATTATCATGCATCAGTAAATTATAATTTATACAGTCGCGGACACTAATAATAATCCACATATAGGTAACTCAAACAAATTGCTATCTAAAGTTTTCACGTTTTTTTTTACTGTTTAGTTGTTTTGAATAGTCATTTATTGATTGTAGTGAAATAGAAGATGGTAGTTAACCTTTTATTAGAAAGTTTCTCAGCTTAGAATCAGAAGGAAGCTGTCAAACGTTTACAAGTCACCCCAATGTGGATGATTATTATTGTCCGCGACTGTACCTTTGATCTTGTCTGCATAAATAACTGTAATTTCTTAATGGTTTGGCAGGTAGCACAGGTGGCAGCCTATGTGTTGGGTGTGCCACTGAACCAGGTAAAAATCAAGGCCACAGAAACAATGATTGGGGCCAACTCCTATGTTACTGGAGCATTCTTAGGCTCAGACTTATGTACTCATGTAAGTATAAGGATAGCTGGTTGGAAATTAAGGTGTCATGTGTTTATATGCAGTTTGCTTAAGTCACCACTAATTTCTGCTCTGCATGTTACATGTAATAATTATTTAGTATTTGTTTTGTCTTGCACATTTTGGGGATTTGTTTTCAGTTTCACTAAAAGTATTGAACCATACATCCCAAAAATATGAACTTTATTTCTTCCAGTTTCAGGCATCTTTCTGATTTTTATCTTGGTAAGCATCTCAGATAGAATTGTTATAAACTTCATGTTGTATGCATATCCAGTTTTAAGGATTGCCACAGTTCATGAATGTAGTAAATATAGAAATGTAATACTTCCATGTTAGTAGCAATAGCTTGTGTTTGCATTCATGTAGGTCTTTCCTCTGATTAAAACACATTCAGAACACAATCATTTCAATACAGAAGTTCGATTCATCGGCAGCTTTGAATATTTTTCAATGATAGTCTTCCTAAAATGAAAGTTAAGTCTTTTAGTTGGCTATAAATGACTCCATTCATCATGTATTTTTTCCTATTAGAAGGGTCAAGTCATAAGTGAGCTGTATATGTCTTTATTTCCACAGGGGGTCAAAGTTGCTTGCACAGCCCTTCACCAGCGCCTTGAAGAGGTAAAGACGAGGATGAAAGCAGATACAAGGAAGGAACCAACTTGGCAGGAGCTGGTAAAAAAATGCCACTCTGATCATGTGGATCTAAGTGAGCAGTACTGGTAAGCTAGAGGGATGTACAGTGACGAACCAAAGTTTCGTTACTCCTTGGCTGACAGGAAGGCGAAGACAGTGTTAAAGATATGCTGAACGATCGAACAAACTGGTGTATCGAGTTGGCAACGAAACAGTGTGAGGTTCATTTTCACAAACCATAAACCGGAAGTCATGGAAATTAAAACTCATCCTGTCTCGTTACTAACCCCCATACACCAGTATGTCCGATCGTTTAGAATATATTCAATAACACTGTCTTCACTTTCCTGCCAGACAAGGGGGTAACGAAACTTTGGTTCGCGACTGTACAGTACTGTAACATTTAACTTGCATTTGTACTTTGAGGATATATTAAGATACCGGTATGTATAGCAATTTAGGACATCTAGGTGATTCTGAATTTTGCACACATATAACTTATAGTTTTATCTCATTTACTCTTCCCATCTGGTGTCATACCGCTGTGATGATGATAAAATATATGATATTACCATTTTATGAGACAATATATTTGTCGTAAATAATTCTTTATATCGTCACAACCCTTGCCACCTTCTCTTACACTCACAATTGCCAAACATGTAGTAATTGGTTGCTGCTTCATGATCATCAATAGTTCAAGAGGTGGGTAATGCGCAACATTCCATGAGGTATTGGGGCTGGCTTAGTACCTGAAATTTAGAAGACTAACAGAAATGTAATCAGCAAGTAAAGTTTAGGAGGAATAAAGGCAATTCCATGAGTGTCCTGACACCATAGCATAATTTTATCTCCTTGACATCAACCCATCTGAATCCTCCCTTCTCCGTGAGTCCACCTGGCCAGGTTGCGGTGTGGCCACCTCCCGGCCATTCTAAAATATCAAAAGAAATTGGATGGAACCATTGTGGATGCCTGTCCGATGTACACAAACTCACTCGCCAACAACACAACATCCATTCTCTGAGGGCACTGTGGGAAAGCCCAGTTCAGGCCATGGCCTTCCTATGGAGCTCGGGGCTGCTCGGCCAGACAGCTTGAGGAACAACAACAACATCAGCTCCTTGTTTACCCTAACAGTTTGGTAACAGTATAAACTGTATTCCACATTATTATTATGTTCTATAGACTGTATAAGTATGTTTTGTTACTCTTCCTAGGACAGCTGCCAAGGAACATCCACAAAGCTATGAAGTTTGGTCTGCATGCTGCCTGGAAATTGAGATAGACATCCTTACTGGAATGTATATGGTGAGTCGGTAAGATGTCTTATGTCGTGATTGTAACACAAGGTTTCGGTTCTTTTGATCTACCAGGAAATCCCCTGTGCTCCCAACCAAAAATCCTGCGCTATCTCAAAAAAAAAAAAAAATGAATTCGTGTTCATTGTCATCGACCTTCCTCAGGTGGCAGGGTATAGTGCAGAAAAAACTAATGTTCACAGATAAAAGACCAAGTGATTTATTATTTTGAGCACAATAAAATTTACATATAACAATAAAAAAATAATAATAATTACAATAACAAAGCTTTCTCTTAAACAAAAATAAAGATTTGATTAATACTGTACTTCCCCCTTAATTAATAATTAAAATTTACCCCAATGTATTTAATACAAGGAATTCAACTAATATCTTCCCCCTTACTCAACTCCAAACTTCATTAATATAAAACACAACTTCAATGTCACAAAATTTAAATTAGAACAATTAAATTAGTACAAACAACAAATAAATTAGAACACAGCCTTGCACCTTGACAAAAAACAAAAAACAAAAAAAACATAAAACTTAATTGGACTAGAGGCCAAAAATAAAATACAAAACAAAATATATATATATACCACCTGCAACACACCACTGGAGATCGATCTCCCAATTACTATACCACTCCCCCTCCTAATTGTGAATGAAGCTAGACCTCGCACTCACAATCACATATCTTATTAGTCAAGTTTCCAGCAGAGTGGTTTACAGGGTTATTCACCTGCCACACCTATGGCATTTCCAAACCAATACATTGGCCAACTAGGGTATTTACCAAATAACATTGCACAACTAGTAGCTTACCAAAAATAACACTGGCCAACTAGTGCTTTACCAAAAACAACACTGCACCAGTGGCATTACCAAATACCTATCCACAATATTGTGAGGTCATCTTCCCACTCCAGCAAACCTACCAGTCTATTATCATTAAAAACATTATTGACTCTAGCCCCAGGTGCACGGTATGTTCTAATTTGAACCCCATCTACTGTTAACCCACTTGGGATTTGACTATGGCCCACAATTGCCACTTTAAAGGGTTATTTTCAAGGGGAAAAAGTTACCAGATAGTGACAGACTCCTTAAGAGAAAACTGTTGCAAGGTTTTCCGAGAAACAGTAGAGATAGACTTGAAGTGTTTGTTGATGACAATATCCCCTTGCATAGATTCATTGGACACATAGAAAATGAGAGACTGTTACTGTTGCAGCAGCAAGCGTCTGTTAAGGCAGTACCAAACAAAATCATGACCGAAAGTTCTTCTTCGCTTAATCCAACTTCGTTGAATCCTTCAGAGAACCAAAGTGCAGGAAGTTCATTGAGTTCCACATCAGGGGAAAGTCTAGACGAACTAAACAGAAAACTCAATAAGTTATAACAACAAATAAGCCAGTTGACAACTCTTCGATCTTCTTCTCAGGTTCCTTATAGATCCGGAAAGTTCTGTGTGTTTTGTAAGACGGGAACTCATGACTTTGGAAAGTGTTGGTGCAGACCCCCAAAGGGTTGTTGTTTTGACTGCTTACGTGTTGGTTGTCATCGTGGAGATCCATCATGTTGGGTAAAGCTCAGTTACCAAATAACTTACCAAATAACAAATAATCCAGGTTGGAGACGTAATAATCCAGGAACACCGGGAATATACTGGTGGATCAAAAGAACCGAAACTCTGTCTTACTTGACGAGAGCAAGCAAGGGAATGTCACAAACAGATCAGTTCATTGATGGTTGGGTAATGGATTTGGATGGTTCCTATATAATAAGTTGCTGTACTTAGAGTCTAGTAAACTCTTATTTCCTCTTGCTACTGTTATTGTACAGATAAGCAGGTAAGCAGAATTTCCTAATTTTTCCTATTTTGGGAAATATTAGTAACAGTCAGGATGTGAATCTGGAACTTTTAGCAATTAATAACACAATTGTATTACTTCATACCTTTAAGAGTAAAGTACTGGTATCTTGAACATTTGAAAACTTTAAATAATGATTTGTGTAAGTCGATCAAGTTATTTATACACGTGATCACATGACACCTTCCAAGGAACTCGGAATTTCTTACCCTAGTAGTTCTCCTAACTCTTCTCAAACCTTCTAAGTACAGTCGGAAGCAAATGTCCTGTCGCCTCCTTCAGCGCTTTTTGAAGGATAACATAAACGCTAATAATCGAACAAGCACATTTGCCAATACAGAATTACACTATCCATGGATTTATTACCAAACTTTTCTTATTTATTTTATTTGAGTTTACGAGCCTGTGAAGCTTATATTTCTGTACTTACTTTATGACTAGGCCTATTTGGCGACAGGATATTTGTCACCGACTGTACATCCTTCTTTACTGCATTGCTCTCCCGGTCAATTTTCCTTATTCTTGCAACACCACAGAGTGACAACCTTTATGATAGAATGGATATCAACATTCTCTCATGCAATTCGCTTGTACAGTCACGGTACATAATCCTTGACCAGACTTCCCCTTATACTATACCCTGGTCAAGGACTATGAGTAGATTCCACAGTCGTTCGTAGTGGTTTGTAAGCACGCAAACGAAAGAATCTGGTATTAAATAACTTACGGCTGAAATATTTAATGAATTTGGTGAGTAAACTATGGAGTAAATAATTATCATTATCTAGCTGTTGGACAGATTTTGTGAATGTGGATACTCAGCTTTTGGAATATAATGAAGCCTTACAAGTGTGGTTGGGGTTGGACAGCTAATAAACAAATACGACTGTGGAATCGACCCTATGAATTTAGGGTGAAACTACTACACATCACTTTAAATCCAGAGAAGGTGCATGACTAATATGTTATTATAGTAACCATTGTAACTACTGTCTCATATTGATGACCTGGAATGGTAGAATGAAAACCAAGGCACAGAAAACTTGTTGTAATCTTGGGGGGTTGGGGCTTGGGAGGTGCGGGAATAGGGGGACAGGCTAGGGGTGGGTAGAAAGCCTGTCCTCTATTCTCGCACCCCCTAGCCCCCCCCCCCCCAAGCCTGTCCCCCAACTCCCACACACCCCAAGCCTGGCACATACTTCTGCACCCCTCTAACCCCCCCCCCCCCTAAGCCTGTCCTCCCTATTCCCGCACCCCCTAACCCTTTCCCCAGCCTGTCTCCCTACTCCCGCACCCCCATAATATCAAGTAATGAGTTAATTAGATGAATTATGATCATTAATGAACACAACCATCTTCAATATTATGGCCCCGTATATACAGTATTTCCTGCATTAGTGATGTGGGCAATACTTTAAGGGTTTGGGCGCCCCTTCGGCCCCAGCCATTAGCTTTTAGTTCTTCAACTGTCCCTCTTTTCTTTCTGTTTCCTTCCTGATTGCTGTCTCACATCTCTATCATCGTTTTCTGGCGCTATATGACCTCGCTGTTGTGGCACTTAATATCAATCAATCAGTCAATCAATTCAATGTTATGGTGATGATGATGATGATTGATGATTTTCAGATTCGACGTGCAGACATTATACAAGATTGTGGCCGTAGTATGAATCCATTCATAGATGTTGGACAAGTGGAGGGAGCTTTTCTTATGGGCATTGGCCTTTTTACTACGGAATTGGTAAAGTATGACCCAGCTACTGGCCAAAAACTGTCTAATGGCACATGGGTAAGTTTTGCATGTTAAAGTTTTGCTTCTACTTGATGAACAGTCGTGGTCAAATATAGTCATTCATATAGGGGTAACTCACGTAAGAGTTTGACAGCTTCCCTCTGTTCCTTAGCTAATAAACTTTCCAATAAATAGGTTAACTACCATCTTTTAATTTATTACAAGCAGGTACACACTACTTAAAGCAATAACATCATTTGTGAACGTGAAAACATTAGACAGTAAATTGTTTGAGATACCCATATGTGGATGATTATTATATAAGGGGAGGTGGCCGTGTGGTTAGTGTACTGGACTCGTAATCTAACATTCGGGAGATCGATTCCTCTCAGGTGA
Organism: Petrolisthes manimaculis; assembly: GCA_034508575.1. Lineage (NCBI taxonomy): Eukaryota > Metazoa > Arthropoda > Malacostraca > Decapoda > Porcellanidae > Petrolisthes > Petrolisthes manimaculis. The sequence goes on along the minus strand of JAWZYT010000298.1, from coordinate 1,419,020 downwards.
GGGCCTGAGAATATTTACTCTTTCTATCTGAGTTTCAGGCACTAACTATAAGGCCACCCAACACCCTCGCTGGTACAGTTACCTCCAAAAATTTCGAGACACTAGCAGGTAGTGTCTGAGGCAACTGTACTATAACAGCTGCAGTATTTGGGAATTACCCTCACATCCCTCTCTTTGTGGCTGGGTACCAGTTCTGAAGTTGTGATGTGCGTGTGTGTGAGAGAGAGAGTAGCAGTTCGGAGTTGTAACGTGTGTGTGTGAGAGAGTAGCAGTTGACCTGGTCCACGGTAACGGCTTGATGAAGCCTATGTCCAATGTTGGAACATTATAGGACCTATGTATATATAAACAGTAGTACTAATGAAGGGACTGTTATACAATAGTTTGAATGTCTAATTATGAAGAGATTAACTATTATTATATATTTTTGTACCGTTCAGAGCATTAACACTTAAATGCAAAACTTTCCAGACTGATTGTAATACAAAACATGCATGGGTGGCATATACCTAATTAATAAAATTGCATTTGTTCTAATTATCTATTAAATCTGACAACATGACTGGAAAAAGCGACTCATGTACTGACCTGACCCACCACAAATAATAATTTTAACTCAAAATGGAATGTGGTTTCGGTGACTTGAAAAAATAATAAAAAACACTTACTTTTTCGTGTTCCCTGAACAAAATAACTAACAGAAAATCTAATTGCTAGATATGAGAACTGAAACAGTTGTGATTTATACTAGAGTGCCCTGCCTTTCAATCAGGATTCACACAGCTATCCTCGGTCTCAATTATCAACCTAAATTGTCAGTAGCATGGTTTTACAAATAATGGGTGTTATATACCCTAATTAGCATATTCCTCATAAACTATAATGGAGGGAAACACACCGCTTCACACACTTCAAGTACATGATGGGTCAGGAAGGTACGTAAATAGACGCCTAGCACTGTGGAATCATTAGTCACAGTATGCATGGTAAGTAACATGTCGTGGGTGGCATACACCCGTGGTTTGCGTTTAAGGGTTAATTGGTAGTTGATGAAGTTTAGTTTGGTCGTGAGTATGATTTAAACCATTCCAAAAACATAAAACCAATTGGATTTAATAAGTAAATTTTATGAAATATTTTATTTATGGAAATATTGTATTTGTATTAATTATCTTAGTTAAATAAATTTGTCACTGTAGATTCAATATCATGACCCTGAGTGTCAAAACTCTTAACTGCTGAGCCACAATTGGTGTTGGAGTCTCTAAGAATAATTTACCTTGTAACTCGATACCCTTCGTCAATAAGACGTGTGTTCAGTTGAATAGATGTTTTAAAACTTGAAAATGATAGTAGTAACCACTAAATTAATCAAATATTTCCCCTCTCCTCTTAATTAACACACCCAGTACACTCGTGATACGTAATCCCTGACCAGAGACGAACTACAGGCACCACACATACCCTGCATTCAAACTCAGCCTCTATGGGTGGGGAAATGAGCAATATCAGGCGATTCGAAGGTTTCTGTTCCTCACACTCTGGTCAGAAATTATGTATCACGAGTGTACAGTACGTCTGGCCGTGGGCTTGCACTCTGAAGCAGCAGTTGTTGGCTGATGTAATATGAACATAAGGGGAAAGTCTTGGGTTGGTAATTTTGGAGCAACTAAAGCCTCCAATCTTTTCCAAGCAACAGGACACCATTATTTTTGCTCTTGTGGTCCTGTTTCCTGGCATACTTTGGAGGAATCGAGGAGCTCCAATGTAACAAAAGCGAATTACCCTCTTAAATTGTTGAGTGAGCAAGACATATAATAATTCCCAATGTAGAACTACAGTTTTTCAGAACTCATTTATTCCCAGAACCAAATCGTTATGGAATGCTCTTCCTCAAAACTGCTTTCCACCAGTTTTTAATCCTCGATCATTTAAATCCAGCTGTTACAGACACTATATGAAAGAAGGATGCCAATACGCACATGGACTTTGTTTTCATTGTTGTTATTTTTACTTCATTCTTTCTGATTCAATAAAAAAAATTGCTTGTCATGATTCCATATTATTAGTATGTATTAAAATTGAATATACCACAGGAATACAAGCCTCCAACTGCTCTGGACATGCCAGCTGATTTAAGAGTCACACTCCTACCAAATACCATGCAACCTAAAGGTGTTCTTGGTTCAAAAGGTAAGTTACTCCAAATTATTTTACTGCTGATTAAGAAAAGTGTCAAATTCATGTAGGGATAGTGGCAGATGGTAGATAGGAATTATCCTTACTTCCCTCCCTCCGTGCCAGTCTGTGGCTGGGTACCAATTCGGAAGTTGTGAATATATATATCTATACTAGCAGCGATACCCGACGTTGTCCGAGTGAAGATCCTACATGTGGTTTTGTCAATGAATTTCCTCTAATTATTTTTATGTTAATTTATTAAGAGGGTGGGAGGAGTCCATTATCCGGTGTGGTTGCTGGTCCCCCAGAGAAACCATGCCAGCTTTACAACCACATAAGTTATCCATGACGCAACTACAGCAGGTGACATTGTAACAGCCACGATTAAATAGCAAGGCCCGAGTGGCGAATTGGTAACAGCCAAAGCTTGGGCTGCAGAGGTACTGGGATCGACCCCCTCCCCAATTGGTCATTTTAAAACTTGTTTTTTCATTGTCCTTAGAATTAGTATTAAATTTAGGTGTTCAACATTTTGTGGTTTGAATTCATTTCTAAACTGGGCATGCAAGCCAAGCCTGCCTGCATCCTTGAGTCTTGAGACCATAGAGTCTATGTTGAGGAAGCCATAAATCTTTGGTTGTTGTAAGCTGATAATTCAAGAAACACATATCTAACAAAAATATAATTAGACCGAGTACATTCCCGGGACTACACCGGTGAGAATGGTGTATCATTTGTCAACAAAAATAAATAAAAAAATTGTACCCCCACTGGGGATTCGAACCTGGGATCTTTCGGTTAAGGCCAAATAACAGCCTTCGGCTTAGGCTACAGGGATACTGGGATCGAACCCACCCCCATTGATCATTTATTTTATTTTTTTCAGTGTCCTTAGATTTAATATTAAATTTAGGTGTTCAACATTTTGTGGTTTGAATTCATTCTTAAACTGGGCATGCAAGCCAGGCCTGCCTGCATCCTTGAGTCTTGAGACCATAGAGTCTATGTTGAGAAAGCCATAAATCTTTGGTTGTTTTAAGCTGATAATTCAAGAAACACATATCCACCAAAAATAAATTTTGACCAAGGACATTTCCGGGACTACACCGGTCAGAATGGTATATCATTTGTCAACAAATTTTGTTTTTTAATTGTACCGGGGATTCGAACCTGGTATCTTTCGGTTAAGGCCAAATAACAGCCTTCGGCTTAGGCTGCAGGGGTACTGGGATCGAACCCCCCAACCCCCCTATTGGTCATTTTAAAACTTTTATTTTTTGAGGCCGAGGACGATTCCCAGGATTCACAGCTCCAAATGGCGTATTATTTATTACTCTAGGTCAAACGATGTGGCCGCGCATAACGGCTAAACACACACGCACACACACACACACTGACAGACGGAGTGTATATATATATATATATATATATATATATATATATATATATATATATATATATATATATATATATATATGTATATATATATATATATATATATATATATATATATATATATATATATATATATATATATATATATATATATATATATATATATATACAAAGAAAGATGATTCTAAGGGGAATGGAAGGCTTTTTCTTATTAGGAAACTATATCAAAATAGTGAAAGCTATTATAGTGATTCTGTTATTGTGACTCCACCTCCTTAGGAGAGTTCCAGGAGGGAACTACTGTTCTTAGTTGTTGGTATATTTTGCAAGATGTATGATAAAATTGTGGAAAGGATATGGAGTTTACCAAGATAATTTGTTTTAAAAGGTATAAGCTTCTGTAATCTCAGGAACTAGTGTATTACAGGTAGCATGAACCAAGTTGTGAGGTTTCAACTCAAAATGTAATGTTTTTAATACTGTATCTGCGTAAACAAAATTCTTTAGGACAGTTATGGATGTAAGTGCAGCCACAATCAAATATCCACCGACACTTTCCTTCCATCGTGTAAATAAATTAGTATCATATCAAAATATAATCATATAACACCTTACGTCAACTCAACCCCCTCAATTATTATTATGAGATGCTGTAAAATCATACACGTGTTGTTGTTTATTACCAAGATATTTACGGTGATGGAAGGAAAGTGTCGGTGGATATTTGATGTGGCTGTACAATATACCTGAAGGAATTTATCATAAGAATTATACTTTACGTGCAGGCTTGACTCAGCATGGTGTTTTTATGATTTTCATAATGTGTCATTCCAATATAAACATCATAGTGCCTAACTACCAAGGTCATTTTTTTATATTAATTGCGCAGTGGAACGTCAATCAATTAGCAGGTAACAATACATACGGATAGGAGGAACCCATGAGAATCTAAATGACTACAACCACACATACACACACACACATCACGAAAACATAACAGAATGAAGCACAAGCATACAGACAAATATTTACATTATGACCTACATAACTAATGAATTAAAACCACCAAATCGAAGGTGGCTTACCAGAAGTTTCTCCAGAATCTGATTATCAATGTCATAATTATACACACTGGGTTTATGGTATGTATTGCACTCTTAGGGTGGATTCCACAGCGGTATTGGTTTGTTAGCTTCCCAACCAAACCACACTTGTAAGGCTTCATTATTTTAAGGTTGATTCCACAGTGGTATTGGTATGGTAGCTCCCAATTAACCACACTTGTAAGGCTTCATTATTTTCAAAAAGCCGAGTATCCACATTCACAAAATATATCCAACAGTTAAATAATGATAATCACTGCATAGTTCACAGCACTCACCAAATTCATTAAATAATAATTCGGCCATAAGTCATTTACACGGCTAATATTCTCTCGTTTGCGTGCTTTCAAACCAATCCCAACCACTGTGGAATCGACCTTTAGAAATGAATCCATGTACAGATGCCAAAAAAGGAATTGCGACAACTATTGATAGAACATTAAATATATTAATGTCCATAGTTGTTTGTAGGGATCATAAGTATGTATTACAGAAGGATACGTATATTTCCTTCTGTTATACATGCTTATAGTTCCTACAAATAGTTGTGGATATTACCATGGTTAAAGTTCCATCAAGATTTGTCGCAATTCCTTTTTTGGCAACTGTACAATAAATCCTTATTATTCGCTGGGTTTATGGGTGTGTAATTTACTAAGAGGGTTTACTGTACACACATTTATTACATACAGTCCAATAAGTAGTTATTGAAAGAATAAGCGTTTTGTAGCAGTGTTGCCAGATAGGCCCCGGTATTTTGCCCCAGTCATCTCCTGTACTTTACCATGGTTATTTCCCAGTAGTTTGCCCTGGTTAGGTCCCGGTAGTCTGATGGGGTCTAGGTTAGGTTAGGTAAGGTCAGGCTAATTTTAAAATACCCCATTTGAATATTCCCTATCTTGGAAATCGTGCATTTGCGGAGGAAATGCCTTAGACTAAAATAATCTTAGAATGGTCTAAATAAGTGTGTAATGAAGGTAGAAAAACAGTACGCAATAACGGTAATTCTTTCAATATTTACATACTTATGACATCAGGGCAAAACAAATGATTACCATTCCCTATTGTACTGGAAATTATGTTGATACATTTTCCCACCTATTTAATTAAGGTGATATGAGAAAGTATTGATATGGCATACTCACACATATACTCACACATATGGCATACACACATATATACTGTTTCTTTTTATGTAATAACAGCAACTGGAGAGCCACCATTCTGTCTTTCCTACTCGGTGGTGACTGCGCTGCGACACGCTATCACTGCCTTCCGTACTGAGAATGGTGATGACTCGTGGTTTGAGATGGGTGAGTTCTTACCCATTTATATCTCTACAGGATTGAGTGCAGCTCGTAATGACCGCGTATTCTGAGACCCAAACATCATATTTTTCTTTGAATGTATATATGTTTTAGACACATCACTTCTTCTGGTTATCTGTTCCATTCGGCTATTACTCTATTTGAAAAAAAAAAAAAAAATAAAAAAAAAATATATATATATATATATATATATATATATATATATATATATATATATATATATATATATATATATATATATATATATATATATATATATATATATATATATATATATATATATATATATATATATATATAATAGGCTCCCGCCGCGAGAGGGCTGTAAGCGCCACCCGAATAGTTTTGAGAAAAACGCGCTCAAAGTTTCCTTATGATTACACCATTGAAAACGGTCAGAAGGGGGATCTATTATATACCATTGGAATCGCCTATCCTTCTTCTTTTTGGCCATGTAATTTATATTCCTTAATATCAAGTTTTGTGCGTGTGGCGGCGTGTGGAAGACATGGTGGCAGAATTGGATGGGCGTGAAAGGCGTGAATGGGAGAAAAAGTGACGCTAGTCTGAAGCGGTGTATGTGTGCAGCTGCTTCCCCGCCAGCATTGTTAAACCAGTTCCTCAGAATTCCTCAGAATTCATAGTCAATGTTTCTTAAAGATTCGATCACTATAGGAAAATCTGACTTTTAGTCTCTTTTTATAACTAATATGCATTGACATTGATGTATTTATCTCTTACAAGTGTATTAGTGTCTATTCCTTATTGTTTTCAATATTGGTTTGCAATAATTAATCCATTAATATAGGGAAATTGATGGAATCACGAACGAAAACATTGGACTTTAAATCGCACGTGTGGATCATCAGCTGGCGGGAGGACGCGCGCTCATTGGCTAGAGCTATGGCCGCTCCCTATACTCCGACGCTGAATGGTGCCCGCGCTGCCTCGTCACCTCTGGAGATAGCTCTGTCTGGCGGCGGAGCGAGAACTTCATTTTGAGCAACTTTAGGCCTTGTTGTACCCATCCAGATGGTCGATTTTGCCTATGACACCACTTCCACATGAATTCTATGCCCTTTTAGTAACCGGATCCGTGCCTAACTCAATTTTTTCAAATTTGTCGCTTACATCCCTCTCGCGGCGGGAGCCTCAATTTTTTATATACTGTATTTCTGTATATCTTTATCTCCTCTTCTTTTAATTAATTTCTTACTGTGCCCTCTCATTGTAGGTATTCCTTGTTGACACGAGTTTTCTACATATCTTCTCTTTTTAGCTCCGGCCTCAGCCGAGAGCTCAAGGTCTTATCGTAATTATTGTTGTTGTTATTCTTCTTCTTCTTGGGGCGACAACTTCTAAAATGGTTCAACTGATTCACTCACTCACTCCCATCCATTTTCTTTTACCGACATTGAATCATTTTTTCAACCGAGAGGGGGTTCAACCGAGGGGTTCACCCTCAATAAAAAGGGTTCATTTTCAAAATTTCAATATAACCATATGAATACGAAAATCCAAATAAAACATAATTAATATTTTTGAGACCTTTACATATGGATATTTTATTATTTCACTTGAATCATTAAGAGCCGGAGATTTTGAAGGGTTTTCCTTCATGTTCTTGTTTTTCTGTGACACATTTGCAAACCATAATCTTATATCTCAGCTCTTTCGTCTTTCATCCAGTTTAGGTAATTTTAGTTTCTTTTGTCTTTCTTCATAGCTTAGTTCTCTTAGACTTGGTAGCCATCTAGTTGCTGCTCTTTGTGATCTGCATCCATCATCGATGAAATCTGACATTTTATTAAACAGAATGTCTGGCCCCGGTTTGGGGAAGTTTCTCAGAACATGAATTGGTCAGGTATAACCTGAAATAATACATTATTAGCCCAAACCATCAATAGGATAGTTTTTATGTATGTCGAGAAGCCCCCAAATATTAGCTGAGATATAGGAAAATGAGAGGAAAAGCCTTATTGTATAATATTAGGCATTCGTACTAAGTATATTTCCACCCATGAAATACACTGTTATAGATGGCGAAGTAAGGGTGAAACCTTAGAATAACAAATAAATAGATGTCAGGCATAGAGAAATGGGTAGGAGGACTCTTTGTATATATATGTTACATTTTCCCCAAGGTTGAAACTGACAGGAAGGTAATAATAGAGCGGAATGGAATGGAACTGTATAATAATTGAAACTAATTTTTACAATACAAAATTATTTGATTTTCTCTTCCCCTCTCTTCCAGATGTGCCCCTCACAGTTGACAAAGTTCACCAGTTGTGTGGTATAAATCCTGATCATCATTTCAAATTGGAGTAATAAAAGAGAAAAGTTTTGTACGGTGTTCTTCTGCAGTCATTCACTAATTAATTGTTGATACATTATTTCGTCTGGAACCAGACAAACTTCAACTGTTTGCCTACTGTATTTTCTTTAACTATATCTCATCCTTTATTAACGGTCTAGATTTTGTCCTATCAATATATATTTTATAACATTAAGAGATATGGAAACCTAATAAAGTTAACGTGATATTCTATAGAGGTCCAAAGAAATTAATAAATATGTCAAAAGGAAAAAGAAAAAGATATATGTTGACAAATAAACTGGTGACTAAAAGAAGGAATGAAATAACCAAATATATACACAGAAATGTACCATAATGTTATGTCAAATTTATATTATGTTATGCTACGTTACGAAATGTTTTATTAGATGTTATGCTATGCTAGGTTTTGTTATGTTATGTTACGTTATGTTGTTATGCTGTGTTTGGTTAGGCTACATCATATTATGTTACGTTATGTTATGCTCTGTTTGGTTATGCTAGATCATGCTGTTACATTATGTTATGCTATGATTGGTTAGGCTAGGTCATGTTATGTTACGTTATGTGTTATTATGTTTAGTATTAAATTTAGGTGTTCAACATTTTGTGGTTTGAATTCATTGCTAAACTGGGCATGTAAGCCAGGCCTGCCTGCATCCTTTATGTTTGAGACCATAGAGTCTATGTTGAAAATTTGAGAGAGCGGGGATTCGAACCTGGGATTTTTCGGTTTAAGGCCAAATAACATATATACACACACATACACTTACATACACATAGAAACACACACACGCACACGCTTTCTCTCTCTCTCTCTCTCTCTCTCTCTCTCTCTCTCTCTATTTTTTACGTATAGTATACACACGCTCTCTCTCTCAAATACACACAAACACACACACATACAATTTCTCTCTTTTTCTTTCTCTCACACACACATACACACATTCCCTCTCGCTCTAAATTTCACACACACAGAATCAGTAACATTATTTTATACCGAATTGTTTGTCTCAAAGAATTGAGAGAGAGAGAGAGAGAGAGAGAGAGAGAGAGAGAGAGAGAGAGAGAGAGAGGGAACCAGCCCAGCCATATTGCGTGGGTTCGAAACTGCCCCCCCAACCCCTCCATTCATCATTAAAAAAAAAATGTAAGCTGGGGACACTTCCCAGGCTTCAGCGATCAAAATCATGTAAAAAATATTACTCTAAGTCAAACGATGCGGCTAAACAGACAGACAGACTGTTTTATATATATATATATATATATATATATATATATATATATATATATATATATATATATATATATATATATATATATATATATATATATATATATAGATTATTTTTTATTTTTTTTTAGTTTTCTTATTTCACATTGAAATTTACCTTGACTGAGTACGTTTACCATTCTATTGTTACTTACAATCCATATTATATTTCTTCTGATTCCTTCAGCCTTGGCCAGGAAACAAACTCACTCTCCATAATATTATATCCTATTTTGAATCATAGCTTAAAGGCCCATGAGCTTTCAGGCATCAATCGCAAGTTGCACATTGAGTTGAAAAATTTCTCCAACATTAACTTTTACCTTTGTCGGAGAGAAACATTAGTGATGTAGCAAGGCAATGACGTGATATAAAATTTACTCTAAATATCTTACTTAATTAAACTAAGGTCGTAGGAAGCAAAATGTCACAAGAAACCCCCTGTTTTCCATGGGTAAATTTCTTGTGTCAATAAACGCCATCTACCTTTACAGGGTCCCAAACATATGGTCCCACATTTCAATATTCTAGACGATGACGCGAGTCTTGCTTTTCTGTTTATTGTTCTCGATGCATAATGTTTGATTTTATTTCATCAAACATTTCGTCTAATACACACACACACACACAGACACACAGCTCAGTCATCATGAAATATTCACCCCGACAGTTAGAGGCAATTAAAAGGCTGGGTTGGTGCATATTCAATAGTGGATAAGGCGAGTGCGGTGAAGGTAAGGTTAGTCTCTCTCTCTCTCTCTCTCTCTCTCTCTCTCTCTCTCTCTATATATATATATATATATATATATATATATATATATATATATATATATATATATATATATATATATATATATATATATATATATTTGGAGCATATAATTATTTTCCAAGTTATCATCTATCACTATCACTTTATCTTTCCACCTAAATACCTCTCTATTAATCAATGACAATCAATTCATCTAGTTATCTATCAATTTATCTTTATTTATTTGTCGACCTATCTACACACACACACACACACACACATATGAGTGTACTTAAATGCATAAAAGTAAACATATAGAGACGTGGCCAAAAAATAATTCTATTATGGTATATTGTACACACACACACACACACACACACACGTTGTTCCTGAGTAACAGCCAAACAAGTGATAACCTTCCCAATTGAACCCCATGCGTTATTATGTGTTCTTTAGAATGTGAAATTTATAAGGGTCAAAGTTCCGTTCTGACCTACTACCATTTTGCTTTATATGTTAGAATGTGCCTTTGTATTGAGTATATTATGCTTCCTTGATTAAAAAAAGTAAAATGTATCGATTCCTTTCGAGGTGATTCTTACAGATATAAATTGTAGATGTGTAATGTGCCTTGGTCTGACTTCTATATACCGAAGAGCCAGTACATTTTTGCAAAGTTAATAAAATGAGAACCGTATTTGTTTCGTTCGTTGCTATGTATTGGTCACCTTGAAGTTTGTGATGTTGGCAGACTGGAATATATCTGTTACTTCAAATTATGCCGAGGAACAATATTTTTAATTATTTTGTAGCAGAGTTTTATTACAAACGTTGATAACATTAATTTGTTGTCCATTATATTGCAAGCTCCATACCATGCATCAGTAAATATATCCTTATAACGAGAAGTACGAGGAAATTACTGATTGTCATCGTCATCATCATTAGCAACAGTTACAGGAGGAATTAACCCTTTCCTAACATCCTTCAATATTCTTCATATTTCTCTGTCTGATGTCATATTCCTCGAGCCCGTCTCTGGTAATTCTCTAATCATCTCTTCACGCCTCTGGCTTCTCCTTCCGTCCCTGCAATTTCCCATTTACTGTAGTTAATTTTAAGTCCATTTTATATTGTCCTACGTTCAGTATGAAGAAAGAAAGACAACGAGCTCCCATTTCAAGGAAACCCTCCTCTCACTCTACAACGCACCATTACCATCCTCGTGTGTATGTATATTAATAATAAGAGAAATATTACATCTACCATTAGGTCTTCTGGGTGGTGGATAATAGGACACTCAAATCGTTTACTAATGTTAGCGAAAATTAAAAAAAAAAAAAAAAATTCCAACTATAGAAACAAACCCAATACGATACAATTATGAATATGTAAATGTTTGCGTGTCAGTAATACCAAGATCTAGAATACCAGGTCTGCTCATCGCGCATATCGGGTCGGGCTGGTATACGTCGATTGGCCCCCAAACCGAGGCTTCGCAAGTCTGTCAAATATGGGACGGGATAATAGTCTCTATGATCGGGGTACATACGGCTCAATATTAGCGGCCCCTCGCATTTCAGTGGCAAAATTACCTTACTTTCTTGCCAAAATTCATGGCTTAGACTTTGAGTAGGTGAACCGTTTTGTTTCTAAATTTTCTTCAAAAGCATAGGTATCGAAAGTTCTCAATGGAAGTTTTCGAGATATTACAATTAGGACTAGAAATAGTGATGTGAAAACAGCATGTATATGGGAGAGTTCCTTCCGTCTGCCCGCGTATAGAAAATGGAAGTATTTTAATCCTTACCTGACTCACCTTATCAAATCCTTTAAACACCTCCACCCAAGGGTAACTGCCCCACCTCCAACACACACACACACACACACAACAATGAATGGCACATAGTTCCTATACAGACACCGTCGTACAAGGTCCTTCTGTGTAGCTTTTATATTTTCTCCGGTGATGTTTATTGTGGACTGGTAGACAGTAGCAGTGCACAATGCCCAACAATTGTGCTGTATATGGTTGTTTCTCCAATTACAAAAATAAAGATTTCATAAGTTTCCACCACTTCCCCAAGAACAGTGAACTTAGAAACAGGTGGATTCATTTATGTCGGAGAGGGGACAAATTTGAACCTAATACTGCACGAGTATGTAGTCTTCATTTCGCACCAACTGCCTATTGGAGAAATCTGCAATCTGTATCCAAAACACAAGTTAGACTGACTGCTGATGCAGTCCCAACTCTCAAGCTACCAACAACAAAAGGTTATCGGAAACTACAGCAAAATCTCCGAGATACTTTGGACAACGAGGCTTACTTCAAAGTAATGGATGGGAAGCTACACAGAAGGACCTTGTACGACGGTGTCTGTATAGGAACTATGTGCCATTCATTGTTGTGTGTGTGTGTGTGTGTGTTGGAGGTGGGGCAGTTACCCTTGGGTGGAGGTGTTTAAAGGATTTGATAAGGTGAGTCAGGTAAGGATTAAAATACTTCCATTTTCTATACGCGGGCAGACGGAAGGAACTCTCCCATATACATGCTGTTTTCACATCACTATTTCTAGTCCTAATTGTAATATCTCGAAAACTTCCACTGAGAACTTTCGATACCTATGCTTTTGAAGAAAATTTAGAAACAAAAACGGTTCACCTACTCAAAGTCTAAGCCATGAATTTTGGCAAGAAAGTAAGGCAATTTTGCCACTGAAATGCGAGGGGCCGCTAATATTGAGCCGTATGTACCCCGATCATAGAGACTACTATCCCGTCCCATATTTGACAGACTTGGGAAGCCTCGGTTTGGGGGCCAATCGACATAGATGCGCAGTGGGGTGACAGTTGATGAGCAGACCTGGTATTCTAGATCTTGAGTAATACTAGACTCCATGGCATAAAAAGGTCTACAGTTATCGGCAAATAACTCCGTCCCTCACCCTACCCAAGAATAACTAATATGATTATTGACCATGGATATTTTATACACAAAAACCATACATAAATGTATAATAATGTTCAATACACACATACAAAATTAATGACCATGGACATATTATACACAAAGCCATGGATAAATGCATTATAATGCACAATACGCACATAGAACAATACAATACATACAGTCTTAGAATTTAGTCTACCATTTTAGTGCTTAGGAATATTGTACGTGTACAGTATGTCGAGTGAACCGGTGTAGGTGTACAGTATGTCGAGTGAACCGGAGATTTTATAATAATATTTATGTAACTGTCATCATGGTAGTATTTACTTCTGTCCATTTTCTGAGTAAAAATGACCCAAAATGAGAGCATAGGCGAATAGGATAACTCCCCGATTATACGTAATATTTGCCTTTTCCTATACACACTGTTATACATTATATTTATGTCCCTCTCCCCTTACTGACAGACAGGATGTAATATGTGCATCGATTAGATAAACACAGCAGTGACTGTCCTCTTATATATTGACACGACTGGATGTCATTGTCAGAGAGCAGAGTAATAATTGATGGTTAAGTATTCCAGTGTAATAATTGATGGTAGAATATTCCTGTGTAATAATTGATGGTAGAATATTCCTGTGTAATAATTGATGGTAGAATATTCCTGTGTAATAATTGATGGTAGAATATTCCTGTGTAATAATTGATGGTAGAATATTCCTGTGTAATAATTGATGGTAGAATATTCCAGTGTAATAATTGATGGTAGAATATTCCTGTGTAATAATTGATGGTAGAATATTCCAGTGTAATAATGGATGGTAGAATATTCCAGTGTAATAATTGATGGTAGAATATTCCTGTGTAATAATTGATGGTAGAATATTCCTGTGTAATAATTGATGGTAGAATATTCCAGTGTAATAATGGATGGTAGAATATTCCAGTGTAATAATTGATGGTAGAATATTCCTGTGTAATAATTGATGGTAGAATATTCCAGTGTAATAATGGATGGTAGAATATTCCAGTGTAATAATGGATGGTAGAATATTCCAGTGTAATAATTGATGGTAGAATATTCCTGTGTAATAATGGATGGTAGAATATTCCAGTGTAATAATTGATGGTAGAATATTCCAGTGTAATAATTGATGGTAGAATATTCCAGTGTAATAATTGATGGTAGAATATTCCAGTGTAATAATGGATGGTAGAATATTCCTGTGTAATAATTGATGGTAGAATATTCCAGTGTAATAATGGATGGTAGAATATTCCTGTGTAATAATTGATGGTAGAATATTCCAGTGTAATAATTGATGGTAGAATATTCCTGTGTAATAATTGATGGTAGAATATTCCAGTGTAATAATTGATGGTAGAATATTCCTGTGTAATAATTGATGGTAGAATATTCCAGTGTAATAATGGATGGTAGAATATTCCAGTGTAATAATTGATGGTAGAATATTCCTGTGCACACACTTAGACGTAAAAGCAAATTAAGGACACGTTACAATTGATGTTTATATTTTTCATGGTCTGACGTAGCTACGGAATAAATTAAAGTAATATGTTGCCAGTTTCGTTTCCATGCCCATACTACTTTACAATTATTATCATTATGCGTTGCGAACACATGAAATTAATTATTAGTTTGACTTATAGCTGAATGGGAGTTGGAATCTACTTTGCCCTTTAAATATTGCTGCTAAATAATATTCCCTACTGACATTAAAAAGTAATATTGGTATTCAGTTTCTGGCATTGTTGGACGAGTCAGTTAATGTTTAATTCGCCCATAGCATATTTTCCCTCTTAAGCATTATACAACTATGACGCACACGCTGACGGTGGGAGAGGGAGCAGGTGGGCAGAAGGTGACAGAGAACATGACTGGCATGGAAAAAAGGAGGAAGGTCAAGGAATATCTGTTTATTCATAGTAGTGGAGATAGTATTGGACACACACCCAATCACACAACAAAGGTGAGTGACTTGCGCAGATCACTTGTATCCACCACTAGCGGATGAGTGACGCATGTGTACCCAGTTCATGCTTCCACCTCTACCTTGCACACCAGCCATATACATGTAGTTGGCGGGGACCAGGCCAGAGAGAAGCTTGCCATGGCACGGAGTACACAAGTGATCATTGTCATAATAACGGTGGTGACAGTACTCACCTCAACCCTCGCCAACCACACTCATGAGGTCTACGAATCCACGCCTCTTCTATCGGGGTCGCCTTCACGTCCTTCACATAACAATCCCTCCTCAGCGAGTCTGAAGCAAGATGAGTCCTTACCCTATACTCCCATCTTGCCGACTCTTGAGCAAACACGGCCTCCCTTTTCTCTGGAATATGCACATTCCTCACTCAAAACGCCCTTCTTAATTCATTTGAAACAAGCACAGTCGTCACTCTACAAGCCGTCCTCAATGAGTTTGGAGCAGGCTGTTGTGGAGGTGGTTCAAGGACCCCTCAGAGAGAAATGGATTGTCCTAATGATGGACTCCTCTGCTGATCAACTCTTTTCTCTCCATTTTGTGCTGGATGCCCTACACAAGAACGATCATCCCAGTCCACTGTTGCTAGTGAGGCCAGAGAAAGAAACAACATGGCAGGATCAATTTCAATCTTTACCTTCAATGTTTTATAGTGGGCGGTGTGTTTCAATCTTAATCATAGGATCTTGCGTTGACTGGCTGGAAGAAGAATCTTGGACACCACCAGACGCTTTGATGGTCGTCAATGTCAACACGTCCTGGGATGCGACATTGCTGATTGAGTTGCCGCTTATTCAAAGGTCAACGTCCCTCGTGTTGCTGCAAGAGACACATACGAATGGAATCCTTTTTCCTCACTTGTTTACTTCAAGATACTTCTCCAAGACACCCCATGGAGAGCGACTCACCATAGATCCTTTGGGACTATGGGACAAGACCAGGTTCCAAACGCACTATGAAATGTTTCCAGACCGGTTCCAAACCCTCAGTGGAGAAGTCCTACACGTGGCATCAGACGTGGATGACTATCCTCTCCTCTATTCAGATGACGACTCAGTGGATGGTACCAACTTCCGAATCCTGGAGAGTCTCGGGGCATGGCTTAACTTTACCTTCACTCTAACTGTGCAAGCTGAAGATAACAATTGGGGAGAACTGGAGAACGGCACCTCATGGAATGGCCTACTGGGGGAGGTTTACCGTGGCCACAAGAACATCACCGTTAACTACTTCACTGTAGTAGAAGAACGCCTGAGGGACTTCGACGTCACCGCCACGTATTTTTACGAAGGCTTCGGGTTCGCACTAAGGGTTCCCCAGCCGCTGCCTGCTTGGATGAGCCTCACATACCCGTTCAAACCCCTACTGTGGGTGTGGGTGTGTGTTGTCCTTCTACTCACAGCTCCCACGCTTTACCTAGTTAACCGTCTTGAATGTTCCTCCTCAGAACATAATATATCCTTTCAGGAAGCATCTCTTATCGTCTTTGGGGTATGTACGTACGGTAAACGTATAATATTATCTAGTACTATAGTTTTATCTCCATTAAGTATCTATCCTCATTGTTTTCATATATGAGATATTTTTGTTCTAATTATATCTCACATATAGTGATGGTTCATAGCAATAGCTGTATACAGGGATTTAACACGTATTTAGATATAAAGGAATATATACAATACGTCAATTGGGGAACAAAGAAACGGAACATATGTTGTGAACCCTGGCAACTACTCCTTATAGTAAACATGTACCGTAGATAATAGTGGAATTACATGAATGGAGGAGTAACGTTTGTATCATAGTGTGTGATTGGTCGATGCATCAGAGTCTCATTATTATCATGTAGTCGTAGAGGAGAAAGTTTCAAGCAAGAATATGCTATAATTATAATAGACGTAATTAACCTTCACTTTGTATCATAGAATATATTGACTATTACTCGTAACTGATAATTGATTCACCGTATTAGTTAATGGGACTTAAATTTTGGGCTCAATGCAGCTGAAAATATTTGTGGCGGCAACAATATGAGTCTTTGGTGTAAGTTGAGTATGAGACCAAAGCCTCAGATATCTAAATAATTCATAAATATTATCAAGCCAAATGCATACTATTTTATCATGTTATTGTATATACATTACTAATGAATGTTACGTTTTCAGCTACAAATATTAATATATTCGAATTGTCTTCTCTATAACGCAATTTCCAATTTGTTTTTTGAAGAAACATAACCCCAAACCTATAGAAAAATATAATATTATTGTTAACGGTAGTCTAAACGATTTGCTGATAACTTGGAATCATCCGCTTATAGGAATTAGTGTTTAAATGTTAAAGGCGATAATCTTTTTTATAAACATTAAAGAAAATCGCCCTAGACCTGGAAGACCCTATATGACAAGGAAGAATGTAAGACAAAGAGTATAGCAAGTATGAAGGGAATATGCAAATCAATGTACCCTTACACCAAGTCCAGAAGATCTATTTGGCACCAAGACAAACATAGACGAGGCGGAAAAGAAGTTAATATATGTATAGTAAACTGAACTGAACGACGAGTAAACACTTAATATGAGGTAAATGACCACTACCGGCATAAGGCACCAAAGGATGAACATAGGAGAATCGCTCAGAAAGTTTAAATACATTTAAATACATTTTCATGATTATTAAATCTATATCATCGCGACAATTCTCGACTTATTCCGTTACTTACGTTCATGATTTCAATTAAAAATAAATAAATTACCAAACCAATAGGGGGTATGTTCATGAATGATTAATTGATTAATTAGTTGATGCCACAAGGCATCAGGCGGCGCAGCTATGTTCATGAAAATAAGTCTTTGTGTCCCACAACATTGATTATTATATATATATATACCTCTCGCGAGTTCACATCTTTACATGGTATAACAGATTGAGGTGATTTGAAATAACCTAGCTTTATGCTCTTACTGCATTTCATACTGTTGTGTCCCACTCTCCACACTGACACAGCTCCAATAGCAGTGACAATAGGTGCACTAGACCAGAACACTAGGCAGGCGAAGGAAATTCACTCTGGCACTAAGTTCACTTTCTTTATTGTCCAATAACCACACTCAGTTTCACTATTACACTTAATTTATAATTACCAGAATTACACACCTTTATCAACAATACACACAAATACGGAATATAATGCTAACTTCACAATATCACTCGATGATAACACTTTTCTTTCTCTTGGCACTGACTCTTCTCATCACTTGGCTCTCTTGACTGACTCTTCTTCTTGACTTTTCCCTTGACTGACTGACTTAACCTCTGTTCCACCCTATATATATTATTCTACCTACCTAATTCTAGATAACTCACGAAATTACCGGCTACTTCTAGCAGCTACTAGATGTCAACAAAGGTATCGCATTCACAATTAACGGAAACTTTAACACATTTTTTATTTCATTGTTAACATTAACTTATTTGAATACAGAAACTAAAACCAAAATAACATTATTAATGAGAAAATAAGATCACAGTAGAACATAAAAACAATCAAACAAATATTCAAACACAACTATAGAAACACTATCTAGAAAATACTAAAATGGAACCTTTCACACGACGCGTTGCACGCGAGTCGAACGCGGCGCAGACGTCCAAGCCAGCAAGGACGCGCGCGTCGTTATTAACGCGTGCGTCGTCACTGGCTACTGGTGGCAATGGGAGCTTCCACACGAGCGTCTAGGTACGACGCGTTCAGGCAGGCCCAACGGTCGTTAACCATCTCTCTCAGCTGGGTGACAGCCGAGAGGAATCTGTTAGTGCTGTTCAAACCTTACACACAGATGGATGTATGACATTTGTGGGTACTACATTTGTGTACAGTACACTGGAAACAATTATTTCTGGTGTGTAGTACATTCAAGTATGCATATATATTTCAGCATAATAATTGTTATAAGGTATGTACATTGCCAAAAAAAGGTATTGCGACAACTATTGATACAATATTAAATATATTAATGTCCATAGTTGTTTGTGGGGATTATAAATAAGTATGTATTACAGGAGGATATGTATATATCCTTCTGTTATACATGCTTATAGTCCCTACAAATAGTTGTTGATATTACTATGGTTAAAGTTCTATCAAGATTTGTCGCAATACATTTTTTTGGCAACTGTACATACATTCATACATCACGTAGTCTAATAAAATTAATGAACTAACATTAATGAATTTGGTGGGAAAGCAGGGTGGCGGTAGGGGCCTGTCAACATTGAAACGCGGACGCGTGGCAAACGCGTGTCGAACGCGGGTACAAAAATCAGACGCGTTCGGGAACGCGCGTCGAACGCGCGTACAAAAACGCTCGTGTGAAAGCAGCCTTATGCCTGTTCAATGTTTTTGTTAAATTGTATTTCCCCGATGAGATTATTTTCATTTTCTTGGTATGGTTGTTGTGGCCCTCACCTCGTTGTATGGTTGTTGTATGGTTGTTGTGGCCCTCACCTCGTTGTATGGTTGTTGTATGGTTGTTGTGGCCCTCACCTCGTTGTATGGTTGTTGTATGGTTGTTGTGGCCCTCTCTTCGTTGTATGGTTGTATGGTTGTTGTGGCCCTCACCTCGTTGTATGGTTGTATGGTTGTTGTGGCCCTCACCTCGTTGTATGGTTGTATGGTTGTTGTATGGTTGTTGTGGCCCTCTCTTCGTTGTATGGTTGTTGTGGCCCTCACCTCGTTGTATGGTTGTTGTATGGTTGTTGTGGCCCTCTCATCGTTGTATGGTTGTTGTATGGTTGTTGTGGCCCTCTCATCGTTGTATGGTTGTTGTATGGTTGTTGTGGCCCTCACCTCGTTGTATGGTTGTTGTGGCCCTCAGTGACCTCGTTGTATGGTTGTATGATTGTTGTGGCCCTCACCTCGTTGTATGGTTGTTGTGGCCCTCACCTCGTTGTATGCCGGACAGTGTTGGATAAAGTGCTTCATGTCCTCGTATACTTCATCACACAGTATCTTCCCCGGTGAATCTTTTCCTGTACTATCCCCCAAGTTCAGGTTATTGGTCCGGCACTTGAATAAAATAACCGACGATACCCCGTTGTCATAAATCCCATCCTGTCCTCCAATATCTTCTCTCCACTGCTTGTAAACGCTCAGGCTTGACTTTTCTTCCATCAGTTTTTTGCATTCTCTTTCCTCTTAAAATCTTCATCCTCCTATTTTCCAATATACCTGTTATCCATCTATTTTGCTTGCTTTCATCTCTTCGATTCTTCTTCTTAGCAAGTTGTTTCCTTCCATTCTAATGTAAATATTTCAGTTGCCCTGTCATTATTCATGCCCTCATACTATATGTATATATATATATATATATATATATATATATATATATATATATATATATATATATATATATATATATATATATATATATATATATATATATATATCCCCTTACAGCTGCCTCTTGTGCAAGTCTAGGTGCTCCTAATATTTGTCTCACCACACTTTTCTCCAGCCTCTGCAATTTCTCAACCTCTTGTTTGTTAAGGGGGTGTGGGAATAGGGGACAGGCTTGGGGTGGGTAGAAAGCCTGTCCCCTATTCCCGCACCCCTCAAAAAAAAACCAAGCCTGTCCCCTTACTTCCGCACACACACCCCAGCCCCACCCCCAACCCCCCCAAGCCTGTCCCCTATTCCCGCACCCCCTTAAAGTCCATAATATTTCCTCCTTACAGAACCCCAGGCAGAGCAAGACACTTCCAAAAAGTCTTTCCTATTAAAATCCTTGAACAACTTCTGGCAATTATTAAGTATATTACTGAGTCATATTCGCCATGTCATATCATCAACTCCTTCTATACCTTAAATTTTTGTTAGTGTCAGTTATTGTTATTCCTAAGTATTTTGTCGTATTAGCAACTCTTATTTCTGCAATTTCCACTGGCTTTTCCCTCATATTAAATACTATGGTCGTCTACTTTCACAACTAAACCCACAGGTACCCTCTTTGTATGGATCGTAAGGTCTCCTAGGGTACTTCTTTTCCTTGTAACTCCTTGTAACTATTGCATGACTCTTTTGCCTATTTAATTCTTGTCCACACACTCTGCTTATATTTATAACAACATCCACTATTCTCTCTACTTCCTCCATATTGTTGGCTAATAATATTCCATCATCAGCAAAGAATATGTAAGTTATTCTAAAAGCTTCATCTTTAAAACACTTATCCAATTCCTCCAATTTCTTTATTATTTTGAAATTAATTATCTTAAACAATGTATAGTTGAACCCTTACATCCTTGCCTAATTCCACTTGTTACTGGTAGTGTCACTTCATCCTCTCCTACTTTTATCCTGGTTTTGTCTCCCTCATACAATCATATTTATCACCTGTGGGTTTACTGCATATTTCATTAGTAGCTTTATCATTGTCTCCGTCCTAATACTATCAAGAGCCTTTTTATAGTCAATAGAGATTATAATAAAGCTTTTCCTCATCTCAAATGACCTGTATATACAGTATTTCAGAATTAGTAAGTTGTTTTCTATTCTTGCCCCCGCTGTAAAACCTGCCTGTGTGTCCTTATCCATATCATTCCTATATATATGTTCCTCCAAACTCAATTTAATAACTGCCCTAGTCAGCTTATATTCTACGTTGGTAAGGGCTATTGGTCTTAACTCACTATAATAGTCTTAAGTTTCCTGAATTTGAGATTCACTAATGTTCGAGATTCTCTCCATCCATCCGGTATATTACCTGTTCTCATTACCTGCTTCAATACTTGTACCAGTGTTTTGAATGTTTTCATTAGTTTTTCACTGTTCATAAATATTAAAAACAAAAACTCAGTCATTATCCTATCCGGATCAGCAGCCTTTTTGTTTTTCATCTTCAAAAGACACTTCCTTACTCTTTCTTCACTTATTATCTCTTTTTCCATATATAATATTCCTCCCGTTATTTTTAGTGCCATTTCTAAAATTAATGCTCTCGTACTCTTTCTCCACATACTGTACAGTACATACATTATATCTACATACTGTTCTGGTACATCGCCACCCAGAAGTTAGGTATAATGCGTAGAGCTTGGCGTGTGTTACTGCAGCGTTACAACTCCTTTGTGTTGCCTCTGTTGGAATACTATTCTCCAGTGTGGTGTTCAGCAGCTGATTGCCATCTCAAGTTACTGGATAGGATTGTTTCTAATGCTAATTTATTTTCTTACCAGCGGTTCACTTGATTGTAATCTGAGTCACCGTCGTTCTGTTGTATCATTGTACATGCTCTTCAATATCACAAATAATGTGCTGCATCCTTTTAACTCCTCTCTGTCACCTCTGTATGTTCCACACAATCTTGATTTAATTTATGGGTCCTTATATAGATAACATCATATTTTTTCTTTCACCATCTCATACAATTGTGGAAGCGACTTAGAAGAGATTACCACCCCTTTCTGGAATTGACACAAATTATTTCTTCCACACACTCTCATGGACTCCATAATAGCTGCCATAGTTTCAAGTACTGAGTTTTGTTGTTATAAGTTGAGACTATATGCATCTCTAGAGCGGTTTTTTTTTTCATCAATTCTCACTCTAGAGTTAAACAAATCAAACCAACTATCCGTTAGGGATATAAATTGGCTTGTAGCTTTCCAGTCACGGCTGTGAAGCAGCCCCCTTTGGCCAAAGCAATCAGCAGTCTTAGCTGTAGAACTTGAAAGTAACTGAACAGTCAGTCTCACATTCATTCTTGCATTACCTCTTCTTATGTGATAGCTTATGTGATAGCTTATGTGAGGTTTTGCAATCATTAATACTTTTTGAAATTATTTCCCGAACACTCTCACTATTGACATTCCTAGAAACTTATCATTCTTCTGTTACTAGTGCAAAGTCAACCCCACTTCTCATCCTACCTCTACTCCATGTATATTCCCCTTCGCATTTGGTATAATCATTTAACATTATTAATTTATACTTTTCCATCCAACCAATTATCATTCTTCCATTTTCATCTAAATTTTGTTCGCCCTTAAAACCTACTTGGCCATTATAGTCCCCTACTATTATAGTATAGAATCTTTTCTATTCCTTCATAACTTTATTTCTCCCCTTTTTACTGACACTGAATTCCCAACCTGTTATATTCCCCTTTACATGTAGTATATCTTTACTTTTTGTTTCTACTTTGTTGAAAGTTTTGCCTTGATGTTCCTGGTATAATGTCATAAGTCTTCCTCCCTCTGGTCTGTTATTTCTCTCATTCCTTCTACAATATTTACATTTTAACTGAAATTGCTAATTATCTTCTGTGTCTCCGTTAATCACAGTACACTATTATTATGTACCAATTTTTCAACTTCTCTAGCTTTAGCCTTTGACAATCCTTCTATATTGATCACCTTAATAATGATGCTTTCCTCCTTACTTATTTTATTTCCTCTATTAATTCACACAGCATTCCTATATGGGTTGTTTCTGCCCTTCTAATTATCGAGTTGTACAATCTTGCCTTTCTTTATAATCCATTTACCTCCTTCATTCCTTCAAATTTTTAGCTCTTTTTTTTCACAGAAAAGAGTGAGTTAGAAAAGTGTGCAAGTTTGTGTGTAGTTCATATTATTATGTTTATTGGCAGTTGTCTAAAAACTTCCCTACGCCTCCCCCTCCCTCCTTCAAGGTGTCACTTGTTTGAATATAAAATTTAATTTAGTATTCAAATAAGAGACAACTTGTAGAAATGAGCGTGAAGAAGTGTAGAAGGTGTAGGTAAGTTTTTGATAGTTCCCAATGAAAATGTTTATTTTCTCTGGTTTAAACGTGCAATGAGTGTGATAAACTGTACTTTGCTTCATATATTACATTGTCTTGTGCACAGGACTATTTCCCATCTCATTTCCAATTAATAAACATATTATACTTAGAAACTTTATATAATCAGTTTTACAATAAGTCGTAGGAAACCTGTATGTTGCACTGATGTCGTTCTTATCCTCTGTAATCATTACAACGGCAGAGCCTGGTGCGTCAGAGCGGGCATCTGGGAAATCATAAGATGGCAGTGAGGCTGGTACTGACAGGATGGTGGTTGGGTAGTTTGATCCTCGTCGTCAGCTACACCTCTAATCTCATCGCCGTTCTCACAGTGCCAGTCTTCCCGCCAACCCTCTCCACCATCGAGGATCTGGCGCTCAGTGACTTCAGGTGTGCTTTTCCACGGAGATAGTGTTATTTGTGTGTTTTTTTTTTTTTTTTTTTTTTGGTGAATTTAATTGGCATGGGGCTTCCAGCTTCTTTATATGAAGTAATTCATGGTGTCACAGTGTCAGAGGAGGTGGAAGAGAGAATATAATGTATGTAAGAGGCAAGTGAAGAGATTGGTGAGTCAGAGTAAAAGGAGAGTGGATGAGGAGTTTGGTAGGAAACTGAATGAGAAGTTTGGAGAAAAAAAGAAATTATTCTGGAAGGAGGTTAAAAGAGAGGAGAAGGAAGGTCTGGTAGCGTGAGAATGAAGAGGGAGGATGGAGTTACTGTGAGTGGAAGTGAGGAAGTTATAGAAGTGTGGAAGAGGCATTTTGATGGTTTGATGAATGAGGGCATGGGAGGGGAGGCGGTGGTGACATGCATGGGGATGGAGGCAGGTGGTAGACGACAGGATGTACAGTACAGGGAGAATTAGGAAGGGAAGAGGTTAGAACAGCAACAGGAAAATTGAAGATGGGAAGATGGGGGTTAATGGAATAACTACTGAAATGTTGAAGTGTGTGTGTTGGGGGGGAAAGGTTGTGGTGGAGTGGATGATGCTCATATGCACATTGGCTTGGAGGTGCCAGAGGATTGGATGAGAGCCATAATTCTGCCTCTTTATAAGGGAAGGGGGAGTAGGGATGAGTGTGGTAGCTATACGGGAATAAGCCTCTGAAAGACTGATTGAAGTAACAGGGAATAAAGTTAGTGAGGAGCAAGGAGGGTTTAGCAAGGGTAGAAGATTTGTGGACCAGTGGAGAAATTTATTGAGAAGGGTAGAATACTGTATGTGTCTTCATGGACTTGGAGAAGGCATACGATAGGGTTGATAGGAGAGCTATGGCAGAAGTGTTGAGCATGTACGGTGTTGAGTGGTCTTTGCTGAAAGGGATTGATTATCTAGAGACAAAAGAATGCGTGCGAGTAGAGGGTGATCTAGTGTAGGGCTGAGACAAGGATCACCATGTCACCATGGCTGTTCAATAAATAAATATATATATATATATATATATATATATATATATATATATATATATATATATATATATATATATATATATATATATATATATATATATATATATATAAGGATGGTTGTATGAGAGAGATGAAGGCCAGGGAGCCAAGCTGAGGCTGAATGGAGTAAATTGGTCCTTGGTGGCAAGCTTATTTGTGGATAACATTATGTTGATGGCTCAAAGTGGAAGGTACTTACAAAGGGTAGTAGTTAAGTTTCAGTCCGTGTGTAAATGAAGGAAACTGAAGGTAAATGTGGGTAAAAGTAAGGTGATGGTATTTGAGAAAGCTGAAACTAAAGTGATTGACTTTGCCACAACTTACAGAGTGTGACTAAATGTGACTTAACTCTAGGGGGTGAGATGATGGAGGAAGTGAAGGAGTTTAACTACTTGGGAACAGTCCTGTGTAAGCATTGAAGTATGGAAGGAGAAATTAGGGAGAGAGCAGTGAAGGGTAGACAGGTCATAAGATCACTGGGGAGGATTATGAAGGGTAGATGTGTGAGTATGGAAGTGAAAAGGTGACTAATAAATAGTATAATCCTGCCTACACTGACATATGCTTCAGAGATATGGACATGGAGTAGATCTAGAATAGGTGTAGTGGAAATGAGTTGCTTTAGAGGTGCATGTGGACTGACAAGGTGGGATGGAGAAAGTAATGAGAGTGTGTATGAGAGATGTGGTATGAGTGAGAAGGCAATCGGTATTGAGTGTGGAGTAGTTGAGAGGATGAAGCGTAATATTCATTGAGGTGGTTTGGACATGTAGAGAGAATGCAAGGTGAGGAGTTTGTAAAGAAGGTGTATGGAAGTGATGTTGTGGGACCTGGTGTGACAGGCAGTCCTCCGGTTAGATGGCAGAATAGAGTGGAAGAGTATGTGAAGGAGAGAAACGTGAGGAACAAAGTAGGGTTTAATTAACCAAGTAATAAGGAGGGAGTGTTGGAAAAGGGAGAACTAGAGACGATTCTGCCGTGGCCTCCCACTTGGGGGGAGTCCCGGAGGGAACGAAGCATCAGAGCTATAGATAGATAGATCGTTAGCTTGCTGATCAGGCAAGATACACTAACAATGCTTGATTAGTAGAAATATAATTGCCATTTTTCATTTTTTTTTAATATTAATTGCTAATAATTTTTAGGTTTTATAAAACTACAATTTGTATGTTTGATCCCACCTAAGTCCTTCGCGTATAAACTTTTCGTTTCTAATATTTTGCAAGGAAATATATATTAACCCTCTATGTACACTTCCATTCTTATTTATTTCTGCTGAATAACTTCAGGCAATTTTATAATGACAAAATACAAACACTAGCACTAAATAATAAAGTTAAAATGTCATTAATATCGTCTTTTTAATGATAATTATACACCTTGACATATTTGATGACATTCTTTAACTTTGTTTCAGAGGAAACCAGTGCCGAACAGTAGATAAATTTTGAGTCTCTATAGCCTTTTAAAAAGGAATACAACTAGATAATCGTACTTGCATAATGAGATGCTACGTTTTCAAGTATAATTCAGAGGAATAAAAGTCATAGCCTTCCATTTAAGTTTCCAGCAACATTTTACATATTTAGTTTTCTTGTGGGTGTGTTGGAGTTTACGTAGTCCTCGATAACACTGCAACAGAATTGATCCCCTACTTGTATTTTTGAAATGTACTCTGTCCTGACATAGTTTCCATGAATCAATAACCTTCCATTTCGGCCACAACCATTAATGATTCACTTCAACTCCCCCCATTGCTGTGTGGTGATGTGTGTAGAGTGTCCATGGTGGACTATGGAGAGTTCGTACCCGAGGCTCTGGCCACCTCTGACCACGGCCACCTCAGGGCTCTTGGTGACCGCCTTGACCTCGTCTTCAATGACGATGACGACTCTGTTAGTTACGGCCAACTGCTGCAACTTGCACTAGAAGGAAGCCACGCAATCACCGAGACCTACTCCTATCTCAGGTGATGTCATATCATGATGTACGGTACTGTTGTAAGCACTAAAGATTATCCTAAGCTTAAATAAAGTACACTGGGGTTTTTACTACCTCTCATGCAGTGGTCAAGAGCCCGGTATAGGTAAAAATTCTTTAATTATGTTTAATTTTTCTTTCTTGATGCAACAAAAATTTAGGTGTGTACAGTCTCCTCCAATGCTGCGTTTATCACTCAGCGTTGTCAATATGTGTACCCCACTAAATAACTCAACACAAACACTTGCCAGTATGAGTTTAGGGGAGGGTAGTGTTGTATAGGGGTTGTAGGGAGGGGGAGGGTAGTAGTTTAGGGGAGGGTAGTGTTGTATAGGGGTTGTAGGGAGGGGGAGGGTAGTAGTTTAGGAGAGGGTAGTGTTGTATAGGGGTTGTAGGGAGGGGGAGGGTAGTAGTTTAGGGGAGGGTAGTGTTGTATAGGGGTTGTAGGGAGGGGGAGGGTAGTAGTTTAGGGGAGGGTAGTGTTGTATAGGGGTTGTAGGGAGGGGGATGGTAGTAGTTTAGGGGAGGGTAGTGTTGTATAGGGGTTGTAGGGAGGGGGATGGTAGTAGTTTAGGAGAGGGTAGTGTTGTATAGGGGTTGTAGGGAGGGGGAGGGTAGTAGTTTAGGGGAGGGTAGTGTTGTATAGGGGTTGTAGGGAGGGGGATGGTAGTAGTTCAGGGGAGGGTAGTGTTGTATAGGGGTTGTAGGGAGGGGGATGGTAGTAGTTTAGGGGAGGGTGGTGTTGTATAGGGGTTGTAGGGAGGGGGATGGTAGTAGTTTAGGGGAGGGTGGTGTTGTATAGGGACTGTAGGGAGGGGGAGGGTAGTGTTACAGGGAAGCAGAATAGGAGGACTGTTGAGTGAGGAGGGTAGTGAAAGCAATAATACAAAACTAATATATAAAACAAACGGTATAAATACTACTATATATAAACATTTACCAGAACATTGTGGTGGAAAGGAGAATACCTTGTTACTGTGTGCGTTTTCAGTACTATGAACTCTTAAGGGACCCTGTGTTGTTGTCAGAAAATTGGAGGTAAATGAGTCCTTCAATTATTGCCACGAAACACTACCTATAGAGAAGGAGCTTGTTTCGTGGCATGCTCAGAGGGAATCAGAAGCCTCCAATTTTCATACACGATGACAGGGTCCTTAAGGCAACAGTCACATTTGTTAGGTAGAGAGGCAGCAGTCATTAGCCTCGGCTGTTGTCCGTCATTATGAATGTTCAGTATCGGCCAATGAAAACCAACACATCATACGGTTAATATATTTACATGTTCTGCATAAATTTATTTATATTTACTTTACATAAAGTATAATACTTCGTGTTTAAAGTCTGAGCACGTTTGTATGTATGTTAGTTTTGTATTATTGCATTCACTACCCTCTTTCTTCTATAATCTCCCCATACTCTGCTTCCCTGTACCACTCCCCATCCCTCACCCTACATCCCCCATCTCCCACCACCCTCCCTTAAACTTATACTGGCAAGTGTTTCGGGTAAGAGAGTCGAAACTATCGGTTCACATCTAGTGACAACGCTGAGTGATGAATGCGGCAGTGGAGGAGACTGTACAGCTCCGGACAGATCAAACGACAACACCCCATCCACCAACGTGTTGGTTTGGGCCTCAGCGGATCTGGTAACAATTGTAGGTGGAGGGAGGGATGTGGGTTCATGGTGGGGAGGGGAGAAATGTGAGAGGGTGAACTACTCGCATATTAAACCTATCCCACTTTAATACATCAAACTTTCTTAGAACAATCACTTAAAGAACATTCATTAATAGAAAAACTTAATTCACAACAAGAACATGTAAAAAAACCAACTATCACTTGAGGGTGTAACAGTTACTACCGGATGTGAACATCAGACTCGAATACTAAGTACAGTTTCTTTGGTATAGCTTACAGCACAGCAATATATAGACTCTTAGGTTGTGTGGGCCAAGCACCTTGTTGTAGATCAACCCGCCTGCCTGGAGGAGTGTAGTGGCTTGTAGCGTCTTAGTGTAGCGTAGGGCGCTTGGCGTCTTGAGTCTTGGTGGTGTAAAGTGTGGAGTAGGGTCGGCAGGTCAAGGTGAGAGTGACCCATGCTGGCTGGCTGCTGGCGTAGTACTAACCTAGAGATGGCAAGGTAAGTGAAGAGCTCAGCTGGCAGGCGCTCTCGCGCAGGCAGATATGTGAAGTTAGAGATGTATGAGCGCGGCAGGTAGAGAATGGGAAACGTACGTAAGGTGCTTGGATCATTACAACGGCAACAGTACGTGGGAGTAGCAGCAGCCACAATAATGGTTCTCATAAATATATATATTTATAGAGTAGTTTTTGCTTAAAATTGCATTATCTTTCATTTCCCTTCGGCTACGCTACCACTCACGAGACACCCTGTATAATGCTAACAATGTGCTCCTTTCCTTTTCCTTACATCCCTCTACTTGCCCTCAGAAACCTGGTAAATGACGACCCACACGCCAGTCACCAGACCTACATGCTGAAGGAACAAATCTACTCGGGTGGCCTTGCTTTCTTTTTGCCCAAACACACTCCTTGGCAACTCAGACTTAGCCAGGGCATCAAGGGTCTGGTGGAAGGTGGTCTGGTGGACAAGTGGTATAGTGACATCATGGGTACAGGCAGCAGAAATAGTGTCGACCTCACACCCGCCAAAAATAAGCCCCTCTCCCTCTCCAACTTGCAGGGTCCATTTCTCCTGCTACTGTTGTGTCTCCTTCTGGCTCTAGTGACCTTTGTGAATGAGGCTCTGGCTGACCTGAGGCACGGCTCTAGATATCTTAAATTATCAAAGATAGTCATGTAAAATGCAATGATTAACTAATTAACTGATTCGAATGGCATCAAAATTAGACACTAACATTAATTTGATTTATCTATTTGGCTATTCCCGTATATGCTATCTAAATGCTGATATAATATATAACTTTTGACCATATTTATTTCGACATGTACTGTATTTTGTTGCAATTGTTGTATACCATACAAAGAAATTTTTTTTTTGTTCTTTGCTCGTTTTCCATGTGTAACACCTAATATATCCAGTATTTTCATCAAAGTATATGACGATGTCCAGGAAATCTTCCATGTTATCAACATACTCCAAACGTTACCACGTATATCGATTTATAAGAAATATACACTGCTGGCAGCTTTTTTGTGTAAAGCCGGTCACCTACGTGAATGCCATCTCTATTGATTTCTGTCGAAAATGAAGCAATACGAATGTGATTCGACCTGCAACAAAAGCCGATGTAACCGAAGCAATCAAGGTGATTAATGTTTTTTTTTTTCAAAGTTATAATAATAACATTAGTTGTAATAATAACATTAGTTGTGTACTTATAATGCTTCTATATTTATATCACTCAGTTATTTACTTAACCTCTACATTAAATCCTACTACTATGGACTATGAATATTCATAACCTATGAATGAAATATATTATTATTATGAACTATATACAATTGACACATTGATCTACGACCGTACCTACAGTATATCTATCAGCTTTCTTGGCAATGTACAGTACACGTGCAATCTATAATCCCTTCACCATCTGAATACCACCCCGTGGCCTACCCAAAGCCTACCCCACCGTGACCTACCCAAAGCCTACCCCACCGTGACCTACCCAAAGCCTACCCCACCGTGACCTACCCAAAGCCTACCCCACCGTGACCTACCCAAAGCCTACCCCACCGTGACCTACCCAAAGCCTACCCCACCGTGGCCTACCCAAAGCCTACCCCACCGTGACCTACCCAAAGCCTACCCCACCGTGACCTACCCAAAGCCTACCCCACCGTGACCTACCCAAAGCCTACCCCACCGTGACCTACCCAAAGCCTACCCCACCGTGGCCTACCCAAAGCCTACCCCACCGTGACCTACCCAAAGCCTACCCCACCGTGACCTACCCAAAGCCTACCCCACCGTGACCTACCCAAAGCCTACCCCACCGTGGCCTACCCAAAGCCTACCCCACCGTGACCTACCCAAAGCCTACCCCACCGTGACCTACCCAAAGCCTACCCCACCGTGACCTACCCAAAGCCTACCCCACCGTGGCCTACCCAAAACCTACCCCACCGTGGCCTACCCAAAGCCTACCCCACCGTGGCCTACCCTACCCAAAGCCTACCCCACCGTGGCCTACCCAAAGCCTACCCCACCGTGGCCTACCCTACCCAAAGCCTACCCCACCGTGGCCTACCCAAAGCCTACCCCACCGTGGCCTACCCAAAGCCTACCCCACCGTGGCCTACCCAAAGCCTCCATTGGTTCTTAACTAACATTAATCTTGATGGTTTGTGTGAACTGTTGTCCAGAAACCGCCTACTCCAGATCTCAAGCTTTGGCTCAGGTTGGCTAGGGATTATGTATTGCGAGTGTATCAGAATTTTACAAGTATTGTTGTCTATATTTGTTTAATTCCGATACCTTTTTGGGAACCTGTATAGCTCCGGACATATCAAACAGCAACCAGCGTAGTGGTGTGTGACTATACGCATCTGGTAACACTGGCTGGAGGAGTATGTTGATGGGTGAGGTGGGAAGGAATGGGGGTTGATCAAAGGGAGAACGTGAATCGTGAAGAGGGAGAGGTGATTGGCAGGAGGCACGGGTGCGATGGAAATGTGGTGTCGTATCAGTAATACTAACCCTTAAAACGCTGGTGACGAGATTGATTGATAGATTGTAGTGTTTTGGGGGGACACTACTACCGGAGGTGTATATAGTAGACTCTTTATACGAGGCACAGTTTATTAGTTATACAAGAAGAGGCTAGCAGACTAGCAGGTCAGTCAGTACAGAGTATGGTGGTGGTGTGGCGTGTCGTGACGGTGTCGCTGCAGGAGGCAAAAGGTTGCTTGTCTAATAAGACGACAGTGGGCCCGACCACTGTTGCCAGTGGAAGTTTACAGAATACCCAAGATTGCCGCACCAAAAATTCCAAGAAATTCCAAGATCAACATAACATAATGTGTAATGCACATTTATAATAGTATATATTTTAAAATATGCTTAAGAAAACATAACAATCACTTATGAAGTTAAGACGGAAGAAAAACAGTGATATCCGACTGATGTTGAGAAGTATGTTCATCATCCCCCACATACAGAGTTGTTGTATCATTCCTCCTCTTTCTGCCTTTGATAACATCCTTTATGAGAGTATTTGACGGTTCCCAGCTGTGGTACGGAACAACTGTCCGGAATGGAGTCAGTCTCAATCCACTCATAGCACTACATCAGTACATCTATACATCCTAGTTTTCATGTGTCCAGTTCCTGTCCATCCCGTGGTCACCAAAAAAAAACCCGGCTAATTTTGTCTCTCAGTAGCCACGAAATGTAATCGAATATGAATATAAGTGAAGGGAAAGATAGTAGGGGTAGGATAGGTGAAGGATAAGTAAGAAGAGGGGAATTTAATTAACAAAGTAAGTTAATGTTTATGAGAACTAAAAAAAATCCAAGATTTACTTGATTTTGTACTGTAAATACCAAGATGCCAAGGTTGAGTCTAAAATCACAAGATCTTGTGAAAAATTCCAAGCACTGGCATAACTGGGCCCGACCGTCTGTTGATTCTGCTGCTGCTGCTATAAGTGTGGAAGCGGATGGGGACGGCTGGCCATTCTTTGATAATTTGTCTTGTGATTGTTCTCCAGTAAGCGCGTCCCTCTTGTGAAGTCCTTGTTATAGTAATTACATTTAAAAAAAGGCGAATTCACTTCCGCCATGGCTATGCTCTCAGTTTGTTTACGCATGTAGCTGTATGTAGCCCGTATGTAGCTTGGGGACGCTTGGCGGGGGGGTGGGGGGGGGGGGAATGATGGACCAATGAGGGACGCGCTTACTGGAGGCGACCAATCACAAGACAAATTATCAAAGAATGGCCAGCTGTCCCCATCCGCTTCCCTATAGTGGTGTCTGGCGCTAGATTGTTGGTGCTGGTGTGCCCAGTGGTAGAATGTCTTTGCCAAGCCAAGACTGGCTCTTTAAATCTAAATGGGTAGAGGATTGGCTGCTGTCCCCAGGTGCAAGGGTCGAGGATTAGACTACCTGACGAGCTAGGAATAAACTATGGGTACAGGCATGGCCAAGAAACTTGGCCATGGGTACAGGAATGCTTCCTTGCCTCTCGATATGGGAGTAGAGCATGTGGCGACACTACATTATCCCCCCTCCCCCCAACAGAATGAATTTATTAGGGGAGAGGGGAAGGGACAATACATACAAAGGAACATAATATTCATACAAGGGGTATATATTAAAAAATAATAATAATAAGACCAAAAAAATATATAAATACAGTAGATATAAAGTTGCAGGCAGGAACCAGGCTGGTAGGTGTCTGGAAGGGTAGATACTGTAGGTGCGGCCAGCCATGTGCAATACAATTTTGTGTAGTTCCAGTACCCCACAAGGCCTGTTAGAGAAGGGAGATACGGAACATACACACACACAGAAATAAAAATAGAAAAATGATGTGTAATAAATAAATGACTGGGTATAGTGTGGAGTTTATATGGGAGTGCAAGTGTGTTGGTTAATATTGGAGGGAGAGAGTGAGTGCAGGAGTGTAGAGTAGTGGGGTGTTTGTGTTGGAGAGGCATGAGAGTGGCAGCTGCTGGAGACGTGGGCGTGGTGACGAGGGTAGCAACCACTTCAGGCGTGGTAGTGGTGATGAGGGTGGCAACCGCTTGAGACGTGGGCGTGGTGGCAACCGTTTGAGGCATGGGCGTGGTGGCAACCGTTTGAGAATTAGGTAGAATTAGGTAGGCAGATATATATATATATAGGGTGGAGCAGAGGTTATGTCAGTCAGTGAAGAGAAGAGTCAGTCAAGAGAGCCAAGTGATAAGAAGAGTGAGAGTCAAGTGACAGAAAAGTGTTGTCAAGTTAGCAAAAAAGTGATATTGTTAAGTTAGCAAGAGTAATCCTGTGAACTTGTGAAGATAGCAAGGTGTAAAAGGAACAAAGTGTACAATACAATATTTCAGTATTTGTGTGTACATTTGCAAAAGGTGTGTAATTCTAGTAATTGTAAAATAAAGTGTAATAGTGAAACTGAGTGTGGTTATTGGAAAATAAAAAAAGTGAACCTAGTGCCAGAGTGAATTTCCTTCGCCTGCCTACAGTGTTCTGGTCTAGTGCACCTATTGTCACTGCTGTGCTCCTAGAAGAAGACTCACTTCAGTGACGTCACCTACCACATCGTGTAACTGCTGTTGTTGTGGTAAAGTCATGGTCTAATGTACTGCAACACCTTCCAATGAGATGGCTTCGAAAAATGATCCGAAACTATAGCTGTTGGTGTGTGCAATTTTGGTTCATAAAATTAACTCAAATAGCTCGCTTTTATTCACCAGGTTGCAGTACATTAGACCATGATTTACCAGTGTGGAGAGTGGGACGCAACATTTTGTTCACCTTCCTTCCCTTTGTGGCTGTAGTGAGTTTCTGAGTTACTACATAGCTGCCTCACAAGTAACGAGCCCCACCAGCTTCA
This sequence comes from Petrolisthes manimaculis, assembly GCA_034508575.1. NCBI lineage: Eukaryota > Metazoa > Arthropoda > Malacostraca > Decapoda > Porcellanidae > Petrolisthes > Petrolisthes manimaculis. Next base: position 1,383,884 of record JAWZYT010000298.1, on the reverse strand, counting down.
TGTGTCGGCAAGTGTACATATTATATTACCGTATATGAATTAATTAATTGTAGTGTAATTATTATTAGGAAAGTATGTTATGAATTGTGTGTCTAGTTATTTTATAATTATCTCTTTAATTGGGAAGTGAATAGTAATTATTTGTGAATTATTATTTTTATTGAAATTAATTTTAATGTGAATGGGTCTTAAACTCCGCTTGTCATACGAGTTATTCTAAACAGGTGACGCGATATTGAATAATCCATGTTGAAGGGAGTAAAATTTGAGTATCTTCCATTTTAATTTTCATAACTTTTCAATCCCTGTAATCTTTATTTGTCTAAAATTTAGGTCGAGAGAGAAAATGGCATATGTTTGGAAGTGATGGGAGAGGGAGTTTCAATATTCAATAGGGGAAATTGCTAAGTGTTAATAATAATTATTAGTATTATTTAGCTATGGTTGAAAAGTTTATTTATTGTTGTATGAAAGAAGCTTATTTAAGGATTAAATTTGTTAAGTGTATTGGCATTAGAGAGTAAAGAATGGTTGGAGGGAAAATATAGGTATTTGAAACAGTTGCGAGAGAAAGAAACTGAGCTATGGGAAGACACAGAGTTGGGAGTGGGGAGGAAGAAGGAAGCCATTGTTTAGCCAGCTTTCTTCTCCCCAGGTTCGTCTGAAAACAATTCTACAGTTGTTGAGTATAAACAATTTGAATTAACAGTTTGACCTTTAATTGCTGTTGGTATAATGATAAACAAGAAGTGTCTACAATGTGTGTTGATATCAGAAGGCTGTAAGAGGTGAGAATATGATATATATATATATATTTTTAGCTCCGGCCTAAGCCGAGAGCTCTAGGTTTTATCGTAATTATTGTTCTCCTTCTTGGGGCGACCACTTCTTAAAAGGGGTTCGACTCACTGACTCACTGACTCACTCTCTTCCTCCAGTCCATTTTCTTTTACCGACATTGAATCATTTATTATTATTATTATTATCATTTTTTTTCTTCTTGGGGTGACCACTTCTTAAAAGGGGTTCAACCAATATTTAAGAGGTTCAACCAAGAGGGGGTTCAACTGAGGGGTTCACGCTCAATAAAAAGGGTTCATTTTCAAAATTTCAATATAACCATATGAATACGAAAATCCAGATAAAACATAATTAATATTTTTGAGACCTTTACATATGGATATTTTATTATTTCATTTGAATCATTAAGAGCCGGAGCTTTTGAAGGGTTTTCCTTCATGTTTTTGTTTAAATGCATTGTTTAGTCGGCTTTCTTCTCCCCAGGTGTCCATCTTGTCAGTGTACCTGTCATTGTGGTTATTGCATCTGTGAACTGTGTCTGGTCTATGTAGAAGGGTGATATTAATTAATAGTGTTCAGCAGTCATATAAAATATTTTCAGTCATATATTATAAAGGGTTGAGGTAATTTAAAGTGTTATTGTGTGTAAGAAGAATGTTGTCACGTATGTCTGTCGAATACTGTAGTTATCCTCAGGAATCCAGCTATATCTCTGACATCGTATACAGCATTACGATGTGACATAGTTCTTGCTCTGATCTAATTATGCTTGTGGAGATAAAGTAGGTAATGTAAATAATGTAATACCTATTCTAAGTGTTTGTTGCAATACATTTTTGGGAGTAAAAGGGAAAAGTTTTATTTTAATGGAATGGCCAGACCTCTCTTCATTTTATTATTATTATTATTATTATTATTATTATTATTATTATTATTATACATAGTAATTTTTGGTAGTATTAGATTAGGTCTAGAATAATATCAGAAACTTTAAACATTTATATACTTTATTTGAAGTAATTAGTTGTGGTTTGCTCTGTTAATGAATAATTAATTGGGGGTTATAAAAATAAAAGGAGGGAACATTCATATACAATTCGGTCAATATTATAATTTTTTTAATCAGTCATAAATGATTAAAGGTTGTTAAAATTAATAGACTCTTCATTGTTCCATTTACACTCTGCATGATTTTCGGCTTCCTCTGAGGTCTTGGTAATGACCACGGGAACCCTAATATGTTGTGTGTGCTAATGACGGTGCTGTTCTCATCACAAGGGAATATCATTTTATTTTTGTTGTTGATTATTTTTTATATATATTTTTTGTACATTTTTTTTTTCATCGTTAATGGTATATTTGGTGAGGACAGTACCAGTTGATACACCATGATGTCAGAGTAGTATTTTGGTTAATGGGAAGGTATAATTTTTATATTTCGTTTTCGCAACTTAAACATGCCTCTCATGTAAACTCTAGAGATATTCATTCTTCAGCGACATTACAGATATTATGATTTGGCCGAGACAATTAATTCAATCACTTCCAAAACGATACTGTTTGAGAAGGAGTCTTTGTTAAGGACGTGTAGCTACTGCGGTCCTTATGACTCTGTTCCTTATCCATTTTGCCAAGCAGATGCATATTTTACTCATATAGAAGCTTTGCTGCTCATTCTGCTTTGCATTTTGACAGCTATTAATACCTACTTAGCGAATATTATCATATTTATTAGAAGTTGAAACTGCCACGAAAAGGGTTAGAGAAGATATTGATTAACCCTTAGTCTCAGTAGTCGTACCCTGGCATAATAAAATCGTCTTGTGTTAGTTGCATTACTAACCGATGAATAAGTGCAGGCGAAAAAAAGTAAAATAGTAATGGACTCTCGTATCCATAAAATAGTGAGCATAAGCTATATGCAACCTTGGAGCAAATGTCATTTTTGCGGAGCAGTTTCGTATGAAAAACAAAAGTCATGCTTGCCTATAAACCCTGATATTCATAGTATCATTAATACTTGTTTTTCTATTCATAGCACAATGAATCTAAGAGTTCAAAGTCAGATAGAGAAGACGGGCGATAGGCCACATCTGATTGATTGATTGATTAAAAAATATATAAAACCCAAAGGTTAATGCAGTAGTTTAGGCTGTAAGCCACGGAAACTAAACAGTTAATCTTGAAGGACGACAAATAAGAACTTGAGAGTTGAGTATACAAGGTGATGATAATTATGAAGATTAAATAGGTTTGAGGATAGGGTACTGCTCAGCTGCTGACCCTTAACAATGGAATAATGTTGATAAAGAAGAACTTGGGAGAGGATAAATTGATATCACCGATACCACCAAATTCCAACATCAAGAAAGATACGGTAATACCAAAATATATTTTTTTCGAAATTTGTATTCGTCTTGTATTTGGACGCAGCTGAACGTGTATATGGATGTTACTTCAATTAAATCAATGATCTTTCCTCCCCTCAATATTCTTATAAATAAACTAGCCAACCGGCGTGTTTCGCAGGCATATTCGTCTCGTGCCCGGTTCACATTGAACGGTTTGGACGGATCCGACATTCGTTAATGACGTCACGAACCGTACGGGTTGGGCTACACAGGAGATAAGCTCCATCTGTTTTGATTTGCGTCACGGAGTCGTTTGTTTAAAACGAAAAGCAAGCATGACTTTTGTTTTTCATACGAAACTGCTCCACAAAAGTGACATTTGCTCCAAGGTTGCATATGGCTTAAATCCACTTATCATAATAGTTATCATAAACTAAAACATGCTCAATGACGCCCAGTTGGTTAATATGGAAGAGATGTCCGCTATCCTTCCTCAAGCTTCTTGCAAATTCCTGTAGCCTATAGGCCCAGTATGAAATTGTAATTATGGCAAGAATCAATATACTATAGGCTTAGTAAGGTATGATATCTTAGTTGACTTTTACATTGTTATCTATTGAAGGTTAGAATATAAACTCATAGTATCCAGTGTGTGGGTTGATGAATCGTATAAACCAAAAATAACCAAACAAATCTAACCTGGGTATCTAAGTACTAGTATTTATTAAAGTGTTAAGGTATTATTATTATTATTCTCTGTTTCTATATGTTGAAATGATTTTTGAAAGGCTGCCAGTATATTTTGTCGTTGTTTTACCCCCAAAAGGCTCAACACAAACATAGCAATACTTGTATTAATGTCAAATGTAAAAGGAGTTGTCCATGAACAGGAAAACATTGTCAAATCAAACCATAACTACTGTGGCTTGTCTGCTCCAAGTATGCACGAGTGAGTTTTGTTTACAACCTAAGGATTTCAGAGACATCGCAAGCTCGTATGTTCAGAATAACTCTGTAACGAAAACTCGTATCTGTACGAACGTTCGCTAGAGTTTAGTACACACAGTGTCCTAATTTATAAGAGTATCATGAATCACTAATTACACCGCCCCTATTGTTTTCGATGCCAGATATTTATTTATTCATTTATTTGTTTATTTATTTATTTATCTGTTCGTGTGTTTGTTAATAGTCTAGCGTCCACAGGTTTAGCCGTATGATGTTCATTTTTTTTCTATTGATAGATATTCATCAGATAACAAAATGATTAACTTTTGGGTAAAGTCGCTCTAATGTACACTCGTGATACATAATTTCTGACCAGAGTGTGAGCAGCAGAAAGCTGCGAATCATCTGGTATTGCTCATTTCCGAACCCAGTACACCTATAGAGGCTGAGTTCGAATGCAGGGTATGTATATATATATGTGTGTGTTTGGTGCCTGCCGTTCGTCTCTGGTCAGAAATTCCGTATCACGAGTGTACAGTTGCTGTTTAAGCGGCGGTGTTGCCATCGAATGATGTCTTGTTGTAAATTATAAAGACACTTGTACGTATACCAAGAAACATAAACTGGATTTGCCAGACATGGAAACGAACACAATTAGTGACGTGTTATCTGTGACGTATGAAAAGCTCCACTTATATTCTCCCTCCTCCTCCACTTCCACCCCCCTCTTCTCTCCGTCTCCTCAACTGCCTTCCCTCAGCCCCCCAACGTCTCTCTCTTTCTTTCTTTTTTCTCTCTCTCGCACACGTGTAGAAAGATAGAGTCTTAATAAATGAGTGAGTTATGTATTATGGTGAGCGCAATCTCGTATTCTGGAAATATATTTGTATTATCCAACTTGTGTTGTGAATTATTAGCATGTTAATTAAAATACTGGAAAGAATTATCTGATGAACTTTTGACTTCAGCTGTAATCTTCTTTTCATTTTGTGTTCATATCTTTCCTGCATTCATATTCTCACAGGTCACACAGTCATAATTTTCCCCTCTTTCAGTTTGCTTTCTATCTCAACCAACCTAAGCATTCCTTCCCCATTTCTCCTTTCTATGTCAACATAAAAAAAGGTTAGTAAAGAAGCAAATAACAGAACATATTTATTTCCAACAATTTGAGTTGTAAATTTAACAAATATACTTGTAGGTATTTGAGCAATCATGCAATCAGGTTAGTATTAAAGTACATAATTTGTTTAATAATCATGCTGCAATATAGATTTCAAATTTAGGTTACCAAAAGGAGTGAATCAATCATACATATTTCAACAATCAAGGAGTAGGCCATGTAGGTCGTTAAGGAGTAATTTCACTACAGTGGGTAACAGAGTAAAAGCTGAGTGGTGTTGATGTGAGATCATTCGAGTTTGTGCTCACATCGATAAAGTATGCCTTGCAATCCTCCAGATTCCTCAAGGTGTATGAGAAGAGGGTGGTTGTATCACAGACAGTCAGGCCGGAGTCCGTGTTCACCTCGTAGTTAACCACAGACAACAGGGGCTGTACGGTAGGGGGTACGATTACGGTACGACCGCGCGGGTGGACAGTATTGCGTCATGCACCCTGCCGATCCGCCGTCCACCACCATGTCCAGCGGACGTCAGAGCCACTCTAGCCGCGTGAACACAACCCCACTCTCGGCCAAGAAATGACCTTTATTCCTTACTTCATTTCTCGGCAACGGAGAGTCCCAGAGAGCTGGGGATGGTTTCATTGGAGAGAGGAAGAGTTGATGGTGAGTACAACACCAAATTTAAGTTGTTCAGTATCGTAGTTTAGACGTACAAAGTAAGTGAAATAGAGCGATTTTGGTAAAATCGCCCGGACAGGCGGGAGGGATAGTAAGGCGCGGCTTCCACTAGCCCGTCACCGTCATCACCGTCACCGTTAGTGACGTCACGAACGGCGGCTGAAATGGAAATCAAGGGCCCGGCAGCTCCGGCCCATCACGCTGACGGCCACCAGCAAAAGATGAATAATTTCATCTTTTGACGGAGTGACGGCGGCGGTGTTGACCACCATCGATGGTGTTGGATATCTTGGTTATTATGAAAATATGAATATTAAGCAATTGCACACGGAAAAAGATATGAGATCACATTAGTCATATAAATATTTAAATGTATTTACATAAAGTGTGTGCATTCATGGATCGTGACCACTTTTTTATAGATGAGACGGGCTAGTGGAAGCCGCGCCTAACCACTAGCCCGTCACAGTCATCACCGTCACCGTTAGTGACGTCACGAACACGACGACCGCTCACTTTGAAGGAGATGAGCACCGTCAACGGCGACGGTGTTGTTGTTGTTGCCTACCCGCACAAGAACAAGATGAACATGGACGACGAGTTTATAGTTGCTGCTCTTAAATTAATTTAAAATCATAGTTAAATGCGGCTTCAGGATACAAAACAAAAACACATTTTCTAGTTTAATTTATTTTCATCTTTTATTCATCAGTTTAGGAAATCAAATTTAGTTCCCTCTTTACATCGTTAATAAATACAATTACCCTACACACTACCTGGGCCTGATGGACTCTATCGGTAATATCGTTTAGTTGGAATCTTATAGAATAGGAGCTGTGAGGAATATATTCACCAGTAAAGTGATGAGGAGGACTGCCTGTGTACCAGTAGGCCTACACGGTGTTTTTGTTTACATGATCTGCGCAGCCGAGATGCACAAGAATGTGCGGTGTTGTCACATTTCCTTATTCATGTATAAAAAAGTGGTCACGATCCATGAATGCACACACTTTATGTAAATACATTTAAATATTTATATGACTAATGTGATCTCATATCTTTTTCCGTGTGCAATTGCTTAATATTCATATTTTCATAATAACCAAGATATCCAACACCATCGATGATGGTCAACACCGCCGCCGTCACTCCGTCAAAAGATGAAATTATTTATCTTTTGCTGGTGGCCGTCAGTGTGATGGGCCGGAGCTCCCGGGCCCTTGATTTCCATTTCAGCCGCCGTTCGTGACGTCACTAACGGTGACGGTGACGGGCTAGTGGAAGCCGCGCCTAAGACTATAGCCCCAGACGGATAGAGCGTCTATTCATAGTTACCCCGTCGCCCAGGGGTTAATAATAGTTATATGGTTCTTACCTGTTAATGTTGGTTTGTGTTGTCAAATGGTAGTAGGGTTTATGGGAGTACATTTGTGTAAGTCCTACCATATCAGAGTTGTAGTATACACTGAGGCTACACCCAGAACAGTAAAAGTAGTGAAGGTGGGGGAAAGAAGGTTGGGGATAGAGCAAGAGTAAGCAAGAGGAAGTGAGTTTTAGTGGGAGAAAAAGAGCCGAGGCTTAACTCAGCATGCGTTGATAGGTGTTTGGGAAAAGGAAGTAGGTAATGGACCACTATACTCAGGAAAGAGGATGTAGGACGAGGCAAGGGCGGGCGGGCAGGAATGGTCTCGTGGTGTGTGCTGAGGTGTTGGAATGTGAGACAAAAAATGGTCAAAGTGAAGAGGAATAGGTATGAGTGAAATGGATAGAGTCATTGATGGAGCCAGTGGGATAAGGGAAGGATTTTAGGGTAGAAAGTGGGCAGGCATGTGGGAAGGATGGGTGGGGGTTGTTGATTAGTATGGGTTATGTGAGGCAGTGCGCGCATCAGTGCGTGTGTGTCTGGCTCTCCCCACTTCCTCCCCGAGTGATGAAATATATCAGTCAATCAGGGAAGAATTGGGGACAGCTGGTGTTTATTGTTTGTGAATTGAGTGTTTTAATGTTTGTCTGTAAAATGGCGTGTTTGTGTTTTTATCTGTGGGTGTAAGTAGGTGTGGGTGGTGGCCTGGAATCTGCATGAAAAAGGTTTGCGTATTGTCTTCTAGGTGGAGTTATGGCGTTGAGTTTGTCAATGTAGTGTTACAGGCCGTCTGTGAGTTTGTTTATTTGTTTGTCTGAAAGGTGGTGTAGGTAAGTGTTGACTGGTGGCATGTTTGTGATTGCGTGTATTTCTTCGTTTGTGGTGAAGTCCTGCCAGTGTATTTTATGTGCCCATCTGAGAGCCTTATTCTGAATTATCTGTAGTTTTTTCTTGTGTGTGGTGGCAGTGAGTGATAATGAGAGGAGTGAATATGAGATGAGAGGGCGTATGAGTGTTTTTGTATAGGTGTAATTTTGTTTTGGTGTCTGTGTTATAGAATCGTTGTAACCTGCCCCACTGATATTTTGCTTTGGCAGTGATGCTTAATGCATGTTTGTGCATGTGAATGTGATTGTCGATGTTTAGCCCCAATACAGTGCAGGTATTGGAGATGGGGATGGGAGTACGGATGTTGTCATGGGAGGAGAGGGTAAGGCGCGGCTTCCACTAGCCCGTCACCGTCATCACCGTCACCGTTAGTGACGTCACGAACACGACGACCGCTCACTTAGGAGGAGATGCCTACCCGCACAAGAACAAGATGGACATGGACGATGAGTTTATAGTTGCTGCTCTTAAATTATGCCCGTCACCGTCATCACCGTCACCGTTAGTGACGTCACGAACGGCGGCTGAAATGGAAATCAAGGGCCCGGCAGCTCCGGCCCATCACGCTGACGGCCACCAGCAAAAGATGAATAATTTCATCTTTTGACGGAGTGACGGCGGCGGTGTTGACCACCATCGATGGTGTTGGATATCTTGGTTATTATGAAAATATGAATATTAAGCAATTGCACACGGAAAAAGATATGAGATCACATTAGTCATATAAATATTTAAATGTATTTACATAAAGTGTGTGCATTCATGGATCGTGACCACTTTTTATAGATGAATCTGGAAATGTGACAACACCGCACATTCTTGCATATCTCGGCTGCGCAGATCATGTAAACAAAAACACCGTGTAGGCCTACTGGTACACAGGCAGTCCTCCTCATCACTTTACTGGTGAATATATTCCTCACAGCTCCTATTCTATAAGATTCCAACTAAACGATATTACCGATAGAGTCCATCAGGCCCAGGTAGTGTGTAGGGTAATTGTATTTATTAACGATGTAAAGAGGGAACTAAATTTGATTTCCTAAACTGATGAATAAAAGATGAAAATAAATTAAACTAGAAAATGTGTTTTTGTTTTGTATCCTGAAGCCGCATTTAACTATGATTTTAAATTAATTTAAGAGCAGCAACTATAAACTCGTCGTCCATGTCCATCTTGTTCTTGTGCGGGTAGGCAACAACAACAACACCGTCGCCGTTGACGGTGCTCATCTCCTTCAAAGTGAGCGGTCGTCGTGTTCGTGAAGTCACTAACGGTGACGATGATGACGGTGACGGGTTAGTGGAAGCCGCGCCAAAGTGGACGAGGAGCTTGAGTTTTAATATTAAAGAATGTGAGTTGGGATTTGGTTGGATTAGTCCGAACACGCCAGTGTAACTCCCATTGTGAAACACTGTCAAGCTCTTTCTGTGTCTTGGTTGTCAGGGCATCAAGTGTGCCTGCCCTAGTCACGTGAGTTACGTCATCTGCGTGTTGTATTGTGAGTGAGTCAGCGTGGATCGGGTCGGGCATGTCATTTGTGTAGAGGATGTAGAGGGTGGGAGATAGGACTGAGGCCTGAGGCACACCTGCTCGCAGTGGAAAATATTCCGAGAGATTATTTTGAAATTTAATTTGCATAAATCTGTTATCAAGAAAAATAAAAAGGAGTTTCTGAATTATTATGGGAAAGTTAAATTGCGTGCAGATTTTGTACTTCAGGCCTTCGTGCCATACTTTGTCGAAAGCCTTCTCTGCGTCTTTGGTCACAAGTGCGATTTTGTAGGGTGAAGGAGTATGTTTGTATATGTGCCCCTGCACACCTTTTATACCCTTGACAGCATCACATGACCAGTCATCTGTCACGTAGCAACCAATCAACTTGAAGTATTTAAAATTTCATATTTCCTCCCCAACCAATCAGATACAAGGATTTTCAATTTAAATGTTCATAATTCATCGTCTGACCAATGAGGTTCAAGAGTTTGAGTAGGCTAGGAATGATGGACTGTGATTGGTCAATATGACATTGTTCTTAAATAAATATAATATTATTATATCATATATAGATCAGTGCAAAAAATGTTAAATTATATTGAAATAATACACTAATTCAATTATAATTGTTATTTTAAAATACAGTACGTCAAAGTAATAATTACTCATCATTCATTAGCATCATCAGTTCCAACATTATTAGCCACCAAAAAATTTCCCCATTTTCTAATGACGTATTATATCATTTGTTTTTATTTAAAATATTAGTATTGTGGTCTATGTTATTTGAAATATGATGACATATATGATAATAAATGATAATATAATTATAAGCCAAAATAACCATTACAACTCATTATTCATTAGCATAATAATTAATAATCAACTTGCAACATCATTATTCACCAACATTTCTCTTGCACATTCCATTTAAAATCTATATAATTTAATATATAATTATAAGGTATATATATTGAAGTTGTGTATATAATATTTTGTTGTATTGTGTATTTAGTGTGTGATCTAAGTCTGATTCTAAGTAAAGTACAATGAAGACTGATAAAAACTTAATAATTTGTTGTTGTCAAATGACGGTGAACTTCAGAGGGAGTGCAAGCCTAAATGGTTTTCCCACCAAAGAAGCCGTATTTATTTCATATTAATAATTTTTATTATGATTACAATATTTATGTATAATGTTCTATAACATATATTGAATCATATTTTCAATGCAGAATAATAATACCAGGCCCCTATAAATAATATTAGTCTAAATATGATTAATATGTTTTGGAGGTTTGGTCAACTCCCGACATGTTACCTCCAAGTCTTACCATTTCCCTACATTATCCCTCTGCATTGAAAATATGATTCAATATATGTTATAGAACATCACATAAATATTGTAATCATAATAAAATTTATTAATATGAAATAAATAATAAGGTTTCTTCTGTGGGAAAACCATTTAGGCTTGCACTCCCTCTGAAGTTCCTGTTGTGATAATTTTGGCAAAGGTAAATCTAACATACATTTATATCACTTGTATCACTGGTCACTGGTGGAGAGTCTAATATCACCTATCACTCAGACGTGTGAAGGAAGATGTATATATGTCTGTATAGTAAACCAACTAAGTACAGTAAGTCCTTTTATCATCCTTTTTTATGTACACACTACCATAACACTTGTATAATGTGTTTTATATTACAATGATAATGTTAATTAGTGTGTCATTAATAGAAAATAATAGATGAAATAATACAAGTCCTTCTCCTGGTCAGCCATGGTTAGTAGACAACTCGCAACAACACATTATTATTATTATTATTATGGGGAGATAATCCGGTATTTATTGAATAAATTACCGTTTTGCAACAGTGTTGCCAGATCCGGCTGTGTCCCAGTATTTTGCCCCACTCATTTATTGTACTTTATCACGATTATTTCTCGGTAGTTTGCCCAGGTTAGGTTCTGGTAGTCTGATGAGGTCTAGGTTAGGTTAGGTAAGGTCAGGCTAATTTCAAAATGCCCCATTTGAATGGGCCCTATCTTGGAAATGGGGCATTTGTATAGGAAATACCATACATGAAAATAGTCTTAGAATGTTCTAAATTAACATTAGTGGGTAATGAAGGTAGAAAAACCGTTAAATTTTAACAAGTTGCCACAACAGGATTTCACTGGAATTTTTTTTATTTCCTAGAAGGATTTAGTGTGACTACCGGGACCTAACCAGGGCAGACTACCGGGACCTAACCAGGGCAGACTACCGGGACCTAACCTGGGCAGACTACTGGGACCTAACCTGGGCAGACTACTGGGACCTAACCAGGGCAGACTACCGGGACCTAACCAGGGCAGACTACTGGGACCTAACCTGGGCAGACTACTGGGACATTACCTAAGCAGGAAAAAATATACAGTAGAAATTAGTCGGACCTCACCTGACCTGACCCCCTAACGGGAACCGCCTTGACGTGATGGGGGGCTTGTGCATCTCCGAGACCTGGCGAGCTATACTAGAGGGGGCTCCGGCCCCTGCTCTGCCCTAATTTCTTGAGAGAGGGCTTCCCATGCTAGGAAGGTCGCCAATGAGAGACCAGACTAGATGGTTCCCATCTTTCAGTTCTTCAACTGTCCCTCTTTTCTTTTTATTTCCTTCCTGCTTGTTGTCACACCTCTCTACTACCTTTTTCTGGCGCTATAGGACCTCGATGTTGCAGCGCCTAATACCCATCAATCAATCAATCACCTGACCTGACCTAACCTAATCTGGACTGGGACACACTACCGGGACCTAACTTGGACACACTACCGGGACCCAACTATATGAGGTAACTACTGTTATGCAGCATTTGCAGAAGAAATGGCATATAGAAAAGTTGTTTGTAATAGTGAAATATAAACACTGGTAATAGTAAAAATTTTGAAATCGAGTTGTGGCAACTTGTAAAAATATTCCGAAAAACCATATGCAATAACGGTAATTCATTCAATATTTACCGGTAATCCATCATTCCTCGTAGGGAGGTAACCTTTTCATTGGCCTCCCCTTTGGGTTTTAACAATGTTGTGGTTGAATTTTGTTTTTCTTTATGTGGTTGCTTTTCTTATTCTTTCTTTCTCTCTCTCCAAATCCAAAACTTGTGTGCAATGATTTTCACTTCTTCCTTGTTTATATTTTCATTAAATAGTAAATCTCCCAGCCACAGTTCTCTATATGGTTGTTGAAAGAAATTATAGTTATTTCTTATAGTTTGATATTGTGGGCAGTGCAAAATAAAGTGTTGCAAGTCTTCCCATTGTTCACTGCAACAAATACACCTCGTATCTTGGTTTACAAATCTATTTCTATTTTGTAGTTTGAGGGTATTTGATTGGCATCTGAAAAGTATTATTGATGATGGATTGTTGTCATAAAATACCGGTAGTTTCTTTAATTTCACTTTTGTATTTTGCATAAATGGTAATACTTGACTTGGAATTAAGTTCATTTTTCCAAATTTTATAATCCCAGTCATTTACTATTTTCTTAATTTTTTCAGTGTTTATCATTTTTAGATTGTATTTAGATGGCAAAACAGAGTGGAAGAGTATATGAAGGAGAGAAATGTAAGGGTCAGAGGAGGGTTTGAACAAGTAAGGAGGGAGTAATGGAACAGGGAAAACTGGAGACACTTCTGTCATGGCCACCCCATTGGAGGGAGTTCCCAGAGGGAACGAGGCGTCAGAGCTATAGATAGATAGATTTACTAAGGCCTGTCTCTTTTGTACATTTTATTATCTACTTTGTGATTCTCTCGCAGGTTCCTCCACACATGTCCAGTAAGATTTTCTTCATTGTTTAATGAGAAGTTTGAGAGTGGGAGGAGGATAGTGATGATAGGAGACATGAATGGGAAAGTAGGGAATGAGAGAAGAGGAAATGTAGTAGGCAAGTGGGGTGTGAATGGAATAAATGAGAATGGTGAGTACCTGGTGGATCTGTGTGCCGAGGCGGGGTTGTTCCTCGCCAACACCTGCTTCGAGCACAAACTGATCCTCAGGTACACATGGAAGAGGAGAGATGAAAGGGGTGAGCAGATGAGTCTGATAGATTATATAGCTGTTGATGAAAGGTTGAGAAAAGATGTGTTGGATGCAAGAGTGGTAAGAGGCATGTTCCAGTGCTCTGACCATTATGCGGTGTTGGCAAGGATTAGGGTCCGGGCAAAGTGGGAGTATAGAAGGAAGGATAGAGGGGAGAACGAAAGGGAGGTAGCAAGTGGGAGATTGAATGATGGTGAGTATAAAGAGATATATAAGAGGAGGGTGGGTGAGGTGCTTGAAGATGCAAGGTTGAGTATAAGGGTGGGAGTGAATGAGATGTATGAAGTGTTTAAAGAGATAGTAATGAGAACAGTAACAGAGGTAGTGGGGTATAAGAAGAGGAAGAGGGGCAAGAAAGGGAGTGCATGGTGGACCGAGGAAGTGAAGGATGCAATAACGATGAAAAGGAAGGCTTATAGGAGAACATTGCAGAGGAATGTGCCAGAGGAAGTTAGAATACAATGTTTGTAAGAGGCAAGTGAAGAGGTTGGTGAGTGAGAGTAAAAGGAGAGTGGATGAGGAGTTTGGTAGGAAATTAAGTGAGAAGTTTAGGAAAAATAAGAAACTGTTCTGGAAGGAGGTAAACAGAGAAAGAGGAGAAGGAAAGTCTGGTAGTGTGAGAATGAAGAAAGAGGATAGAGTTACTGTGAGTGGAAGTGAGAGAAGTATTGAAGAGACATTTTGATCGTTTGATGAATGAAGTGACAGGAGGGGAGGCAGTGGTGACATGCATGGGGATGGAGGCAGGTAGTAGACGACAGGATGTGCAGGGAGAATTAGGAAGGGAAGAGATTAGGAAAGCAATAGGAAAGTTGAAGATGGGAAAGGCACCGGGGGTAGATGGGATAACTGCTGAAATGTTAAAGTATGGGGGGGAGGTAGTGGTGGAGTGGATGTTGCGTATATGCACATTGGCTTGGAGGCAGGGAGAGGTGCCAGAGGATTGGAGGAGGGCTATTATTGTACCTTTGTGTAAGGAGGAGTGTGGTAGCTATAGGGGAATAAGCCTTCTTAGTGTACCGGGGAAAGTGTATGGGAAGGTTCTTACTGAGAGACTGATGGAAGTAACAGAGAGTAAATTTAGTGAGGAACAGGGAGGGTTCAGAAAGGGTAGAGGATGTGTGGATCAGATATTTGCATTAAAATCAATAGTGGAGAAATATATTGGGAAGGGTAGGAAGTTGTATGCTGCCTTCATGGACTTGGAGAAGGCATACGATAGGGTGGATAGGAGAGCTATGTCAGAGGTGTTAAGAATATATGGTGTTAGGGGATCTTTGCTGGAAGGCATTGAGGCTTTTTATGCAGGTGCAAAAGCATGTGTGCGGGTAGAGGGTGATCTGAGTGAGAGTTTTAATATTAGTGTAGGGCTGAGACAGGGATGTGTTATGTCACCGTGGTTGTTTAATATATATATGGATGGTTGTATGATAGAGATGAAAGCCAAAGTGAATGGTCTGGGGGTGAAGTTGAGGCTGAATGAAGTAAATTGGTCCTTGGCGGCATGTTTGTTTGCGGAGACACTGTGCTGATGGCTGAGAGTGAAAGGAATTTACAGAGAGTGGTGGACGAATTTCAGTCTGTATGTAAACGAAGGAAACTGAAGGTGAATGTGGGTAAAAGTAAAGTGATGGTATTTGAAAGAGCAGAAACTGAAGTGATTGAATTTGCTACACCTTACAGAGTAGAAGTACCAACTGGGACGAAGTGTGATATAACTCTGAGGGGTGAGAGGATGGAGGAAGTGAAGGAGTTTAAGTACCTGGGGACAGTTATGTGTAAACATGGAAGTATGGAAGGAGAAATAAGGGAGAGAGCAATGAAGGGTAGACAAGTTATGGGATTACTGGGGAGGATAATGAAAGGTAGAAGTGTGAGTATGGAAGTGAAAAGGGGACTACGAAATAGTATAATCCTGCCAACACTGACATATGCGTCGGAGACCTGGACATGGAGTAGGGCTCATCAGTCAAGAATAGGTGCTGTGGAAATGAGTTACTTGAGAGATGCATGTGGACTGACAAGGTGGGATGGAGAAAGTAATGAGAGTGTGTATAAGAGATGTGGTATGAGTGAGAAGGCAATTGGTATTGAGTGTGGAGTGGTTGAGAGAGTGAAGCGTAATACTCTGAGGTGATTTGGACATGTAGAGAGAATGCAAGGTGAGGAGTTTGTAAAGAAGGTGTATGAAAGTGAAGTTGTGGGATGTGGTTTATGTGGTGTAGTTTTTATTGGATAGTATTGATCAGTCTGTGAAACATCTTTCATTAGGTTTACTAATTCTTTGTGCATACTATATAATTGAAATTTTGCATAATTTGCATAAGTAATGGATAAATTTGATAAAGATGGATTTTTCATTCAAAGTAGCTACAGCTTGAGATTCACCTCCAGGAGTAAAACTGATATGGTATTAAGAATGCTTCAAAATATCTCATTAGGCACCAGAATCCATACTGTAGTGTGAAGTTGTTGGCCATAAAACAGAGAGCATTCACTAGGTTTCCCAATATTAATTCTGTTACTTCTGTTTCCACCATGGGATCAATGGGAAGTTTGGGCCCGGACCCCCTCCTCTCAGTCTCTCTGCTGTGTGTGTGTGTCCTGAGACTCTGCCACTCTCCCTGGACACTGCTTGTTCTTGCTACCACCAGTAAAGGCTCTTTTTTTAGTTTTCCTGCCAAGCTGGCATGTGGCTGGCTGCCACCTGGCTATCTTACTGGCTGGTCAGTTGGTTGACCAATTGAATAGCCAGCTAACTGGTTGGCTGGCTAGTTAACTTGCTGGCTGGCTAATTGTTTTGTCATCTAGCTGACTGGCTAGCCAGCTAGTTGGCTGGTGGTTGCCATGTCTTGGCCAGCTAGGACAAGCCTGGTCTCTTGATGCTCCTAGTGTAGAATATTTACTCCTTTATTTATGCATTACATTTGCATGGTGCCACAGCCGAGTACTGAGCAGTTGAGAATTTTTTTTCCTAATTTATTTTTCCAACCTTATTTATGAATCTGCAGCATGACAACGAGTAACATTTAAAAAAATTAAATTGACTGCACTGTAGCCAGTGTAACAATTACAAGTATTATTTTAGGCTAGTAACACAGATTAGCTGCTGCTTTTGGCTGCTCAATAGATCCAGGAATAATCCATTTTATTTTTCATTATGATTTCTTGTTTTGGTTATTGATTTGCTTTGTGCTTACTGTCTTGTGTATTGTTCCGTTTAGAATGCCGTCCACCACAACCTGTCCCTTCACAAATGTTTCATGCGTGTGGAGAACGTGAAGGGAGCTGTCTGGACTGTGGATGAAGTACAGTTTTACAAGAGGCGACCCCAGCGCTGCGCCACTGGGTATGTTGCCCCCCTGCACTCCCCCTCCCGTGCCCGCCACCGCCCCCCCTGGGACTCACGCCCTCTGCTCTCTACCACCCTCCCCCCACCTCACACATCCACACTCTTGGTGGAGGGAGAGAGCAGGAGGCGCCCTCTGTATGTCTATCCCAGGGGTCTTATCTTATGGGCGAGTGGTTGGGCTTTTTTCACCTTTATTTTTCCTCTTTAGAGTTTTTCTTGTGCTTTGACTATTTTCTCTCTTTTTTCTCAAATGTCAATATCGGTGGGCCAGAATGCGATCCGCACCAACCTCTCGCTGCACAAGTGTTTTGTGCGCTACGAGGATGACTTTGGGTCGCTCTGGATGGTAGATGACGCAGAGTTTGTGAAGCGGCGGCACCTGTCCCGTGGCCGCCCCCGGAAATATGAACCCACCACCACATCACCACCCCCTCCACCCAGGGGGACTGCCCCATGGGGTCCAAGTGGCCTTCCAAGCCAATTTCCCGCCCTTCTCAGGCCCGCCCCCACCCCCACCCCCACCCCCACAGTAAGCACTGCTCACTGGCTCAGCAGCAAGCTGCCCAGGCGGGCGGGGACTTCCTCATGATCCTTAGTTTCCCCGCCCGCCTGACTGCTCCCCACGCTCATCCCTTCACTCACACTCACTCACTCACACCTTTCCCCTCCTAACATTTTGTCCTTCATATGTTGCTACACTTGCCTTATGTAAACAGGTAAAGTAAACAAATGTCTGTACACAATACTGCCACACTCATTTTTCAACCATACTCTGTAGTTATTGTTCTACAGCATACTTGGCGCATACAGTTCACGCTTAGTTAGTGGTCTAAATCTATTGGACTTTAAGGATTATTTTAAGATCAGTGTAAAGTTGCCCTGCTCATTTATCTCAACTGTCAACCTTTCCTATTGAAAGAAAAAGAAGAAAATATAAAGTTTGAGGCATAAATATGTTTTGTTTTAAAAACATACCGTACTGTACTATATAGTACCTCATTAACGCTTATACAGTGTTTATATAAGAGAAATATGAATGGCATTCTTGACAGTTTGTGCAGGAAATTACAAGATCATGCATAAAGGAATATATACATAATCCTTTCATAGTTGATGTAATGTACTGTAGCTACTGCCTAGATAGTGTAGACCAGCAATCATTTGATATATGTTGCATCCTTCTTTCACAGTCATTTGTAGGCTCATGAACAAGGCTTAATTAAGCAAGTAAAATTTAGAATGTAAGATAAATCATTGGAGCTATAAAGGTAGTTTTTGAAATATTTTTTATGTGTGTCAGTACTGACTGAATAATGGCTTTTAGTTTGTACAATTAATAGGATTGTAAGCAGGCCATAGAAAATAAATTGACATCAAGTAATACTAGATAATGGGTAGGGAGTGGTGAGACTGATACTCTTTTATAAACTGACTGATTCAGAAATTTCTGGACATGCCCAGATAAACATTCATTATATTCAGCATTATAATGCCTGTAGTCCATCAGCTTGTAATAACGGAGGATATTGCTATCATATAATCTGATGTGTATATTTTTCATCAGAAGAAACTTACTGCCAGTATTAGCACACTACACTGAAGTGTTACAGTACAGTATTTGTTCTTAAGTCTATGAAATTTACTGTACAATACTTTTATGTTGATGAATAGCATCAATATACAGTATCCTCAGTTAAGCCAAATTTGTAAGCATAAATGTCACTTTGGTATATATGAAGCTGCCATGTATTTTATTGCAGCTATTTGGTGTTGCAGAATTTGTATAAATACTGACACATAGATAATGCAGCTATTCAGTTATAAATAATACTGTACTTGTAAAAATACAAGTGCAATATATTGATTTTCAGTTTGTTTCTTCATAGTAATTGATAAGGAATTTCAGACAAAGTGCCATCAATTATAGCTGTAGAATTTGATATTCTGTTTTAGTATCTGGTAGATTATAGCAAACTGTCAAATTCAGTACTTCACTCCTCAGGGGAAGAACATCTTTGAGATGTAACTATGAATAACTAGTCAAAAGTTAAAAGATGTGAACATTTCAATAGTTTTCTATAGTTAGAGAATCACCTATGTGCCTTGTACTGTACTACAGCCTTCCTTCACCTCTCACACAGACCATCCCAGTCACAATATATGGAACCTTCAAGCCAGTGACCTAGATACAGTCACTCTCTGATAAACACATACCCTTCCATTTACTCATTCATTTCCTCTGCCAGCCCCTTTGCTTGTTATTTATGTTTTTTTTGTTATTTATGATCAAACTGGAGATTTCATCTAATCCATACATCTTGATTTAGTTTGTTGTTTAGCTGTTTGATTTTAATAATTTGGTGGTGTAAAAAAATTGATTCTTTGAGATCCTGATATCCTTTTGGTGTCAGGGCAAAATCAGTTCATATTACAGTATTATATGAAAAGGACCTTTAAGTTTCAGTGAGCCATTTTATATCCTTTATGTTACTCAACTTTATTCCATTAAGTTGCTGTCCCAATCCCAAGACTGAGCCAAAAAATTAATAGACCTTAAGGATTAACACCCAGACGAGTTATGTTAACCAATCAAAGAAAAGGCCATTACAAACTTGCCTCAAGTGTGCTTTTAACTTCTGAAAGTGTGCAAATAACTTGGTGCTTCCGCCCATTCACTCTACTAACCGTTTGGGTGTTAATAGTAGTTTGAGTAGTAGTTAATTATCCCCCGACTGCAAAAACTAACCCGAGGAAGTGACAGCAGCTGTTCAATCGCAAGTATATTTTCTCTTATCTCTTTTTCTCATTTTTCAACATACTTTTTGCACTTTTTATCACATTTATCATCCTATGCCTTATTTTTTTACCTAGTTGAATGCCAACAGATTGTACGCTTTTCAGATGTTTATATCATCTCTTTATAAAAATTATCGGTGTTGTGCCATTTACAAAATAATTCTCTCGATGTTCTGCACTTTTCCAATGTCTTTATGCTTGTAACATTCTCTACACCATTACTAGCTTATCCTAGCACACATTTTCTTCTTACACATTCAGTCAAACTGGGCGCTTTCACACCATCATGAATGGTAAGTTGAAAATTTACTACTCATAAAGTAAGACAATAATGAGATTGAATATACAGTACTATGTGAAAACGTTGGTTCTACTAAGTGTGGAGACAAACTCGTAAGTATGTACTACAAGATCTGGTCTAACCGCCTGCATCCTTTGAATGAGATGCTTCCTGCACCATTTGTAGCTGGTAGTGTCACTCTTGGTTCAGCCTCGGCCCATCGTAACGTGCTAAGTATTCCAGTGTGTAGGACGTCTCAGTTTAAAAGATAATTCATACCTAGTTTAACTGCAACATGGAATGGGTTAGCTGATTCTGTTTTTGAGGGTGTAGAAGTTAGCGGCTTTAAGACTCGTGCTAATCGTTGGCTCTGTCAGTTAGATTAGTTTTTTTTTTTTTTTTTTTTTTTTTTTTAATATAACTTTCCGTGATCGTGGTCGCAGTCTGGGGTCTTCGGATCTATGAATAATTTTGTTCTCTCCCAGCCTGTTCACTGATCATTACTACTACTACTAATAATAATACTGCATGGTAAGTGTGTCAGCAACAACAGCAGCTGAGTTGGTTGTAATTTTTAGATAATTTTTCAATAATACTGTACTGTACTTACATAATTATACAGTATATAAATATACAGTATATTATACGCCATTGTACATGCATGTTTTTTTATAAATTCTCATTGTTGTCATTTAGATTTCCAGATAATGTATTTTATATAAATAAATGGAATACATGTTTTAATCAAACTATGTTAAAAGTTTACAATAGTTTACAATAATTTCATAACATGAACACATATAGAAACTTTTATTGTACTGTACTTATTTTCTCCCCAGGCAGTTAAACAGTTGTAATGAAAATTTGAGTACTGTATTAAGAGTGTCTATACATTTTTTATTTCTTTGCCTCATGCCAAGGTGAAATTGTAGAGGCCAGAGTTGTCTAACACTTGGTGACTGTATTTCAGAGGTGTAGCCAATAAGAGTCCCACACTGACTGGTAGTCCCACACTCTACGGGGAAGCTCTCAATGCCAGCCTTCAGGTAAGGAAATAATGATTTTCATATACTGTACTGTAAAAGTAATAACAGTGAAGTAGAAAATTGGTTGCAGTTATTAGAATGTATCTCTAACATCACAAGGTAACTTTGAATGTATTTTGGAATAGCAAGCACTTTGAATACTAAAATACCTGTAGTACAGTAGTCTGGTTTGAACAGTTATGTATTGTCTAATATTGTAGAAAGGGAAGTATAGCATTTGTAAAATTTGATCCTCATAGGCTGCGCTCGCAGACAGCAACTTGTCACTCCTGAACACTAGCTTCAGTTTGGCAGCCAGCATGGGGAAGATGAGCCCACCACTACCCATGTCCTACCATGAAGGTATGGGGCGAGTAGTAGAAGAGGAAGAGGACCAGCGAGAGGAGGGAGAGGAGGGATACCCAGTCCAGATGGTAAAACAAGAAATGACCAAAGAAGAGGAACCTCGGAGGGACAGTGTAGGAGAGGAGTCTCATGCCCCACCAATTTCCTCACCTGGCCCCCAGTATCCACCTTAGTTTGCCATGGAGGAAGACTCGGCCCGGTCCCTCAGCCCTGCAGTTCCCCCCAGCCCAGTGTCCCAGCCCCAACATCCACCACCCCCTGTGTCTCATGTGCCCACCTCTCTGGGTCTGCCACCTCCCTTATAGCTGCTTCATGAGGCCCATATGCGCCAAGGACCACCTCTAGAGGGGTAGACAGATCATATAGATCCCAGAGAGGTATCACAGAACCCAGGGAGAGCCTTACCAAACCAGGACCCATAAAGGCAAGGCAGGGCCAGCAGAGCTGAGGCAGGGCCTGTGTGACTGTTCAGGGCATAGAAAATCAGACAATGCCCGATATAGTGAAGCAGACTTTTGTGAAAGAAGGAAGGTTATGTAGTGTGCTGCTAGGAGTGTCAGACCGAACAAATAACTATATTCCTACTGCCATCCTCCCTGAGCTCCCAATCAGTGACATGCACAGTTTCAAGATGGATGCTAATATCGTGTTCCATATTCAGACACTTAATCATTTTTATTTTTCACTAGTGAAGCTTTGACTTGCCTATGTGACACAAGGGAAGCCTGTCACAGGATGGAGAGTTTGTTATTTTTACACTGATGGAACTAGACTTTGTACTAGAATACTGTTTCATATCAGACTAGTCTTACCTAAGACATTGTCATTGGTCATGGCACAGGTGTTTATATTCTTGGTAAGGATGGACGTTTTTTTACAGAGCGTGGGACTAGACAAGGATGTGATGATGTTCTGTAGTGAGTGTAGGACTGCAGTGCTGGCAGACAATTGCTTCACGTAGTGTAGAGTAGACCAACACCTGTATACCATTCCTAGTTGGGCTTACACTGTGCTTTTCTAGCCCCTGTCTTGTGCTTGTGCTTGCACCTCTGGTAATCTCAGTCAAGCTGATGCGATACAGTCATTGGCACAAAGGTCACAACGTCACTATATAACAACAAAAATTATTAAGATATATCAAAAGTGCCATATGTTGAAATTTTGGATGTGCGTTTAGCCGATGAAATTGTGCTGGTGAAATTTTGATCTCAACCGAATATGCTCTTCCATGACATAGAGAAACTCAGCACTGACCAAGTTAGAGGCTGTCTGTTTTACTTGCAAATTGAAAGATTTTTCTTCCTAAGATGTACAGTGTTTGTTTTGTGTTTTCCCTTGCAATTACATGATGTGTGTATATTTTCACCTGTCAAAGGGTACTGAGTAGCTGCTGTTAGTACTCATTATACATGCACTTTTATAATTTCTGGTGTCGTAGTTGTACCGCAAGAAACCCACCTAAGATACATTATTTATTTGTTATTTATACAGTAGGGTAAGTGGGGTTAGGACAGCACAGAGACAAGATCCTTAGTATATTAGTATCTTAGTCTAACTCTAGAGATTAAAAAGCCTTCCCATACTTTTGTGAGCCGAGGGTGTGATGTAGTGTTGTAGTGGTCATGCTGGGGCCTAACTATTTATAAAATATAATTATAATTGTTTGTACAAAATCTGAAAATAGCAAATTTGTCATGGCAGTGTCAGGTATGTACTGTATATATATATACATTCATATAATATATAAATGTATATGTATGCTTTACATGCAGTAGGCTATCTCACAAATTTTCTGAATATACTTAAGTATCACTGTCATATATCAGCTTCTCATCTGCATTAATGATAACAATAGTATATATATGTAACAGAGCTCAACCAAAGTTGTGTAAATGTGAAGAAAGCATAAACCATAAATTGCACAAGTTGTCACAGTTTGTATGTGTCTATAAAATGAGACAAAAAAAATAACACTATTGGTATGTAATACATTTGACCACTCCCCCTACAGTACACTGACTGGGCTTGATAGGAGCCACATAGAATGGACCACTTAGATGGAAGCATTATAATAATGCTCTTTAAGATGCATACTCAAGCCTGTGTACTGCATTACTACTGTAGGTTAGCCTTGCTGTGTTAGGGTCTCAGGACTAGAGTGGGGTACAAAATTATAGACATCTTGCATATGTACATTTTCCCATTCATATCATTATGAATGGCATTTTACCACATTATCATTTTATTTATTTATTTAATGTAATACAGAGTAGACAATCACTAGAAAATGCTCTTCTCACAATACGCTAGTCCCCATTGTAGTTCTGTCTCCAAAAAAACTTGCCGTGTGTCCTGTTGGTGGCCAAGTAGTAAACAAGCTTCAAGTAGTAAACATTCCTTCTCTGGGCTGGGATGAAGCCCAGCCTCCCTCAGCAATAAATGTTTTTTATAGTCCCAAGAAACAAGTCTTGTCCACTAATTTTCTTCCTATAAGACTCTGCTGCTCTCACTAGTTGGTTCTTTAATAGTTGTGTTTGATAAATGTTTTTATGAGTAGTTGCAGTCAGCATGTGGTTTATGCAAGTACAGGTAATTGTTGGCCTTGGGAAGAAAGATACTGTACTGCATATGGCCATGGATATGAATGTTAAAAAGAGAGGCCCACAATCTCATAAACCTTAGCCTACATTACGATAAAAGCATGTTAAAATCTACATCACGCGTTAAGCAACACTGTCAGTACTGTCTGTCAGGGGATGCCCTTGTGATGTTAACCACTTGAAATGTATGTAAATACAAAGAGAAAGAATTGGTTACATGTCTTTATCTGTAGGCCCAAGGATCTTCATCTCTCTCACAAGCATTGGGAGGCATATTGTACATAAATCTTTCACCTTTTCAAGCCATAGATATGACCATGTACAGAAGCTGTTTTATTTAGTTTCTACAGAAGGGTAGAAAAGATCTGTTCTTATCATCATACTATATATATGATATATAGTGATGATACACAATAATGAACGGTTATGTGTGAAATTTCTTGGTCTTAAAGTGTTCAGCCAAACATCTGAGTGCAGAGTTTAGGAATCCAACACAAATTAATTTTGTACCTCAATGATACAGTGATGCAGAGTGTGGAAAAATGTTGAATGGAAATGAATGGTTTCATTTTACAAAATAATAACTGAATTATTCCTTTAAACCAGTTTGTATCATATGGAGTTGGGTAAAATATGTTTATGCACTGAGTTTGCAGAACTGTATTTTGTACAAATAATGTTGTATACAGTAATTTCAAATTTTCTCAATTGAACTTATACAGTAATTGAAACATTGGATATTATTTATTGTTCAACTTGAGTGTTGAATAAACAGCTGCTACAAGCATACCAGTTCCTTTGATGATAAAAGAATAATTGAAAATGATAGTTGTTTCATCTTGTACAAATATAATGGTAAAGTATTCTTCTATGCACAGTATGAAAGGAAAGGTTTGACCCGGTTTGCTCTGAAGTATGCCTCATATTTTCATGAAGTATATAATTCTCTTAGTTTAGTTCTAAAGAGTTTGAATGAGCACTAAAAGTTGCATGAATAATTTTGGTTATATAATTCTTGAGCAGCATTCATGTCCACACCAGCACTCAGTAAAGTGACTAAATTAGTTTACTTTTTCAATTACTAACTTCTTGTTGCAAAATTTTAAATGCCGTGAATGGAAAGGACTTCAACATTGCATTGGTTTAGGTAATTATCTGTATACAATGTACTTTAATTTCAGTGATAGGTTGAAACACTGTGTGGGGGTGGACTGATAGATATCAATGAATGTGTCTTTATAATAAATTACCAAAGCTTACCTTGCTGGAAATATGTAATCTCGTTGGTTGGCTGCAGCGAGTTACCCAGAGTTATATCCCTGTATCCTTCCCTCCAACACAATAAATTTATTTCTGGGTTCGTCCTGCTATATATGTATGATTATAGAGCATGCAATAAGGGTCAATTACCACACAAAAATGCCAATTTTCTCTATTTATTAATAAATTCCAAGCCAACAAAATGAATAATTAAATTCAATCATAAAATAATCACACACACACACTTCCGTTCACGCTCCAATAGATAGCTATATACGTACGGTACTTACTCCTCGTCGCTCCTCTCTACACGTGCTTCCCTCAGTCGCTCGTAGTCCACGTGGACAGTAATATTACTTTACTTTAATATACTTATCACGAGCTAGCACTTCCCCTCGCACACACAGGAGACGGTAATTACGTTATCGTAATAGTAATGGAAATCAAGCAACCCAGTTGGTATATTTCAATGTCAATTTCACACTCGTTTACTGTCCCTCGTACACACACACACACTCGTAAATTCCTGCCAGCCCTCTCCTCACCTATAAATGACACCTTACTGATTCTCGTCTAGCGAATGAATAGTGAGTTAATTAACAATAAGTCTTGTGAAAAAGTAATTAACAATTTCGACGTTACGTTAAAACTATAGGCCCCTAGGCAAAGCAACGAGGGCTGGATACGAGGTGTGTTCTTCGTCGAGTGTCTAGCTACCAACTGAATATATTTCTCAAAAACAAGACAAGGGTGGTGGGATAATTACCCTTCTGACCCTTCCCATTCTACCTTTTTTCTACCTGGCGAGTGACTCATTGAAGACTGTCCAATATCTACGTGTTCGTATGGCCTAGTCCTTGACTACGTTTACATATGTCACTCACACTTTTAGTTATACATGCAAATCATTTTTCCCATAACATGCAACTGCTTGCAAATGATTCCCTTCCACTTCAAAATCAATTTTAATAAGTAATAGATGCCCCCATAGCATAATTATTAATGCAAGATTTGTAGCAATACCTCCAGACACGGGATGGAGTGAGTGGGTACTCGACCTCACCTGACCTGACATGACCTTCCTTAATTACCAGGTACCAGCACTCCTATATTTCAAAATTCTCTGTCTCTGTCTTCCTGACTTGACTGAATGGAAATTCCCATACACGTGGTGTCCCTTTGTTAATAAATATATAATATTTAGCATCCTACTACTTACGTACGTTACGTTATGACCACGGATCAAACCGTGACATTCGCACACACAGAAGAGACATTGCTCTATGCAATGTTTAATAAAATAATGAAGTGGTAATGACGTCTTTGCATGTATAACTATTACAATAATAACTCACTCACACTTCACTCATTCTTGTATGTGTCATGACTTAATACCAGTTAAGTGTTTATTTTTGCCAATGAGTGAAAAACTCCTAACAGTTACTTTAACTTTAAAATCTAAGGAGAAACTCCGTGGCAAGAATAATTATACCTGGTAATGTCTAGTACCAATAGTACACATTTAAACAATATATAAGTGTGGTGTATGTAATACATTGTGTCATTGTTACATAATATGTAATAATAAAAATGTAAAAAAAAATATTCTGGAGACCATCCAACTGCCATCAATTCCTGTAAGGCAATATATATTAATTAATCATCCAAGATTAGAGTCAGGGATAACCGCTGGAACCCAAGTCTTGGAAGACCCAATGCAATATACAAACGTCAGACCGAGGTGAACCCCAAATCTGAGTTTGGATAAAGGGTTTGTGCTCGTTGCACTCGGAAATAACAATAAAACGAGTAATTTGGATCCTAACTATAACCCATAATCAGTTACTCGCTCGATTTTCCTCAGGCAACCGTGACATAAGGTCTGCCCCAACGCTAGCACTTCCCTTTAAACCACCGATGGTCCCCGTGAACACGTAACCCTTCATCCTTCTCACCCTGACGAGCTTCAGTCGTCTGCTGGTTACATCCTTCTCCACCCTCGGGAGTTTCCCCAGCAGCGCTAGCCGTACCTACAGCTGGGTACTGTGGTTCACTATACGTAGCAGCAGCCGATCGCTGATAATAACCCTTATTACCACCGTGGTTATTATTATAACTCTTCCCGTTACTTCTCCCCTGGTAACGGTACTGATTTGACTGCTGAGAATAATAATTATTGCCTTGTTTCTTGGCGTGATTAAAGTGAGGATTAGGTTGTTGACGTACAACCTGACTCTGCTGCTGTGAATTATCATTATTACTTGACTGATTATATGAACCAGCAGAGTCTTGGGAAGGCTTATTTAACTGAGTTAAATTCTCACACGACTGAACCCGCGTGTGGTAACCGTATGCGGTAAAATGTGCATCCGACATTTCCACCATTTCCTTGAGGCAATTAATCTTATGGGTTTTGAGTTGAGCTGATAATTCTGGAGGACAAGACTTCTCTAGTTGCGTGCGAAGCAACAAGTCCTTTATCCCCTCCAACGTCTTGGGTGTTTCGGCCTTATCAAACCACTGATCCAGGTGGCTAGCGAGACGTGCACTAAACTGTGCAACGGTCTCTTTATCTTGCAAGGAAGCACTCAAAAACTGCTTCCGTGCATCATCGACCGTCACCCCATATGCTTGCAACAGAGCTTTTTTCATGCTCGCATAATTCCTGGTGTCAGGATGGAGTCGGTAGAGGATACTAAGGGCTTTACCATCGAACAGATTAAGGAACTCTATCTTCTTTACATCGTCACCAAAGACATATGTGTCTGCAAGCATCTCGAAACGCTCAATAAACGGTTCAATTTCGTCTCCCTCTACATACTTCGCCAGTTGTAGCCTCGGAGTTACTGTAGTCGGGCTTGCAATACTGCTTTGACTACTATTCGCCTGTGCTTGCAGTCCCACCATTTTCTGTTCATGTGCCCATCTTTCTTTTTCATGCTCTCTCTCTTCCCTTTCTGCCTCTCTCTGTTCCCTTTCTGCCTCTCTCTGTTCCTTTTCAGCCTCTCTCTGTTCCTTTTCTGCCTCCCTTACACTCACCCTTTCGAGCCTGTCATCCTCTTGACGACGCTCTATGTACTGTCGAATCTCGACAATATCTTCATATCCCAAGCTTCGGGCTTCCTCCATTAATTCGGCTACGGTATACATATTAAAATATTTTCTATTGTTTCCTTTGCCTTAATTCCTGGACAACCGTAACCTATCTACTCGTGAAGGTGTGCGCGTGTGTGACTGGAATTAATACAAAGAGCAGGTCCCTGTTCGGGCGCCAATTATGTGGGGGTGGACTGATAGATATCAATGAATGTGTCTTTATAATAAATTACCAAAGCTTACCTTGCTGGAAATATGTAATCTCGTTGGTTGGCTGCAGCGAGTTACCCAGAGTTATATCCCTGTATCCTTCCCTCCAACACAATAAATTTATTTCTGGGTTCGTCCTGCTATATATGTATGATTATAGAGCATGCAATAAGGGTCAATTACCACACAAAAATGCCAATTTTCTCTATTTATTAATAAATTCCAAGCCAACAAAATGAATAATTAAATTCAATCATAAAATAATCACACACACACACTTCCGTTCACGCTCCAATAGATAGCTATATACGTACGGTACTTACTCCTCGTCGCTCCTCTCTACACGTGCTTCCCTCAGTCGCTCGTAGTCCACGTGGACAGTAATATTACTTTACTTTAATATACTTATCACGAGCTAGCACTTCCCCTCGCACACACAGGAGACGGTAATTACGTTATCGTAATAGTAATGGAAATCAAGCAACCCAGTTGGTATATTTCAATGTCAATTTCACACTCGTTTACTGTCCCTCGTACACACACACACACTCGTAAATTCCTGCCAGCCCTCTCCTCACCTATAAATGACACCTTACTGATTCTCGTCTAGCGAATGAATAGTGAGTTAATTAACAATAAGTCTTGTGAAAAAGTAATTAACAATTTCGACGTTACGTTAAAACTATAGGCCCCTAGGCAAAGCAACGAGGGCTGGATACGAGGTGTGTTCTTCGTCGAGTGTCTAGCTACCAACTGAATATATTTCTCAAAAACAAGACAAGGGTGGTGGGATAATTACCCTTCTGACCCTTCCCATTCTACCTTTTTTCTACCTGGCGAGTGACTCATCGAAGACTGTCCAATATCTACGTGTTCGTATGGCCTAGTCCTTGACTACGTTTACATATGTCACTCACACTTTTAGTTATACATGCAAATCATTTTTCCCATAACATGCAACTGCTTGCAAATGATTCCCTTCCACTTCAAAATCAATTTTAATAAGTAATAGATGCCCCCATAGCATAATTATTAATGCAAGATTTGTAGCAATACCTCCAGACACGGGATGGAGTGAGTGGGTACTCGACCTCACCTGACCTGACATGACCTTCCTTAATTACCAGGTACCAGCACTCCTATATTTCAAAATTCTCTGTCTCTGTCTTCCTGACTTGACTGAATGGAAATTCCCATACACGTGGTGTCCCTTTGTTAATAAATATATAATATTTAGCATCCTACTACTTACGTACGTTACGTTATGACCACGGATCAAACCGTGACACACTGTAACACCCCACATGTAAAGCCCTTACAGCGCAAGTAAAGTCATTAGAGTAATTGGTCCATTGATTTCAGTCTCCTCAGACTAAATAATATTAGAATGAGATATCCTGTGGTGGGAATAAACTAAATGAATGGAAATTTTGGCAGTGACACTGGTGACCATTTTGTAGAATGGCAAATGGAGGTTTATCTATCTCACCCATGTTCAAGCCAACTAAGGATGAAAGAGGAGCAACTACAGTTTTCTTATGTACATGTGGAAATAGGAATTTGTGGTACAGCCCACGTAGAAGATGCTTGAGCCACTCTAATTGCCAGTGACTTTAGTCGGGTACAGTATATGCTTAATGTCATCATCCCACATCATAGTTTTTGCCCAAGGTATATATCATTTTTAGTCACTAAGGAATTTCATGCTGGGAGGAGCTGAATATTTTCCTCCTCGGCTGTATCGTGAAATTCCTGTGTCCAACTGTACTACACCTGTGTGACATCAGGATTTTACCCTATCAGAGAATATTCCTTGCAAGAATCAGCAGTGGTGGTGATGATAATTATCAGCATTAGTAGCAGAAGGGATAGTTGCTTTGTGTTATCAGTGTAGATGTAATAATTAGATGCATGAACATAGAAACAGTAGCTTTAGTAGTTGTGTAGTATTAATGCAGTAGATGAGAAATAGCTATAGAATAATCAATGTAATAAAATATACATAGTAGTATCAGTATAGCAGAAGAGTAATATTAACTGTAGTTGTAGAATTATTATGGTATAAAAGATAAATACAAGTAGTAGCTGTATCAACATTAGAGAAATGCAGTGGCAAACTACCCATTGATTGTTTGACTAACTTGACAGATCAGATGGCCTGTCATTAAACCCACTCATCCATGCATTCCCCATTGAGATGTGAAGGTACACTGCATAGGAAGAAGCTCATGAAGGTAAGTATGAGACAAGCATGTGCTACTGCTTTGCAATTTTAAACAGTTTTGATGGTAGCTGTGCCAGATAAGCTGTGTTCAAAGAGGTCTGGGTTTACAAGATGTGTGGAAGCTGTGAGGCAGATAAAGTGGCAGGAGACTCATACCAGTGGTCTTTAGAACTGTACTGATATGTTGTAGTATGTGAGGCTGATCCAAGTAACAACCTTGGTGTCATCCGAATAGTGCTGAAGGCATCTTTGAGTTGTAGTTATCAAGTTTAAAGCTACAGTTGCGGCTCAGAGCTTCGAATCTCTGATTCAACAAGGAACTCTGTGTGTGTGTGTGTCAAGAAGGTGAATGTTTTACGTGACACAGGCTGTAGTACTGTAGTAGTGAAGCGAAACCTTGTACCAGAATACTGCTTTACAGGTGAGACTTGCCTTATTTAGAGTAATAAACGTACAGGTAGGTAGTTATCCTCTTATCCAACTACATCACCTTACACCTCACCACACCCACACAGCCAACCATCCGTACACCAAACCATCTCACCCCTCTCCACCACACCACATTATCACACTCCACACATCCTTCCTGTCACTACTCATTCGTGAACACTTCTTCTACACGTGTCCACTCCTGTGTCACACCCCACCCTGGCCACACACTTACCAGTACCTAATAACACCTTCTCCTTACAACGTCAACCTCACAATTATCTGTGTCATGTTTAGGTTATCATATTTTATAAAGAGCATTTCAGTCAGCCCTTTATTATATCACTCCTTCTCCTTTTTCTACCAACCTTCCCACTCTCTTTCCAACCTTCCCATTCTTCGTTCACCCCTTCCCATTCTCTTTCCATCCCTTCCCATCCTCTTTCCTAACCTTCCTTTTCTTCTTCCTACTCTTCCCATTTTCCCAGCCGCAGCCGCCCCGCCGCCATCGTTTTTAATAATTAATTAATTTTTTTTTTTTTTTTAAATAAATGATTTTTATATTTTTTTATTATTATTTTTTTTTTAAATAATTATTAAATAATTATATTAATAATTATTAATAACATTAAAATGTCGCCGCCGTCGCCGCCCCGCCGCTCCGCCTAGGCCTACCATCGTTTTTTTTTTTTTTTTTTTTTTTTTTTTGTAATAATATATATATATTTTTTAATATAATATATATTGAGTTTACACACACATGCAAAATACTTGGCATAATATACAACACATCCATGACATTCAAATAACATATCATGGCCATCAAAAACAAATGCATGCAAAAATGTAAAGCCCTCAGATCACTTGCCAGCTCAATATTTGGACACAACAAAGAAACCACAACTATAATATGCAAACAATTACTATATTCGATTAATGATGGATTATGCAAGTCCTGCCTCAGCCTCAAACCTCACTGAGACTATCAACACCCTTCACACCCATACAGAATAGAGCCCTAACGTTAAAGATAATGACAGACTGCACAGCTACCACACCTACAGACCACCAACCTTACTCAGACTCATCTCCAACACCCTTCACACCCATACAGAATACAGCAGAGCCCTAACGTTGTTGTGTCTGTACACTGGTGATCTCTCTCTTTGCATTTCAAGGTGTTATTTTGTTCAATATATCCTGTTCTAAGTGAAACTCCGTTATTTCCATGCCCTTTGCCTTTAAAAGATTCGGATACAGACGTTATCCCTTGCCTACTTGGCTTTTGTTGGTCCGGGTCCAGGGCATAAAATAATTACTTATATTAACTTGGTACATACACATTCAGACCTGGGTGTAACAAATTATACACGTGTTGTTCATTATTACCAAGATTATTATTATTATTATTATTTTTATTATAATTATTATTAAAGATTATGAGGTGGTGGAAAATTATACATGTGTTGTTCATTATTACCAAGATGATTATTATCAAGATATTTACTACAATGGAAGGAAAGTGTTGGTGGATATCATTATTATTATTAATTAAATATATATATATATATATATATATATATATATATATATATATATATATATATATATATATATATATATAGATGAAAAGGTTTCATTGCAAGACTTATTACAAATAATTACTAATAATTATTGTACCGTTATGTTATTTCAGGTGTGTGGAGAACTAAGATAGAACAGAAGAACAAAATAACAAAATACATATGTGGAAAGTTCACATATAATATTTCTTGGTGGTTTAGTTTGTATATGAATTTCTAAATTTTCATTTTTTTTTTTTTTTTTTTTTTTTTTTGGTGGATTTGTTGAATAAGAATTTCAAAATAAATATTTATATTTTTGTTTATAAATTGATGTTGGCTGTATTCTGGACAGTGTTTGAAGTTTGTAATAAATAATTTGTAATAAATAAATAAAGTTGTTAGGTGTATTTGTTTTAATTGGAATTTACTTGAAAAAACAAAATGTATAAATGTTTATGGTATATAGAGAAACACATTATATATATTTAATGATACACATTATATATATTGAATGATACACATTATATATATTTAATGATACACATTATCAAGGTGTACAATTAACAAATTTGAACTTTATACTACATATAAAAACTGTAAATAAATAAGCTATTGGAAATATAAACCTACGAGAAAATATTATAAGTAATGGATCAATATATAAATCCATCTCTGCTGAAACCGAGATAGATTTTTGAGGTACAAACAAAATCATAGATGGAATAATTAATATAAATATATATAATTAAATTGAATATATATATTACATTAGATAGATATATAGACAAATAACAATTTCAAATACTTAAATAAATAATTTTGCTACATATTATAAACATTCATATATCTATTATAATAACATTATATTACATACATTCATTATAACATATATATATAGACAAATATTTTCAGATACATAGATAAAATTAAACTATTGATATAACTAAATCTATAGTATATATATAATTTCTGTACATAATTATATCATATACAGTATATAACATTAATTATATTTCATATATATTCAGATATATATATATATATACATAGACAAATAACAATTACAGATACATAGATATATCTATCTAATTAAAACATAACTAATACTATACAATATTATTTTTCTACATGATTATATTGAAATACATATATACAAACATTCAGATCATATTAGTTTCATAAAACATATAGATAAATACATTCGTATTATATTAAAAAGTTTCATAAAACAGATAGATAAATACATCAATTGTCTATGTATACTTGTGAGTGGTGGTGGCTGAGTGGATAGAGAGATGGACTGTGACTGTGAATGACCAGAGTTCAATTCCACCTGAAAACGCCTGGGAGTGACAGAATATGTGTGTGTGTAATTATAATAAGAGTCGGAGAATGAATGTGTGTGTAAAAGAGTGACAGAATCAATGTATGTGTAGGAGAATGTGTGTGAGTGAGAGAATGCATGTGCGTGTGTGTGTAAGAGTCAAATATATATAAATATAGATGATTATATCGCATACAAACGTTTATTTATATTATATTAAATAGTTTCCTATACCAGATAGATAAATATGTTAATAGTGTGTATATAATTGGGGGTGGCGTGGCACAGTGGATAGTGTGATGGACTGTGGCTGTGAAGGACCAGGGTTCAATCCCACCTGTATACATCTGTTAAAAATGTGGGCTGTGGAGAGAAGGTGTGTGTGTGGAGAGAAGGTGTGTGTGGGGAGGGAGGTGGAGAGAAAGTGTGTTGAGGGAGGTGGAGAGAAGGTGTGTGTGTGGTGAGGGAGGTGGAGAGAAGGTGTGTGTGTGGGGAGGGAGGTGGAGAGAAGGTGTGTGTGTGTGGGGAGGGAGGTGGAGAGAAGGTGTGTGTGTGGGGAGAGAGGTGGAGAGAAGGTGTGTGTGTGGGGAGGGAGGTGGAGAGAAGGTGTGTGTGTGGGGGGGAGGGAGGTGGAGAGAAGGTGTGTGTGTGTGGGGAGGGAGGTGGAGAGAAGGTGTGTGTGTAGAAAGCCTGTCCCCCCATCCCCCCCCCCCCCAAGCCTGTCCCCTACTCCCATACATGCAAAATAACCACAGGAGAAATAATAAACAGAACAACAGTAAGTACGAAAGTATATTAAATCCTCAGAAAATTATATATGTGTGTCATTTGTCTCTCTGTGTGTGTGTTTTTTGTCTGTCTCTCTCTCTCTCTTTCTCTGTGTGTGTGTCTTTCCCTCTCACACACACAGAGAGGGAAAGACACACACACAGAAAGAGAGAGACAAAAGACACACACAGAAAGAAAGTCTCTCTCTTTATGTGTGTGTGTCTTTCCCTCTCTGTGTGTGTGTGTGTGTCTTTCTCTCTTTCCCTCTCTGTCTTTTCTTTCTTCTTTTCTTCATTCTTCTCTATCAAAAACAAATCTGAAACAAAAATGAATAATTAATTAATAACAATAACAATAGATAAACAAAAATAATAACTAATAATAAAAACAATAATAACAATAGATAAACAAAAATAATAACTAATAATGAAAACAATAATAACAATAGATAAACAAAAATAATAACTAATAATGAA
The DNA here is from genome assembly GCA_034508575.1 of Petrolisthes manimaculis. Taxonomy (NCBI): domain Eukaryota; kingdom Metazoa; phylum Arthropoda; class Malacostraca; order Decapoda; family Porcellanidae; genus Petrolisthes; species Petrolisthes manimaculis. The sequence continues at coordinate 1,348,368 of JAWZYT010000298.1, read as the reverse complement.
AACAATAATAACAATAGATAAACAAAAATAATAACAATAGATAAACAAAAATAATAACTAATAATAAAACAATAATCAGGTATTTCCAGTGTACAAACGATCTTGAAAGGATACGAAAACAAAGAATATTTAGTAGCCTATACTAACAAGTGGTTATAATAATGAGGTGCAGCTATGGAACGTGTAATAGCGACCAGAGATATAGGGATCCGGGAATATATACAAGGTGTTATTACATTCATTCTGTTCCCACAACCACACAAAGATTATAAGAAATGTCGAATTTGGGTTAATGCTTGTGGACGTAAGAACTTACGAATAAAATATGTGAGACAGTCGACATATATAGACTAATATAGACAGATATAGACTAATTTAAGGACTCACAGCATGTAAATCATGCCTCAATAGTCTGTTACCTTATAATTTTTTCTCGGAAGTATACGAAGCAGTGGACTGTAATAAGAACTATGATGTAATACACAGATTCCCACATACAGTATAATCTCTGCGATACATTTTAGTCTATCCATGCCCCCTCAGTAGGTTAGGTTAGGTTAGGTTGGGTTGAGTTATTTTACATGAATGGGTAACGTGTGCCAGATGAAATTTAACGTAGATAAATGTAAATTGTTAAGCATAGGAAATATAGCCAACAGGTCAACATACAAACTAGATAACACAGATTTCTGAAAAGGATCTTGGAGTTATGGTTAGTAGGGACATATTATCAGGGAATGTCTGAGATCTTTTGCTCATGGCTGTACATACATATGTCCGCAACAAAGCCAACATAATATTGTATTAGGATTCATATCATATCATGTCCTCTATCTTTTGATGGATGAATACGGCACCGGGAACATCAGCTGCCGTTAATTCAACCAAATTTCCACACCCGTATGCAAAATCACCTACTATATCTTCCATTGTTTGTACTGGTCAGCTGATAAACAGCGCTGCCACATACCAAATGCCACGTTGTCAAATTTGAGAAAGACGAACTGTGCTATAGGGGACAAATATCCACATACATACATACATACACAAATTCAAAATACATAGAGAAATATATACACACATACACACAAATACTAGTACCTGTACATACATATACAAATATTGTATGAATAATAATAATAATAATAATAACAATAATAATAATAATAATAATAATTACTAACCTGATAATATGTTTGTTTGTTTGTTTGTGTGTTCTCTCTTCAGTAAACAACAACAACAACAACTGCCTTCATCTGTAAATAAATAATAATAATAATAATAATAATATTAATAATAATAATAATAATAACAACAATAATAATAATAATATTAATAATAATAATAATAATAATAATAATAATAACAACAATAACAACAATAATAATAATAATATTAATAATAACATACCAAATGTATGTGTGTGTGTGTGTGTGTGTGTGTGTGTGTGAGTGTGTGTGTATGAATGAAAGAGGGACACACACACGATCTCTCTCTCTCTCTCTCTCTCTCTCTCTCTCTCTCTCTCTCTCTCTCTCTCTCTCTTCAACACACACACATACATTTGGTACATTGGAGTGCCTTGATTCCTCCAAAGTATGCCACGAAACAAAATCAATTAATAAATATAATGGTGTATTAATAATAATAATAATAATAATAATAATAATACCAATAACAATAACAATAATGGTGTATTAATAATAATAATAATAATAATAATAATAATAATATCAATAACAATAATAATAATAATAACAATAACAATAACAATAATAATAATAATAATAATAAAAATAATAATAAAAATAATAATAATAATAATAATAATAATAATGGCATATACATGTATCTATTTATATATTTCCTAAGATGAGAAATTTCACTTTATATAATATATTTTTGACTAAAAATAGTAAAATATGACCAAAGTGTCTTACTTTTCTTGTTTATTACTCATCTATTTATCTATCTATCGACAATTTGTTGATGGCATCTAATAGATAATTTTTTTGTCTATATTTTGGCATTTATATGTATCTATTTATATATTTCCTAAGATAAGAAATTTCACTTTATATAATATATTTTTGACTAAAAATTGTAAAATATGACCAAAGTGTCTTAATTGTTTCGTTTATTACTCGTCTATTTATCTATCTATCGACAATTTGTTGATGGCATCTAATAGATAATTTTATTGTCTATCTTTTGGTATGTACATGTATCTATCTATCTATATCCTAAGTTGAGAAATTTCACATTATATAATATAATTCTGACAAAAAATAGTAAAATATGACCAAAGTGTCCCACTTTTTTCGTATATTACTCGTGTATTTATCTATCTATCAAAAATTTGTTGATAGCATCTAATAGATAATGTTATTGTCTATCTTTTGGTATATACATGTATCTATTTATCTATATCCTAAGATGATAAATTTTACTTTATATAATATATTTTTGACTAAAAATAGTAAAATATGACCAAAGTTTATCACGGCTAGGGTGAAGTCACTGGGCCAGAGAGGAATAGAGCACACTATTCTGTGTAAATAGTCAGCATGGATTGATATTACCGATATTATAATTGATATTACAATATTACCGAGTTAAGCAGTAAGGAGCATGGCCCAGGAATAGATGGTCAACCCGTTTCGCTCCAAGACCTCCCTACGGGTGGTGGTGAGATATTCTGTGACGTAGGGCGTCGGACTGACCCGCGGTCAGTCCTACAACACACCCGTTTTCTTTCGACATAGTAAACTTGTGTATTCCTCGTCGTGTATTGACCATAAATATGCCTAGTGTATGTTGTGTAGATGACTGTGTTTATAAGTCCAAATTAATTCCGAAGGAAAAGAGTGAACTATTTCACAGATTTCCCAAAGTGAAGAGCTTACACGAAAGTGGATAGAACTGTGTAATAGAAAACCAGGTGGGGGGGGGGGGGGGGGGTGCTGGAGTAGGGGGACAGGCTCGGGGGTGCAAGAATAGGGGGACAGGCTTGGGGGGTGCAAGAATATGGGACAGGCTTGGGGGGTGCAAGAATATGGGACAGGCTTGGGGGGTGCAAGAATATGGGACATGCTTGGGGGGTGCAGGAATAGGGGGACAGGCTTGGTTGGGGGTGCGATAGTAGGGAGACAGGTTTGGGGGGCGCGGGAATAGGGGAACAGGCTTGGGGAGGGCAGAAATAGGGGACATGCTTTGGGGGGGATAGGGGGACAGGCTTGATGGGGGTGCGAGATTAGGGGACATGCTTGGGGTGTGCGGGAATTGGGGGACAGGCTTGGGGTGGTGGAAAGCCTGTCCCCTTATTCCCACAACCCCCTAACTCCCCCCAAGCCTGTCCCCTACTCCCGCACCCTCCAAGCCTGTCCCCTACTCCCGCACCCCCTTAAGGAGTGTAAAGTGTTAATTGTGGGAGGGACAATTCCTGTATTTAATGCAGATTACTGGCTATGGTCAGGTGACTCCCTTCCCATCAATGTATGACATGCCTCTCTCTCTATCTCTCTCTTAATTTATTAACACATTCATAATATATATATATATATATATATATATATATATATATATATATATATATATATATATTCAGAAGTTAAGGAGTGTTTTGGACATGGAAGGTGTTAATTGTGGGAGGGACAATTCCTGTAATTAATACAGATTACTGGCTATGGTCAGGTGACTACATTCCCATTAGATGTATGACATGCCTCTCCTCTCTCACTCTCTCTCTTTATTTATTTATTTCTTACTTCCTCTCTCTTTCTTTCTTCCTCTCTCTATCTTAAAGGAAGATCACAATCAGTACGCCTCAACAATGTATTATCTTCTCAATCAAATATTTCTTTTGGAGTACCCCAAGGTTCTATATTAGGTCCTATCCTTTTTAATATTTTTGTTAATGATATGAAGGAAAAATTAAATAATTGTTCATTGGTTCAAAATGCCGATGACACTCAATTTCTCCATAGTGACATAATAGATAATTTAGATAACTTGATAGTAAGAGCCGAAGAAACCATAAGAGATGCTAACAAATACTTCATCAAGAATGGGTTGTTAATGAATGACAAAAAAACACAATGTATATTTATTGGTTCTAGGCAATTACTTTCTAGAATTCCAAATAACACTACACTAAAACCAAATTATAATAATGGTAATAATGATAGTAGTGATAATATTGTACCTTCTAATTATGTTAAGAATCTTGGAGTATATTTTGACAATTTTATGAATTTTGACATCCATATAGATGAGATGAGGAAAAAGGCATTTGGTACCCTGATATTTATCAATAGAATAAAGGATAACCTAGATAAAGATACAAGAACAATTGTGGTACAGTCTTTGGTGTTAAGCTTGATAAATTATTGTATTGTAATATGGGGCACAGCAAATAAAACACAGATAGCAAGGGTACAAAAAATGCAAAATTTTGCGGCGAAAGTTGCCGAAGGTAGATTTAAAAAGTTTGACCATGTTACCCCTGTATTAAAAGAACTGAATTGGCTCAATATCAAGAACAAAATTGTTTATGATACTCTTCTCACAATGTATAAATACATAAACAAAATTTACTCAAACACCTTGCAAAATTTTCCAACAGTTAGTGAAACTGTCACTACCATATCAAGGCAACAGAATATGTTATATGTCTCCAAGTGTAGAACAGATATGGGAGGTAATAAATTAGCTATCAGATGACCTAAATTATGGAACTCACTTCCTTCACATATTAAATTAACAATCAATATTAACACTTTCAAAACTCTTATTAAAAACTTGCTGCTGAGCCAATCTTATAGCTAGTTAGGTTTTAAATAATGATGTCTACTACGGTATGAAATTTATTTATAATATTCATTGATTTTAATTCATTGTATATATAATTGTATATGAGAATGTAAATCTGTGTATACAGAACATACCATGATCTTTATTATGATTGCATAGCCGTCTCTTAGGTAAACCATGTATGAAAGATAATTATGTTCCTGTCTTAGCATTAACCCCTGCAGACCGGGAGGGGTGGACCTTGCCTCCACATTTCTACCCTGCCGCTAGCATCAAAATTCCTCGATTTGCCCTATATTCACAACGCTCACACTCTTAACCTATATAGTGTACTGACTTCAAAATTATTCCATCCTTACCTTCAACTCTTCCTCTTTCCAATGGTACCATCGGGAGGGCTGTACGATGAATAGTTGTGGAGATCGGACTCACTCTCTGTGTACTGCTGTTACTGCAGACTCAGCCAGACTGTAGACTGTACTGCGAATAATACGTTGCCTCAGTCTGGCTGAAACAGTGCTTTGTCTAGGAGGAGTGGCGAGGAAATCATTAATGGGAGGATGTATAGTAGTAGCATCACTGGCATGCCGTATATTTGGAGCAAATGATTCCTCCAAAACAGTCAAAGCAACACCCCCACCTTTATTCTTAGTCGAGGTATTCAGTTTCCTCATGTATTTGGAGGAACAGGTAGCCTACATAATGACAAAAGTAGGATATAATAAATCCCTTTGACAAAGATAGAGAGAGCAAACATCTTAACAGCTTGATAAACACAGGAGAGGTTGTTCCTAACGACTGGTATGGACTGTGTATTACTCACTGTATTCAATGTGTATTGTTAAACAATTATATTTAAGTAACTTTCTTTTGGTATTCAACTATTTAAAAATTATGCATCTTAAACAAAGCAAAGCAAGATTACCAATTAACATTTAATTCAGCCATGCTCTCATCCAAAGAGAGAGAGATCGAGAGAGGTTAGGGGTAATTATGGGATTTATAGAACATGGGATTAGTGGTTTGGCATGGAGGTGACAAGAGGAGAGAAAGAATAATAAAGGGCTGGTCCGTCGCAGGGCTTACCAGCCAACCAGATCACCCGATTTTTTTCGTTTTCACCTTTTTAGTAATCTTATGGCCAGACTTTAATGCTTTGCCCTGGATTACGTCAGAATTACCTTAAAAATCTCATTACTTCAGAATTACCTTAAATGGGGTGAGATTACGCTAATCTGAGGTAATTACCTCAAAAATGAGAGCCATGAGTGATTTTTGTTTTTAATTATTATTATTATTATTATTATTATTATTATTATTATTATTATTATTATTATGTAAGTTCTTTATTTACCTTTAGTACAAGCCCCAATACTCTCGGGAACGTTGCCGCTAAAGTCCATAAAGGTATTTGATACATGGTCGGATATGAATATGAGTAAATATATGTAAAGAATTGCAGAAATATCATGGAAGAGAACAATGACAACAGTGATGATCATATGGGTATTTATTGAAATAATTACCATTTTGTAACAGTGGTGCCAGATCCGGCTAGGTCCCAGATTTTCGCCTGGTCATTTCCTATACTTTACCATGGTTATTTTCCGGTAGTTTACCCAGGATATATCCCGGTAGTCTGTCCAGATTAGGTCCCGGTAGTCTGCTGTGGTCTAGGTTTAGCTTGATAAGGTCAAGCTAATTTCAAAATACCCCATTTGAATATGATATATCTTGGAAATGTGGAGGAAATGCCATAGAAAAAACTAATCTTAAAATGGTCTAAATAAGTGGGTAATGAAGGTAGAAAAACCGTACGTAAAAACAGTAATTCTTTCAATATTTACCATAATATGAAGTAACAATAATAAACATATTGTACAGCGGGTGGGTAAACATCCGCTGCATCACCCAGCCAGTGGCCACGAGGGAAGTGTGTGAATTTAAAGAGTTACCCTTCATTGCCAACCATCTTCTACCAGCCCAAGACAGTGGCCAAGCCTTGTACTATGGGATAACTTAAGGAGAAACACCAGATATTATCCTGTTATTATCCGTCTCCAAGAAGCTCCAAGGTAACTTAAGGATAGACTCCATATATTATCCTGCTATTATATCTGTCTCCAAGGTAACTTAAGGAGAAACAGCAGATATTATCCTGCTGTTATCTGTCTCCAAGGAGCTCCAAAGTAACTTAAGGAGAAACACCAGATATTATCCTGTTAGTATCTGTCTCCAAAACGCTTTCCCTAGGACTCATATCAAGCTGTTTCAGATGATCTTATTCCTACTCTTCTTTCTAATCATAATGCAGTCTTCGTTTAATTCACATTCAGTTCATATTTTTTAATCTCTTCACCGTATTTTTAGAACAATCAGACTGTGTACAGTTGGACACAGGAATTGGTGGTACAGCCCCAGTGAAAGATACTTGTCCCATTTGAGTAACCAGTGTCTATTATCAGGTAATCGCTTTTCATTACCATCCTCAATAATTATTTCTGCCCCTGCTGGTGTCTCCTATTTGGCACTAAGGAACTTGATATTGGGTGAAATTGACCATCTGTCACTTGACTGTCTTTCAATTGACCCCTTCAGACACCTACTGTGGATCGATTCCATACACAGTGGTATTCGTTTGTTAGCTTCCTACCCAACCACACTTGTAAGTCTTCATTATTTTTCAAAAGCTGAGTATCCACATTTACAAAATCTTTACAACAGTTAGATAATGATAAACACTGTATCGCTTATTCACCAAATTAATTAAATAATTCAGCTACAAGTCATTTGAACTGCTAACATTCTTTCGTTTGCGTGCTTACAAACCACTACCAACCACTGGAATCGGCCCTGTACCGTGATATGTGTGTCATTTTATTATCCAACTTCACATTCTATCTACAAAATTATTAACCTACAGGTATTTCCTGAGTTTCTTAACCCATATAGCAGTGCCATATTGTGCAATGTCTTTAGTTAACCTATATTAAAACCATTATTTATATCACTTTATGCTTTTTATTCTGCCTTTCTTATTATCACTGCCGCCACAATTTTTTTTTATTAAATACACAACATCATTTATCAACAATCAGTGACCATTTTAATCTGTAAGCTAACTTCATGGCCTTTCGCGGCATCATGCCCCAGAGTGTTAGAGCTTATACTATATATATATATATATATATATATATATTAGTTATCACAAGTACACGTGATTTATATAATTGCAGAGTAATATTACCCTGAAGATGTCTTGAGAAATAGACGAAAACTTGGTATTCCGTTTTCATTTTCCTTGCTAGTTATTCTGCAATATATATATAGCTCATGAACCACAGTCAAATATTTCTGTATACAATCCACTGGATTCGATCGGTACCTCTGCTAACCATTATTTACCGTAAGATTGAATACTCACACATACAGTATGCAGCATCCACTGTTGTACACCTTCAGATTTAGGGAATATGTAACAAAAACAATGACAATAGACGAAACTTCTGTCCGTTGAACATTACACACATAATCTACACAAATATGGCATTAATGAAACTTTATGATCAAATTTAAATAAATTTGTATTTTACATTTATACACAAATAGGTATAGACCTATTAATATTGGATTAGTCTGAGTAAAGCAGGTCAACCCATCAACCACCATCAGGTATGGTGAGGTCAGGCAGCCAGGAAACCACCATCAACAGGCAGCATGTGTCCATTAATCATATCACTTTCATCACTTAAGAGGTACACCACTGCATTCACCACTTCCTCCACCTCGGCAAACCTTCCTTGGGGTATCCTGGCTAGCATGGGGTTTGCCTTGGCTGGGTCTGACCACGCCTCACGTCCCAACTTAGTCAGAACAACGGTGGGTGATACGTTGTTCACACGGATTCCCTTTGGTCCTAGTTCCAGAGCCATCACCTTAGTCATCATGTCTAAGGCGCCCTTGGTGGAGCAGTACACAGTGTGGTCCTTAAGTGCTCGCTGACCAGCCTGGGACGAGATGCTGACTATGGAGCCCTTCAACTGACGGGTTATCAGATCACTTGCTACAATCTGGGAAACGTTCATCACAGCCTTCACATTCAAATTAAACACCAAATCAAAATTCTCGGGTGTTGCCTCCAGAAATGGTTGTAATTTGACAGTCCCTGCATTGTTTACTAACATGTGGATGGGCGTAATTTTCTTGACAGCTTCACGTGTTGCCTCCCAGTTTGACACATCAATAGTGATTGCTGTGATGCTTGGACATTCCTCCTTCAAACTACTGAGGTTAGCTTCAGTTTTGCTAAGAGCGAACACCTCAGCTCCCATCTGAGCCAGCTTGATAGCCACTCCACGCCCTATGCCAGCCCCAGCCCCTGTCACAAGTGCACGACGTCCACTAAACTTGCCCATGTCACGTAAACTGTCTCAGGTAGTGATTATCCTAGTAGGACTGGCTAAAAAAGCCCAACTGCACACTGACACTGTCTACACACAATCGACTGTCTGTCCGTGCAGTGCACTGCTCAGGGCTCTGACTCAGACTCAGCCTTGGCCAGTTTGCCCCGCGCCGCCGCAGCTTGGCTTGCCTATGTGTGCCAGACAACCCAATTATATTGACAAAGGTACAGCACTGTCAGTCCTCCTCTGGTGGTATTCAATAGCAGCCTACATATACAATTTTGCGAAAAATTAGGAAAGTGTAGTTAATTCTGGTGAAATAGACAGTAAATTCTGACATGTGATATGTTCTCAGACTGTTGCCAGCTGTGATATAACCTTGACTATTGGTGAGCACTGTTGTCTGGTCGAGTTGCCGTTGTATGATTGTTTAAGTAAAGTTAGCACATTATCAATGACAACGACTAACACGTAGCCATGACTATTTATACCCGTTAATGTAAGGCATTTGCAAAATAGCTTATGGTAATATTACAATACTTCTGGAAAATTTGTATTGGAATTAATGGAAGATACAGAGAACAGATTTACATTCCCCCTTATCTGTTGTCGTATCAAGAGAGTTCGTGAGATAGCATACATCTAGCGAGATTGTAACCTCCATTATATGTTATTTCATGAAACATAATGATGAACAAACAGTTATTGAATTATAAGCAAGCCTTTCCGTAAACAATTAGTCAATTCACATATCAATTTATGCTCCTATACGGATTGATCGAGGTATGTGTAATTTATTAAAATAGTAGGCTACGATAAAAATTTAAATGAATAATAATGATTATTATGTTATAAAATTTACAATCAGTGAAATATTCTCATATATTATGCTATACAATTTTAAAGAATCAGAAGCCCCACCCCCCTCCCCTTCAAGTTCGTTTCTAGCATATCATCCTCTTAGCTTATGGGTGACTGATATTCCTGACACTCGTATAACATCGCCTTTATGGTTAAAGTTGAATATACCATAATGAAAAGCAGGGTAACACTAAGTGACGTCAAAGTCTGGCGACATTTGATAGCCGCCCGCCCAATGTGCTCAAGGACACCAATCCACACAACCACGGTCCACCCATCAGTCTCTGGGTATAAGAAGGGAACTCATTCTCCATCTCAGTCATCCTCAGTCACTCACCATACTTCTTACTAAACCTTGTAGGTGAATACAACGTTGTTTTTTGACCACACACTGACCCTAGCTAGAAACTTCCTTTCTATTCTTAAAATGTCCCCTTCCTTTCATTGTATTTCCATATAGTGCTTGCTGTGTCACCCCCCCCCCCCCATTCATTTCTATATAGTGCTTGCTGTGTCACCCTCCATTCATTTCCATATAGTGCTTGCTGTGTCAACCCCCCCATTCATTTCCATATAGTGCTTGCTGTGTAACCCCCCCATTCATTTCTATATAGTGCTTGCTGTTTCACCCCCCCATTCATTTCCATATAGTGCTTGCTGTGTAACCCCCCCATTCATTTCTATATAGTGCTTGCTGTGTCACCCCCCATTCATTTCCATATAGTGCTTGCTGTGTAACCCCCTTCTATCGCCCTCCCTGTTGTCCTACAGGGTCTTGTGAGGAAAGGGAATAGTTTGGAGGAATCAAATACTCCAGCTTCACCAACAATGTAAACCCACTTAATTAAAGCTTTGAGGCTTTGGTGTACCCCAACACCTTCTACGTGTATCCGTGCCCGTGTCACGCCCACGACACATGATACGCCCATGGGTGAAGGAAAATACCGTTAGGGTTTTGATATCACTTCATACCTCACGGGGCCTCATCAGAAACAACAACACTTTCATGGGAATAAGTAACAGGGGAAAGCGAAACACAAGATAAATAATAAACAAGTTACACCTGACGAAGGGAACACAACTATACTTTGGAGGTAAAACGGAAGAGATGACAGGATGAGCGTCAGACATATTCAATAATTCCATGAACCTTATCTTTTCAAAGTTAATTGCAACAGTAAAGAAATTTGGAGGGAGAGGAGGATGGACTTGTACAAATTCCACAGACTTATATAGGACCAATCCAAGATAATGCTTAGTGACCAGTACAGTCTTTGTAGTACTTAAAAATGAACTCTCTGGTGGAATGAAAAAGGTACCAACCTGAGGCACATGTCTAGCACCTGAAGGGCCATATTCACAAAGTATGGTATCTCGTGAGGGCTTAGTGTTACTAAGACAGTATAATAGGCAATGCTCTGAAATTAAGTAACGAATACATCCGAATTTCACTTATGTTTTATGTACTCATAATGTTTAACTGAGTCAGAAGCATCAGCCTGGATTAATGCCAATTCTCATTGAGACTCACTTTGTTCTGTAAAACTATAATATAAAGCAGGGCACACCTGTAAGTGATAATAAGCTGTATGACACCCTTCCATTTGATCCTTCGGTACTGCAACCACCAGTGTGCGATCCTGCGATGCAATGATGTAATCATAATCCACGTTTAATTAACATCATAGTATCCGACCCTAACCTCATAGGAAACAGCTTCACCGACCATATGTTAAAGTGGACCTAATGTTTAGCAGGAATATGAATGAGGATCGTTTTTGTCGTTAAGAGTATGACTCTAACAGTGAAGAGTAATAGGACATCGACTATGTGTTGAAGGTCAGCGTCCGCCTCACCCAGTGAGGCATTCCTTATGTTATGGAGAATATTTTATTTGATTGATGAATATAAGGCGCCGCAACATCGAGGTCCTATAGCGCCAGAAAATGGTGATAGAGAGGTGTGACAGCAAGCAGGAAGGAAATAAAAAGAAAAGAGGGATAGTTAAAGAACTGAAAGATGGGAACCATTTAGTCTAGTCTCTCACTAGCGACCTTCCTAGCATGGGAAGCCCTCTCTCCCCGAAATCGGGGCAGAGCAGGGGCAGGAGACCCCTCTAGTCTAGCTCGCCAGGTCTCAGAGACACACAAGCCCCCCACTTTAGGTGTGTCAAAATGAAGGGTGGAGGGTGATATACTGTATGTCAGAGGAAGAAGTGAGTGAGTCTGGTGGGAAGGTGATTAGGGAATACAGTAGGTGAGCGGGTGAGGGAGATCAGAGAAGTGGAGAGGGTAGCAACAAAGTTGGGAAGAGAAGGAAGGTATAATATACTCGTTACCTATTCAGTTAATGACAACTGCACTGATGAGATTTGAGAATACGTAATCAGATATATATTAATATCATCTGACTTTGAAATCATGAAACATTATGTTAATACAATAAACAATCATCCTCGAAGGGTTCACGAAGCTTCACATTCTTTACTTCATAAGACTGGAAACATTGAGGGAGACGGAGAGAGGGAGGAAAGGGGCGGGACTTGCGAGAGAGAGAGGGGGGGGGGGGAGAAGAGATCAACAATGTTACCAACTCAAATCAAGTCTCTCAGTCAGGAAGGGGGCTCGAAATATATGTCCACGATAGTACATGGATAAGAAACTTTCGTTTGCGTGCTTACAAAACTACAACCAACGACTGTGGAATCGACTCAAAGAGTCTTGATTATGATGATTACAGCTTAATACTTTTTTCAGTCTTCTTACTGCATGTTTAGGTTTCCTCTGATATCGATAATATCCTCCCATGCAGAAGTAGGCTAATGTGTATAAGATTAATTAGCGATATGTTTTGTTGCCTCAGATGGCATGAACTCATTATTATTGTAATTGTCTGTAGTGAACACATCTCTGCTGATGGTGGTGGTGGTTTTGATACTCACATAAACACCCTCAAAAGCAGCAACTGACAGGTATAGTTCGATCAGTTATTTCTATGTACAGTCGGCGGTATAAGTCCTGTCGCCTCACCTGCTTCACCGAGACAGGCAGTGTTCATGGACTCGAGAAATACACATGTTTTCTACGCCTAATAATCTCCGAGTCTATGAACATCGCGTGCCTCGGTGAAGCAAGCGAGACGACAGGACTTTTGCCGCCGACTGTACAGCCACATTGAAATATCCACCACCACTTTTCGTCCATCGTAGTAAATATTTTGGTGATAAAGAACAACATGTGCATGATTTTGCAGCACCCCATAATAATAATTGAGGTGGTAGAGTTGACGTTAAGGTGTTTTATGATTATATTTTGATATGATCCTGATTTATTTGCGCGATGGAAGGAAAATATCGGTGGATATTTGATTGTGGCTGTACACTGGATCTTCTGCCATTTTAATTCATTTTGATTTTTTTTTCTAATAGAATCAAGTGGGTCTGGAATGCAGTACAGTAGAATAAAACATTCAGTCATCATTAATTCAGATATCATCTTCATATTAGCTTACAAACTAATAAAGTTATCATAATATAAGAACAGGTATGACAATAACGATTCATTTGATACCAAGGAAGGAAGCTATGATGGCCAAACCATGTCACAAGATGTAATATTATCAAAATATAATATCATTAGGGCTGCTCGGCCAGACAACTTGAGGAATTTTAACAACAACGTCTTATATTAATATTAATAAATACTATCTGCATGTGATATCAATTTATAATAGATTTTCAATTTTCTTCGTGAATCTTGCAACTTTGCAGTGTTCTGTTGGAAATTATTTTTTGGTCATTTATTCTTTGTAAATATTTCGTAACTGATAATAACTAGACAACTGTACAGTATGCCATTAGTAACCACTCACATAAACATGGATGGGGTTCTCCTGTGCTATTGTACATCCGAGCTCATAAATTCGCAACCACGTACAGCCGGAAACATAAGTTCGCGTCCATCTCATGTACTTAATATTTCTAATATGACCAGATAGTTTCATTCTGAACGAGTTTTTATTCCAACAACATACTGTATGTAATTTACAATATGATAACTATATCTGTCATCTCTGCATTATAAATATATTACAACATCTCTATAGCTAATACATACACAGGTGAAAATAAAGCGAACTTATGCTGCCAACTGTACATCCACCGACACTTTCCTTCGATCATTGTAAATATCTTGGTAATAAAGAACAACACGTGTATGATTTTGCAGCACCTCATAATAATAATAATAATTGAGGGGTTGAGTTGACGTAAGGTGTTGTTGTATGATTATATTTGGATATGATACTGATTTATTTGCACGATGGAAGGAAAGTGTCTGTGGTTAATTTATTGTGGCTGTACTTAGATGTTCATGCTATTTGAGCTGGTAACATTTATTTGGGGAGGAATCCTGAGTAGGTAGAACATAGTAGAGCGACATGATACAATATTTCATCTACAGTTTAGTTGCTATGTGGGAGAATTGTCTTTGCAACGGCTCCCCTTTTTGTTATTTATTGTGCTTTATTTCTACGGTGCCTGAGTTTGTTGTCTCTTTTTCCACAATTCTACAATTATACCTTTTAATTTGTCAATATTTTCAAATAATAATTGTCCACATTTATCTCTTTAATAAGGCTGTTGGAATAATTCTGATGTATTTCTTATATTCTGCAAGTTTGGACAATAAAGTAAAGTAAAAAAAATGTTCTAAGTCTTCCTTTTCTGCTCCACATCCTTCACATTTTTTGCTCCAGCCTAAGCCGAGAACTCTAGGTTTTATGCGAATTATTGTTCTTGTTCTTGGGGCGACCACTTCTTAAAAGGGGTTCAACTCACTCACTCACTCTCTTCCTCCCATCCATTTTCTTTTACCAACATTGAATAATTTATTATTATTATTATCATTTTTTCTTCTTGGGGTGACCACTTCTTAAAAGGGGTTCAACCAATATTTAAGAGGTTCAACCGAGAGGAGGTTCAACCGAGAGGGGGTTCAACCGAGGGGTTCACCCTTAATAAAAAGGGTTCATTTTCAAAATTTCAATATAACCATATGAATACGAAAATCCAGATAAAACATAATTAATATTTTTGAGACCTTTACATATGGACATTTTATTATTTCACTTGAATCATTAAGAGCCGGAGCTTTTGAAGGGTTTTCCTTCATGTTCTTGTTCTGATTCTCCTACCTACACTGACACCTTCCCCACACAGTGTTACCAGCTCAAATGGCATAATCATTTGGGGACGTGGTAGCGAATTTACGAGCTCGAGTTTACGTACTGTACTGTACAGTACATCAGTTGGACTTGGTTATATTATATGATCATTGGTGTAAGTTGCTGTTTACAGGTAACATTATAGTATATATTTTATAACCTATGGAAGTCATGGGAGATTTCCTCCAACAAGAAATACTGTCTGATATTAGCTTGAGATATAGGCTATTGTAATTAGTATGTAAAATATTTGGTATATATTGAAAGAAATGCCGTTTTGTAGCAGTGTTGCCAGTTCCAGCTAGGTCCCAGTATTTTGCTCCGGTCAATTCCTGTACTTTACCATGGTTATTTCTCGGTAGTTTGTACAAGTTACGTCACAGTAGTTTACCCAGGTTAGGTCCCGGTAGTCTGCTGTGGTTTAGGTTAGGTTAGGTAAGGTCATGGTAGTTTCAAAAGGCCCCATTTGAATATGCCCGTATTAGAATGGTCTATATAAGTGGGTTATGAAGGTAGAAAAACCTTACGAGATAACGGCAATTCTTTCAATATTTCCCAAAAATTTTAATCATTGGTTCCAGGTTCAATAAAGGAATGACTACATCATTTTCTACAGTGAAGATTCAATTAATTATTTAATTATTTATTTTTGTAATATTAACTAAAACTTAAAGGGATAATTATCATAATAATTCAAGTAACTACTGATAGTGCTTCTAATTAGGGCTTCATTCCACAGTCGTTCGTTGTGGTTTGTAAGCACGCAAACGAAAGAATGTAAGCCGGGTAAATGTCTTATGGGTGAATTATTTAATGAATTTGGTGAGTAAACAATGCAGTGATCATCTTTATCTTACTGTTTTATATATTTTGTGAATGTGGATACTTAGCTTTTGGAAAATATTGAAGCCCTAAAGGTGTGGCTGGTTTGGAAGCGAACAAACGAATACGACTGTGGAATCGACCCACAGTCACCACTGGACATTGGAAATATAAGGAAATATACATTATGTCCACGTGATCAAGGTAATGATGAGATTACAAAGTTCACAAAATTATGTGAAGTGGATCTTAGGTGAAAAATAGATACTTATATAATAGCAAAGGTTCATTGTCTTATAGTTTATAATATAAACTTTCCTAACTGTAGAAATAATTGGATTTAAAATAATCAATAATGACTTTAATTAAGGACTCTGTGTTCGTGTATGAGAATTGGAGGCTTCCGATTCTTCCTGACCATGCCGCGAAACAAACTTCTTCCATATAGGTAGTGTTTCGTGGCAATATTTAAAGGACTCGTTTATCTTCAATTTTCTGCCTACATCACAGGGTTCCTTAATATTTATCTTACTATTTACAGCATCTGAACCCGTTTTTATTTAGGACTAAAAACGACTGCCAGAGATAAATAAAAAGTGTAAAATAAAGTGATTGAACCATAATTCTCCAGTGTCCATTAATTAAGCTTAAATATAACACAGACAAACTATAAATAGATTTATGACAAGCAACTAATTACCTTTATGTAATTCTTAAGTATGGGAAATCAGTTTAGTTAAGCTTATTACCAAAAGAACAAAAACTATTACCAATACTGTACAGTCACAATTAAATAACTACCGACACTTTTCTTCCATCTATCTATCTATCTATAGCTCTGTTGATGACTCGTTCCCTCCAGGAACTCCCTCTGAGGAAATTGCCACGGCAGAAGTGTCTCCAGTTATTTTCCCTGTTCCAACACTCCCTCCTTACTTGGTCAAGCCCTCCCCTACCCCTCAAGTTTCTCTCCTTTACATACCCTTCCACTCTGTTCTGCCATCTAACTGGAGGTCTGCCTCTCACACCAGGTCCCATAACTTCACTTCTATACACATTCTTTACAAACTCCTCACCTAGCATTCTCTCTACATGTCCAAACCACCTCAATGTATTACGATTCACTCTCTTAACCACTCCACAATCAATACCAATAATTATTGCCTTCTCACTCATATCACATCTCTCATACATACTCTCATTTCTTTCTCCATCCCACCTAGAAACACCACATGCTCCTTTCAAGTAACACATTTCTACAGCATCTATTCCAGACTAATGAGCCCTACTCCATATCCACGTCTCCGACGCATATGTCAGTGCTGGCAGGATTATACTATTTTGTAGTCCCTTTTTCACCTCCATATTCACACTTCTAGCCTTCATAATCCTTCCCAATAATCCTTTGACCTGTCTACCCTTCATTGCTCTCTCCCTAATTTCTCCTTCCATACTCCCATGTTTACACAGAACTGTACCCAGGTACTTAAACTCCTTCACTTCCTTCATCTTCTCACCCCTCAAAGTTATCTCTTTCATTTCTTCTGACGCATTCCTCTGTAATGTTCTCCTATATGCCTTCCTTTTCTTCTCTACTGCATCTTTCACTTCTGACCACCATGCACTCCCTTTCTTGCCCCTTTCCTTTCATCGTGCAAATAAATCTATATCATATAAAAATATAATCATACATCACCTTATGGCAACTCAACCCACTCAATTATTATTATCAAATGCTGCAAAATCATACACATGTTGTTCTTTATTACTAACCTCCCTAACGGGAACTGCCTTGATGTGGTTTGGGGCTTGCGTGTCTCTGAAACCCGGCGAGCAAGACTAGAGGGGGCTCCGGCCCCTGCTCTGCCCCGAGTTCGCGGAGAGAGGGCTTCCCATGCTAGGAAGGTCGCCAGTGAGAGACCAGACTAAATGGTTTCCATATTTCTATTCTTCAACTGTCCCTCTTTTCTTTTTATTTCCTTCCTGCTTGCTATCACACCTCTCTATCACCTTTTTCTGGCGCTATAGGACTTCGATGTTGCGGCGCCTAATATCCATCAATCAAATCAATCAATCTTTATTACTAAGATATTTACTATAATGGAAGGAAAGTGTTGGTGGATTTTGATTGTGGCTGTACCTGTAATGTGTGGGTATTCGCTTAGTTTCCATATTACAATACGAGATACATGAGACACCTTAATTGATAAAAAAGCCACATGGATGAATAGAATATGGTACCCACTGTAGATGGCTAGGTCAGCGAAGGAGATGGACCAGTTGTGGTAAGAGGAATGTCGCAACCATGAAGGACAGAGGTGAAGCTGCACCGTTACCATCTGAGGGAAAAAAATAACCATATATCTAACCTTCTTACCATCTGAGGGAAAAAAAACAAACATATATTTTACCTTCTTTTTACCATATGAGGGGAAAAATGTAACTCTTTATTTTACCTTCTTCATACTATCTGAGAGAAAAAAAATTAACCATATATTTTACCTTCTTACCATCTGAGGGTAAAAATTAACTATATATTTTACCTTCTTTCCATATGAGGGGGAAAAATTAACCATATATTTTACCTTCATCTTACCATCTGAGGGAAAAAGATTAACATTTATATTTTACAAGAAGAGTAAGAAAGACAACATGACTTGTATTGATGACCACCTCTGTAAATACATTACTATAAAAACTTACCCGAACCTTCTGCAGCCACATACAGTATATTTGTAAGTTGCTGTTCTAAAAGCATAAAAACCGAAACTTGGTAATACAATGCAAGTATTGTTAATGTATTTATTATTGATTATTAATCACATACCGGTACTGTCATTAGTCTCCACATTCTCTGAATTTTTTTAAAATATATTTTAAAGAAGGTGGGACCCAAAGAATGGAAGTCTGTTCACTGTCCTCACCTTTGAGATAAAGGATGGAGGTTGAGTTTCCCGGTGGTGACCATTTGTACAGCCACAATCAATTAACCACCGACACTTTCTTACCATCGTATGGTAGTAAATATCTTGATGATAAAGAACAACACGTGTACGATTTTGCAGCACTTAATAATAATCATTGAGCGGGTTGAGTTGACTTAAGGTGTTGTATGATTATATTTTGATATGAACAACACGTGTATGATTTTGCAGCACCTCATAATAATAATTATTGAGGAGGTTGAGTTAACGTAAGGTGTTGTTGTATGATTATATTTTGATATGATACTGAATTATTTGTATGATGGAAGGAAAGTGTCGGTGGTTATTTGATAGTGGCTGTACATGAGAGAGGTGGACAGAAAAGTGTTGAGCCACCCAACACATGAAAGCCGTGCTCCATAGAGGAGTGGATGAGACTCATGTAAGCTACACTGTATAGAGACAGCAACTGTGTGGGGATGAAGAGTTAATTCCACAGTGGCATTTGTTTATAAGCTTCCCAACCAACCACACTTGTAAGGCTTCATTATTTTGCAAAAGCTCATTCACAAAATCTATCCAACAGTTAGATAATGATGATCACTGCATAGTTCATTAAATAATTCAGTAAAAAGTCATTAAACACGGCTAAGATTCAATCGTTTGAGTGCTAACAAACCACTACCAACCACTGTGAATCGACCCGAAGTATACATGGAATCATTTGCACATCCCACCCAAGCTCTTTGAGGCAGTTTCAGTGAGAGAGGCATTATGATTTCTCCGGGAGGGATTGTGAGACTGAGACTCCAAGGGTATTGAGAGAAGAGGAAAGATCTAGTTGTGTATTGTAGATGATATCAGTGTCCATAATTCGTACACTTTCATGTGCCCATAGGTTCATAAGTGCCAAGAATGAAACATTACTCATTATTCTACACTCCCATATATATGTATGTATTTATTTCATGCATCCGCACACATATATTCATGCCATTGTACTATGAATGAGTGTATCTCCCAATAAACTCACTAGAACCAACCGTGGTATCTTCTTACTACCTTGCACTTATTAAGCTACGTGATAAGGTGAGCCACCCAGAAGTCACTATACATATATCACATAAGAAGAGGGACAGGTGTTTGGAAGATTAGTGTGAGTTAAAAGGTGAAGGAACTGTGTTTTGGAAGCATTGAAAGCCACAAAGTTTTCTCAGCCCCAGTCGGAGATGATTGATTGATTGATTGATTGATTAATATTAGTCGCCGCAACAGCAAGGTTATATAGAGCCAGAATAAGGCAATAGAGAGGTGAGACAGCAAGCAGGAAGGAAGTAGAAAGAAAAAGGGACAGTTGAAGAATTAAAAGCTAGTGGAGATGAGGTAAAGGTCAGAAGTCAAGAGTGCCATTGCATCATCACGTGACGTAGAGAGGAGCTGAGGAGAGGGGTAAGTGAGCCTGGAAAAGGAAGGTCTGGAAAGGGGTGAGTAAGCCTGCATGGTATATGGAGGTCTGGAAAGGGGCGAGTGAGCCTGGAAAATGAAGGTCTGGAAAGGGGTGAGTGAGGCTGGAAAAGAAAGATAGTGTGGGTATGATGGAAGGTCTGGAAAAGGGGTGAGTTAGCTTGGAAAATAGAGGTCTGAAAAGGGGTGAGTTAGCCTGGAAAAGAACGGGCTGGAAAGGGGTGAGTTAACTGGAAAAGGAAGGTCCAGGAATGGATTGGGGAAGAAGCACAACTAAAAAGATCATTGATCAAAAGGAGAATGAAAGTAGGCAATAGAACAGAACTCATAGGAACAGTGACCTTCTACAACATCAGCTTCAGGTGGCCAGAAGGAGGTCAGTAATAAAGGTGTAGAGAGAAGGATAGAAACCGAATGAGGACAGTTTGAAAATTAAGGCTTTGTGCCAGATGCTATTAAAAGCTTTTGATATGTCTAGCACCACAGGAAAAGTTTCACCGAAGTTCCAAACAGAGGATGACTATGAATCAGAGAGATCAACCATGACAAAAACCATACTGACAATCAGAAAGAAGGCCGTGATGAGTAAGATGCTTTTGATTTTGTAGTTGAAGACATTCAACAAATTAAGAGAGACAGGATATGAGAGCAATGGGGCGATATTTGGAGAATTGGGATCAGTTGCCTTTTTTCGAAACAGGTTGGATCAGAGCTAACTTCCAGCAGAAAGGAAAAGTACTGCTGAGTTACACTGAGTAGGCTAATTGTCACATGATTCATCTGCGATATCATTGCTCGGACAAAAAGTGAACAAATAATCATTGTAGGTATAGACTACAATACGTCCCCAAGTCTTGTGATAATATCAAGCGTTCTCTCTTTCCTAACCCTTTTTCCTCCAGCAGTATGGTAGGTCACCCCAATGACCCCATCATTCACGACACAAGAGGACAGACAAAGATTGATGAGATAATAAATGACAGACAGTTTAGACAGATTTGATGTCAGACAAAGACAGAACAGGTTATCTTGGCAGGGAGTCAGCACAGAAGCACAGTTCTTGCGAAAAACAGGCGGAATCCCATCAGCATTGTGCACCTTCCAAGTATCATCAAGGCCACAGAGGTTAGAATAGACTGTACTTAATTCAAAGAGATTCAAATGGCAGGCATAGGTAAGTCAGAGATGGTGGAGATGGAAGGATAGTGTCGGAATTGTCTAGATTGGAGTTAGAGGCACTACAGCATTCTGATAACACTTCCTAACACGATATTTGTATATCTGACAACACTTCCTAGTATGATTGTACTGTATATCACCAGCCAACAGGTCTAAAACATCTTGAACTTTAATCTTTGCCTTGGATAGTCTTACCTAAGACAATTAACACATAAGTTTTATCTTCCACCACTGTTGCTGTACAATACTTTTCAACACACCAACCTTGAAAACTAACCTGTATTTTCACCACCACTACTGCTGCTGCTGGATGTGGGGAGTCGTTGAGACTGGAGGTTTAGTAATGTGTTTGTGAGAGCTGTAGTAATGATGGTGAGTGCTGTACGACGTGGACGACTCAGGAACTGACTAGCAGAGCACGGTACTGCACAAAAGTCATTGGTACCAGGCTGTCTATATATACCTGTGACAAAATTGGCCTGAATTACTGAAAATATTATATTGTACAGTCGCGGCACATAGTCCTTAAACACCCTTCAGACTATACAGACTAGAGCCCTAAAGATAATCACACGATGTACAGCTACCTCACCTACACACCACTTACACCATGAAACCAAAGTCCTCAAATCAAGGATCACCTTGACATGAGAGGCACACAAACACTTGCTGCAGCCTCCACAAACCCACAGCATCCACTACACTACATGACACAACACTCACACATGCCAAGGAACATCAAAACAACACCCAGTATACAATACCATACAGTACACAAATACTATCATCTCGTACACTCTGCCTACCCCAAACCAATCTCCAGAAACAAATCCATACTCAAGTCACTCACCAATCCATTCAAACACTCAAGAACAACACTCAGCTGCATGCACGACCTCCTGACATCCACCCATCTGAATCCTCCCTTCCCCATGAGGACAGAGGCCACCTGGCCAGGCTGCGATGTAGCCACCACCTGGCCCTTCCAACATATCAAAAGAAGCAGGATGGGGCCCATTGTAGATGCCTGTCCAGAATGCATCACAGTACTTCATTCTATTAAACACATTATGGAAGACTGCAATACACGCAACCACATCGTCAACAACACAACATACACTCTCTAAGGACACTGTGGGAAAGCAAGGTTCAGACCATGGCCTTCCTCAGGAGCTCGGGGCCAGACAACAACAACTATCCCTTACACCCTGGTCAAGGAATATGTGCTGCTACTGTACCATACAATTTATATCATGCAAAAAAACAGTAAAAGCACACTTAGTACTGTACTCTATAAATTTAAAAGTAACTGAGTATCTGTATTTAAAATTAACACAGTACTCAATAATTCACAGTAACATAGAACATTGACAATATTGAAATTATTATCCATTTATGGTCGAACATATTTTGTGCATCTTAGTTCTAATAAATAATAATAATGGTGTGTGGCAATATCTGTCAGCTGCTCCAAAGTAAACACTCGTATTTTATCAATGGATCACTCAGAACCTACAACTGTTGTAGGGATGAATGTAATTAGCTGAAGCCAATAACATCCATCTATACAAAGGTTATATGTTCTGAGTGATCCATTGATAAAATACGAGTGTTTACCATGGAGCAGCTGCCAGATATTGCCACACACCAGCAAATTTGGTTGCAGTTTTTCCTTGGGCAACTGTACCTTCAATTATAAATTTAAATCAGAAAAGGAAACATTCCGTGTAGGAATGAGTGTTCATGCTAATCAGAAAGAAACCTCATGGCAACTGTATTAGCAAAAATGAAGTTCAATATTAAAAATTAAACATGAGTGAAAATGGCACCTGTATCAGTCAGAAGGATAGCTGGTAAAGGGATGGGCTGAGTAGATGGTTGGAAGGTCCAGAAGTGAAACTGTGCTTGGTGGTTGAAGGTTTGCAACACTCTGTCATTGACTGTGGCTCCATCTGACAACTTAAGTTCTTCCAAACGTACCAGTCGTGCCTTACGATCCTGCCAAGGATACTAGGCAGTTAACACTACTGTACTGTACAGTCGGCGGCAAAAGTCCTGTCGCCTCACATGCTTCGCCGAGGCACGAGATGTTCATTGACTCGAGATTATTAGGTGTAGAAAACGTTCATATTTCCCGAGTCCTTGAACACTGCATGTCTCGGTGAAGCAGGTGAAGCTACAGGACTTTTGCCGCCGACTGTACTGTAGTCTTTATATTAATACATTATATCAACCTTGTAAAGATAACAAGAACATGAAGGAAAACCCTTCAAAAGCTTCGGCTCTTAATGATTCAAGTGAAATGAGTGAGTGAGTGAGTGAGTTGAACCCCTTTTAAGAAATGGTCGCCCCAAGAAGAATGAGTGAGTGAGTGAGTGAGTCAGTTGAACCATTTAGAAGTTGTCGCCCCAAGAAGAAGAACAACAAGAACAAGAACAATAATTACGATAAGACCTTGAGCTCTCGGCTGAGGCCGGAGTTAAAAATGACTTGGAGTGCCACATTGGAAATGTTTTTTTTATTAGCCTGTGGTGGTTATAGTATTATGGCTCAACCTCAAAATGCTTACAAGTTATTACAAATATTGATAACATATAATCTGAAGTGAAGAGGATGAAAGGAAAGGGAAGGTCTGAGAATAGATGGAAAAACAGGAGTGAATGAAGCTTTGTCTCATAGGAGTTTGAGTCTCCACAGGAGCAAAAGGTTTATGTGAGATACAATAAGTTGGAGATCTGTACACTATAATATAATATTATGTATACTGTTGTGGTAAATGGGGCACCATTAGTATCTGGGGATCGATTCCTCAGTGGTTGGTGGTTTGTAAGCACGCAAACGAAAGAATGTTAGCCGTGTAAATTACTTATGGCTGAATTATTTAAAGACTTTGGTGAGTAAACTATACAGTGATCATCATTATCTAAATGTTAGATAAATTTTGTGAATATGTATACTCAGCTTTTGGAAAATAAGTGTGGTTACAGGTGTGGCTGGTTGGGAAGTTAAACAAACAAATACATTACCACTGTGGAATCGACCCTGTAAATATAGACTTTAGATGCAATTTGGGTAATACTACTGCTATCATAGTAACTCCACTGTGGTCCAACTGTGGATGCTGATTGAAGTGCAATATTATACAAGGGAGAGAATAAAAGATATATATTAGATACACTTGTTGTGGTAAAAAAAATATAAAGGATAAAAGATGAAAAATGACATATGCATTCTACCGAGCAATGTCATACATAATTACATTCATCGTTACAGCGGTTATAGGTTCTGAGTGATCCATCGATAAAATACGAGTGTTTACTTTGGAGCAGCTGCAGATATTGCCACACACCAGCAAATTTAGTTGCAGTCTTTTCTTGGGCAATTGTACACAGGCCACTAGAGGTACAGCCGAGCCCGAAAATTCGCTACCCTAGCTGTCTGCAGAATCTGTGCTGGTAACACTGAGTGGGGGAGGGGCCAGAGTATGTGAAATATTTCCCCCGCGCCCCTCACATATACACAGTTTTCAGGGTATTGTGGAATCCTTCAAAACAATTTGTGGGTTTTGGAGCACATTCTTCTGCGTCATCGAAGTGGTTCCAAAGTTTGATTGGGAAACGATGATCCCGTTGTAGGTACTCAGAAATTGATGTCTCTTCAAACTCGGGGATCGAACCCGGGACCTCTAGCATACGAGGTGGACACTCTAGCAGTAAGCTAAAGAAGTACTCCATTAGCCTAGTGACGAGATTCGCCTTTTCAGGTCACTACACCGTCGACGTCCACCAATCTGCACATCTCGAATATATGTTGATAGCCGATAGAACAAAATAGGTGTAGTTTCAAACGTACCGTCGCACATCCAAAGCTTTCTGTTGCCACTGAGATTTTTGACAATGGTGATATCACCTATGCAGATTATGCGGTCAACATCATGCACTCCAAAATCGTGCAGAATTATTACTTGATACTCTGGAGGGATATCAAAGTTTCTGGAGTGGGGAATTTCACGTGCACTGTCGGTGTGCTGACGTTTTCTTCTTACTAATCGTTCCAATGACGATTTTGTTGGCAGTCGTTGCATGACATCACAGGTAGCAGAAGCTACAGAATTTGCTACTGAATTTCTCACACTGTCCGTAGAGCCTTCGGCAAATGACTACAGTGTATTCACCACCTGCTGTACATGGGCAGTTACTGGGTCGCCAGGATGAGTAGGAACGCCGGGCTCCTTGGTCACCATGTCTCCTTCTGTTTGTATACTACCACTACATTTATGTTTACAATAATGACGACATCGCCAGTAGGAGATTCCTTGGGTCATCCATGTTTCTCTGCTCCTCGTAACGTATTCATGTCCATCATATAAAAGGAGCGATTTCCCTCGTTCGGTGCTCCCAAACTCAAGTGCCATGCTATACACAGTGACAGTGAATGTTGTTAAAACTGGGGACAGACTGACGACCACGATGTCTTGGGCAAACAGATAATATAGTTCAGGTGTCCGACAACGCTCGTCATTGGTAGTTCATTGTCAATTGGTTCAATTGTAACTGGTTCAGTTGTCCACTGGGTCAGTTATCCACTGTATTTGCGAGCAGTAGCTAACATGTAGGTCGTGTAAATAGGGGGACACTCTTTTATGTTCCTACATCATTCACAATGGTAAATATACATTAAAATTCACTTATTTTTTCATTAATGTTACTTATATATGAATGCATGAATACATTTTGTGCCATCTTTTACCATTGGTTTCATTGTCACTGGCTGACTGGTTCAGTTGTCCACTGATTCAATTGGACATTGGGTCAGTTTTCCACTGGTTTAGTCGTCCACTGGTTTAGTCGTCCACTGGTTCAGTTATCCTCTGGTTCAGTTGTCCACTGTTTCAGTTGTCCACTGCTTCAGCTGTCCACTGCTTCAGTTGTCACTGGTTCAGTTGTCTGGTCACTGTCTGTTTGGTTTTCTTCCTCAGCGGAGCACACACCACTGCTTAGTCGACCTGTACTCTCGCCTTTCCAGGGACAGTGTGGTGGCCTTCATTGACCTCCGAAGAGCCTTCGATGTAGCTAATAGAGACGTCATATTGGATCAACTGGTTGACTTTGGTATAAAGGGTAATTCGGGGTTACCTCAGTAACAGTACTTCCCTTGTGTTTTTCAGTGGTGCGCTCAGTCCTTTGAGCAGTTTTTATCTTGGTACGCCTCAATGTGGTGTTCTCAGCCCATTGTTATTTAATATTTTGATGCATCGGCTGCTCACTTCTCTCCCTGATATTCCTGGTACAACAATTACGTGCTATGCTGATGATATCTGTGTTCATTCTACCTCACCAAGGGATCTCCAGCGGTTTCTTGACTCCTTCTCCGTGGCCTCCTCTCACTCTGGTATTATTGTCTCACTAGATAAGAGTAGAATATTCACCTGCCGCCTTACTCAAGCTCAGCCAGTGTTCACCATTGGAGGGACTGTCATTCTCATGTGTTCCCAGTACCGTTACCTGGGTGCACCAGTTAATATTTGGCCAATTGTTCCTGCCAGACCTCAAGACCATCCTATTATCCAGGACTTGTTGGGTCGTCTCCAGCGCCAACTTACACCACTTCAATGGCTCTCTAACAACTCCTCAGGCATCTCCATCCCAGTAGCCAGGACCATCTATATTTCTTTTATCCATTCAGTTGTTGATTACCTTTCCCCTGCTCTAATTCACCATCCCAGGGCTACTCTTGAAACTTTAGAAACATTTCAGAATAGAGCAATGAGGATAATCTTCGGCTGTCCAATGTCTACCAGGATAGTGAACATGCAGCGTGAGTTGCGTCTTCCCCCATTAGTGGAGAGAATTTATTCTAATGTTACTTGCTTTACTGTCAAGTGCCTCCATTTCCCACATCTTTCACCCCATTACTCTCAGTTAGTCAGAACTTCTATTCGACCATACTACCCGGTCCTTCTCATACTGCCTGCTGGACGTACTCTTTTACGGTCTGTTTCCTCTATGCTCCGTAGTCTTAATATAGATATAATTGTTGCAGACATCCCCCCAGGGCCCCCTCCGTGGATGCTACCAACACCTGATGTGAGCTTCACACCTACTTCCAAGTCGGAACTGCCTTCTCTACAGCGGCAGTTGGCTCTGGAACACATAGAAACAGTGACGTCCTCCATCACAGATCTATACTGCCTCTACACTGATGGTTCATTGCAAATGGATGGTGCAGCAGGTTGTGCCATTTTCTCACCTGATATGGAGTCACCTCCAGGGGGCTGGGTTAGCCGTCGTCTCTGTAACCACTCCAGCTCAACATTGTGTGAACTGTATGCTATTCTGGATGATGTTAGTCTTGTTTGTCAACGTGGAGTGAATGCTGCCATTTGTTGTGATACTAAACCTGCTTTTCATTCTCTCTCTAGTTTTCAACCCACACACTCTTCTGTAATTTAGCAGATTTTATTGTTTATGGCCTTATTACGTCATCGTAACTTGACTATCAAATTCTTATGGATACCATCCCATGTAGGTTTATGTCACAATGGTACAGTTGACAGACTCGCAAAGGAAGCCTGCCATCTGCCTCCTCGTGGTGTTGGACGTCCTCTTTCCCTGACATGTACCCTCTCTAGAGTCCGCTCCGTCGCTCTCCTTCCTGTACGGCGACGCAGGGATGCAGAGAGGTCCTTCAGCATCTCCATCACCCATTACGAGTCTGTCTGCTGCCACAAATATTCCTACCGTCGTTGAAGGCTCATGGTTCGGAGGCACAATGTAGTCTCTGCTCGGTTGAGGCTTGGCTACCGGCCACCATGGCAAGTTGCTGGGATGCAGGGTGAGTCTCCCTTCACTTAATGTCGCTTGTGTTGAGCGCCTCGTGCTAACACCATAAAGCACTATTGTCACTTGATGTGGTTTGTCGACACCTGCTGAACCATCAGATTTTGGAGGAGCTTCTGGTGCTCCATCCTCGTTTTGGTTGATTTAAGTAGGTCATAATGTAATTATTTTTCTGAATGCTTGTGCTTCATTCTGTTATGTTTTCATGATGTGTGTGTGTGTGTGTGTAGTAATTTGATTCTCATTAGTTCTGCCAACCTGTATGTATGGTTGCATGCCTCTTGATTAACGCTACGGCGAAATTAATAATAATAATAATACAAAAAAACTAAAATAAAAACTACTCTGATTCCTCCCCAAATAAATGTTACCACCTCAAATGGTATAAACATCTAAGCACGTGGTCGCGAATTGACGAGCTCGGGTGTACAATACTGTATAGGATTCCCAGCTGTAAACAAGGTAAGATATTAAAATATAGAAGACAAGTGTGGCTTATACTGACCATGAGATAGCTGGTGGTGAAGGCTTGACTGAGGTTCTGACTAGAGGGGCTGTCTCGGATGTATGCTGCCAGGAAGTTACCTTTCATGCCTTCCTCATTAATATGCTCAAATGCCTTGGGGAAGGTCTGTGAGAACATAGGTAATTTTTATGCATTATTTTTATTGGCAAAAGTGGAACTTCTTCAATCACCTGTACCGAGTGAAAAGCATATATATTGACTGATATGGCGAAACATACTAACATAGAGAAGTGAACAGTAAGTAATCTTGACTAAAAGTTTATATTCTAAAACCTAGGTGACAATAGCAAGTGATAATAAAACAATAAAATAATAAATGTGACACTAGAATATGACACTAGATCAGTTTTTTTTTTTTTACCAGTCAAACTAGTAGCTGTCCCCGGAGAGGGCCTGGCCATAGCCTCGCTTGGCTAAAACGGTGCATGCTTAGTTCTCTCCATTTCTTAAGTGGGTTTAAATTTCTAGAGTACATCTTCTGGGAGCGGCATTGGTAGTGCAGTGATCAGTATGTCGGCTTATGAAAACAGGGTACTGCGTTCCAGGCTCATAGAGGTTTTACTAATTTCACACGGCCACGTAGGTCAGGTTAGGTTAGGATAGCAAGGTTAGGCAAGAAGGATGCTAAGGTTAGGCCTGAAGGAAATCCCGATCTAGGTTTGGTCAGGTTGGTTAGTTTGATTTCAAAAATTCATGATTTGGTTAGATTAGGTTAGGGAGTCACTTGCGCAGGTGCCAGTTAGCCCGAGCCGCATCTACGGCCTGGACGCTTGGTCCTCCCCTGTACCGGTCTCACACACATATTGCCAAACTACTCAGACATCAGCAAGCAAAATGCCAATAGAAAAACTGGCCTATTACCCATACCATATTTATATCAGTTAATATGTCAAGAAAATTAATCTGAATAATAGTCACTTTGTAGATTGTCTGAAATGTTTAGCTGATTTCAAATGTGAATGAGTGAACCAGGCAATTCACACTCGCCTGAAAACTTCAGTCTCTTTACAAATTGTCTAAATGTTGATGTCGACTGTATATATGTATATAAGATGTGCATTAATTTTCAGCCACTATTTATGTTATTAAGCAGGGTACCTACCTTTTCAAAACCTGAAGGTAGAAACTGAGACTTTGGCTCTTGATTAAAGTGAGTGATAGAATCCAGGATTATTACCCCAGTTAAGTTTTCTGGTGACTGTTCCAGAAATGGCCAGAGCCACTGGTGAAGAAAGTGAAAGGACCCTGGCTGTCCCATCTCTGCTTCACCCTGCAATATGACATTAAATTACACAAAAGATCATACAATACTCTCTATTTATAGCTGAGACGTTTCGTTCTCTCCTGGAACTCTCGCCAAGGAGGTGGCTATGGCAGAAAAGTTTCCAGATTTCCCTGTTTCAGCACTCCCTTCTCACTTGCTCACCCCCCCCCCCTCGCTCTTCTCTCTCTCACATACTCTTTCACTCTGTTCTGCCATCAATTATCAAACCGGTGGTCTGCCTCTCACACCAGGTCCCACAACTTCACTATCATTTGCAAACTTCACACCTTGCTTTCTCTCCATATGTCCAAACCACCTCATACAATATATTTTTATTTCATGTTTCTACTCTTGCATATAAATCCAAATCAACACCAACTCAAAACACCTTACCTTGTAAACTAGCACTCGGGTACATTTAGTAGGACAAGGGAAATATGATAAATATTAAAATAGTTACAATATCAAATCGATAAATAGCTTTGATATTTTCTTCCTTCTCGGAACTCCCCCTAAGGAAATATTCATGACAGAAGATTCTCCAATTCTTTCTATTTTAACACTCCCTCCTTGCTCAATCTAGCCCTCCCCTTCCTCATCACGAATTTCTCCTTGAATTGAATCACCGGTGGTTTGAACAACTAAACAACAGAGAGTAAATGGCGTACAGTACTGTGCTGCATCATTCGAACCTCAAGGATTTCAGTCATAGTGTGGCTGGCTGAGGGAATGAACTTTGGTGCACATATATCACACCCAACCCCTCCCTCTCACACCTCACTCCCATACACCATCGTTGTAAATTCTCCACCATACATGCTTACCATAATGTCCAAACCACCTCAATGAATTACACTTCCCGTACTCTTTCAACCATCCAAAACAAGAAAAACATCAATTCTCTTCACACCCAGATCACACCTTTCATTATCTGCCATCCCTCAACTGAATTAAGCCATGTGCTTTTTTCAAGTAATTACTTTCCAATAGCTTCACCGATTCTTGACTTCTGTGCTCGGTTCTATGTTGTCAATGTCCCTGTTGCACATGTTTATTGTCAGTGTTGGCATGGTGTTTATAGTTTCTCAGTCTCGATCAGGTTACAGTAACAACACAAGCGTCTTATGTGCCCATTACTCATTCTAAGAATCATGATGTTATAGAACTGTATATATATATATATATATATATATTATATGGTGCATATACCAATTTAGTCGGAAGGCCTGAATTATTATTAAAAAAACCTGTTAATTAATAAAAATCTGCCAGACTATGAGCTACAGAGACTCACATATTCTCTGGTATTGAGGTCAAAAGCCACAAAGATGACGGTTTTGAGGACAGCGAAGCGAGCAGGCTGATCAAGTGAGGCTGGATTGGTGGCAGCCATGTAGTTCCTGGCTGTCTCCAGCATCACCCCAACTCCTGCCCCATTGTCTTCCAGTGGATGGTGCTCCATGGTGGTGTCATAGTCAGCACCCACCACCAATACCCCTCCACTGTCACCATTTCCCTTGGCTACACCCACCACATTCTCTCCTAGAACCTGCAAAAGTTCAACCAGATGTTACTACTGTAAAATACAGTTTTGCTAGTGACACAGTTAGCCTACAATAAAGAATGCAGTGTTTTCTCATACTAACTCAAACTAAGTCATTACATTTAGCTGTATATGGCCAGAACGAATTACAATAAGGGAATGACATGTTTTTACACAATTCCCATTGAGAGATCTCCTCCTTGCCTTTGATTCCAGAAATGGCAATCTGTTTAATTTTATCACAAAATATGTGATAATATCCATGGATACATATTTATATTAAACAGTGTTAATCAGTTCACATTACTATTTTTTCAATTTCTTCTGATCCTTGTTTACATTGTACTGTAAGAGCTTTCCTCAATATAAAACTGGACAGAATAAGTGTTTTTCCAGCCTTTAATGTTTGGCACAATTTACACCATGAGTTTAAACAAACTCAAGTGGAACGTATAGAAACCAGTACATACGTACAGTTGCTAAAAAAGGTATTGCGACAAATCTTCATAAAACTTTAACCATAGTAATTTCCACAACTATTTGTAAGGACTATAAGTATGTAAAACTGAAGGAAATATACATATTCTTCTGTAATACATACTTATAATCCCTACAAACTACTATGGACATTAATATATTTCATGTTGTATCAATAGTTGTCGCAACTGTAACATCCAGTTAAACGAGTCATGAGAAGTGTGTGGGGGGGAGGAGGGATCAGCTAATTTAAGAAGCTCAATTATAACCATAAACATTATCAATTAGCCCTTATTTTTTGTTATCCTTCTGAGTAACCCAACCAATGAATAGGAGTGTGAGATGTAAATAGAGTTTGACAACCCGTAGCTCATGGGGTGTGACAAGTCTCGGAGAATTTTTTCATACAGGATAATATCATAGATTTTGGCCTTGCAAACTGCAATGCACACCACCAGATTCCTCAACAACAGTTGCATGCGTGAATCAGTTTAGAACTGCCTCGGGGCAGACGTTTGGGAGAAGAAAAATTACACCCACCCATAAATGGCATAACTTTATCACTATAGGTAATAGGCCTATATGCTATAGTATAACATAATTATAACTTCTCAAGTTACAGAAGGGCATTATCCCTCACCACCTGCATTATATAAAGCATTATATGAACTTATTAAACTTATTAATTTACATGGTTCATGATAATTTCTTATAGACGAAAATTTTGTATGCTTTTTCATTTTCCTTGCGAGTTATTCTGCACATATAAAATGACGTGTACTTGTGATTACTAAAGAATATATATATATATATATATATATATATATATATATATATATATATATATATATATATATATACCTATATATATATATATATATATATATATATATATATATATTTGAATGCCATAGAAAAAAAAATGTCTTAGAATGTTATAAATTAGTGGGTTAAGAAGAAGGTAAAAACATCGTAATACGAACCGGCAATAAAGTAAATATTTACCCATGCCTGTGTAAGAGCTATGAAACAATCAAACTGGTTCGATACAGTATCAACTTAGCTGCTGTGAAATTGGCTCTACTGAATGTATGGGTGAATGAACAAGTACACTCGTGATACATAATTTTTGACCAGAGACGAACGGCAGGCACCACACACACACACACATACTCTGCATTCGAACTCAGCCTCTATAGGTTTACTGGGTGGGGAAATGAGCAAAACCAGACGATTCGAAGCTTTTTGCTCCACATGCACACTCAGGTCAGAAATTATATATCACGAATATGTCTTAACTGTTGTGGGAATGCCATTAATGTTGACAGTGGTGTTGAAAGTGTGTAGGTGGAGCTTGAGACCATATTGCTGCATCTGTCCTCGGATGTACGAGCGAGCTGTCCCTCTGGCATCATTAGGAGCAATTGGGTTTCGAATTTGTGTCAGACGTTCCAGGTGGTTTTCTAGCTGGTATATATCTTGGCACATACACACGCCTGTAGAAAATAAATAAATAAATTAACACTGTACAGCCACAATTAAATATTTATCCACCAAAACTTTCCTTTCATCATAGTAAATATCTTGGTAATAAAGAACAACACGTGTATGATTTTGCAACACCTCGTAAGAATAATTGAGGGGGTTGAGTTGACGTAAGGTGTTGTATGAGTCTACGTAGCCCTCTGAACAAAATAAGGATACGAAGGAAATAAAGTGGCAATAGAGCTCCTACTCTCATAATGAAATACTGTACGGTAGGGTGTTGTTGAAGTTCCTCAAGCTGTCTGGCCGAGCAGCCCCGACGGTATACAGGGTGTATTTTGTCATGGGTTGGAGAAATCGGTAACATATCTATCATGAATCCCCTTAGTGTGCAAGCGTACTCTTTATGACGATTTAGGAAAATAATATGGGCCAAAGCTTCATTAATAATCTTTCTCATTTTGTAATTTGCCTAATTTCCGAACCTACTTTAGCCATCTGCGGCTATACAGTATTTCTATTTTATTATTGGGTAAATACTGAATGAATTACCGTTATTGCGTACGGTTTTTCAACCTTCATTACCCACTAATTTAGACCATTCTAAAACTATTTTATTCTATGTCATTTCTTCCGCAATTGCCCTATTTCCAAGAGAGGGTATATTCAAGGGCATTTTGAAATTAGCCTGACCTTACCTGACCTAACCTAACCTAACCTAGACCGCATCAGACTACCGGGACCTAACCTGGGCAAACTACCGAGAAATAATCATGATGAAGTACAATAAATGACTTGGCCAAAATACTGGGACCCAGCCGGATCTGGCAACACTGCTGCAAAACGGTCATTCTTTCAATAAATACCTATTATTTTTACAAGTGGCGCTCCCATGCCCTTCCATTGATATTATATATATATATATATATATATATATATATATATATATATATATATATATATATATATATATATATATATATATATATAATTATTTGGGCACTGTTCATAGTCCGTGATCTCGCCTGTCAAAGCACAGTATGCTACAGTTAGACTTTGGGCTACATAGCAGTAATTATGAAGGAACAATAGACGAACAGGATACTGTCTTCCTGTCTTTAGTGTGTTGGTGCTGGATATGCTGGGTGTGCCAACCAACCAACCAACCAACCAACAAGCTCACCAACATCCATCCTCACAAACTCCATTCCACGATGGTTGGTAGTGGTTTGTAAGTAAACAAACGAAAGAATGTTAGCCGTTTTAATGACTTGTGGCTGAATTAATTAATGAATTTGGTGAGTGAACTATATGCAGTAATCATCATTATCTATTTGATAGATTTTGTTGATATGGATACTCACTCAGCTTTTGGAAAATAATGAAGCCTTACAAGTGTGGTTGGTTGGGAAGCTAACAAACCAATACCACTGGAATCAACCCAGTACTGTAGGCTACTGCATGGTGTAAGATAATGTAGTGGACTCAAGCAGCAGTTGTAGGTTTGTTATATTTTGCTATGTCTCGTTCCATACCTACCCACCCAGCTAAGCCACTCCGCTCCAAAACACATTTCTTCCAATGAATACCAAATATTTTCTCTCAGGGAAGTGTTACCGGGATAATTAATAAAAATACCCCGATCAGGGAGTTGGGATACATAATACATACTAATACACACACATGGTATACAAAATCACACATACACAAAGGATATTACGTTGGATCCTTAATTATTAATTAACATACACACAAACACATAGGTTAATATATTTATCCTGGGTCGTATTCTAAAACACACACACACACACACACACACACACATAGGTTAATGTATTTATTCTGGGTCGTATTCTAAAAATCACACACACACTCACATACACACACACTCATATACACACACAAACATTTACAGACATGGCCTTTTCTACTCTATAAACACAATGACATTCGCATACTGTATTGTACACACCTCGCCACCCACACTCCACAATGTATATATGGGCCAGTCGCTGTCTCTGTCTCCGTCTCCGTCTCTGTCTCTTTTCCTTATAGTCTGTCTCTGTCTCTGTCTCCTTTCCTTATAGTTTGTCTCTGTCTCTGTCTCTTTTCCTTATAGTCTGTCTCTGTCTCTGTCTCTTTTCTTTATAGAGTGTCTGTCTCTTTTCCTTATAGTCTCTATCTCTCTCTCTCTGCATGTGTTACAATGTTAATTACAATGAATCTCTTAATTGCTGAGAGAGAGAGAGAGAGAGAGAGAGAGAGAGAGAGAGAGAGAGAGAGAGAGAGAGAGAGACATTAATGATACAGATTGAGTTAATTACCGTAACCTCTTTATATCCAGGGAAGGCATTTTACATGTGGAAGTAAAACAGTATATTCGTGTGCATATAATGCTAAGGCCTCTTATCATGCCGCGACCAACTTTAATAATATCGTCAAATTCATACCGACATTACACACCTAATGCATATAGGCTACTCTGAAAATAGTGTGAGCGGCGACTGAGGGTGGATTCCATGTACAGTCGTCATACATAATTTCAGACCAGTGTGAGGAGCAGAAAGCTTCGAAACGCCTGGTATTGCTCATTTCCCCCATCCAGTACACCTATAGAGGCTGAGTTCGAATACAGAGTTTGTGTGGTACAGTACCTACCGTTCGTCTTTGGTCAGGGATTACGTATCATGAGTGTACAGTCGTTCGTAGTGGTTTGTAAACACGTAAACGGAACAATCTTACCCATGTAAGTAAAGGACTCTTTTTAATCAATTACATTTAATTTCAAAATTTAACAAGTTTTTAAATTGTTTCATAAATCCCGATATCATTCAATAAAGTATGATAAAAAAGTGTCTGGAAGCTTTTAAGTTATCTTATTCACTCACTAACTAACAAACAAATAAATAATCAAACAATTTGACAAACATGAGCGAAACTTTACGGAAATAATAATTGTTGTTTGTTTGAAGGCATCTCCTTCCACGGCCATTACTGTATTATCGGAAGTGTATACATGTTTATATTTATCTATACGTACTGTACAGTAATTCTACGTATGTTTAACAGTATGTATGTATTTATAAAATTACAATTACGGTACACACATGCTCTCCTGTTAATATGCGTGTGTGTGAGTGTATGTGAGTGTGTGTGTGTTGTAGCCTAACCGTGGAGTTTCAAGAAGAGGGTGGGACAAGGAAATTGTTTACAAAAAAGAGAACGATGATGTCAGCACCGTTTCCTGTTTATAAATCTGATTCCCCACTTGGAACTTGTAAGGCTTGTACGGTACCATGCTTTAGTTAACCGGAGAATTACGTATGTTGTTGCAAGGGGAGAGGTAAAGATCTACTTGGCGAAAACAATA
Source organism: Petrolisthes manimaculis (assembly GCA_034508575.1). Taxonomy (NCBI): domain Eukaryota; kingdom Metazoa; phylum Arthropoda; class Malacostraca; order Decapoda; family Porcellanidae; genus Petrolisthes; species Petrolisthes manimaculis. The sequence goes on along the minus strand of JAWZYT010000298.1, from coordinate 1,311,176 downwards.
CTATTATAATAATGGATCAACCTACCGATTAATGAGAGAGAGAGAGAGAGAGAGAGAGAGAGAGAGAGAGAGAGAGAGAGAGAGAGAGAGAGAAAGGAGTTGTGCAGAGAGAGAGAGACAAAAGGAGTTGTGCAGAGAGAGAGAGAGAGAGGAAAGGGGGTACAGACAGCTACGTACAATATATAATTAACTCAACCACTACAACTGTTGCACTGCATTAATTAACTCCTCTATCTCTTTCTTACACTTTAGCATCAACAACGTACAGGCACATTCAAATGTTCACCGACACTGTCCTACCATCACGTGTATGATTTTGCAGCACCTCATAATAATAATTGAGGGGGTTGAGTTGACGTAAGGTGTTGTATGATTATATTTTAATATGAACAACACGTGTATGAATTTGCAGCACCTCATAATAATAATTGAGGGAGTTGAGTTGACGTAAGGTGTTGTATGATTATATTTTAATATGAACAACACGTGTATGAATTTACAGCACCTCATAATAATAATTGAGGGGGTTGAGTTGACGTAAGGTGTTGTATGATTATATTTTAATATGATACTGATTTACTTACATGATGGAAGCTAGGAAAGTGTCGGTGGATATTTGATTGTGGCTGTACAACACACGCTAGAGCGACACGGAGCAAAAAAATTCCAATCAAGGAAATCATCACACATTTAAGAGAAGGTGATCAGTGGTTATGGGCGTAACTAAAACAACGAATGGAGATTCATATTACGCATATAGGGCCTACAAGAACAACAGGACAAAAATCCGAAAGTGGCACTATACGCATGTGGTTACATTATCTGGTAAACTAAAGGCGTAGCTACCCAGTTTACACTCCTCACGATAGAGCAGTGCATATAGCAAAGAGACAAACATTATAACCATAACCATATCCAATACACACGTGTGGTAGGTGGGTGGTCGGCAATATAGTATAGAATTTGCAGCTTGGGTAATGCTTCATCTGGTAACCCCTTAATGCTTACGAAACGAGAAAAAATATGCTTATCGGGCATTGCTCGATCGTGTGGACGAGATCTTATAGTTCTTGGTAGCAAACTGAGGCACATAGGCTACACGTCTTATTAAGTTAATACTGTCATCTCAATATATAAACAAAAAGCCACAAAAAGACAACTGTAACCCCTCTTTGAAATGGTTAACGCTATTAACCCCTCGGACGGTATACAAGGGAAAGGGTCGATTGGGAGGGGTGACTGAAGGGATGGAAGGAAGGGAATTGACAAATAGGATGGGATGGAAGAGTTGAGAGTGGCAGGGGAAGGGGAGGACATATCAATCAAAATGGAGAGAGGATGACAGGGTAAAGGAGGGGAGGACTGGGTTGTTATTATACTTTATGTAACTCTGTGTACGTGTGTATGAGTGTATAACCCATGCATACAAGCTAGTGCACTTGTTTACATAATTGTTTTCCCCAGACTTGTTCTGTATATATTTGTATATGCACTTTTAGTTTGTAAAGGTAAGAGTAGGCCTAGATGTATGTTTACACACAAATACAACCTAACCTGAAGGTATCAAATATGTTTACATAACTATAGGAATTATTTTCAGACAGGTTTAACTCCTTTCTGTAAGATTTTCTCATCTTTGATAGGTAACAATAATTATTTAAAGAATACAAGACCCCACGCAGTGTATTAGATTTAAGCCTACATATCGCTGGTTTAGTCTGATCCTAATCTCAGCTTTGAAAATCCAAATATGTTGTCTGGGTCACCAAATCGGCAGGAATAATATACAATTATATGCCATGAAATAAGGTTAAAATGCAATATTAAAACGAATTCTGGGAAAAAATGTGTCTGTTTTTCTTTTAATATATTTGGTACAAGTGTCACTGGCAGAACAACAACTGTACTGTAGATTAGAAAGTGGCTTAGTTGCTGCTTATACCTGTGTGTGAATTACAATTTGTAATTCACACATATGTAGGAACGTGTGTTAGAATGGGAAGTAACACGAGTGAATGGTTTCCAGTGAAAGTGGGACTCCGTCAAGACTATGTGATGTCACCATGGTTGTTTAATATTTATATGGACGGTGTAGTAAGATAGGCAAATGTTAGGATGGTGGAGAAAGAACTGAGCTTGGTGGATAGCAGAGTTGGGCCTAAACCAATTACCGTTTGCTGATAATATGGCGTTAGTGACATAGTCTGAATAGGAACTAAGTATATTAGTGAAGGAGTTTGGACGTGTGTGCACAAGGAGGAAACTGAGAGTGAATGTGGCAAAGAACAAATCAATGAGATGTAGAAGGGGAGCAGAGGATAGAAGGATGAATATATGCTGGATGGTGAAATATTGGAAGAGGTGGAGTGCTTTAAGTATTTGGGGCCAGAGGTGATGGTGGAGAGCAAAATAGAGACAGAGGTAAAATCTAGAGTAAATGAGGTAGGAAATGTGCTACGAGGAATGAATATAATGTTTGGCTGTAAGTCATTTAGAATGGATGTAAAGAGGAAGTTGTACGAAGGGATTGCAGTGTCAACTGCACTGTATGGAGCGGAAACATGAAATATAGGAGAAAATTAGAAGATAAGGTTGAATGTAGTAGAGATAAGATCTCCGAGAAGCATGTGTGGTGTGACTCGAATGGAATGAGGAAGAGAGAAGGACAGGTGTCGTGAGAGAGCTACAACACAAGTGTTAGGATAATATTACCTTAACACTGACTAATATGATGGCCAGGTGTTGGTTATGTATGCTATTCCTTCTGCATCTGTGCACCTACAGTATAACTCCACCAAACTCCAACACACCGTATATACTTTTCACATCCTGTATGGTGGTTCAAAATTAGTATAGTGTTGGTATATCTGGAGAAACTGATTCCTCCAAACTATTACATTCAACAGACCACCATTATTTTTGTTCAACAGATCCTGTTTTCTAACATACTTTGGAGGAATCAAGGCACTCCAATATACCAAAAGTGTACCATCCCCTTAATGTTATGCTTTGTAATCACCCAGTAATCTCCTTTATCAACTATTAATACAAGTTGAGTAACATCTGTTATCAATCAATCTATATAATTATGTATATATGTTTATGTGTGTGTGTGTCTGTATAGCCGCTATGATGCACGGCCACATCGTTTGACCTAGAGTAAAAAGTAATATGCCATTTTGATCGGTGAAGCCTGGAAAGCGTCCTCGGCCTACTTTTGTTTTTGTAGCATTATTATTTCTCGAATTATAAACCGTAAGTACACATGGTTCCCCTTTATTGACTTAGGGGAGCATACACTACCCAAATTTTAAGCCCTCTCTGGTTGTGGACAAGTGGCCTAGTGGTTAAGTCGCTGAGTCTTAATTTGACATTAACCGAAAGATCCCAGGTTCGAATCCCCGGTGGGTGTACAATTTTTTTATTTTTTTTGTTGACAAATGATACACCATTCTGACCAGTGTAGTCCCGGGAATGTCCTCGGTCTAATTTTATTTTCGGTGGATATGTGCTTCTTGAATTATCAACTTAAAACGACCAAAGATTTATGTCTGTCTCAACATACACTCTATGGTCTCAAGCATCAAGGATGCAGGCAGGCCTGGCTTGCATGCCCAGTTTAGGAATTAATTCAAACCACAAAATGTTGAACACCTAAATTTAATACTAAATCTAAGGACAGTGAAAAAAGTTTCAAATGACCAATCGGGGAGGGGGAGGGTTGATCATAGTACTCCTGCAGCCCAAGCCGAAGACTGTTATCGATTCGCCAGTCGGCCAGACTGCCATGTGTTACTGAAACCGCCTATTTATATTCGCACTTAAAACAGCCTCATAAATAGACTGTCAGCCGGAAACCAATGAAATCAGTGCTGGGTGATCGCAGACAGTCAGTTTTTCTGGTGAGGTCCTCCATTTCCGGTGAAAGCTGGCTACAATGAGTCCACTAGTGTGGATGATACCCACCTCTCCGAAGGCCATTATAATACAGAGAAGTCCATGCCAGCTAAGGTTTCTTTTGAGCAGATATTGCCTTGCTATTTAATCATGGCTGTTACAATGCCACCTTCTGCTGTAGTTGTATCATGGATAACTTTTGTGGTTGTAAAGCTGGCATGGTTTCTCTGGGGGACCAGCAACCACACCAGATAATGGACTCCTCCCACCCTCCTAATAAGTTCACATTGTATAAAAATACAAAAATAATTAGAGGAAATTTATTGACAAAACCACATGTAGGATCTTCACCCAGACAACGGTGGGTATCGCTGCTAGTAATTATTAAAAATATCAGATTAAGTAATACCTACGTACACTCGTGATACGTAATTTCTGACCAGAGACGACCGGCAGGCACCACACATACCCAAAATTTGAACTCAGCCTCTATAGGTGTACTGGGTGGGGAAATGAACAAAACCAGGTGATTCAAAGCTTACTGCTCCTCACACTCTGGTGAGAAATAATGTATTACGAGTGTACGTACTGTACATTACAATTTATATACCGATAATATCTTTACTTTTGTTAACACTGAATGATATTATTTAATAGTTAAGGGAGGCAACTTGGTGATACGGCATCCACAGTGACTTAGTGTCGATTCTACAGTTATTCGTGGTGGTTTGTAAGCACACAAACGAAAGAATATTTGCCGTGTAAATTACTTGTGGCTGAATTATTTATAGGATTTGGTGAGTAAACTATATGCAGTGATCATCATTATCTAACTGTTTGATAGATTTTGTGAATGTGGATACTCAGCTTTAGGAAAATAATGGGCCTTACAAGTGTGGTTGGTTATAAAGCTAACAAACAAACACCACTGTGGAATCAACTCTAAAACAATGATGCCTTACAAGTGTGGTTGGTTGGGAAGCTAACAAACCAATACCACTGTGGAATCAACCCTAAAATAATGAAGCCTTACAAGTGTGGTTGGTTGGGAAGCTAACAAACCAATACCACTGTGAAATCGACCCTTAAAATAGTCGATGGTGATACACAAACAACAAGATCGAAGACCGTGCTCTAGCTTGGCCTAGAAAACCTTGTAACAGAACGAGGGATGCTCAAATCTGGACATTCACACTTCATCGTAAATTTGGGGATATTTAGTAAAATACAGTGCAACGTACACACGAGCTCGTAAATTCGCGACCACGTGTGAGGGGCAGAACGCTTCGAATCGCCTGGTATTGTTCATTTCCCCAATCAGTACACCTATAGCAACTGAGTTCGAATGCAGTATATGTGTGAAATGCCTGCCGTTCATCTCTGGTCAGAAATTACGTATCACGAGTGTACTTAGATATTTATACCATTTGAGCTGGTAAAATTTATTTGGGGAGTATTCAGAATAGTAGAGCGACATTAAACTATCTTTCACCTACTATGACACCTCCCCACACAGGTCAGATGACAAACATTTGGGGACGTGGTCGCGAATTTACGAGCTCGACTGAACATAAGAAGAGCCAGTTAAGGACCCTGTGATCGCGTATGAAACTTGACTATGCCACGAAACAAGCTCCTTCCATATTGGTGGTGTTTCGTGGCTATGTTTGAAGGACACACCAACCTCTAATTTTCTGACTACATCACTGGGTCCCTTAATTAAGAACTCCCCACCCACGTACAGTCGATAAAAAAATTATTGGAACTCCCCTATCGATAATTATAGTATATTTCAATGAAAAGGTGGTTCCAATACTTCTTTTGCCAGCTGTACAATTGCGTCTTATACATGTGAGGTGCATGCATGTATAGACAAAAATGGAAAAATTGTGTATTTTAGTCACACACACACACACACACACACACACACACACACACACACACACACACACACATTATTAATAACTTTTCGAGTCGTTGATAATGTTGTCAGCTTGGATTAATTAAGGGGCCTTGTGATGTAGTCAGAAAATTGTAGGTAAACGAGTCCTTCAAACATTGCCACGAAACACCACCTATATGGAAGGAGCTTGTTTCGTGGCCTAGATAGGAGGAATCAGAAGCATCCAATTTTCATACACGATCACAGGGTCTTTATTTAAACCTTGACATATCCCAGCAATCGTTAAGGGGATTGTATATAATTTTGAAAGATTGGAGTGCCTTGATTCCTCCAAAGTATGCGTAGAAACAGACCCAAATGAAGACAAATTATGTTATCCTGGTGCCTGGAATAGTATGGAGGAATCATTTGCTCCAGATTTACCACCCAAAACAAAGTGCTATATACCCCTTTAAGAACAACACAGAGTAGTTTGCCACTATACGTTAAGGGGGAAGTTTTTTATTGGTAATTCTGGAGCAACTGAATCCTCCAAACTATTCCAAGCAACAGAACATCATTAAGTTGTATCTTTAGCTCCTGTTTCCTGGCATACTTTGGAGGAATCAAGGCACTCCAATGTACCAAAAGTATACTCTCCCCTTAACTCATTTTCTAGTCCCCATGCAGCTATTAACTCTATACAACTCTTCTTTCTACAGACGCCACAACTGCCTCGTCATCCACCAACAACACTACAACGTCCTCCAGTACAAGGAAAGTGAGTATCCTTTCTGTGTGTGTGTGTGTGTGTCCCATTCTCCTGATAATTATTCACCAATGATCTAACCTGACAACTTCCCTACCATATACAGTAATTCTCTGCGTTATTCTGTTCATAGGCTATAAAAACAAATAACTCGAACCAAAAGGATATAACCTACGTTAATAAAAACTGATACATTTTCTGTCCATCACTCACACACACCATATACGTAACCTACAGCTGCCCGTTCTTATCTTTTGTTAGTCACACAGTTGAGTGGGTTGTCATAGCTTCAATATTGCCGCGTTTCCGTCTAGTCACTATGTCCAACATTCATGTCAATGCAGGAAGTTTACTTTGTACACAACACACCTTCATGATGTCCGTCACACACTTACGTCAAACTCCTATATGTATGATTATATTTGACCGCGACTGTACTCTTCTCTCACATTTCTACATTCATTCACTTTCCTCGCTGACTTTCTCCGCACTCCCCTTCCCATTCTCATACCTCCACACTTCACCTCCGTTTCTCACGTCCCCACGGTCTCCTTCCTACACCCACGTCCCTATCATTTACTCTCGTCCTTCATTTAATTAACCTTCTTCGAATTATTACTCGTGTTCCCTTTCCTACTTTCGTTTCTCGGAATTTTTTTATGGACCCCTTCCCATCTCTTCCCCCTCCCCATTGGTTATGTATAATTATAGCCTAATGTACGATGCCCGACACCAATACCTCATCTTTACCAATTTCTAACCTCATATAATATGTACGCTCGTGATACGTAATTTCTGACCAGAGACGAACGGTAGGCACCACACATATAATTTTATAGGCTCTATAGGTGTACTGGATGGGGAAATGAACAATACCAGGCGATTCGAAGCTTTCTGATCCTCACACTCAGGTCAGAAATTATGTATCACAAGTGTACTATATACTGAAATATGATATATACTCCAATCCCACTACTAAAAGAATATTTGATTGACGCTACACGGCGCAATTATGTATATAAAAAAAAAAATATAAGAATATGATACTATTTTGTTCCCACTGTAAAATAATACGCGGATAAATTTCTGGCATAATTTGGAGGAATCGCTTAGGTGGGGGGGGGGGTACGGGAGTAGGGGGACAGGCTTGGGGGAGGGGGGTTAGGGGGATGCGGAAATAGGGAACAGGCTTTCTACCCACATCAAACCTGTCCTCCTATTCCCGCAACCCCCCCAAGCCTGTCCCCCTATTCCCGCAACCCCCCCAAGCCTGTCCCCCTATTCCCGCAACCCCCCCAAGCCTGTCCCCCTATTCCCGCAACCCCTTATACAAATAGGAAGCAAAACGTGGTACTGTGAATTAATTAGAGGGGTAATTTTTTTTTCTATTACATTGGAGTGCCTTGATTCCTCCAGAGTATATATGCCAGGAAACAGGACCATATTATGAATAAAAATAATGGTTTTCTGTTGCTTGGAATAGTTTGGAGGATTCAGTTGCTCCAGATTTACTAACACAAACAAATCTCCCCATTTAATGAACAATATAAGACATGGACACATAGGGTAGATTCCACAGTGGTAATTGTTTGTTAGCTTCCCAACCAACCACACTTGTAAGGCTTCATTAGTTTCCAATTACATTTACATTTACATTTACAATTACAATTTACATTAACAAAATCTATCCAATAGTTAGATAACGATGATCACTGCATAGTTTACTCACCAAATTCAATAAATTGTTCAGCCATGACCCATTAATTAACAAGGCTAAGATTCTCTCGTTTGCGTGCTTACAAACAACTAACAACCATTGTGGAATCAACTTATAGAGCATAATAAAATAGCAGATATGGGAGGAAATGAGTATCAGGTATCTATAGGTTGAAGTGGTGGAGATAAGAATAAAACAAAGGAGTTCAGAAACAGCGATAAGATAAGCTTAGGAGCACTAGGAAGAGGAAGCTAGCTAGAAAGAAGCCTTGAATAATTAATGTAAATAATAGTTAGAAATGGATCGAGTCATGTTAGACGTCGTCAGTTAGCTGTGATCGTGTATGAGAATTGGAGGCTTCTGACTCCTTCTGACTATGCTATGAAACGAGCTCCTTCTATATAATTTTAGTGTTTCGTGGCAATATTTGAAGGATTCATTTACCTCTAATTTTCTGTCTGCAACACAGGGTCCGTTACAGTTTAGAAAAGGTTAATAAATACTAAGACGAAGTAGTACTGGGTGTATAAAACGGGAATAACGTTTGTACTGTACCAGCAGAACCTCGATCGGACTCATTAAATCCTGAGAAGAACACATTACAACTTGACCACAATATTAAGGGACCCTGTGATGTGGTCAGAAAATTGGAGGTATAAAAATGAGTCGCTCAAAAATTGCCAGCAAACAACACCTATATGAAGAAGTGTGTCTCGTGGTATAGTCAGGAGGAATCAGAAGCCTCCAATTCTCACACACGATCACAGGGTCCCTAAGTGATGCCAGTAGCTAGTTTATAATGATAGTCATATTAGTTTCCGATGTAGGCCTAAGACACTACTGCAACAGTGTAGCATCAAAAGTATTTCTTCCTCCTAGACAAATACTAAACAATAAAATACATCCGGTTATTCCTTCGTTACATGGGGAGCGCGACAACAAGCAGTAGGCAAGCTGAATGCGTTAATGAAAAACCCTGTGATCGTGTATGATATTGGAGGCTTCTGATTCCTCCTGACTATGCCACGAAACAAGCTCCTTCCATATAGGTAGTGTTTCGTGGCAATATTTGAAGGACACGTTTACCTCCAATTTTCTAACTACAATAGAGGGTCTCTTAACCATCCAGTGTACCATAACAGTGAACTATTTTCATAGGAGGTCAACTATTCACCTGCAATGAAATCTCTGCAAGGTACAGCCGGTAGTATAAATCTATCTCATGTATTTGATTATGGTATTATGACCTTATAGTTTCATTCTTAACCACTTTCTATCCTACCAATATGTGTAATTTATCATATGTGAAGTGTATCTGTCGTTTCTGCATTCAAACTGTGTTACAACATTAATATATAGCTTATACATACGCAGGTGGATATGAAGCGAACTCATGCTGCCGACTGTACTTACCCAAGAAGAGTACATAACAAAAATCATAATATTAACAAGAGCCCAGTTGTTGGCTGGTGTCAAAACTTCAGCTGAATCACGACGAGTGCTCTGAAGGCTATAGAACAGGGATGCACAATCTTTTTGGCTCCTCGATGATTAAACTTAAAACTCACTGAGGGCTGCAAGATTTATGTTAAGCAAAAATGTAGACATTTTAGGTGCTTAATGGTAAAAATATAGTACTTAATACATTATGATACGAAAACTATGATTAATCCTTACTAGACAAATAGTACTGTACATGACACAGTCTTCTTATGCGATTTTTAACACTGACTCATAGACAAGATTCTTTATGTTCGTTTGAAACTTTGTTGTTGTTATTTTTTTACCATTTATTACCTACTAATTGCCGCCTGTTGTGCATCCCTGCAATATAAGGTGGGCAGGTCTCCAAAATCTTTTAATGGGCTTAAGTTCATCTTACTGTACTATATAGAAACTATCTTGTATTTCGTGTTAGATCAGAACACAATTTCACTTCAAGAGACGCGTATACCTATACTTTATTTAACTTTAAATGTTTCTTCTTTCTGTTTTTTTAGCTCCGGCCTAAGCCGAGAGCTCTAGGTTTAATGCGAATTATTGTTCTTGGGGCGACCACTTCTTAATAGGGGTTCAACTCACTCACTCACTCTCTTCCTCCCATCCATTTTCTTTTACCGACAATGAATCATTTATTATTATTATTATTATTATTATCATTTTTTCTTTTTGGGGTGACCACTTCTTAAAAGGGGTTCAACCAATATTTAAGAGGTTCAACCGAGAGGGGGTTCAACCGAGGGGTTCACCCTCAATAAAAAGGGTTCATTTTCAAAATTTTAATATAACCATATGAATACGAAAATCCAGATAAAACATAATTAATATATTTGAGACCTTTACATATGGATATTTTATTATTTCACTTGAATCATTAAGAGCTGGAGCTTTTGAAGGGTTTTCCTTCATGTTCTTGTTCAGTCATATATATATATATATATATATATATATATATATATATATATATGAAAATTAAATGAAAGGGAGTGGCTTGGGTCCGAAAGTGCGCCAAAACAGTTAAAGCACTCTCCACATCACCTCAGGTGTTGTGAGTGCAGAAGAGTTAAATTAATTTTACTGATCAAAAGTCTTGGGTCATAAAAAATATCTCATGCACAACATAATAATTATAAGGACAAATGATTACATACCCAAAAAGAAAACCAGCAGCAGGCCTGTCGACGACCAAAGTGTTAATAATGTTTGTGCCATGTTGGATGTTTGTTGAGCCATTTATACGAGGAGCACATCAGGCACGGACAACCTCACTCTATCACCTCAGACAAACGACTAACTAGATAGGCACAGTAAGGCACTATATAGCAGCTTCAGCAGCGGTGGCGCATTCAACTCTGAGCTGTGAATGTATGTATGTATGTACGCGCTTACCACTATACTACTCTGTTTAAAAAAATGTTGTGTTCTACTCGCCTCTTATGCTTAGATAGAAATGGATTGATTGTGAGAGAGAGATTGCATTTGTATGTGTGTGAGAGAGAGAGAGGGACTGTGTGTGTAAGGGAGATTTCATTTGTGTGTATATGTGAGAGAGAGACAGAGAGAGAGAAACTGTGTGTGAGTGTGCGTGAGAGTGATATCGATGTGTGTGAGAGAGAGACTGTATGTAAGAGAGATTGCCTTTGTCTGTGTGCGTGTGTGTGTGTGTGTGTGTGTGTGTGAGAGAGAGAGAGAGAGAGAGAGAGAGAGAGAGAGAGAGAATGAAATCTCTCTCTCACACACAGTTCCTCTCTCTATCTCAGTCTCTCTCACACACACAAACAGTTCCTCTCACATACATACACACATACACACAGTCTCTCTCTTACACACATCGATATCACTCACGCACGCACGCACGCACGCACACACACACACACATACTCTCTCTCTCTCTCCACGGACCTCCACCTTACCACTCCCTACCTATACCTTATCGTCCCCCCCCCCCATCCATCACCCCATATCCTCATCAACTTGTAATTGTTATGATATTATGATATATTTTAAGAAGAAGGTCTCAGATTCCTCTAAACAATATCATAAAGCAGATATTCTTTTAGTATCGCTAAGGTTGTCTATTTTCTAATTTAGTATGGTTAGGAAGAATTGATAGCCTTCCAATTTACTAACTAGAATCGACCCTTATAAAAAAATGAGTTATATCTTTAAAATTACCAATGCAATTTTATGTTTATGTATGTATGTATTTACATAGATTTTTGTATTGGCAAACATTTTAGGTACTGTATTCATGCTGTTGTTTTTTTGTTTTTGTTTTTTGTTCTTTTAATATTTCAAAGACCAGGACACACAGGCGCTTTATGGTCACCACTCAAGGACAACGTGAGTTTTCCTTTATCTATTCACCACTGAAGAGGGGGAAATTCATCCTGGAAACTGTATGGTAGCATTGTGGGTTTTCTTTGCTTTCGCGTCCCCGTTATTGCATGTCGTCCTTGTCCTTGCGTCGCGCCACAACCACAAATCGCCTGTGTATCCCAGACTTTTAAGTTACCGAAGGGCAGATAGTATAATATCATTCAGTAGCAGTGTATAGGCCTAATGCAATTCAAATAATTATATGACTTTCACTTTTCAGGATATGGTGTACCTCATCAATGTTTGTGGCCAAGTTAACACCAGCGCAACCTTCTCGTGTCCAGCTGGACCCATTGGTGCAGGTCAGACTGATATTCGGAAGGGTACCTCGTATAATCTTGGCTTCCTCACCACAGATCCAGTTGTTAATGAAGATCAATCCATCACTATACACTAGTAAATTGCTCATATCATATTGCTTCATTTGTGTGATGTTTTGTTTAAATAAAGTGTTCAGTAGCAAATGTTTTGTATTTCCGAGTTACACGTGCGAGATATCTGATTATTGGTATGATATGCAGTACGTGATTCGAGTTAAATTTCTGCCAATTTACCTTGTATATGGCACCCAGAGAGACATAGGCCTATGTTGGTTTTCCACCTGTTTTGCATGCGATTATAAATTCCATAGTTTGCAGAAATTTCCTGTACTATAGGAGCAAGGAGGTACTCGCCTGAATGCCACAGTATCAGTAGTCCAAAACCAGACCTTTGATATTTATTCGAATCAAATTAGGAGATACAATTACCATACCGTATTCAGTGGAATAATTAGCGTTCATACTTTTTTTTTTTTTTTTCACATAATCAGTGGGTAATATATAATTGGTGTCTGTACAGTACTTAAGTAATACGAAAATAAATCGTGTTTTATCTAACAACTTGACAATCATAATCTGGTATAAATTATCTAGGCAAAAATTATGCTAAAACCGCCCTTGGTATCCACGTTTGACGTATGAAGTTATAACCATGGAGGTATAATATAATATACCTCCATGGTTATAACGCGTCCCAGACACGACGAATCATTTGAAGTAATTCCCCCAAGCAACTCGCACATGACGACAACAGCCAGGCCCCTACATGAAGCATACATAGTACAAGACGTACAGTTGGACACATGAATGGGTGGTACAGCCCAGGTGAAATATACTTGTCCCATTTGAGTAACCAGTGTCTATTATCAGGTACTTGCTTTTTATTACCATCCTCAATACTGACTTCTGCCCCTGATGTCTTCTATTTGACACTAAGGAACTTGATATTGGGAGAAATTGACCATTTTTCACTTAGGCTGTACCACCCTTTCATGTGTCCAACGTATGTATATTTGATGACCTCTAGTTATGGAAGGGAGTTTCTTTATCCCCCTCCTGGGCTCCTGATACCCTTAGGACCCTACACGTTAGTGAAGTGATATAATATAACGACAGATAAAGGCTACACCTACGTACAATAAAGTGAATTTATTTACTCAAGACAATAAAAATCAATATATCTCCAATTCTGCAACATATTAAAGGAAAGGGCTTTGTTGAGTGTGAGGTACAGTGAAATGTTGCTGAGACAAGGGGACGGACTGAGAGAGTGAGATACGGGATGAGGAGATGATAATACCATCGGAAGAGGATGAGATGAGGGAATGAGTAACTGGCTGATCCTGTGTGTATGTGTGAATGAGTGAGGAAGGGAGGGAGAGGCTGGAGGGTGAGCTGGATTGATGGATGACTTGCTGAATGACTGATCCTCATCCCATAGACTAGATTAGACTAGACTAGTATTGACTGACTCACTGTTGGTGTTTTCCTTCATTAGTCAACACCTCGCCCTCACAAGATCAAGGACAGATCGAGCCAAGGTCCTGCTGGGATCGAGCCTTAAGAGCCAACCGAACATTCTTTGAATATGCTGATTAAGGCTCAGCCACTTAAACCATCTAAATACCATTAACCTTAAGCTCAATTAAACATAGAGTTAACCCACAAAAAATCAATGAACCTTAGTAACACACCTAAAATTAACCTTTAAGTAAATATTCGGTACAGTATCAAAAGTGATATCCCCATTAATGCTAACCCTGGAAAGACTTACGTCTGCACTTTACACCTGAACAACCACCAAGAACAGAGAAAAATGAAAATCAAATGGGATCAAAAGATCCTAGATTTTTATATATATATATATATATATATATATATATATATATATATATATATATATATATATATATATATATATATATATACTAGCTGGCTCCGCCAAGAGCCGCTAGCTCCTGCGGAGGGCTGGCGGCCTGCGGCCGCCCTTCCACCGCCCGAAGGGCGGTGGAATTTTCATACACGATCACAGAGTTCTAAATAAACAAAGAATATAATAATACAACACTGATATGTAACAAATACAAACTCCACTACCACCACTACTACATCAACCACTACCACCTCCACTACAACTACTACATCAACCACTACCACTACTACTACCACTACTACCACCACTACCACTACCACCACCACCACCACCACTACATCAACCACTACCACCTCCACTACTACCACCACCACCTATTCCCACACCCCCTAAACCCCCCACCCCAAGCCTTACCTTACCTAGTGTGTATGTGTGTGTAAGGTAGGGGTATGTGTATGTGTGAGTGTGTGTGTACGGTGTGTGTGTGTGTATGTACCCTAGTGTGTGTTGTTTACGATAGGGGGGATGGGGGGGTGCGCGAGTAGGGGGACAGGCTTGGGGAGTTTAGAGGGGTGCGGGAATATGGGGCATGCTTGGGGTCTGTGGCGGTAGGGGACAGGATTTTTACCCCTCCCAGCCTGTCCCCTATTGCAGCACCCCCCAAACCCCCCCACCCCAAGCCTGTCCCCTATAGTCTATCTCTCACACACAGTCTCTCTCTCTCTCTATCTCTCCAATGTAACACAGGAATAGGACAGGTTCACCACTACATCAACCACTACCACCTCCACTACTACCACCACCACCTATTCCCGCACCCCCCAACCCCCCCACCCCAAGCCTTACCTTACCTAGTGTATGTGTGTGTTTGTGTGTGTGTGTACGGTAGGGATGTGTGTGTTTGTATGTCTGTGTATGTGTGTGTAAATTAAAGATAGAGAGAGAGAGAGAGAGAGAGAGAGAGAGAGAGAGAGAGAGAGAGAGAGAGAGAGAGAGAGAGAGAGAGAGAGAGAGAGAGAGAGAGAGAGAGAGAGAGAAAGTTGTGCGTGTCACTAATCCAGGGGTTCGAACCCCATCCAAAACATTTTTTGAAAAACATGAAAAACATTTTTTTTATAGGTCCAAAACACTCCCCAAGTATTAGCGATCACACCCATGTAAAAAATTTCACTCTAGGACGAAGGATCTTGGCATGCATAGAGGACACACACACACACAGAATTTCGGCTTTATGTATATAGATGATCCGACACTGGACATAGGCTTAATCAAGCCCGTTATCGTGGCCCAGGTCAACTGATGTTCACACACACACACGTCACGACTTCCGAACTGGTACCCAGCCACAGAGAGAGGGAAGCGAGGGTAATTCCCAAATACTGCAGCTGTTGTGGTATCAGTGAGGGTGTTTTACGACGTTCGGTGGCCTTATAGTTAGTGCCTGATACTCAAATCGGAAGAGTAAATATTCTCAGGGCCTCACCTGAGAGGATCGATCTCCCGACCTCTAGGTTATGAGTCCAGAACACTAACCACTCGGCCACCTCCCCTCATCATTGCAAGTATCCAGGGCCGGATTCTCAAAGAAATTTATGACGTCGTATCTCATTTGGGACGTCGTAACTTCCCCAGGCGAGTTAGGTCCACATACTCAAAACATTAAGACCTTATACTCAAAACAATTTCGGCACTGTGGGCAGCCATCTTGTGAGGTCTTAAGACACGTAGATTTACGATCCGCGCGACCCTGTCACAAGGGAGTTAAGACCCGAAACACATAGAAAACGTATATATTTTTGTCAATCCTCCTGTGGTTATCCCCGAGTCCCCGTTGCTGTGTTGGCAAAACACCATCACCCACGTTACGTCTTGTTGTTTGTTGTTGTGGGAGAGCTGAATGAACTGAACACCGAGCGCTAATTTACAAATGTGATGGAACTTAGTGGTTTGCATATGAGAATAGGCGTCGCCTACGGAGGGAAAGAGTATATAGGGATCCATTGGACCCTCTACATGTTAGTGAAGAACACTTACTTCGCTATTATAGATTTCCTCATCAAGAAATCTTAATTAAACTTGTGCCAGGAACTTGCCAATTGACCCATATGTTCGTCGACAAAAGAGGAGATCTCATGCTATACCAACACACACCCAAGTGTTAGTAACTCTACGAGTATTAGCTAACTAGTGGAACCTTTCAAAGTGTGATTGGAGATTCTGTTGGAGTGACTCAAGCAAGTGTGAGTAGAGTGGTGAACTCTGCTGTAGTACATTTGTTGGCTGAGAAGGCAAGAGTAGAAATAAAGGTATTGTGGAAATTGGCAGAGCCTGCAGAGGATTCCATGCAGTGATTGGAGCCATTGATGGTACTCATATACCTATCAAGGCTACAAATATAAATTCACAAGTATATATTAATAGGAAAGGCTATCACTCCCTGAATGTGCAGTGTGTTTGCACCAGTGAGAAAATAATTTAGCATTATAGTATGAGATACCCTGGCAGTACCCACGACTCCTTCATCTGGAATAACAGTAGTCTTCGGGCTCGATATTGTAGATAATTTCTTTACATGAAATAAACTTGGTAAATTTAAATAAATACATTGTTGTTAATTACTGCATCTCCTACTTATCCCAATATCACTCAAAACTACATTTTAACAGTAATAAAGACTTTGTGAAAATATAATTCTACAGATTACATTCAATTGTTTATTGTTCAAAAGCAGCACACTATAAAATCAAATACAGTACAGTAATAAAATACTATCACAGCATGACACACCTAAAATATAATCACATTTGAAAAAAAAATAAAGTTAGTGAGAGTTCTGTTAGCATAATCACTGTACAGCTACAATAACACTCGATAACATCTTACCAGTAATAAAGACTTTGTGAAAATATAATTCTGTATTGCATTCAACTGCTTATTGTACAGAAGCAGCACACTGTTAAATAACCTAATTAGTTTGGCACAGTATCACATTGTTTGGCTAACTCTGTAAGTTCCTCAAGTGCAGAGGCAATTCTTGGGAGGCTGCCTCTCAACACTTGCAGAATTTCTCCCTGTACTGCCAGCATCTGGTCACTGATACAGGGCTGTGGACTGGCACGGCTGCTGTGAACAAGGCTACTGGTGTCATGACTCTCAGATCTACTTGCCCTCATACTTGATGCTGGAGGTGGTGATCTAGAGTAGGCATGGTCAAAAGTCACTGTCTGGGGAATGGTAATGTTTTCTGATGGTTCGTGACTTTGAATATTTTCTAACAGGCCTGAACTCTCAAAGTCAATATGTTCTACAGACATTGTAGAGTGGCGTGTTGGGTCATCTACTCCTGCCACCAAAATCTGTAACAATAAGAAGTGCTGTGTTTATGTAATATGGTTACAATGAAAAAGGAACTGTGATGCATAGTGGGAGCAATAAACATGGGGCCGCCTTTTTCCTTTAAGTTTCTTTTTGCTTAGTACTTCTTCCTCAAAGTTTCCTGTCTGCATTGCAGTTTCTTTGGTAAAACTGTACATACATTTCACTGTCACCCAACATATATAAATATAATCACACTTGGCCTAACATCTGCTGAAAAAAGATTAGAGAACCACTGGTGAACAACATCTTCAATACAGTACAGTATGTATTGCATCTCGTCAACCTACTGAAGATTTTATAATGAACATCAGCTAAGCTCAGCAACATCTTCATGACCAATTATGCATCTACTTACTGGGTAGTGGTGCATGCTCATCATGTGTCATTGTCAACGGTATGGGTCTGGCAACACTACCAGCAGAGGTCGATGGCAGAGGCTCATCTGTAACAATAATGTGTGCAGTGTTACACAACAGTATATCCAGTACTAATGCAACATGTTTACTCTGAGCTTTTGTAGTAACAGACAACACATAATAACCATAATACTATATGCATAAAAGACACAAATACAGTACAGAATTGGGGCCTTGCATTCCCCTGCACTCTATAAGTTATTTTAGACCTTAAATGTACAGGCCTAACAATACAAAGTCACTGAGAAAGGTATGACAATCCCCTACACAGTTCTTCCATTATCTTTTGTGAGAGAACATTGTCTCAATGTGCACTCCGTAAAAATTAGTCAAATTTACCAGCAATGACGTCCTCGCTTTCGAAAGGGCCAGAGTGTCCCTCAATAGCCTCTGTCTCGTTGAGAGCAAGTAGTGCCTCCTCTGTAGGCTTCCAGTCCTTTGTGTCAGGTATTCCACCACCTGTAAAAGCCATTAAATTACAGTCATAGCTAAGATGAACAGTAGTATCATTGCAGCATTGCTTTAAGTAGTCAAACTCTAGTACAGTATACTGTATTGGGCTTCTTGAATGCTTAATTTCTTTCTGTATTGTGAAGTATAATTCTGCCAATCTTTCTCAATACATTACATTAGTTGATGGAATTCCTAAAACTATCCTACATCATACAGTATTTAATGATCACTTAGAATAGCATACATATTGTACCCCAACATTTCTTTAATTACATACCTAACCTAACCTAATGTATTTAGGATGAGTTAACAAATATTTTGATGCACGCTTAAATGTATAATGCAAGAACAACAACAAATATTTAAGCTAATGCAGTTCTCTAATATGTTTTTCCCCAAGTCAAATTTTGGTAATTAACCTGATCTAACCAAACCTCAGCAGACTACAGCAGGGATTTAATTGTGGCAACCCGTTATATAGGCCTACTAGTAACAATGGAAGAAACAATCTACTGCACAATGGCAATATAGTACATAAATATCATAGAAAAACTAATATTTAATGGTTATTATGAACGTCAATAGTCAATGATGTTACCAAGAACTTACCTGTCACTCTCATTTCACTCCTTTCCTGGGTTATTGCGACGTTACTACTGCTGTTGACAGTCTCTCTGTAGGCGATAAGAGAGATAATACTGTTGTCACTGCATCACACGCTTCTCACGTCCCAGCATCACTTTATGTTTACACAACACAGCTGATGGGGTCCATATTGGCACTGTGGCATTCCTTGCTTTTCATTGGCTGGATCCACGTGAAAGACGCCACCTGATTGGCTGAAGATTTTCCGATGTCCTAGAGGAAAAGACAGTCGCAAGTAGTTACGAACCGATTAGGACGTCGGAAATTTGTTTTGAGTATCTTGTCTTACGACACGAAATACGACATCCTAAATTGTTCGTAATATCCGACGTCGTAAGTGAGATACGACGTCCCAAATGAGATACGACGTCGTAAGTTACGACCCGTTTTGAGTATCCGGCCCCCAGTGTATTTGGGTGTAACACTCGATCGAACGCTCTCCTTCAAGAAGCATACTAACAAGCTGAAAGAAAAGCTGTCCAGCCGCAACAACCTACTTAGGAAGCTTGCAAACCTAAAACAGACAGCATTGACATTGTGCTATGTAACTGCCGAATATTGCATCCCTGTTTGTCTAGGTCATGCCATGCATCTAAGGTCGATCCCGAATTAAATAAGGCTTGCCGAACCATCACTGGTACCCTTAAACCTACACCACTACCAGCGCTGTACAAACTAGCAAGCATTGCACCACCCTCCATCAAACGTAATACTCACACAAAATGCAAGAGAGACAAACAGCTAAGCGATAACCGACACCCACTATACGGTTACCAAGAGATGAGAAGACGACTTAAGTCACGCAACAGCTTTGTGACAACCAAATAGCTTATTAGGAAACCGCAAGCCACAATAAGACTGATTGGAGCTGTGGAAAGACACTAACCAGGTCCTGCCCAATGACTGCATCTCAGAACCAAGTGACAGCCTCCCCATGGGTCATCTTTCTGTAGGAAGGACTGGGTGGCCTTAAATAGAGCTGGAACCAAGGTGCATGGGGAGAACAGGAGACAACCTTGCTGATGGGAGACTAGCAGATAACGCTGCTTGTCTATGTGAAAAACAGACCCAGACCATGGAGCATATTCTTCAAGGGTGCACACTAGGACCATCCTGCTCCAACCAAGACTTATTAGAAGCCAATGATGCAGCCCTGCAGTGGACTCTGTGGTGGCGTGATAAGATATGATGATTCTTTGTATGCAACATCAATGGCTTGTATTATATGTTTGTTTGTTTGTTTTCTTGCAGGATTATACAAATGATTGTGTGTGGATGTATATAATTTTATTAATATTCAAAGGTGGGGCTTATAACTGCCAGCAAGTAATTAGATAATTCTGGAAAAGATTCGGAACGAATGTGAACATCGGATACAAGAAATGTCCTTTCCTTTTATTACTTTAACTAACAATATTTTAAATGTGAGTTTAATAATAGTGACTATAATAATTATATTCCATTAGATTTACACATCATTTTGAGGTAGATGGTCCATTGTTGACACTTGGCAGAGGTTTGGGGTTATAACAGAACACTCTGGTTTTTATAGTTAGTTAGCAAATTTTAAAACAAGATCACTGTTGAGTAAGTTATTAATGAATAGTAACTAGTAATTATAATTATTAGTAATTATTAGCAATGATAAAACTAATGTCCACTTTGATATTAGATGAAACAAAACATTTTAGTAAATCTAAGTATGCATTCACTTTTTCTGTAATAGTAGATAATTATAATATTTAATGCTTAGAATTAGAGTTGAGTAATCTTGTCCTTTCATATACATGGCATAATTTTTATTCAAGAAACAGATGTCAGTTGGTTCACAAACTCCTGAAAACGTTCAATGTCTACAAGTCTCTTCATTTCAATTATAAGAGAGAAGGGTATGTTTTTAACTATAGTTTCCATCCGTAAGTCACATGATAACATCCTGGCTACTGTGGGGCCCCGACAACTGCTGGTGTGTCCCCGCCAAGTGATGGTGTGTCCCCACCAAGTGATGGTGTGTCCCCACCAAGTGATGGTGTGTCCCCACCAAGTGATGGTGTGTCCCCACCAAGTGATGGTGTGTCCCCACCAAGTGATGGTGTGCCACCGCCAAGTGATAGTGTTCCCCAGCCAAGTTATGGTCCGCCAGATGGTGGTCTGGGTGCAAGTCGTGATGGTGATGGTGAGGGTGCAAGTCCTGCTGATGGAGGTGCAAGTCCTGCTGATGGAGGTGCAAGTCCTGCTGATGGAGGTGCAAGTCCTGCTGATGGAGGTGCAAGTCCTGCTGATGGAGGTGCAAGTCTTGTTGGTGCAGGTGTTGGTGGAGGTTCAAGTCCAAAACAACTCGGTTGAACAGCCTCCACAGCGGGCGTGACTGTAAAGTAATAGTATATTGATCATTAAAACCTGGTGATGCAAAGGACTGTTTAGATCATATATAAGTATGTCAAAAACTCTGATTAATAAATTATGTGAAGAAGAAGAATCTGAACCAATGTCCATTTAATACTATCTAAGTATTATAATATAATATATTATATACCTGGTGGGTACTATACCTTAAGACAGCCTTGTAGGCCCACATCACATATACAGTATAATATTATAATACCTTATGTTACTCCCCAAGTCGAATATTACATATTTTTTTAATACCCTATATTGCCTCATCTGTTACTAACAAACATACATATAAACCCTATAGTCCCTCATCTGTTACTAACAAACATACATATAAACCCTATAGTCCCTCATCTGTTACTAACAAACATACATATAAACCCTATAGTCCCTCATCTGTTACTAACAAACATACATATAAACCCTATAGTCCCTCATCTGTTACTAACAAACATACATATAAACCCTATAGTCCCTCATCTGTTACTAACAAACATACATATAAACCCTATAGTCCCTCATCTGTTACTAACAAACATACATATAAACCCTATAGTCCCTCATCTGTTACTAACAAACATACATATAAACCCTATAGTCCCTCATCTGTTACTAACAAACATACATATAAACCCTATAGTCCCTCATCTGTTACTAACAAACATACATATAAACCCTATAGTCCCTCATCTGTTACTAACAAACATACATATAAACCCTATAGTCCCTCATCTGTTACTAACAAACATACATATAAACCCTATAGTCCCTCATCTGTTACTAACAAACATACATATAAACCCTATAGTCCCTCATCTGTTACTAACAAACATACATATAAACCCTATAGTCCCTCATCTGTTACTAACAAACATACATATATACCCTATAGTCCCTCATCTGTTACTAACAAACATACATATAAACCCTATAGTCCCTCATCTGTTACTAACAAACATACATATAAACCCTATAGTCCCTCATCTGTTACTAACAAACATACATATAAACCCTATAGTCCCTCATCTGTTACTAACAAACATACATATATACCCTATAGTCCCTCATCTGTTACTAACAAACGTACATATATACCCTATAGTCCCTTATATGTTACTAACAAACATACATAATCGGATACTACATATTTCCACACTATTGTCCCTCATCTGGTGTTGACTTTGCTGTTTTAGCTAACAAACATACATAGAAAGATACTGTAGGTATATTTTAGTAGTGTTTGGTTTGGAATGAATTTGTATCTGGTGTGAGAGAATAGTGGTAACATGTCTTCAGGACTCTGTCAAATCAGTCAGAAAGTAAGCAAAAAGAGAGAAAGTCAAAATGACGCCACAGAAACAATATAAAGGTATAGATGTAAGGAAATAGAACAAAGACAATATAATGAAGGTTTAGTGACACAGTAAACATACTTTCAATGCAGCAGTGACAGGCTTCGGAATTTATGCAGAAACATGGGATCAATTTGTATCCCGTCTGACATGGCGCATCCTTCCTCACGCAGGTACCGTTGTACTGTATGCATTTTGCCAATGGTCTGCATTTGTGGGCGCAAGTGCACTTGCCCCTATCGCTGCATGGCAACCTGCTTACATAGTATCCAGTATTAAAATTAAGATGATAGCCAACATCATGGACACACTTGCCAGGTTCCTTCCCTCCAACGGCACACATAAGTGTTGTTGTACAAGTGCGGCAACATCTGAAATACAACAACATACAAGTAACATAACCTCCTTACTGAAGGTAGACAAGGTTGTTCCTCCAATAATAACCCCTAATGGGAACCACCTTGTCGTGGTGGGGGGCTTGTGTGTCTCTGAGACCTGGCGAGCTAGACTAGAGGGAGTTCTGGCCCCTGCTCTGCCCCGATTTCGGGGAGAGAGGGCTTCCCATGCTAGAAAGGTCGTTAGTGAGAGAACAGACTAAATGGTTCCCATCTTTCAGTTCTTCAACTGTCCCTCTTTTCTTTTTATTTCCTTCCTGCTTGCTGTCACACCTCTCTATCACCTTTTTCTGGCGCTATAGGACCTTGATATTGCGGCGCCTAATATCCATCAATTAAAAAAAAAAAAAAAATGTGTGTGTGTGTGTGTGCTTATTTTCAATATTTCGTTCTGATGATTATGCGTATGATTTCATCACCATCTTACAGTTGAGCAAGTAGTATTTATGGTTCATTACCTGAACTACTTTCAGTACCAGTGATGCTGGAAGTGCTGGGCATAAAAGAAAAATTAAAGAAATTTAATTTCAACGGAGAGTTGGTGATTATTATGTTTCACACCAACAACCTGCTGCCTATAAAATGTTAACTGAAAATAGAATTTGCAGTGTCATTGCCGGAAACAATTTAGCCTTTTAATTGTCAAAGCCACTACTAGACCTCATTAAAGCTTCTTGTCTATTCAGTTCAATGGAGACTAACACGTTACACCAGATGAAAATGTCATCCACAAAATGTACCAATATCATTTGGCAAGGCCAAGTTATAGATATTCAAAAACTATGGTTGAAGCTCTGAAAACAACTTTGTTCAGAATCATACCAGATAAAACGACAGACATAAGTTGTAAAAAACAGTTAGCATAATGTGTAGTCTATTTTGACTATGAAAATCATGAAGTTGTACATTTTTTTATATACTTGTAGTTGTACCAGTCCTGTAGGCTTGAACTCTTTCAGGATCTGGTGACTTACTTGTGTTTGATTCTTGGAGTAGTAGTGTTGTTGTGGTTGATTATTAGGTAGCGTAGCAGACGTGGTGTTCAGGGATTAATGAATTCTCTGTTTCTTAATTGAGACTTAATTTATTATACAATTATCTCTATACACACAGGGAATTATATTGATGTGCCTTTGTCTGATATGGTATTGTGTCTCTCTTGGTGGAGACAAGTAGCCCTAGGGAGTCAGTCTAAGTATCCTATCTGTAAGTGTATGTCCTCTGTTTATATACATTTCCAAATAGTTGACATTAGTAACCATTGCCTTATTTCCAATTTGAAAAAGGGGAGGTCTAGTATTTAACTCCTCCTTTATGTTTAGCTCCTCCTTTTGTGTAGCTCCACCTCCATTTCCTCTCTCTCTCTCTGTCCCCTTCTCTTTCCCTACTTTCTCTTTTATGAGGGAAGTACATATCCTGTATGTCCTGGACTTGGAGAGATTAATGATGTAAGGTTGGTGTGAATGGTCTAAGGTGGATGCAAGTAGTTTAATTGTGTTTTGAGTGTATGTGTGTGTGTGGGTGTGTTCGACTCGCAGCTGAGAAATCAGTGACCCATTTTCCTACTTCCTGTCCTTCTTCCTGTTTGTAATTGTACACAGCTTGAACTACCTGCCTCCTTCTTAATGGCTTTGAAGGAAGGTGTACATCGCTCAGTCCGCTACCACGTCTGGTCTCCAGGCGTAATGCTTTATTTAATAGAAGACCAGTTTACAAAGGTTGGTAGGGTAGGACTACATAATAACTAAAATACATGTATAGTAACATAAAAATAGACATTAAGACATTGGCACACCTTAAACACAAATGAACGTAGACAGTATCATCAATTCATGAATAGAAATACATTGTTACATAAAATTTCATCTTAATATTAATGTGTTTAGCTAGATGCATGTTATTGTGTGTATATAAGCTAACCTATGCTAAAGATTCACATTTTAATAAGGGGGAAGCCTTGTTGCTATGATGTGGCTGTGAAATAACAGCTATTATTTATTTTTCCATAAAAAGATCATTCAGTATACGTTGATAGAGTTCTCTTATGCAATACAAAATATGACAGTAGATTTTCCTATATAAAAATGTTATAGTATCTGCCAGAAAGATAAGACATGGGTTTCTTAACATTGGTACAAAGTTTTTTTTTTCATCAATATATGGAGTAATCAAATGATATTAGAAGGATGTTTGATCCCAAGTCTCCCTGAGTAACTTAAAAGCTTCACTTTTACTGTAACAATTGATAATTGGGAGATATTAAACAAGTCGACATTATATGAAATATATTGAAAGGTGGAAGAGATTGTGATATGTTTTCTAGCAATTATATATATATTTTTTTTTCAATGTAACGATTCCCTTGAATTGTATTTATCTGAGTCTGCCTCTCTACAGTAGTTTTAATCCATCCCATGTGTAGGGTGATTAGGGTAATATATTGTTAATTGTCTATCAGCAGGTAAGTATAGATAGTGGAAATTAGAAATTTGATGATAAAAGAGAGGTTTGATTAGTAATAGATATGAATGTACATGCATATAGTGCTTGATTTCATTCAAAGCAAGTGTAGATTGTTGCATCCTTTGGAGAATTAATTGCCAATAAATATGCTGGACAAACATATAAATGAAGACATGCAGCTTGGTACTTGAGAAGTGACATCATCACTAAGTATAATGCTTATTGGAGGAAATTTGAATATTAAAGAATTATTCCTATTTTTATTTGGAATTCTTGAAGTGCGTAGCTTGTGAATAATATTTTACCTTCTATGGGAATAATAATGAGTATATAATCTTGTGTTAAAATACTACGCATGATTGTATAATAATATTTCAAGTAGGTGTATAAAAGATAGTTAGTAAGATGGTATTTCACACTGATTTTTTCTTTGCATGTCATAGGTATTTGAGTGGTATTAATTATAAGTTGATCTTACTTTACCCGCAGTAAATACTCTCCTCATAAATGGTAGTTTTTCCTCTCGAAGTTCCTGTACTTGCCATACAGCTTCCTGCCCTCTTGCAGAAATAAATAGAAGCCAAATCTTATATGTGATTATTTTCTTTTATTGGTAATGTAAAGCTCTATAATTCGTATTTAATTTTTGTGCAATGATTTGTACACTAATATATACCTGTTACACTAACTTACCTTGCTTTGCAATGTCTTGTCTTGTAACCCTTTATATTATGGGATATGCTTGTATACCACTATCTAAGCAGTACCAACTAGTGCTCATGAAATTTCATTGAAAAATTATCAAAACCACGCTCTGGGCTGTGGTGATGGCAATAGGCCATTATATATATCTTTTTATAATAAGCGAGCAATATTACCTTAGTCGCTGGATTCCATTTGGTTATTCCATTTGTGTGATACCTGTCAAACAAACTAGTGTATCATGAAATACCTGTTGCTGTAACCACTGTTCAATGGGATAAAATTTGTAAAACAATATAGATATATCTTGTAAAGAGTACGAAATAGTGATCATATAATTTGTCACCATTATTTTATTTATTTACCTTTTCTTTTCATCTGCTTGTTAATAAAATTGTAAACGAGAGCTCTCGGGTTTAAGACGTCATCTGTACTGCGTTGTGTTCCTCGTTCGAGCCTGTAGCTGCTGAGAGTATAGACATAAAAACCATTATTTATATAGGTTGATTTGGGCCACATCTGTAAGAAGAAATATTATATTTCATAGAAAACCGATCGGATTTTTGTTTATAATTGATTATTTTATTATACAGTAGTAGGGATAATATTACTAAGAAGAGGAAATTGTTATGTTCCAGTGATATGGATTGGTTTTATTTTGGATGGTTTGCGCGCTTTTTACCAATCTCTTTATCCTGTTTACATACACACTATCAACCGCCTGGTAAAATTATTCTTTATTATAAGTTTATTACCTACTAAAAGATATGACTGTGTGAAGTTTTAAACTTCGATCGGGTACCCGTATTATTTTATGTTATCACCTGGAGTGAACATTTGAGTTATTTGCTTTATTATACCGGCGATTACGCATTTTATTCCTGCAAGCCCGTAAATTGCTTGTATAGGCGATTATTTATTTTCTTCCTTGCAAGCCCGTAAATTGCATGTATAGGCGATTATGTATTTTCTTCCTTGCAAGCCTGTAGATTTCTTGTGTAAATTTCTTGTGTAGGCGATTACGCATCTTCTTCCTTGCAAGCCTGTAGATTTCTTGTGTAGGCGATTACGCATCTTCTTCCTTGCAAGCCTGTAAATTTCTTGTGTAGGCGATTACGCATCTTCTTCCTTGCAAGCCTGTAAATTTCTTGTGTAGGCGATTACGCATCTTCTTTCTTGCAAGCCTGTAAAATTGTTTTGTACATCATGATGAATATGTTGAACTGCAACTCACTGTTGTTCAGCGAAGTTGTCCTTGTTGTAGCATGGCTTCTGTGTGGCAATTGTTATATCATATAATTATATGAGAGACGTTTCTTGTACGCCTATTTTTGATGAGGAGTTTTTCCTTTTATTTTCATGTTTTGTAGTGTTTATAGACTGTCATTTTGATGCAGTCTTTCCATGTGGAGGGATTTCCATTGTTTCTGTGCCACCAAGTACTTGTAGTATTTTACGGTTTTACCGTTTTGTTAACCATTAGCTGCTGGGAGATATGGGGAGATATGGTTATACAAACGTTTGCTTAATATAGTAGAAATTAGATATCTTCATAATATCGAGACATGTATATGGGCATAATAATTTGGGATTTAATATATGTGCACTTACTTTTTGCGGTTTTTATCATAGTGGTGCCGCCACCAAATATCTAGAAAATGGTTAACCATAGGTAATAACTTATTTGAGCCCTGATTTGAAATTAATAAGGAAAGTATATCTATTCCTACTACGTCCCCTGACTCGTCCAGCATTAGTTTCCTGTCATGGAGCATTGCATGTTTCGCACTGAGCGATATATGTGTTGTATCATGTACCCTTAGTTTATGTTAATTGCATATTATATGGAGATTGGTTTGATACCTATTTCTCCCAGGATGTCCTGCTGCATTATGATAAATGGGTAATTAACACTGAGGGAATCATTATTTAATGTATCATTTTTAATTGGTTTATAAGTCACATTTACTAAGTTTTCTGAATAAAATCTCATCATAAAGGGAAAAGTTATTTAAGTGACTGTGTAAATTTCGTCCATTATTTTCATCCTCAGAGTTAAATAATGTCTTATTATATTTTACCATAGAAATTGCTAATGTTTATGAACCCCATTAAGTAAAAGTCCCTGAGTGACTTTGGAACTAAATGACAAGATGATTGTTTAAGGGATTTGTTACTTTATCTAATCATCCTGGAAGGTAGTTAATATCAATATGTGGGAGAAATTCCTTACTGGTTAGATAATATCTGGCTAATTTTCCCGCTAAAGTTTGAGGTTATAGTAAGCCAAGAATATATTCACGATTATTTGTAAAGGATAGCCTTCTACGATTTTTCTAAAAGTACGAATTGCCCCTAACATTATTTACTAACTTTTCCTGGTCCGCTATAGAGTAACGAGTTTCCTGTGCATTTAATATTCTTTATGCATAAGTACAGTACATACCTGATAATTATAGACTCTTAGCTATCTTTTACATAAGTACAGTGCCTAAGCCTACTGAAGAAGCATCTGTACACATTGATATTAATAAGATAATGCATATTATGAGAATGCAAGAATTGGAGCTGACATTAATTAATATTTAATAATCAAAGCTCAGCTGATTTTTCTGGCATCCATACAAATCTGTAACTCTCTTTAGGAGATTATTTTAGCGTGCCCGTTAAATGGGAAAAATTCTTTTCAATTATTCTATCTACGAACATAAACCCAAGAGTGATTTTACGTTAGTTGACTTTCATTATTCGTATTTTATGCTATTGTGTATGGAGCCCAGTGGTGGTTAATTTATAACCTATAATTAATATATTCGGGTAATAAAATGAAACATGGATATTTAAAATTTGAGGCCTACCTAATGTAACTCTGTAGAACCTTCCTTATTGTTACTTATGGTGATTGTACCTCTTTAGAAAAATAATTAAATCGACTAGCTAAGCGACGAATACGTTATTTATAACACTAACATGAAAATTGAACATATGCTGATATGTGGATGGAGCATTACATAACTCAAATGGTCTATGATTGTATTCATAATAACCATGGGAGTATTAAATGTAGCAATGGAGTGACTTTCTCTAATGCTACTTGCAAGTTTCCACTGATCAAGTTGAATGTGTAGAGGGAGGAGATATTTATATTTAATTGTAGCATTATATATTTTCTTGTAAGGAAATAATGGCCTAAATTCACCATCATTTTTTGAAACAAAAAATATTTGACTGTTAAAAGGGGGAGGTAGAATCTTAACAATACTCTCATCCCACATTTCATTTATCATTTATAACTTTCTGCCTAGTATGAGGTACGGTCGCCTATATGCTTATTTATTAATAGGTTTTTCCTAAAAAATTACCAGGTAGGGCAATCGCATTCTGATCTGTGGCTTAGGACATTAATAAAATTATCACGATAAATTGTAAAATCTCGTCTAATAATATTATTTCTAAGTAGCTCCCTTATATGACTATCACTTTATTCTATTCGGTTGGAACCGATATAATATTTTCTTGTAGTATTTAGTCTAACTTCCATCTGTACAGATCACATAATTATGTTCCTTTTCTTTACATGATTATTGGTAGATTCTTTATTAAGATCAGTGACTTTTTCACTGTCTACTTTTATGAATGTAGGTTGTAATCCCTGTATTTTATTTATTTATTTATTTTGGTTCTATTAGGATAGAACGGTAGTATGTGGCTGTACATGATATGGAAGATTTACCTTCAATGTATGGACGATATTTGGAGTTACTATATTATTATATTATGCAGCAATGACCTTTATGATAATGGAATAGTTTCCGTTTTTTTTTTTTTTTTCAATACATATATTTATATATGGGTAACATTATATGGACTTTTATATTGGCCTGGACACTCCTGTATTAAGATACATTAATACCTAAAATGTATTATTTTATGTTTAGGGTTTATTATTATGGGTACATGGTTAGTTCCCTTGTTTAACCGTACAGGAAGGGTTTAGTGTCCCTATTACCTGTGGTTTATTATTTGTCATGGTTGACAATTCTATGTCACCTGATCAATCTTAGTTTATAAAAGCCGCTGGGGACCTAACTTGCACAATTTGTTAAAGGAATTTGCCCGATAACAAGGAAACTGCTGCTCCTGTGTCTATCATTAATAGAGTATTACATGTGATACTAAGACAGGGATTAATATTATATTATCGGTATTTACGACGACAGGGCCTACAGTTTTATTTTCGAGATTCTTGATGCCATTTAATATTGTGGTGGTCTCGTTTCATACATCATGTTTCGATTGTGCAATCCCTGTTTCTTTATATTAAGGATCATGTATTCATCTAAGGAATACGAATATGACTCATGTGAATTACAGTATTTATGTTTAGATTTCCTTTGATCATTTCCTGTAGATTTATCAGTATAATATTCACTGGTCATATGCTTATCTTCGTTACAATGTTTGCAACGTTTTCCCTGAGATTCCCTTTGAGTTATGGTATCAAAATTAAAATTCTTCTCATCCATGGATTGAGTAATATATAATGCATGATGTATGATGTGAGATTCCTTCGAATATAAATCTAGCGACTCTGATGATGCAAGTGCTTTTGCTAGTTCCTTTGTATTGCCATTCTTTGTTTTAATCTTTCTTTGAACCCTTGTCAATGAATTATGTAATTTACCATCCCCAAAAACATCAATAAGTGACTGTCTGAATGTGGCATATGACGTTAAATTCTTTGGATTAGAAAAAGCACTTGTAGTTAACCTATAACTGGCTGGACTATCCGGTGCAATATACTCTCTTACTAATGCTATCTTATGTTCGTCCTGCTCTATACTCGCTTTGCAAAATACCTTCTCCAAATGACGCAAGAAGAGATGAATCCCATATCTTGGATTATCTCCCGTATAATGCTTTGAATGATAAATGGTGGTAGGTAAAAGTTTCATTGTTAGCATCGTAGAGTTAGTGGGATCAGAATTTGTTAGATGATGAGCAGAGACGATAGGAGATAGTAGAGGAGTAGTCATTGTTAGTGATAATACAGGATGATATTAGTAGACAGATTGAGTTTTTAATGGGGTTATGGTTGGAGAAGAAGAAAATGTACTCGTATGTGTTGGCACCACAACGAGACTTAGGGAGGCAGGGGAATCTAGCTCAATGGCTAATGAATCATTATCAGGGATATTCGAAGTTATTGTGATACCTTTGTATTAATGGGGGAGAATTCTTTACTTTGTTTTAATTTGGCACTTCTTTTCTTTCTTTCTGGGCTGTTAATGAGGAACCTAACTTTTATCCTAACATGTTCGTAGACAAGTGAAAAATAATGTAATGTAACATATAATGTGTACCTACTTTTATTACTTTAGTTGCAACGATGATGACGACGAGTTGACGTCTAGGTGTGGTGTTGTGACGAGTCTTGAAGTGATGAGTTAGTTAGCTCGCACACTAACACACTACCAGTCGTTCTTGGAGTGAAGATGATGAATGTTGACTTGCCTTTTACGAGAGAATTTACGTAACAAGGTGTCAGCTTGGAGAATGGAGATGATGAAGTGATGACGTTGTCCTTACGTACCAGGGACGCTCATGTGGTAGTGATGAAGGGATGGCGTTGTCCTTACGAGAAAATTTACGTACAGGGACGCCTGGGGTAGTGATGATTGATTGTTGTGAAGTAGATGAGGTTCCCTTGTAGGTCTAGTTGCAGTTATGTTGAAGTAGGTGGCTCTTGTAGGTGATGAATTTGTGTTTTATCTTCCTCGTTTATAGAGGTCGTGAGAGTATATACCACTTGAAGAAATTACTTGAGAGAATTTACAAGTAAAAATCTTCAACTTGTCCTTGAACTATGTTATTTACTGTACTCCCTGGAAGTCAACCCTTTGCAATCTTGCTTTCTTGCAAAAAATACCGCTGCGACCAAATGTACCAGTCCTGTAGGCTTGAACTCTTTCAGGATCTGGTGACTTACTTGTGTTTGATTCTTGGAGTAGTAGTGTTGTTGTGGTTGATTATTAGGTAGCGTAGCAGACGTGGTGTTCAGGGATTAATGACTTCTCTGTTTCTTAATTGAGACTTAATTTATTATACAATTATCTCTATACACACAGGGAATTATATTGATGTGCCTTTGTCTGATATGGTATTGTGTCTCTCTTGGTGGAGACAAGTAGCCCTAGGGAGTCAGTCTAAGTATCCTATCTGTAAGTGTATGTCCTCTGTTTATATACATTTCCAAATAGTTGACATTAGTAACCATTGCCTTATTTCCAATTTGAAAAAGGGGAGGTCTAGTATTTAACTCCTCCTTTATGTTTAGCTCCTCCTTTTGTGTAACTCCTCCTTTTGTGTAGCTCCACCTCCATTTCCTCTCTCTCTCTCTGTCCCCTTCTCTTTCCCTACTTTCTCTTTTATGAGGGAAGTACATATCCTGTATGTCCTGGACTTGGAGAGATTAATGATGTAAGGTTGGTGTGAATGGTCTAAGGTGGATGCAAGTAGTTTAATTGTGTTTTGAGTGTATGTGTGTGTGTGGGTGTGTTCGACTCGCAGCTGAGAAATCAGTGACCCATTTTCCTACTTCCTGTCCTTCTTCCTGTTTGTAATTGTACACAGCTTGAACTACCTGCCTCCTTCTTAATGGCTTTGAAGGAAGGTGTACATCGCTCAGTCCGCTACCACGTCTGGTCTCCAGGCGTAATGCTTTATTTAATAGAAGACCAGTTTACAAAGGTTGGTAGGGTAGGACTACATAATAACTAAAATACATGTATAGTAACATAAAAATAGACATTAAGACATTGGCACACCTTAAACACAAATGAACGTAGACAGTATCATCAATTCATGAATAGAAATACATTGTTACATAAAATTTCATCTTAATATTAATGTGTTTAGCTAGATGCATGTTATTGTGTGTATATAAGCTAACCTATGCTAAAGATTCACATTTTAATAAGGGGGAAGCCTTGTTGCTATGATGTGGCTGTGAAATAACAGCTATTATTTATTTTTCCATAAAAAGATCATTCAGTATACGTTGATAGAGTTCTCTTATGCAATACAAAATATGACAGTAGATTTTCCTATATAAAAATGTTATAGTATCTGCCAGAAAGATAAGACATGGGTTTCTTAACATTGGTACAAAGTTTTTTTTTTCATCAATATATGGAGTAATCAAATGATATTAGAAGGATGTTTGATCCCAAGTCTCCCTGAGTAACTTAAAAGCTTCACTTTTACTGTAACAATTGATAATTGGGAGATATTAAACAAGTCGACATTATATGAAATATATTGAAAGGTGGAAGAGATTGTGATATGTTTTCTAGCAATTATATATATATTTTTTTTTCAATGTAACGATTCCCTTGAATTGTATTTATCTGAGTCTGCCTCTCTACAGTAGTTTTAATCCATCCCATGTGTAGGGTGATTAGGGTAATATATTGTTAATTGTCTATCAGCAGGTAAGTATAGATAGTGGAAATTAGAAATTTGATGATAAAAGAGAGGTTTGATTAGTAATAGATATGAATGTACATGCATATAGTGCTTGATTTCATTCAAAGCAAGTGTAGATTGTTGCATCCTTTGGAGAATTAATTGCCAATAAATATGCTGGACAAACATATAAATGAAGACATGCAGCTTGGTACTTGAGAAGTGACATCATCACTAAGTATAATGCTTATTGGAGGAAATTTGAATATTAAAGAATTATTCCTATTTTTATTTGGAATTCTTGAAGTGCGTAGCTTGTGAATAATATTTTACCTTCTATGGGAATAATAATGAGTATATAATCTTGTGTTAAAATACTACGCATGATTGTATAATAATATTTCAAGTAGGTGTATAAAAGATAGTTAGTAAGATGGTATTTCACACTGATTTTTTCTTTGCATGTCATAGGTATTTGAGTGGTATTAATTATAAGTTGATCTTACTTTACCCGCAGTAAATACTCTCCTCATAAATGGTAGTTTTTCCTCTCGAAGTTCCTGTACTTGCCATACAGCTTCCTGCCCTCTTGCAGAAATAAATAGAAGCCAAATCTTATATGTGATTATTTTCTTTTATTGGTAATGTAAAGCTCTATAATTCGTATTTAATTTTTGTGCAATGATTTGTACACTAATATATACCTGTTACACTAACTTACCTTGCTTTGCAATGTCTTGTCTTGTAACCCTTTATATTATGGGATATGCTTGTATACCACTATCTAAGCAGTACCAACTAGTGCTCATGAAATTTCATTGAAAAATTATCAAAACCACGCTCTGGGCTGTGGTGATGGCAATAGGCCATTATATATATCTTTTTATAATAAGCGAGCAATATTACCTTAGTCGCTGGATTCCATTTGGTTATTCCATTTGTGTGATACCTGTCAAACAAACTAGTGTATCATGAAATACCTGTTGCTGTAACCACTGTTCAATGGGATAAAATTTGTAAAACAATATAGATATATCTTGTAAAGAGTACGAAATAGTGATCATATAATTTGTCACCATTATTTTATTTATTTACCTTTTCTTTTCATCTGCTTGTTAATAAAATTGTAAACGAGAGCTCTCGGGTTTAAGACGTCATCTGTACTGCGTTGTGTTCCTCGTTCGAGCCTGTAGCTGCTGAGAGTATAGACATAAAAACCATTATTTATATAGGTTGATTTGGGCCACATCTGTAAGAAGAAATATTATATTTCATAGAAAACCGATCGGATTTTTGTTTATAATTGATTATTTTATTATACAGTAGTAGGGATAATATTACTAAGAAGAGGAAATTGTTATGTTCCAGTGATATGGATTGGTTTTATTTTGGATGGTTTGCGCGCTTTTTACCAATCTCTTTATCCTGTTTACATACACACTATCAACCGCCTGGTAAAATTATTCTTTATTATAAGTTTATTACCTACTAAAAGATATGACTGTGTGAAGTTTTAAACTTCGATCGGGTACCCGTATTATTTTATGTTATCACCTGGAGTGAACATTTGAGTTATTTGCTTTATTATACCGGCGATTACGCATTTTATTCCTGCAAGCCCGTAAATTGCTTGTATAGGCGATTATTTATTTTCTTCCTTGCAAGCCCGTAAATTGCATGTATAGGCGATTATGTATTTTCTTCCTTGCAAGCCTGTAGATTTCTTGTGTAAATTTCTTGTGTAGGCGATTACGCATCTTCTTCCTTGCAAGCCTGTAGATTTCTTGTGTAGGCGATTACGCATCTTCTTCCTTGCAAGCCTGTAAATTTCTTGTGTAGGCGATTACGCATCTTCTTCCTTGCAAGCCTGTAAATTTCTTGTGTAGGCGATTACGCATCTTCTTTCTTGCAAGCCTGTAAAATTGTTTTGTACATCATGATGAATATGTTGAACTGCAACTCACTGTTGTTCAGCGAAGTTGTCCTTGTTGTAGCATGGCTTCTGTGTGGCAATTGTTATATCATATAATTATATGAGAGACGTTTCTTGTACGCCTATTTTTGATGAGGAGTTTTTCCTTTTATTTTCATGTTTTGTAGTGTTTATAGACTGTCATTTTGATGCAGTCTTTCCATGTGGAGGGATTTCCATTGTTTCTGTGCCACCAAGTACTTGTAGTATTTTACGGTTTTACCGTTTTGTTAACCATTAGCTGCTGGGAGATATGGGGAGATATGGTTATACAAACGTTTGCTTAATATAGTAGAAATTAGATATCTTCATAATATCGAGACATGTATATGGGCATAATAATTTGGGATTTAATATATGTGCACTTACTTTTTGCGGTTTTTATCATAGTGGTGCCGCCACCAAATATCTAGAAAATGGTTAACCATAGGTAATAACTTATTTGAGCCCTGATTTGAAATTAATAAGGAAAGTATATCTATTCCTACTACGTCCCCTGACTCGTCCAGCATTAGTTTCCTGTCATGGAGCATTGCATGTTTCGCACTGAGCGATATATGTGTTGTATCATGTACCCTTAGTTAATGTTAATTGCATATTATATGGAGATTGGTTTGATACCTATTTCTCCCAGGATGTCCTGCTGCATTATGATAAATGGGTAATTAACACTGAGGGAATCATTATTTAATGTATCATTTTTAATTGGTTTATAAGTCACATTTACTAAGTTTTCTGAATAAAATCTCATCATAAAGGGAAAAGTTATTTAAGTGACTGTGTAAATTTCGTCCATTATTTTCATCCTCAGAGTTAAATAATGTCTTATTATATTTTACCATAGAAATTGCTAATGTTTATGAACCCCATTAAGTAAAAGTCCCTGAGTGACTTTGGAACTAAATGACAAGATGATTGTTTAAGGGATTTGTTACTTTATCTAATCATCCTGGAAGGTAGTTAATATCAATATGTGGGAGAAATTCCTTACTGGTTAGATAATATCTGGCTAATTTTCCCGCTAAAGTTTGAGGTTATAGTAAGCCAAGAATATATTCACGATTATTTGTAAAGGATAGCCTTCTACGATTTTTCTAAAAGTACGAATTGCCCCTAACATTATTTACTAACTTTTCCTGGTCCGCTATAGAGTAACGAGTTTCCTGTGCATTTAATATTCTTTATGCATAAGTACAGTACATACCTGATAATTATAGACTCTTAGCTATCTTTTACATAAGTACAGTGCCTAAGCCTACTGAAGAAGCATCTGTACACATTGATATTAATAAGATAATGCATATTATGAGAATGCAAGAATTGGAGCTGACATTAATTAATATTTAATAATCAAAGCTCAGCTGATTTTTCTGGCATCCATACAAATCTGTAACTCTCTTTAGGAGATTATTTTAGCGTGCCCGTTAAATGGGAAAAATTCTTTTCAATTATTCTATCTACGAACATAAACCCAAGAGTGATTTTACGTTAGTTGACTTTCATTATTCGTATTTTATGCTATTGTGTATGGAGCCCAGTGGTGGTTAATTTATAACCTATAATTAATATATTCGGGTAATAAAATGAAACATGGATATTTAAAATTTGAGGCCTACCTAATGTAACTCTGTAGAACCTTCCTTATTGTTACTTATGGTGATTGTACCTCTTTAGAAAAATAATTAAATCGACTAGCTAAGCGACGAATACGTTATTTATAACACTAACATGAAAATTGAACATATGCTGATATGTGGATGGAGCATTACATAACTCAAATGGTCTATGATTGTATTCATAATAACCATGGGAGTATTAAATGTAGCAATGGAGTGACTTTCTCTAATGCTACTTGCAAGTTTCCACTGATCAAGTTGAATGTGTAGAGGGAGGAGATATTTATATTTAATTGTAGCATTATATATTTTCTTGTAAGGAAATAATGGCCTAAATTCACCATCATTTTTTGAAACAAAAAATATTTGACTGTTAAAAGGGGGAGGTAGAATAAGTGACTGTCTGAATGTGGCATATGACGTTAAATTCTTTGGATTAGAAAAAGCACTTGTAGTTAACCTATAACTGGCTGGACTATCCGGTGCAATATACTCTCTTACTAATGCTATCTTATGTTCGTCCTGCTCTATACTCGCTTTGCAAAATACCTTCTCCAAATGACGCAAGAAGAGATGAATCCCATATCTTGGATTATCTCCCGTATAATGCTTTGAATGATAAATGGTGGTAGGTAAAAGTTTCATTGTTAGCATCGTAGAGTTAGTGGGATCAGAATTTGTTAGATGATGAGCAGAGACGATAGGAGATAGTAGAGGAGTAGTCATTGTTAGTGATAATACAGGATGATATTAGTAGACAGATTGAGTTTTTAATGGGGTTATGGTTGGAGAAGAAGAAAATGTACTCGTATGTGTTGGCACCACAACGAGACTTAGGGAGGCAGGGGAATCTAGCTCAATGGCTAATGAATCATTATCAGGGATATTCGAAGTTATTGTGATACCTTTGT
The DNA here is from genome assembly GCA_034508575.1 of Petrolisthes manimaculis. NCBI lineage: Eukaryota > Metazoa > Arthropoda > Malacostraca > Decapoda > Porcellanidae > Petrolisthes > Petrolisthes manimaculis. Next base: position 1,272,675 of record JAWZYT010000298.1, on the reverse strand, counting down.
ATTAATGGGGGAGAATTCTTTACTTTGTTTTAATTTGGCACTTCTTTTCTTTCTTTCTGGGCTGTTAATGAGGAACCTAACTTTTATCCTAACATGTTCGTAGACAAGTGAAAAATAATGTAATGTAACATATAATGTGTACCTACTTTTATTACTTTAGTTGCAACGATGATGACGACGAGTTGACGTCTAGGTGTGGTGTTGTGACGAGTCTTGAAGTGATGAGTTAGTTAGCTCGCACACTAACACACTACCAGTCGTTCTTGGAGTGAAGATGATGAATGTTGACTTGCCTTTTACGAGAGAATTTACGTAACAAGGTGTCAGCTTGGAGAATGGAGATGATGAAGTGATGACGTTGTCCTTACGTACCAGGGACGCTCATGTGGTAGTGATGAAGGGATGGCGTTGTCCTTACGAGAGAATTTACGTACAGGGACGCCTGGGGTAGTGATGATTGATTGTTGTGAAGTAGATGAGGTCCCCTTGTAGGTCTAGTTGCAGTTATGTTGAAGTAGGTGGCTCTTGTAGGTGATGAATTTGTGTTTTATCTTCCTCGTTTATAGAGGTCGTGAGAGTATATACCACTTGAAGAAATTACTTGAGAGAATTTACAAGTAAAAATCTTCAACTTGTCCTTGAACTATGTTATTTACTGTACTCCCTGGAAGTCAACCCTTTGCAATCTTGCTTTCTTGCAAAAAATACCGCTGCGACCAAATGTACCAGTCCTGTAGGCTTGAACTCTTTCAGGATCTGGTGACTTACTTGTGTTTGATTCTTGGAGTAGTAGTGTTGTTGTGGTTGATTATTAGGTAGCGTAGCAGACGTGGTGTTCAGGGATTAATGACTTCTCTGTTTCTTAATTGAGACTTAATTTATTATACAATTATCTCTATACACACAGGGAATTATATTGATGTGCCTTTGTCTGATATGGTATTGTGTCTCTCTTGGTGGAGACAAGTAGCCCTAGGGAGTCAGTCTAAGTATCCTATCTGTAAGTGTATGTCCTCTGTTTATATACATTTCCAAATAGTTGACATTAGTAACCATTGCCTTATTTCCAATTTGAAAAAGGGGAGGTCTAGTATTTAACTCCTCCTTTATGTTTAGCTCCTCCTTTTGTGTAACTCCTCCTTTTGTGTAGCTCCACCTCCATTTCCTCTCTCTCTCTCTGTCCCCTTCTCTTTCCCTACTTTCTCTTTTATGAGGGAAGTACATATCCTGTATGTCCTGGACTTGGAGAGATTAATGATGTAAGGTTGGTGTGAATGGTCTAAGGTGGATGCAAGTAGTTTAATTGTGTTTTGAGTGTATGTGTGTGTGTGGGTGTGTTCGACTCGCAGCTGAGAAATCAGTGACCCATTTTCCTACTTCCTGTCCTTCTTCCTGTTTGTGATTGTACACAGCTTGAACTACCTGCCTCCTTCTTAATGGCTTTGAAGGAAGGTGTACATAGTGAAAAGTGTTATGCCCAATTTATACAGCTTTTAAAAAGTGATTTGAAGGTATAAGTATTCCATTTAGGATTATAATTAGGTTTGAATCAGACACGTGCAATGGAATGTTTGGGGAGATACACAGTATAGTTGCCCTGATAAAGGCTGAATTTCCTCACATTTCCTTCACTAAATGCAGTTGCCATATGCTTCATCTGTGTATGTCTCAAGCATGCTTAATTAAAACTGTCCACTTCATTAAAAGACTATATAGTGTAGGAACATATTTTCTCATTTCAGTCGCTCAAGTCTTAGGAAACATGAACTGAAGGAATTTCAAAACTTCTTAGACCTTTCTCCCCATAAGATGTTGGCAATTGAGCAAACACGATGGCTGTCATTAGAGGCATGTGTAAGCCATATTATAGAACAATGGGATGCCCTAACTCTTTATTTCACATCAGTTATTGGTGAATGTTGTGATCCTTCCTTTGTGACAGACAGCATTCTCAGAAGACTAAATATGTTTATTAAAGCTCAGTCGCAATTTGGACAAGTTCAGTTGCACCGTGTCAATGAATTTAACTAATAATGCAACTCCTCGTCCAGGAGCATTCTGTACTTCCCTATCTTTTCTTATTAAAGTATACTTATTTACGTCAAAGAAATTTGCACTTCACATGTCTTGATCACACTTTGTTTAGCTAAGAAAATTAGGTCTGGTTTTGTTTCGTTCATTATTTTTTCCATTTCCGCAGTTTTGTTGTGGATGCCATCTAGGTTGGTGTATAGGCACTTGAAAGGCTGGTGAAGGCGATTTTTTCTGGGTCTCACCCTCACTATCTCCTGCCTCTCTCATATTCCCTTCACAATTCAGGAAATCCCTCGTGGAAAAGGAATTTAAACAAGGAGGCATACACAAGTCAGCATCAATTATAGATGAGAAAAAGTGACACAGTTAGTTAGAAACATGAAATGTCCCAGTTGTTTTGAAGAGAAAGTAAGTGTAAAGTTTACGCATCACCAGATTGATATTTATCAAACTGTGACGTGCTTGTGTGGTCACAATGACTACGTTACCAATATATTGTATGATGTTGCTGGGTGTTGGGTATGATGGAGTGAACAAAATTATATCATTTCTGGGGCTGAATCATTTTACTAGGAAAACCTACATTCGTTATGCTAAATTCATTACCAAAACTGCAGTGATTCATTTTAATAATGTCTTGGGAAAATGCAGATCTGTTATAGCAGACCACTACAGGAAAAATAAAGGATGGCCATGTGGGTGGGAAAGTGAATGTTGACGTGACATTCGATGAATCCTGGCATAAAAGGGGACATAAATCCAACTTTAAAGTGGCTGCAGTAATTTATGTTGATCTTGGTCTTATTATAGACTACCATGTATGTTCAAAGCTAAGCGCGTATTGCATGAGAAAGGTTACATTGCACAAGAATGGTAAAATAATTGAGACTGAATATGTTTTTCGGTTGAATGAACATGATGTTTGTAATGAAAATTATGAGGGTTCGTCTGGGGGTATGGAGGCAGCTGGAGCTCTGGACTCTGGAGTTGTGGGGAAGATAGGAGCAACATGATATGAGATACAGAACGTTTGTGTCTGACGGGGACAGCTTGCGGTGTTTGACATGAACGATGGAAAGGGCCCTTATGGCGATATGTACAGCAGACTACCGGGTTCTAAAATGTAAATAGATATTTCCTCCATGAGAAAGTCAATAGAGGACCCCTATTAGATCCCTCTGTTGCTCGTGCAGCAAAGGCAGCCAGCGTGTCTGCAGAAACATTGAAGTGGATTTGCTCTAAATTAAACAAGAGAAGTGAAACTGTGGAAGAGGCCGAAAATCCAACTTTCACATCGCCAGTCAAACAACGAGCTTGTACAGTGACCAATTTCGATTATTTTGATAAGAACTCCCAACACTGTACAAGATCAAGTAGCAGCTTAGTGAAAAAAATATTCTTTGAAGGATCACTGGAATCTCTGCGCCAAGTGGTATTACAAATCGGTTTAAAATTTGGAAAAGTTAATGGCCGCCAATTTCTGATGAAAAAAGCGATGTACTGTCTGCCAGATCTGCATTCCTACAAAAAATGAAGCACATCAGAAAATCATGCCCCAGTGCAGTTTACCTGGATGAAACCTGGGTAAATAAAAATTACACTGTATCCAAGTGTTGGATTGATAAGACGTCAAATCAAGCTACGGAAATAAAGGCACTCACAGGAAAAGACAGTCGCTTAATAATTTTACATGAAGGAACAAAAAATGGATTTGTCACCAATTGTGAACTCATATTTCAAGCCAAGAACAACGGGGACTACCATAATCAAATGACTGTCACAGTGTTTGAGAACTGGTTCAGGAATCAGTTACTTCCCAATATACCACCCAACTCTGTGATAGTCATGGATAACGCATCGTATCGTTCAGTGTAAGCTGAGAAGCGTCCTAACTCATCCTGGCTGAAAGCTGATGTAAAGGCCTGACTCATTAAGAAGGGAGCTCAGTCCAGTGAGGAGCTATTAAAAGGCCAAATACTTGAGCTTGCAAAGAAATATGGCAGTGGCAGCAAGACATATGTAATTGATACAGTTGCTGCAGATGCTAGCCATAGGATTGTACCATTACCACCCTATCACTGCCAGTACAATCCTATTGAACTTATTTGGGCTCAAGTTGTTGACAAAGTTGTGGACTCATTTGTCATATAATATCTCCGATGAAACTTCAGATGAAGAGTCTCTGGACTGAACTGTATGATTAGAGAGAGAGGATTAGGTCTCCTTGGGATACCTCTATAAAAAAAAAAAACTGGACTTTTACCTCTGTGGTAGTGAGGAAAGAAAGTCGACGCATGACTGCAATAAATGGTTATATCTTGTACTTAAAGATATTGATAATTAAGTTATTTATGAGAAATACATTATTACAAGTATATAGCCAATTATATCATTAGTAAAAAAAATAAAAAAATACTGAACATAAATACATTACAGTACAGTACAATATTTTTAGAGGAGTTACCCCATTAAATTTATCAGAGAGAATGATGGATACCTAGTGGGTTTGTTTTGGTGATGATTGATTTGTCAATGCCGCTCTTAATCCTCGATCCCACCCTCGGGCTCAGTGTATTCTGGTTTGACTATAGTGTATCTGTTCTTTCATTTCCCTTGATGCCGACATGTGCTGGAATCTACACCAATTTCACTGTGTTACCCTTGTCATATATATACTCTTAATCTTTTCCCTAGCATGATATACTAAGTCAGGAAAAGAGCAAGTGCTCGACGATAGACTGCTGAAGGCTGCGGTTGAGTCAGAAAAGATTACTGTATCTCTGCCAGTGTGTAATATAGTGCTGAGGGCAAGCAGTATAACAACAAGTTCTGTTTGCGTTGATGACGCCCAATTCTGTATTCCAGTGTAATTTTCATACTCGTTAATCATTTGACCATTTCTAACTAGAGTGATGGCAGGCATTGGCAGCCCCAGATCTTTCTTCCATCATATTCTATCGGTATATATATGATAAATTTAATTTCCCTGGTGTTCATAAATGACAGATTGATACGTTGCCTTTAATTCTAGTGGTATTACGTCAGCCTTCTTCTGCTGCTTGGGTGGAAGTTCAACAGGGTTTATTCTAACGTGCAGTTGTACCCCTTTTGTGCAGTTGTAGATTCAAAATGTGCAATTGTAAATCCAGATTTGTGCAATTGTAAATTTGTAATATAAATAATGTCCTTGGCTTGGCTGTGGAGAACACCGAACCGCTTGGGAGATGTGTCGTCCATGGTGGTTGGTGCGAGAATGACCAGGTGACTGATATGTATGAGTACGCGCGTCCTTGACCTCTGAGACAACCTTAGAATGAGTGACTGGAACCATTATGTTTTCAGAGCCCTTTTTCAAAAGTAGATCAGATCTCATTGATATATTAATATCATTGGAAAGCTTATAACCTGGGCTACTTACTGTAGTATCTTTATAAATATCTGCCATGCGACGCTTTGTAAATATTAACTGATTATCTTATGCACAGATTGTCATGAGCTTATTGTGAGTCTATTGTGTTTTAGGTGTCTGAACAATCTGCTGAGTCTGGTGTCAACATGGATGACAGTGATCATGAGGGGTATAATTCACAAGAGAGGAAGGCTGGTGCTAAAAAGAAGAGATATTCCCAGAAATATTCTAAACACTATGAAACCGATCTTCACCTTAAAAATTGGGTTAAACAAAGTTCAAAGGGAGATTGTTATGCTTACTGCAGTATATGTGATGTTCACTTTAAACTGGCTGCAGGTAAACTAGATTTAAAACTGCACAGTGAAAACAAAAAACACATAGGTAACTCGAAGGCAATTCAGGGTCAAAGCTCACTAACAATCTTATTGGTTGCCAAAACTGATGATAATGTCAAAGAAGATAAACTGAGATTAGCAGCCTTTATAGCAGAGCATGATTTACCTTTGTCTATAGCTGATCATCTGTCCAATTTAATGCAGACTGTTAGCAAGGATTCAAAGATAGCAGATAAAATTAAATGTGGCCAAACAAAAGCAACTGGGCTTTAAGAGAATAGGAGAGCATCCATCCCAAACAATATGGCTTTCATTACATATGGTAGTGTCAAGGTTATTAGAACGATAAAGTGCACTTAAGCTCTATTTCACCAATGCAGTCCTGACTGATTAACTTGTTGCCACTGAAACAATACTGGAAAGAATGTCTAACCCTATAACAAAACTTTACCTCCTATTCCTTGATTTTGTTTTGCCAGTGTTCAACAAAGTAAACAAGCTGATGCAGTCTGAGAGTGCACAAATTCATGTCTTATACATGTCAGTTGCAGGTACCCTAAGAACAATATTGGACTGTTACATGAAAGAGAGCTATCTTTCAAAAACACCACTGAAGCAACTAAGATTCAGGGATCCAAATAATTTGAACTTTGTTTAACCCAATTTTTAAGGTGAAGATCGGTTTCATAGTGTTTAGAATATTTCTGGGAATATCTCTTCTTTTTAGCACCAGCCTTCCTCTCTTGTGAATTATACCCCTCATGATCACTGTCATCCATGTTGACACCAGACTCAGCAGATTGTTCAGACACCTAAAACACAATAGACTCACAATAAGCTCATGACAATCTGTGCATAAGATAATCAGTTAATATTTACAAAGCGTCGCATGGCAGATATTTATAAAGATACTACAGTAAGTAGCCCAGGTTATAAGCTTTCCAATGATATTAATATATCAATGAGATCTGATCTACTTTTGAAAAAGGGCTCTGAAAACATAATGGTTCCAGTCACTCATTCTAAGGTTGTCTCAGAGGTCAAGGACGCGCGTACTCATACATATCAGTCACCTGGTCATTCTCGCACCAACCACCATGGACGACACATCTCCCAAGCGGTTCGGTGTTCTCCACAGCCAAGCCAAGGACATTATTTATATTACAAATTTACAATTGCACAAATCTGGATTTACAATTGCACATTTTGAATCTACAACTGCACAAAAGGGGTACAACTGCACGTTAGAATAAACCCTGTTGAACTTCCACCCAAGCAGCAGAAGAAGGCTGACGTAATACCACTAGAATTAAAGGCAACGTATCAATCTGTCATTTATGAACACCAGGGAAATTAAATTTATCATATATATACCGATAGAATATGATGGAAGAAAGATCTGGGGCTGCCAATGCCTGCCATCACTCTAGTTAGAAATGGTCAAATGATTAACGAGTATGAAAATTACACTGGAATACAGAATTGGGCGTCATCAACGCAAACAGAACTTGTTGTTATACTGCTTGCCCTCAGCACTATATTACACACTGGCAGAGATACAGTAATCTTTTCTGACTCAACCGCAGCCTTCAGCAGTCTATCGTCGAGCACTTGCTCTTTTCCTGACTTAGTATATCATGCTAGGGAAAAGATTAAGAGTATATATATGACAAGGGTAACACAGTGAAATTGGTGTAGATTCCAGCACATGTCGGCATCAAGGGAAATGAAAGAACAGATACACTATAGTCAAACCAGAATACACTGAGCCCGAGGGTGGGATCGAGGATTAAGAGCGGCATTGACAAATCAATCATCACCAAAACAAACCCACTAGGTATCCATCATTCTCTCTGATAAATTTAATGGGGTAACTCCTCTAAAAATATTGTACTGTACTGTAATGTATTTATGTTCAGTATTTTTTTATTTTTTTTACTAATGATATAATTGGCTATATACTTGTAATAATGTATTTCTCATAAATAACTTAATTATCAATATCTTTAAGTACAAGATATAACCATTTATTGCAGTCATGCGTCGACTTTCTTTCCTCACTACCACAGAGGTAAAAGTCCAGTTTTTTTTTTTTATAGAGGTATCCCAAGGAGACCTAATCCTCTCTCTCTAATCATACAGTTCAGTCCAGAGACTCTTCATCTGAAGTTTCATCGGAGATATTATATGACAAATGAGTCCACAACTTTGTCAACAACTTGAGCCCAAATAAGTTCAATAGGATTGTACTGGCAGTGATAGGGTGGTAATGGTACAATCCTATGGCTAGCATCTGCAGCAACTGTATCAATTACATATGTCTTGCTGCCACTGCCATATTTCTTTGCAAGCTCAAGTATTTGGCCTTTTAATAGCTCCTCACTGGACTGAGCTCCCTTCTTAATGAGTCAGGCCTTTACATCAGCTTTCAGCCAGGATGAGTTAGGACGCTTCTCAGCTTACACTGAACGATACGATGCGTTATCCATGACTATCACAGAGTTGGGTGGTATATTGGGAAGTAACTGATTCCTGAACCAGTTCTCAAACACTGTGACAGTCATTTGATTATGGTAGTCCCCGTTGTTCTTGGCTTGAAATATGAGTTCACAATTGGTGACAAATCCATTTTTTGTTCCTTCATGTAAAATTATTAAGCGACTGTCTTTTCCTGTGAGTGCCTTTATTTCCGTAGCTTGATTTGACGTCTTATCAATCCAACACTTGGATACAGTGTAATTTTTATTTACCCAGGTTTCATCCAGGTAAACTGCACTGGGGCATGATTTTCTGATGTGCTTCATTTTTTGTAGGAATGCAGATCTGGCAGACAGTACATCGCTTTTTTCATCAGAAATTGGCGGCCATTAACTTTTCCAAATTTTAAACCGATTTGTAATACCACTTGGCGCAGAGATTCCAGTGATCCTTCAAAGAATATTTTTTTCACTAAGCTGCTACTTGATCTTGTACAGTGTTGGGAGTTCTTATCAAAATAATCGAAATTGGTCACTGTACAAGCTCGTTGTTTGACTGGCGATGTGAAAGTTGGATTTTCGGCCTCTTCCACAGTTTCACTTCTCTTGTTTAATTTAGAGCAAATCCACTTCAATGTTTCTGCAGACACGCTGGCTGCCTTTGCTGCACGAGCAACAGAGGGATCTAATAGGGGTCCTCTATTGACTTTCTCATGGAGGAAATATCTATTTACATTTTAGAACCCGGTAGTCTGCTGTACATATCGCCATAAGGGCCCTTTCCATCGTTCATGTCAAACACCGCAAGCTGTCCCCGTCAGACACAAACGTTCTGTATCTCATATCATGTTGCTCCTATCTTCCCCACAACTCCAGAGTCCAGAGCTCCAGCTGCCTCCATACCCCCAGACGAACCCTCATAATTTTCATTACAAACATCATGTTCATTCAACCGAAAAACATATTCAGTCTCAATTATTTTACCATTCTTGTGCAATGTAACCTTTCTCATGCAATACGCGCTTAGCTTTGAACATACATGGTAGTCTATAATAAGACCAAGATCAACATAAATTACTGCAGCCACTTTAAAGTTGGATTTATGTCCCCTTTTATGCCAGGATTCATCGAATGTCACGTCAACATTCACTTTCCCACCCACATGGCCATCCTTTATTTTTCCTGTAGTGGTCTGCTATAACAGATCTGCATTTTCCCAAGACATTATTAAAATGAATCACTGCAGTTTTGGTAATGAATTTAGCATAACGAATGTAGGTTTTCCTAGTAAAATGATTCAGCCCCAGAAATGATATAATTTTGTTCACTCCATCATACCCAACACCCAGCAACATCATACAATATATTGGTAACGTAGTCATTGTGACCACACAAGCACGTCACAGTTTGATAAATATCAATCTGGTGATGCGTAAACTTTACACTTACTTTCTCTTCAAAACAACTGGGACATTTCATGTTTCTAACTAACTGTGTCACTTTTTCTCATCTATAATTGATGCTGACTTGTGTATGCCTCCTTGTTTAAATTCCTTTTCCACGAGGGATTTCCTGAATTGTGAAGGGAATATGAGAGAGGCAGGAGATAGTGAGGGTGAGACCCAGAAAAAATCGCCTTCACCAGCCTTTCAAGTGCCTATACACCAACCTAGATGGCATCCACAACAAAACTGCGGAAATGGAAAAAATAATGAACGAAACAAAACCAGACCTAATTTTCTTAGCTAAACAAAGTGTGATCAAGACATGTGAAGTGCAAATTTCTTTGACGTAAATAAGTATACTTTAATAAGAAAAGATAGGGAAGTACAGAATGCTCCTGGACGAGGAGTTGCATTATTAGTTAAATTCATTGACACGGTGCAACTGAACTTGTCCAAATTGCGACTGAGCTTTAATAAACATATTTAGTCTTCTGAGAATGCTGTCTGTCACAAAGGAAGGATCACAACATTCACCAATAACTGATGTGAAATAAAGAGTTAGGGCATCCCATTGTTCTATAATATGGCTTACACATGCCTCTAATGACAGCCATCGTGTTTGCTCAATTGCCAACATCTTATGGGGAGAAAGGTCTAAGAAGTTTTGAAATTCCTTCAGTTCATGTTTCCTAAGACTTGAGCGACTGAAATGAGAAAATATGTTCCTACACTATATAGTCTTTTAATGAAGTGGACAGTTTTAATTAAGCATGCTTGAGACATACACAGATGAAGCATATGGCAACTGCATTTAGTGAAGGAAATGTGAGGAAATTCAGCCTTTATCAGGGCAACTATACTGTGTATCTCCCCAAACATTCCATTGCACGTGTCTGATTCAAACCTAATTATAATCCTAAATGGAATACTTATACCTTCAAATCACTTTTTAAAAGCTGTATAAATTGGGCATAACACTTTTCACTATGTACACCTTCCTTCAAAGCCATTAAGAAGGAGGCAGGTAGTTCAAGCTGTGTACAATCACAAACAGGAAGAAGGACAGGAAGTAGGAAAATGGGTCACTGATTTCTCAGCTGCGAGTCGAACACACCCACACACACACATACACTCAAAACACAATTAAACTACTTGCATCCACCTTAGACCATTCACACCAACCTTACATCATTAATCTCTCCAAGTCCAGGACATACAGGATATGTACTTCCCTCATAAAAGAGAAAGTAGGGAAAGAGAAGGGGACAGAGAGAGAGAGAGGAAATGGAGGTGGAGCTACACAAAAGGAGGAGTTACACAAAAGGAGGAGCTAAACATAAAGGAGGAGTTAAATACTAGACCTCCCCTTTTTCAAATTGGAAATAAGGCAATGGTTACTAATGTCAACTATTTGGAAATGTATATAAACAGAGGACATACACTTACAGATAGGATACTTAGACTGACTCCCTAGGGCTACTTGTCTCCACCAAGAGAGACACAATACCATATCAGACAAAGGCACATCAATATAATTCCCTGTGTGTATAGAGATAATTGTATAATAAATTAAGTCTCAATTAAGAAACAGAGAAGTCATTAATCCCTGAACACCACGTCTGCTACGCTACCTAATAATCAACCACAACAACACTACTACTCCAAGAATCAAACACAAGTAAGTCACCAGATCCTGAAAGAGTTCAAGCCTACAGGACTGGTACATTTGGTCGCAGCGGTATTTTTTGCAAGAAAGCAAGATTGCAAAGGGTTGACTTCCAGGGAGTACAGTAAATAACATAGTTCAAGGACAAGTTGAAGATTTTTACTTGTAAATTCTCTCAAGTAATTTCTTCAAGTGGTATATACTCTCACGACCTCTATAAACGAGGAAGATAAAACACAAATTCATCACCTACAAGAGCCACCTACTTCAACATAACTGCAACTAGACCTACAAGGGGACCTCATCTACTTCACAACAATCAATCATCACTACCCCAGGCGTCCCTGTACGTAAATTCTCTCGTAAGGACAACGCCATCCCTTCATCACTACCACATGAGCGTCCCTGGTACGTAAGGACAACGTCATCACTTCATCATCTCCATTCTCCAAGCTGACACCTTGTTACGTAAATTCTCTCGTAAAAGGCAAGTCAACATTCATCATCTTCACTCCAAGAACGACTGGTAGTGTGTTAGTGTGCGAGCTAACTAACTCATCACTTCAAGACTCGTCACAACACCACACCTAGACGTCAACTCGTCGTCATCATCGTTGCAACTAAAGTAATAAAAGTAGGTACACATTATATGTTACATTACATTATTTTTCACTTGTCTACGAACATGTTAGGATAAAAGTTAGGTTCCTCATTAACAGCCCAGAAAGAAAGAAAAGAAGTGCCAAATTAAAACAAAGTAAAGAATTCTCCCCCATTAATACAAAGGTATCACAATAACTTCGAATATCCCTGATAATGATTCATTAGCCATTGAGCTAGATTCCCCTGCCTCCCTAAGTCTCGTTGTGGTGCCAACACATACGAGTACATTTTCTTCTTCTCCAACCATAACCCCATTAAAAACTCAATCTGTCTACTAATATCATCCTGTATTATCACTAACAATGACTACTCCTCTACTATCTCCTATCGTCTCTGCTCATCATCTAACAAATTCTGATCCCACTAACTCTACGATGCTAACAATGAAACTTTTACCTACCACCATTTATCATTCAAAGCATTATACGGGAGATAATCCAAGATATGGGATTCATCTCTTCTTGCGTCATTTGGAGAAGGTATTTTGCAAAGCGAGTATAGAGCAGGACGAACATAAGATAGCATTAGTAAGAGAGTATATTGCACCGGATAGTCCAGCCAGTTATAGGTTAACTACAAGTGCTTTTTCTAATCCAAAGAATTTAACGTCATATGCCACATTCAGACAGTCACTTATTGATGTTTTTGGGGATGGTAAATTACATAATTCATTGACAAGGGTTCAAAGAAAGATTAAAACAAAGAATGGCAATACAAAGGAACTAGCAAAAGCACTTGCATCATCAGAGTCGCTAGATTTATATTCGAAGGAATCTCACATCATACATCATGCATTATATATTACTCAATCCATGGATGAGAAGAATTTTAATTTTGATACCATAACTCAAAGGGAATCTCAGGGAAAACGTTGCAAACATTGTAACGAAGATAAGCATATGACCAGTGAATATTATACTGATAAATCTACAGGAAATGATCAAAGGAAATCTAAACATAAATACTGTAATTCACATGAGTCATATTCGTATTCCTTAGATGAATACATGATCCTTAATATAAAGAAACAGGGATTGCACAATCGAAACATGATGTATGAAACGAGACCACCACAATATTAAATGGCATCAAGAATCTCGAAAATAAAACTGTAGGCCCTGTCGTCGTAAATACCGATAATATAATATTAATCCCTGTCTTAGTATCACATGTAATACTCTATTAATGATAGACACAGGAGCAGCAGTTTCCTTGTTATCGGGCAAATTCCTTTAACAAATTGTGCAAGTTAGGTCCCCAGCGGCTTTTATAAACTAAGATTGATCAGGTGACATAGAATTGTCAACCATGACAAATAATAAACCACAGGTAATAGGGACACTAAACCCTTCCTGTACGGTTAAACAAGGGAACTAACCATGTACCCATAATAATAAACCCTAAACATAAAATAATACATTTTAGGTATTAATGTATCTTAATACAGGAGTGTCCAGGCCAATATAAAAGTCCATATAATGTTACCCATATATAAATATATGTATTGAAAAAAAAAAAAAAAACGGAAACTATTCCATTATCATAAAGGTCATTGCTGCATAATATAATAATATAGTAACTCCAAATATCGTCCATACATTGAAGGTAAATCTTCCATATCATGTACAGCCACATACTACCGTTCTATCCTAATAGAACCAAAATAAATAAATAAATAAAATACAGGGATTACAACCTACATTCATAAAAGTAGACAGTGAAAAAGTCACTGATCTTAATAAAGAATCTACCAATAATCATGTAAAGAAAAGGAACATAATTATGTGATCTGTACAGATGGAAGTTAGACTAAATACTACAAGAAAATATTATATCGGTTCCAACCGAATAGAATAAAGTGATAGTCATATAAGGGAGCTACTTAGAAATAATATTATTAGACGAGATTTTACAATTTATCGTGATAATTTTATTAATGTCCTAAGCCACAGATCAGAATGCGATTGCCCTACCTGGTAATTTTTTAGGAAAAACCTATTAATAAATAAGCATATAGGCGACCGTACCTCATACTAGGCAGAAAGTTATAAATGATAAATGAAATGTGGGATGAGAGTATTGTTAAGATTCTACCTCCCCCTTTTAACAGTCAAATATTTTTTGTTTCAAAAAATGATGGTGAATTTAGGCCATTATTTCCTTACAAGAAAATATATAATGCTACAATTAAATATAAATATCTCCTCCCTCTACACATTCAACTTGATCAGTGGAAACTTGCAAGTAGCATTAGAGAAAGTCACTCCATTGCTACATTTAATACTCCCATGGTTATTATGAATACAATCATAGACCATTTGAGTTATGTAATGCTCCATCCACATATCAGCATATGTTCAATTTTCATGTTAGTGTTATAAATAACGTATTCGTCGCTTAGCTAGTCGATTTAATTATTTTTCTAAAGAGGTACAATCACCATAAGTAACAATAAGGAAGGTTCTACAGAGTTACATTAGGTAGGCCTCAAATTTTAAATATCCATGTTTCATTTTATTACCCGAATATATTAATTATAGGTTATAAATTAACCACCACTGGGCTCCATACACAATAGCATAAAATACGAATAATGAAAGTCAACTAACGTAAAATCACTCTTGGGTTTATGTTCGTAGATAGAATAATTGAAAAGAATTTTTCCCATTTAACGGGCACGCTAAAATAATCTCCTAAAGAGAGTTACAGATTTGTATGGATGCCAGAAAAATCAGCTGAGCTTTGATTATTAAATATTAATTAATGTCAGCTCCAATTCTTGCATTCTCATAATATGCATTATCTTATTAATATCAATGTGTACAGATGCTTCTTCAGTAGGCTTAGGCACTGTACTTATGTAAAAGATAGCTAAGAGTCTATAATTATCAGGTATGTACTGTACTTATGCATAAAGAATATTAAATGCACAGGAAACTCGTTACTCTATAGCGGACCAGGAAAAGTTAGTAAATAATGTTAGGGGCAATTCGTACTTTTAGAAAAATCGTAGAAGGCTATCCTTTACAAATAATCGTGAATATATTCTTGGCTTACTATAACCTCAAACTTTAGCGGGAAAATTAGCCAGATATTATCTAACCAGTAAGGAATTTCTCCCACATATTGATATTAACTACCTTCCAGGATGATTAGATAAAGTAACAAATCCCTTAAACAATCATCTTGTCATTTAGTTCCAAAGTCACTCAGGGACTTTTACTTAATGGGGTTCATAAACATTAGCAATTTCTATGGTAAAATATAATAAGACATTATTTAACTCTGAGGATGAAAATAATGGACGAAATTTACACAGTCACTTAAATAACTTTTCCCTTTATGATGAGATTTTATTCAGAAAACTTAGTAAATGTGACTTATAAACCAATTAAAAATGATACATTAAATAATGATTCCCTCAGTGTTAATTACCCATTTATCATAATGCAGCAGGACATCCTGGGAGAAATAGGTATCAAACCAATCTCCATATAATATGCAATTAACATTAACTAAGGGTACATGATACAACACATATATCGCTCAGTGCGAAACATGCAATGCTCCATGACAGGAAACTAATGCTGGACGAGTCAGGGGACGTAGTAGGAATAGATATACTTTCCTTATTAATTTCAAATCAGGGCTCAAATAAGTTATTACCTATGGTTAACCATTTTCTAGATATTTGGTGGCGGCACCACTATGATAAAAACCGCAAAAAGTAAGTGCACATATATTAAATCCCAAATTATTATGCCCATATACATGTCTCGATATTATGAAGATATCTAATTTCTACTATATTAAGCAAACGTTTGTATAACCATATCTCCCCATATCTCCCAGCAGCTAATGGTTAACAAAACGGCAAAACCGTAAAATACTACAAGTACTTGGTGGCACAGAAACA
The DNA here is from genome assembly GCA_034508575.1 of Petrolisthes manimaculis. Taxonomy (NCBI): domain Eukaryota; kingdom Metazoa; phylum Arthropoda; class Malacostraca; order Decapoda; family Porcellanidae; genus Petrolisthes; species Petrolisthes manimaculis. The sequence goes on along the minus strand of JAWZYT010000298.1, from coordinate 1,256,727 downwards.
ATGGAAATCCCTCCACATGGAAAGACTGCATCAAAATGACAGTCTATAAACACTACAAAACATGAAAATAAAAGGAAAAACTCCTCATCAAAAATAGGCGTACAAGAAACGTCTCTCATATAATTATATGATATAACAATTGCCACACAGAAGCCATGCTACAACAAGGACAACTTCGCTGAACAACAGTGAGTTGCAGTTCAACATATTCATCATGATGTACAAAACAATTTTACAGGCTTGCAAGAAAGAAGATGCGTAATCGCCTACACAAGAAATTTACAGGCTTGCAAGGAAGAAGATGCGTAATCGCCTACACAAGAAATTTACAGGCTTGCAAGGAAGAAGATGCGTAATCGCCTACACAAGAAATCTACAGGCTTGCAAGGAAGAAGATGCGTAATCGCCTACACAAGAAATTTACACAAGAAATCTACAGGCTTGCAAGGAAGAAAATACATAATCGCCTATACATGCAATTTACGGGCTTGCAAGGAAGAAAATAAATAATCGCCTATACAAGCAATTTACGGGCTTGCAGGAATAAAATGCGTAATCGCCGGTATAATAAAGCAAATAACTCAAATGTTCACTCCAGGTGATAACATAAAATAATACGGGTACCCGATCGAAGTTTAAAACTTCACACAGTCATATCTTTTAGTAGGTAATAAACTTATAATAAAGAATAATTTTACCAGGCGGTTGATAGTGTGTATGTAAACAGGATAAAGAGATTGGTAAAAAGCGCGCAAACCATCCAAAATAAAACCAATCCATATCACTGGAACATAACAATTTCCTCTTCTTAGTAATATTATCCCTACTACTGTATAATAAAATAATCAATTATAAACAAAAATCCGATCGGTTTTCTATGAAATATAATATTTCTTCTTACAGATGTGGCCCAAATCAACCTATATAAATAATGGTTTTTATGTCTATACTCTCAGCAGCTACAGGCTCGAACGAGGAACACAACGCAGTACAGATGACGTCTTAAACCCGAGAGCTCTCGTTTACAATTTTATTAACAAGCAGATGAAAAGAAAAGGTAAATAAATAAAATAATGGTGACAAATTATATGATCACTATTTCGTACTCTTTACAAGATATATCTATATTGTTTTACAAATTTTATCCCATTGAACAGTGGTTACAGCAACAGGTATTTCATGATACACTAGTTTGTTTGACAGGTATCACACAAATGGAATAACCAAATGGAATCCAGCGACTAAGGTAATATTGCTCGCTTATTATAAAAAGATATATATAATGGCCTATTGCCATCACCACAGCCCAGAGCGTGGTTTTGATAATTTTTCAATGAAATTTCATGAGCACTAGTTGGTACTGCTTAGATAGTGGTATACAAGCATATCCCATAATATAAAGGGTTACAAGACAAGACATTGCAAAGCAAGGTAAGTTAGTGTAACAGGTATATATTAGTGTACAAATCATTGCACAAAAATTAAATACGAATTATAGAGCTTTACATTACCAATAAAAGAAAATAATCACATATAAGATTTGGCTTCTATTTATTTCTGCAAGAGGGCAGGAAGCTGTATGGCAAGTACAGGAACTTCGAGAGGAAAAACTACCATTTATGAGGAGAGTATTTACTGCGGGTAAAGTAAGATCAACTTATAATTAATACCACTCAAATACCTATGACATGCAAAGAAAAAATCAGTGTGAAATACCATCTTACTAACTATCTTTTATACACCTACTTGAAATATTATTATACAATCATGCGTAGTATTTTAACACAAGATTATATACTCATTATTATTCCCATAGAAGGTAAAATATTATTCACAAGCTACGCACTTCAAGAATTCCAAATAAAAATAGGAATAATTCTTTAATATTCAAATTTCCTCCAATAAGCATTATACTTAGTGATGATGTCACTTCTCAAGTACCAAGCTGCATGTCTTCATTTATATGTTTGTCCAGCATATTTATTGGCAATTAATTCTCCAAAGGATGCAACAATCTACACTTGCTTTGAATGAAATCAAGCACTATATGCATGTACATTCATATCTATTACTAATCAAACCTCTCTTTTATCATCAAATTTCTAATTTCCACTATCTATACTTACCTGCTGATAGACAATTAACAATATATTACCCTAATCACCCTACACATGGGATGGATTAAAACTACTGTAGAGAGGCAGACTCAGATAAATACAATTCAAGGGAATCGTTACATTGAAAAAAAAATATATATATAATTGCTAGAAAACATATCACAATCTCTTCCACCTTTCAATATATTTCATATAATGTCGACTTGTTTAATATCTCCCAATTATCAATTGTTACAGTAAAAGTGAAGCTTTTAAGTTACTCAGGGAGACTTGGGATCAAACATCCTTCTAATATCATTTGATTACTCCATATATTGATGAAAAAAAAAACTTTGTACCAATGTTAAGAAACCCATGTCTTATCTTTCTGGCAGATACTATAACATTTTTATATAGGAAAATCTACTGTCATATTTTGTATTGCATAAGAGAACTCTATCAACGTATACTGAATGATCTTTTTATGGAAAAATAAATAATAGCTGTTATTTCACAGCCACATCATAGCAACAAGGCTTCCCCCTTATTAAAATGTGAATCTTTAGCATAGGTTAGCTTATATACACACAATAACATGCATCTAGCTAAACACATTAATATTAAGATGAAATTTTATGTAACAATGTATTTCTATTCATGAATTGATGATACTGTCTACGTTCATTTGTGTTTAAGGTGTGCCAATGTCTTAATGTCTATTTTTATGTTACTATACATGTATTTTAGTTATTATGTAGTCCTACCCTACCAACCTTTGTAAACTGGTCTTCTATTAAATAAAGCATTACGCCTGGAGACCAGACGTGGTAGCGGACTGAGCGATGTACACCTTCCTTCAAAGCCATTAAGAAGGAGGCAGGTAGTTCAAGCTGTGTACAATTACAAACAGGAAGAAGGACAGGAAGTAGGAAAATGGGTCACTGATTTCTCAGCTGCGAGTCGAACACACCCACACACACACATACACTCAAAACACAATTAAACTACTTGCATCCACCTTAGACCATTCACACCAACCTTACATCATTAATCTCTCCAAGTCCAGGACATACAGGATATGTACTTCCCTCATAAAAGAGAAAGTAGGGAAAGAGAAGGGGACAGAGAGAGAGAGAGGAAATGGAGGTGGAGCTACACAAAAGGAGGAGCTAAACATAAAGGAGGAGTTAAATACTAGACCTCCCCTTTTTCAAATTGGAAATAAGGCAATGGTTACTAATGTCAACTATTTGGAAATGTATATAAACAGAGGACATACACTTACAGATAGGATACTTAGACTGACTCCCTAGGGCTACTTGTCTCCACCAAGAGAGACATAATACCATATCAGACAAAGGCACATCAATATAATTCCCTGTGTGTATAGAGATAATTGTATAATAAATTAAGTCTCAATTAAGAAACAGAGAATTCATTAATCCCTGAACACCACGTCTGCTACGCTACCTAATAATCAACCACAACAACACTACTACTCCAAGAATCAAACACAAGTAAGTCACCAGATCCTGAAAGAGTTCAAGCCTACAGGACTGGTACAACTACAAGTATATAAAAAAATGTACAACTTCATGATTTTCATAGTCAAAATAGACTACACATTATGCTAACTGTTTTTTACAACTTATGTCTGTCGTTTTATCTGGTATGATTCTGAACAAAGTTGTTTTCAGAGCTTCAACCATAGTTTTTGAATATCTATAACTTGGCCTTGCCAAATGATATTGGTACATTTTGTGGATGACATTTTCATCTGGTGTAACGTGTTAGTCTCCATTGAACTGAATAGACAAGAAGCTTTAATGAGGTCTAGTAGTGGCTTTGACAATTAAAAGGCTAAATTGTTTCCGGCAATGACACTGCAAATTCTATTTTCAGTTAACATTTTATAGGCAGCAGGTTGTTGGTGTGAAACATAATAATCACCAACTCTCCGTTGAAATTAAATTTCTTTAATTTTTCTTTTATGCCCAGCACTTCCAGCATCACTGGTACTGAAAGTAGTTCAGGTAATGAACCATAAATACTACTTGCTCAACTGTAAGATGGTGATGAAATCATACGCATAATCATCAGAACGAAATATTGAAAATAAGCACACACACACACACATTTTTTTTTTTTTTTTAATTGATGGATATTAGGCGCCGCAATATCAAGGTCCTATAGCGCCAGAAAAAGGTGATAGAGAGGTGTGACAGCAAGCAGGAAGGAAATAAAAAGAAAAGAGGGACAGTTGAAGAACTGAAAGATGGGAACCATTTAGTCTGTTCTCTCACTAACGACCTTTCTAGCATGGGAAGCCCTCTCTCCCCGAAATCGGGGCAGAGCAGGGGCCAGAACTCCCTCTAGTCTAGCTCGCCAGGTCTCAGAGACACACAAGCCCCCCACCACGACAAGGTGGTTCCCATTAGGGGTTATTATTGGAGGAACAACCTTGTCTACCTTCAGTAAGGAGGTTATGTTACTTGTATGTTGTTGTATTTCAGATGTTGCCGCACTTGTACAACAACACTTATGTGTGCCGTTGGAGGGAAGGAACCTGGCAAGTGTGTCCATGATGTTGGCTATCATCTTAATTTTAATACTGGATACTATGTAAGCAGGTTGCCATGCAGCGATAGGGGCAAGTGCACTTGCGCCCACAAATGCAGACCATTGGCAAAATGCATACAGTACAACGGTACCTGCGTGAGGAAGGATGCGCCATGTCAGACGGGATACAAATTGATCCCATGTTTCTGCATAAATTCCGAAGCCTGTCACTGCTGCATTGAAAGTATGTTTACTGTGTCACTAAACCTTCATTATATTGTCTTTGTTCTATTTCCTTACATCTATACCTTTATATTGTTTCTGTGGCGTCATTTTGACTTTCTCTCTTTTTGCTTACTTTCTGACTGATTTGACAGAGTCCTGAAGACATGTTACCACTATTCTCTCACACCAGATACAAATTCATTCCAAACCAAACACTACTAAAATATACCTACAGTATCTTTCTATGTATGTTTGTTAGCTAAAACAGCAAAGTCAACACCAGATGAGGGACAATAGTGTGGAAATATGTAGTATCCGATTATGTATGTTTGTTAGTAACATATAAGGGACTATAGGGTATATATGTACGTTTGTTAGTAACAGATGAGGGACTATAGGGTATATATGTATGTTTGTTAGTAACAGATGAGGGACTATAGGGTTTATATGTATGTTTGTTAGTAACAGATGAGGGACTATAGGGTTTATATGTATGTTTGTTAGTAACAGATGAGGGACTATAGGGTTTATATGTATGTTTGTTAGTAACAGATGAGGGACTATAGGGTTTATATGTATGTTTGTTAGTAACAGATGAGGGACTATAGGGTTTATATGTATGTTTGTTAGTAACAGATGAGGGACTATAGGGTTTATATGTATGTTTGTTAGTAACAGATGAGGGACTATAGGGTTTATATGTATGTTTGTTAGTAACAGATGAGGGACTATAGGGTTTATATGTATGTTTGTTAGTAACAGATGAGGGACTATAGGGTTTATATGTATGTTTGTTAGTAACAGATGAGGGACTATAGGGTTTATATGTATGTTTGTTAGTAACAGATGAGGGACTATAGGGTTTATATGTATGTTTGTTAGTAACAGATGAGGGACTATAGGGTTTATATGTATGTTTGTTAGTAACAGATGAGGCAATATAGGGTATTAAAAAAATATGTAATATTCGACTTGGGGAGTAACATAAGGTATTATAATATTATACTGTATATGTGATGTGGGCCTACAAGGCTGTCTTAAGGTATAGTACCCACCAGGTATATAATATATTATATTATAATACTTAGATAGTATTAAATGGACATTGGTTCAGATTCTTCTTCTTCACATAATTTATTAATCAGAGTTTTTGACATACTTATATATGATCTAAACAGTCCTTTGCATCACCAGGTTTTAATGATCAATATACTATTACTTTACAGTCACGCCCGCTGTGGAGGCTGTTCAACCGAGTTGTTTTGGACTTGAACCTCCACCAACACCTGCACCAACAAGACTTGCACCTCCATCAGCAGGACTTGCACCTCCATCAGCAGGACTTGCACCTCCATCAGCAGGACTTGCACCTCCATCAGCAGGACTTGCACCTCCATCAGCAGGACTTGCACCCTCACCATCACCATCACGACTTGCACCCAGACCACCATCTGGCGGACCATAACTTGGCTGGGGAACACTATCACTTGGCGGTGGCACACCATCACTTGGTGGGGACACACCATCACTTGGTGGGGACACACCATCACTTGGTGGGGACACACCATCACTTGGTGGGGACACACCATCACTTGGCGGGGACACACCAGCAGTTGTCGGGGCCCCACAGTAGCCAGGATGTTATCATGTGACTTACGGATGGAAACTATAGTTAAAAACATACCCTTCTCTCTTATAATTGAAATGAAGAGACTTGTAGACATTGAACGTTTTCAGGAGTTTGTGAACCAACTGACATCTGTTTCTTGAATAAAAATTATGCCATGTATATGAAAGGACAAGATTACTCAACTCTAATTCTAAGCATTAAATATTATAATTATCTACTATTACAGAAAAAGTGAATGCATACTTAGATTTACTAAAATGTTTTGTTTCATCTAATATCAAAGTGGACATTAGTTTTATCATTGCTAATAATTACTAATAATTATAATTACTAGTTACTATTCATTAATAACTTACTCAACAGTGATCTTGTTTTAAAATTTGCTAACTAACTATAAAAACCAGAGTGTTCTGTTATAACCCCAAACCTCTGCCAAGTGTCAACAATGGACCATCTACCTCAAAATGATGTGTAAATCTAATGGAATATAATTATTATAGTCACTATTATTAAACTCACATTTAAAATATTGTTAGTTAAAGTAATAAAAGGAAAGGACATTTCTTGTATCCGATGTTCACATTCGTTCCGAATCTTTTCCAGAATTATCTAATTACTTGCTGGCAGTTATAAGCCCCACCTTTGAATATTAATAAAATTATATACATCCACACACAATCATTTGTATAATCCTGCAAGAAAACAAACAAACAAACATATAATACAAGCCATTGATGTTGCATACAAAGAATCATCATATCTTATCACGCCACCACAGAGTCCACTGCAGGGCTGCATCATTGGCTTCTAATAAGTCTTGGTTGGAGCAGGATGGTCCTAGTGTGCACCCTTGAAGAATATGCTCCATGGTCTGGGTCTGTTTTTCACATAGACAAGCAGCGTTATCTGCTAGTCTCCCATCAGCAAGGTTGTCTCCTGTTCTCCCCATGCACCTTGGTTCCAGCTCTATTTAAGGCCACCCAGTCCTTCCTACAGAAAGATGACCCATGGGGAGGCTGTCACTTGGTTCTGAGATGCAGTCATTGGGCAGGACCTGGTTAGTGTCTTTCCACAGCTCCAATCAGTCTTATTGTGGCTTGCGGTTTCCTAATAAGCTATTTGGTTGTCACAAAGCTGTTGCGTGACTTAAGTCGTCTTCTCATCTCTTGGTAACCGTATAGTGGGTGTCGGTTATCGCTTAGCTGTTTGTCTCTCTTGCATTTTGTGTGAGTATTACGTTTGATGGAGGGTGGTGCAATGCTTGCTAGTTTGTACAGCGCTGGTAGTGGTGTAGGTTTAAGGGTACCAGTGATGGTTCGGCAAGCCTTATTTAATTCGGGATCGACCTTAGATGCATGGCATGACCTAGACAAACAGGGATGCAATATTCGGCAGTTACATAGCACAATGTCAATGCTGTCTGTTTTAGGTTTGCAAGCTTCCTAAGTAGGTTGTTGCGGCTGGACAGCTTTTCTTTCAGCTTGTTAGTATGCTTCTTGAAGGAGAGCGTTCGATCGAGTGTTACACCCAAATACACTGGGGGCCGGATACTCAAAACGGGTCGTAACTTACGACGTCGTATCTCATTTGGGACGTCGTATCTCACTTACGACGTCGGATATTACGAACAATTTAGGATGTCGTATTTCGTGTCGTAAGACAAGATACTCAAAACAAATTTCCGACGTCCTAATCGGTTCGTAACTACTTGCGACTGTCTTTTCCTCTAGGACATCGGAAAATCTTCAGCCAATCAGGTGGCGTCTTTCACGTGGATCCAGCCAATGAAAAGCAAGGAATGCCACAGTGCCAATATGGACCCCATCAGCTGTGTTGTGTAAACATAAAGTGATGCTGGGACGTGAGAAGCGTGTGATGCAGTGACAACAGTATTATCTCTCTTATCGCCTACAGAGAGACTGTCAACAGCAGTAGTAACGTCGCAATAACCCAGGAAAGGAGTGAAATGAGAGTGACAGGTAAGTTCTTAGTAACATCATTGACTATTGACGTTCATAATAACCATTAAATATTAGTTTTTCTATGATATTTATGTACTATATTGCCATTGTGCAGTAGATTGTTTCTTCCATTGTTACTAGTAGGCCTATATAACGGGTTGCCACAATTAAATCCCTGCTGTAGTCTGCTGAGGTTTGGTTAGATCAGGTTAATTACCAAAATTTGACTTGGGGGAAAACATATTAGAGAACTGCATTAGCTTAAATATTTGTTGTTGTTCTTGCATTATACATTTAAGCGTGCATCAAAATATTTGTTAACTCATCCTAAATACATTAGGTTAGGTTAGGTATGTAATTAAAGAAATGTTGGGGTACAATATGTAGGCTATTCTAAGTGATCATTAAATACTGTATGATGTAGGATAGTTTTAGGAATTCCATCAACTAATGTAATGTATTGAGAAAGATTGGCAGAATTATACTTCACAATACAGAAAGAAATTAAGCATTCAAGAAGCCCAATACAGTATACTGTACTAGAGTTTGACTACTTAAAGCAATGCTGCAATGATACTACTGTTCATCTTAGCTATGACTGTAATTTAATGGCTTTTACAGGTGGTGGAATACCTGACACAAAGGACTGGAAGCCTACAGAGGAGGCACTACTTGCTCTCAACGAGACAGAGGCTATTGAGGGACACTCTGGCCCTTTCGAAAGCGAGGACGTCATTGCTGGTAAATTTGACTAATTTTTACGGAGTGCACATTGAGACAATGTTCTCTCACAAAAGATAATGGAAGAACTGTGTAGGGGATTGTCATACCTTTCTCAGTGACTTTGTATTGTTAGGCCTGTACATTTAAGGTCTAAAATAACTTATAGAGTGCAGGGGAATGCAAGGCCCCAATTCTGTACTGTATTTGTGTCTTTTATGCATATAGTATTATGGTTATTATGTGTTGTCTGTTACTACAAAAGCTCAGAGTAAACATGTTGCATTAGTACTGGATATACTGTTGTGTAACACTGCACACATTATTGTTACAGATGAGCCTCTGCCATCGACCTCTGCTGGTAGTGTTGCCAGACCCATACCGTTGACAATGACACATGATGAGCATGCACCACTACCCAGTAAGTAGATGCATAATTGGTCATGAAGATGTTGCTGAGCTTAGCTGATGTTCATTATAAAATCTTCAGTAGGTTGACGAGATGCAATACATACTGTACTGTATTGAAGATGTTGTTCACCAGTGGTTCTCTAATCTTTTTTCAGCAGATGTTAGGCCAAGTGTGATTATATTTATATATGTTGGGTGACAGTGAAATGTATGTACAGTTTTACCAAAGAAACTGCAATGCAGACAGGAAACTTTGAGGAAGAAGTACTAAGCAAAAAGAAACTTAAAGGAAAAAGGCGGCCCCATGTTTATTGCTCCCACTATGCATCACAGTTCCTTTTTCATTGTAACCATATTACATAAACACAGCACTTCTTATTGTTACAGATTTTGGTGGCAGGAGTAGATGACCCAACACGCCACTCTACAATGTCTGTAGAACATATTGACTTTGAGAGTTCAGGCCTGTTAGAAAATATTCAAAGTCACGAACCATCAGAAAACATTACCATTCCCCAGACAGTGACTTTTGACCATGCCTACTCTAGATCACCACCTCCAGCATCAAGTATGAGGGCAAGTAGATCTGAGAGTCATGACACCAGTAGCCTTGTTCACAGCAGCCGTGCCAGTCCACAGCCCTGTATCAGTGACCAGATGCTGGCAGTACAGGGAGAAATTCTGCAAGTGTTGAGAGGCAGCCTCCCAAGAATTGCCTCTGCACTTGAGGAACTTACAGAGTTAGCCAAACAATGTGATACTGTGCCAAACTAATTAGGTTATTTAACAGTGTGCTGCTTCTGTACAATAAGCAGTTGAATGCAATACAGAATTATATTTTCACAAAGTCTTTATTACTGGTAAGATGTTATCGAGTGTTATTGTAGCTGTACAGTGATTATGCTAACAGAACTCTCACTAACTTTATTTTTTTTTCAAATGTGATTATATTTTAGGTGTGTCATGCTGTGATAGTATTTTATTACTGTACTGTATTTGATTTTATAGTGTGCTGCTTTTGAACAATAAACAATTGAATGTAATCTGTAGAATTATATTTTCACAAAGTCTTTATTACTGTTAAAATGTAGTTTTGAGTGATATTGGGATAAGTAGGAGATGCAGTAATTAACAACAATGTATTTATTTAAATTTACCAAGTTTATTTCATGTAAAGAAATTATCTACAATATCGAGCCCGAAGACTACTGTTATTCCAGATGAAGGAGTCGTGGGTACTGCCAGGGTATCTCATACTATAATGCTAAATTATTTTCTCACTGGTGCAAACACACTGCACATTCAGGAAGTGATAGCCTTTCCTATTAATATATACTTGTGAATTTATATTTGTAGCCTTGATAGGTATATGAGTACCATCAATGGCTCCAATCACTCAGGGAAAACCTTTCACTGCATGGAATCCTCTGCAGGCTCTGCCAATTTCCACAATACCTTTATTTCTACTCTTGCCTTCTCAGCCAACAAATGTACTACAGCAGAGTTCACCACTCTACTCACACTTGCTTGAGTCACTCCAACAGAATCTCCAATCACACTTTGAAAGGTTCCACTAGTTAGCTAATACTCGTAGAGTTACTAACACTTGGGTGTGTGTTGGTATAGCATGAGATCTCCTCTTTTGTCGACGAACATATGGGTCAATTGGCAAGTTCCTGGCACAAGTTTAATTAAGATTTCTTGATGAGGAAATCTATAATAGCGAAGTAAGTGTTCTTCACTAACATGTAGAGGGTCCAATGGATCCCTATATACTCTTTCCCTCCGTAGGCGACGCCTATTCTCATATGCAAACCACTAAGTTCCATCACATTTGTAAATTAGCGCTCGGTGTTCAGTTCATTCAGCTCTCCCACAACAACAAACAACAAGACGTAACGTGGGTGATGGTGTTTTGCCAACACAGCAACGGGGACTCGGGGATAACCACAGGAGGATTGACAAAAATATATACGTTTTCTATGTGTTTCGGGTCTTAACTCCCTTGTGACAGGGTCGCGCGGATCGTAAATCTACGTGTCTTAAGACCTCACAAGATGGCTGCCCACAGTGCCGAAATTGTTTTGAGTATAAGGTCTTAATGTTTTGAGTATGTGGACCTAACTCGCCTGGGGAAGTTACGACGTCCCAAATGAGATACGACGTCATAAATTTCTTTGAGAATCCGGCCCTGGATACTTGCAATGATGAGGGGAGGTGGCCGAGTGGTTAGTGTTCTGGACTCATAACCTAGAGGTCGGGAGATCGATCCTCTCAGGTGAGGCCCTGCATGAACTGGAAATGTTAAAGACTTGTAGTGGATTACCTTGTACCCTGCACAAAGCAAGACTAGAAGGAACAACATATCAGATAGCATAGTCGTTAATAGCCAGACAGATATAAGACACTACAGCACAGCTGTCCATCTTTTCTCTATCTCCATCACACACACAACAACTCCCTACACACACACACAAACACGTGCAGTGACTCGCCTTTCGGAACCTGACCGGTAGGTCCAATTCCACATACATCCATACACTCAGACTAATTAACTACTTGATCTGACTGAGATCATTTTCTCTCTGGCCATTACACATACATACACACGTACACAAAGTGACCCTAGTTTGACCAATATCCAATGACGCATCCTTGCTTACAGTTATGGCAAGAGGATAGCAGAAACCATTAACCCTTTCCTCTCTCTATAGTTCACAGAGAGAGAGAAAGGGAAATTAAACGAATAAGGAAGCAGGGAGAGGAGAGAGAATGTAAGAGAAGGAAAAATGGGTGTAGCCTAAACTAGACCTTTCCCTTTTCAAACGGGAAATAAGGCAACAGTTACTATAGCCATTTCTGTCAACTCTTGAGTTTGAAATTAATATAAACAGAGGAAATTCACTTACTTTCAGGATACTTAAAACTGACTCCAAGGGCTATAGGCTTGTCTCCACAAAGAGAGACCATTCAAATAAGACAAGGCAAATCAGTATCATTCCCTGTGTAGATATAAGTGTATATAAATAAATTAAGCCTTTACTAAGAAACTTGTGAAGTCAATTACCTAAGAAAACACCCACGTCTACGCTACCTAAAACAACACTACTACAAGTCCAAGATTATCATACAAGTAAGTTACCAGTTCTGTCCAGAGTTCAAGCCTACGGGACTGGTACAACCTATATGTAATCCCAATATTGCCTTATGTATTCTTAATGTATTCCAGGTTAGCTTTAAAATAACCTTATGTATATGCTGCCTATAAGTATTGATATGTCAGGCAATCCTTACAATGTTCTTCCTATGTGATAAGGGGCTTTGTGATTACACAGTTTTATTTTTAGGTGCTTACAATTTTTTTTGTTGGTGCATACTGTATTCCAAAATACACAATTACATATTTTGGTGCTTTCTGTAGTTTATAAATTACACATATCTATATTTTGATGCATGTAATTTACACAATTCTATTTTTAGTGCATGCTGTTGTATATAAATTACACAAGTTTACTTCTTGGTGGTGGTAACTAGCTGCATAATAAGCTTTCATGAGTACTCTTTTAGTTTTATTTTGTAAATATGGATATTGTGGAGCTTATATTTATAATTCAGGAAATTGCTTACAGGCTTGTACATACAAAGTTTTTACATTTTCTATTCACATGAATTTTGCAGACTGTTCCTATTGATTGTAAGTATATCATTCTTGTGTACTGATACTACTGAAACTATTTAGGGTAAAGAATTATTACAAAATGTTCTTGAACTACAAAATAAATGTGATGACTTCTATGGACAGCACAACTGTTATTAAGATACCTACCATTATCCTGAAATGTGCTACTGAATAATTAGTAGTAGGCCTAGTTCATGCCTCAGGGTATGAAAATAATGTGAGATCTTATAATAATACTGTATTGGTTAGTCATGGAGGCACTTTTAGATATCTACAGATTTCTGTTTTGCTTTTTGTTTTGTTTTTGGCATCCAGCATCAGATTTCCTAAACATTTTGGTGGTAACACTGCATGTACAACATTAGCATCCATGAAACACTGCACAAACACATGGACCTGTTCCATATGTTCCTTCACCTCTTCCATCACCCCCATTTGTGAGCCATGCATGGTCATGTCGCCTCCACAAACTTTTTATTTCTCTCTCTCTCTCTCTCTCCCCCACATGCACTCTCTCTCTCCCACATGCTCTCTCTCTCTCTCTCTCTTTAATTTCAGAGAGAGAGGGTGTGTGTCTGAGAGAGAGAGGTAATATGGAGTTTAGTTAAATTTGTGTGTGAGAGAGAGATAGAGTGTGTGTGTGTGTGTGAGAAAGAGTGAAAAATAGATATAGTGTGTGAGAGAGATAGAGATAGATAGATAGCTAGATTGTGAGAGAGATAGAGAGAGAGACTGTGTGTGAGGGATAGATTGTGAGAGATATATATAGAGAGAGACTGTGTGTGTGAGAGAGATAGACTATATATGCGGGAATAGGGGACGTACAAGCTTGGGGTTGGGGGTGCTGGAATAGGGGAGTATAATCAAAGGGAGAGAGAACACAAAACAGACCTTAGTTACCAACATTTTCAGTCTTATACACAATAAAAATCGTCCCACCAGTATTTCACGAAATAAATAAGGTATAGTAACGAGCACTAATAACTATTTAGGTTTGCTTGGAATACCTAGAGACCGTAAATAAATGCACAATAAGATCTCCATTGGAATTACAGTACTTCGTTGATGAATTGTACTATTCAAAGCTTCAAACAAAGCTTCAACCAATCTTAATGCTCGTGTCTGCATAATGGAAAAAATGACAGCTGTCGTAAAGGAGTGCAATGTTTTTATATTATTTTATTTTGTTCACGACGAGGATAAGCGCGTCATCGAGTCATTAGTTAATCGTACTATGACATCATGACACAAGAGAAGCTCTTGAGTCGTGAGAGGCTGATATTACATATAGTCACTCTTTCACTTCAACTAAATATTAAGTTCATTTTTTATTGGGCTGACACATTTTTTACTATAATGTTAATCCTCTACCATTAATCCGTTTGTAACCAAAAAACCAAGTAAATATTTAATGAAATTAATGAAGTATGAAGAAATAAATGACCACTTCTACCGTGAAAAAGTGCAATGTCTTATAACAATACAAAGTAAAAAAGATGGACAGTCAATGCATTTTCATACATTTTGGATACAGCCAGAGTTAACTCTCAAACAGTTTATTCATTGAACTCTGAAAAACACCCTTGAAAACTAAATTCGTTCACATATGGATGGGATCTCGTTAAAATGATATGCATTCCGCAAATAAATCAAAGATTAAATGTTACTGGTTTACCTAAGACTAACATAGCAAAGATGCAATTAATACTTGGTGATCCAGAACCTAACACTACCCCAATAGAACTTTATCAGCACAAGGCACTCAAACGGGGAAGATGTAAGACATGCTTGGAATCCAGCTATGGTCCTGGATTCTCTGGTAGATATAGTAAGGTTAAAATATCCACAAAAGATTGCCAAATATGCGAACAAATAACTTGTGAGGATCATTCAAAATATCTACGTCCCAAATGTTAAAAAAAAAAAAAAAATGAAAAAGCAGTAGGCTAGTAGAAAAATAGTTGGCTTGGCAAGGACATGATCAACAAGTAGCAGTAACTTATAATTTGATTATTTATTTCTAAGGAGCATTATTGATAAAACAGATATACTAAAAAAATCACTACTAAGGATTTCAGACATTGCAAGCTCGTTTTTTTTTTTCAGAATCACTAATTGTAAATTATAAAAACACTTGTGCCTATTGGAAACAAACACAAATAGTGACGTTGTCTGTGACGTATGAAAAGCTCCACCTACACTCTCCCTGCTCCTCCACTTCCACCTCCCTCATCTCTCCGTCTCCTCATCTGGGGTGGGATCTTCAAAGCTTCGCAAGTTCGTGGCGCTACCAAGGTAAAAGGAAATGTAAGGTAGTTTCACATCGAAGGGGGGCGAAGCGAAAATGTGTCTGCTCTGTGCATGACGTCACAGATTATCCAGACTGTAGGTTCAGGGTTGATGTGAAGCTCAGTCAACACCACCAAGATATCTCGGCTCAAGTTTCACACTCACGTGAACCACTAGTGTACTGAGATCCGTTTGCTTTGATATAATCACTGACGTCACAGGATCTGCGTGTTGGGGTAAGGGTGAGGGTACCTCTCTTTCTTTTTTCCTTGGGCGTTACGATCAACTTTACGATCTCGTAGCCGCCATATTTGTTCGTGGTTTACGAAGATCGTAAGTTGGTATCTCCAAAGCTTCATAACCTCCTTCGTAGCTCACGATGATGTCTTCGTAGCGAGCGTCGCTGGCAGTTTCGTTCCGTTTGTTTTGTTCATCCCGCCACCAAGCAGACTGGCTCTCAGCCAATCACAACGAAGGAAACAAAATGTCCTTGATACTGTAAGCCAATCGTAGCGTAGTATCACTATCACAATGTCAACACCACCAGCAGGCATCAGCTGATACGAGATGACAGTCTCCCAGTTCACCCTACTACTGTAATAAGGAAGTACAACGTTTGCCAACAAGTTTTGAAGATGGCAACTGCAGCAGAGCCCCCCGCAAAAAGGAGTCGCCGTGCTTAATTTCTCTGACGAAGAGATGATGGTGATGATCACGGGATGGCATGACAGGCAAGCTGTACTCAGGGAGAAATTTAGTCACAATGTTACTGCTGACAGGAAGAAGCAGGCATGGGAGGAAGTGACTCATGAAGTAAACTCAGTATCACGTGTACTGAGAGGTAGGGAAGAGGTTTGCTGACTTCAAGTCAATTGTTAAGAAAAAACTGAGTATCAGGAGACAGGAGCAGGAAAAGACAGGTAAGGGAATTATTATACTGTGTTTGTACCAATTTAAGATTATGAAGCTAAGGCATACATTTATTATCACGCCAATCACTAGTATGATATTGTATATAGATTTGTAATTAGGTTAGGCTAGTTTAGGTTACATCAGACAGGAACAACAAAAGACAGATAAGGGAATTATTATACTGTGTTGGTAAACATTTAACACACTAGTATGATATTGTATATAGATTTGGTTAGGTTAGGTTTGACTAGTTTAGTTTAAGATAGGTTATGTTATGTACTGTAAATCGAGAACAAACAGCATGATACAAAAAGTTTTCTGGCAGGTGCCCTGGTTGTCATGAAAATAAATCAAAGACATTGACTGGGAGGACATTATATTCTTTTAACTTCTACTATCACTATTTTATTTCCCTTACATCTACATTAGTTTCTATGATAATCTCAAAATATGTACAGTTGACTGCCATTATCAAGTAACAGGCAGAAATATACCATATGTAGTGGAATCTGGGCAAGTGTAATTTAATAACTTTAACTTCAATTTTATTTCTTGAGAGACAGATTAAGGAAATAAAATATATAGGCATTGTTTATTGTGTGGATTCAGCTTTTGGCATGGGCACACATGGGTTGAAGGATGAGGGGAGTTTCCTTGCCTGATTTATATACAGTACGGTACCATTTTAATACGCTACCCAGGTATTGTAATTTATTCTGCTTGGTTTTGCTTTGTTATTAAATTTTGTACTATTTCTCGTTATATTTCAGGTGGTGGCACTAGTGAGGCTAAAGGTACGGTTACACTTGTCAACGGTTTGCTTGGATTCCAACAATTCTTTTGGATTTTGTCCATGGTTGGACGATTTCGTTTGGATTTCAAGCTGTCCAATGGAGGAACTGTGCATCGCGATACTTCGTTGTATTCTCGCTTCCAATGGAAAACATATGAAGACCTATGTTAAGACAACTTTTATATATGTGAAAATCTTTGAAGAAAAATAATACGTATATGTAACCGTAATAGCATAAGGATAAAATAATATTGAGATCACTTGAAATAGAAACACAAACTTAAAAAAAGATGATATGATTGTGTTCAAAACAGTCAATTGACTACCATCTTGTAAACAAACATTATCTTTGTTCGTGATTTCGTGAATGGACATTTCGCAGCTATGGAGTGGTCTTCCGATTTAATTTATTCTCTTTTGGAGAAGGTGAGACCCCAAGAGACCCTTTGGAATGTGAGAAATCCCCAATATTCCAAGAAAACATTCAAGAGAGCCATATGGGATGATATATGCAGTGGGCTAAAAGCTGAACATCCTGAGTCCACCCCTCATCTCATCATCATCATCATCATTTTCGTTTAACGTCCGTATTTTCCCATTTAGGATGGGGTTGGACGGGCGATGACTGCTCTCCACATCTGTCTATCTTGTACCATGTATTCTTCTATTCCCATTAAATTCATATCTTCCATTACACACGCTCTCCACTTTTTCTTGGGCCTTCCCACCGGTCGCCGGCCCCCAACTCTCACCTCCCTCTGCTCTTCTCACATGTCCAAACCATCTCAGTCTTCTCTGCCTCAACCTAACAGAAAAGTCTCACCCCAGGTAAATATTTTATTTTTATTTTGGGAGGATATTCCATTATTCTCTGCCTTTATATGTTGAAAGGAAAGGGCACCAGTGTATTTTGACAATAAATAATGAAATAAATAATAATTATTCTGGTCTAGCAAAAATAAGCAGAATGTTACCTGGCCTAACCTAACCTAAATTGAACAGGGGGCAAATGTGGTCAAAATACATATGAGTGGATAAAATGCACTTTCATTTCAACATACTGAAGGAGAAAATAATTAAATGTTATGAACATTATTGTGGAAAACTATGCTTTCCACTTTTGTGGAATATTACTCTTTTCACAGGGGGCAGTTGCCCCTCTTAAAAATTTACAAAATCTGCTCTTCGCAAGGATTGCTAGGTTAAGATGTCTTCGTCATCCAAGCTGGGAAACGAAGGACGCTTGGTTCTATGCAATATCAATTTGATGCGCCTTCAGGAATGAGCTAGCCATTAGTTTCATGAAAGCCTATTTTTGTAGAAATGGCTCTATTTTTTACATCCTGTTTCACGGAAAATTCATATATATTCACTTGGTTCATGTCCTGTCCACCATTTGATATAGTGTTCAGATCTTCATATTTTTCTTAACCAGCATGCCTCCTAAAAATTTAAAAAATTGCTCATTTTGGAGAATTGCTAGGTTAGATATTCTAATTCCCAGGGTCACTAACTGAAGGGTTGCGTGTGATCGCCAGCGGTTTTAATATGGAAGTTGGGGAACGGAGTGTTGGCCGATTTATATGTATTTTGTAAAATCTTCCCCGCGATAATTACTGATACATCGTACGTCTGCACTTTAAGATATTATTATTCAGTAATTATATTAACATCATAGATAAGAATTGGTGTGCAACGTACAGTAAAACAGAAATTACAAGCATAAAATAGTACAGGGTTTGGCAGAACTAATAACATTTATATTAGTTCATACCTGCACCTTTGGCTTACCACAAAAAAACACTGTTTCTGAAAGAACAATGCCCTATGTTAAAAAAAAATGAGAGCAATCAGAAAAGTTTTTCACCTCTAATTATAAATTTTTATGAGGCCGAAATCATGCGGTAAAGAGATCACTCACCGAGATATTCCCCAACTTTGTTGTTAACAATTATTTTATCTGGTGAAAAGTGGCAGTTTTTCTGAGGTTCGTGACTTCGGGAATTGGGTGATTCAGATAGTGTTGAAGTTATAAATGGTTTTATTTATTTTCGGTATGAGCTATTTTTTATGTTGTTCTGTTGCCAATTGTAGGGTAACTATACATTTATCAGTGTCATTAAATTTTATTTCTAAAAGAATTTCCATGTTCCAGATGCTGTTATGGCTAAGTTTACTTATCTGCGAGGCAACTTCCAAAAATTATTAAGAACCATAGACTGAACTCCAAGTGGCTCGGGTAAGCAAACAACGCCAAAATGGGAATTTTTCGGTGCTTGCGCATTCCTCCGTCCTGCGTATGCCACCTCCCAGAGTGAGCCAAGCTTTGTCATACCTACCGAGTCAGTGTTTGAAGGGAACAAATAAGATCTTGAATTCATGTGCACTCCACTGCCTCAGGATGATGATGATGACACATTACCATATGTGAACCCCTCCCCAACCCCGTCATCAGCAAATTCACCTTCGCCAACACCAAATCCCCTTACATTTAAGCCATCAGCCTCTGCATCTTCATCTTCGTTGTCTGCCCCTGCATGTATTCCATCACCCTCATCGTCTGTGTCATCCCATTGTCCATCACCCTCTCCAAGTCGTAAAATAATGAAAATAGATGAGTTTTCACAAGTGTAGACCCACTTAGTAGATTCTATAACTACAATGAAGGATGTATTAAAAGAAAAAAGAAAGGAAAAGGCTGCAAATACTGAGGAGACTTGCCATGATCACCGTGAAGGGTGTAATTGGCAGCCATACCCGACTCTCATTACCAATTGAGAGTCGAATTTAACTCCAACCTGTTAGATCTGGTATCAGAGACATACAAAAAATATTGCAATGCTATAGGGAAATAATTATGAAGCCTGCACTTTATACTGTATTAAATTTATTTTTTATTTTAGGTACAGGAAAATAAACTAAAAAAAATAAATGTGAATAAAGTTGTATTGTTATTTAGATCCTTGAGTGGTGATCTTAGTGATGCAGAGCCATTCTATCTTGCCATTGCATATAAAATAGTTTTTCAAGTTATCTCGCACATGTTTACAATGACCCCTACCAACTCCTTGAATGCCCTCAAATCCACAAGGTGCTCCCTCTCACATTCCTGGAATTATGATGTTTCGGTCAATATCCTCCCTCCTCAATTGCTCGAAAGTCACATATGTTTTGCAATTCTCTCGTAGAAAATTGTGAAAAGCCATTGATGCAAAAATGATTTTGTTGATATTTTATGGTTTGGAATTGATAGGTGACTGTAAAACCCTAGGGCCGGATACTCAAAACGGGTCGTAACTTACGACGTCGTATCTCATTTGGGACGTCGTATCTCACTTACGACGTCGGATATTACGAACAATTTAGGATGTCGTATTTCGTGTCGTAAGACAAGATACTCAAAACAAATTTCCGACGTCCTAATCGGTTCGTAACTACTTGCGACTGTCTTTTCCTCTAGGACATCGGAAAATCTTCAGCCAATCAGGTGGCGTCTTTCACGTGGATCCAGCCAATGAAAAGCAAGGAATGCCACAGTGCCAATATGGACCCCATCAGCTGTGTTGTGTAAACATAAAGTGATGCTGGGACGTGAGAAACGTGTGATGCAGTGACAACAGTATTATCTCTCTTATCGCCTACAGAGAGACTGTCAACAGCAGTAGTAACGTCGCAATAACCAAGGAAAGGAGTGAAATGAGAGTGACAGGTAAGTTCTTGGTAACATCATTGACTATTGACGTTCATAATAACCATTAAATATTAGTTTTTCTATGATATTTATGTACTATATTGCCATTGTGCAGTAAATTGTTTCTTCCATTGTTACTAGTAGGCCTATATAACGGGTTGCCACAATTAAGTCCCAGTTGTAGTCTGCTGTGGTTCTGAGGTTTGGTTAGAGCAGGTTAATTACCAAAATTTGACTTGGGGAAAAACATATTAGAGAACTGTTGAAATATTTGTTGTTGTTCTTGCATTATACATTTAAGTGTGCATCAAAATATTTGTTAACTCATCCTAAATACATTAGGTTAGGTTAGGTATGTAATTAAAGAAATGTTGGGGTACAATATGTAGGCTATTCTAAGTGATCATTAAATACTGTATGATGTAGGATAGTTTTAGGAATTCCATCAACTAATGTAATGTATTGAGAAAGATTGGCAGAATTATACTTCACAATACAGAAAGAAATTAAGCATTCAAGAAGCCCAATACAGTATACTGTACTAGAGTTTGACTAATTAAAGCAATGCTGCAATGATACTACTGTTCATCTTAGCTATGACTGTAATTTAATGGCTTTTACAGGTGGTGGAATACCTGACACAAAGGACTTGAAGCCTACAGAGGAGGCACTACTTGCTCTCAACGAGACAGAGGCTATTGAGGGGCACTCTGGCCCTTTCGAAAGCGAGGACGTCATTGCTGGTAAATTTGACTAATTTTTACGGAGTGCACATTGAGACAATGTTCTCTCACAAAAGATAATGGAAGAACTGTGTAGGGGATTGTCATGCCTTTCTCAGTGACTTTGTATTGTTAGGCCTGTACATTTAAGGTCTAAAATAACTTATAGAGCGCAGGGGAATGCAAGGCCCCAATTCTGTACTGTATTTGTGTCTTTTATACATACAGTATTATGGTTATTATGTGTTGTCTGTTACTACAAAAGCTCAGAGTAAACATGTTGCATTAGTACTGGATATACTGTTGTGTAACACTGCACACATTATTGTTACAGATGAGCCTCTGCCATCGACCTCTGCTGGTAGTGTTGCCAGACCCATACCGTTGACAAGGACACATGATGAGCATGCACCACTACCTAGTAAGTAGATGCATAATTGGTCATGAAGATGTTGCTGAGCTTAGCTGATGTTCATTATAAAATCTTCAGTAGCTTGACGAGATGCAATACATACTGTACTGTATTGAAGATGTTGTTCACCAGTGGTTCTCAAATCTTTTTTCAGCAGATGTTAGGCCAAGTGTGATTATATTTATATATGTTGGGTGACAGTGAAATGTATGTACAGTTTTACCAAAGAAACTGCAATGCAGACAGGAAACTTAAAGGAAAAAGGCGGCCCCATGTTTATTGCTCCCACTATGCATCACAGTTCCTTTTTCATTGTAACCATATTACATAAACACAGCACTTCTTATTGTTACAGATTTTGGTGGCAGGAGTAGATGACCCAACACGCCACTCTACAATGTCTGTAGAACATATTGACTTTGAGAGTTCAGGCCTGTTAGAAAATATTCAAAGTCACGAACCATCAGAAAACATTACCATTCCCCAGACAGTGACTTTTGACTATGCCTACTCTAGATCACCACCTCCAGCATCAAGTATGAGGGCAAGTAGATCTTAGAGTCATGACACCAGTAGCCTTGTTCACAGCAGTCGTGCCAGTCCACAGCCCTGTATCAGTGACCAGATGCTGGCAGTACAGGGAGAAATTCTGCAAGTGTTGAGAGGCAGCCTCCCAAGAATTGCCTCTGCACTTGAGGAACTTACAGAGTTAGCCAAACAATGTGATACTGTGCCAAACTAATTAGGTTATTTAACAGTGTGCTGCTTCTGTACAATAAGCAGTTGAATGCAATACAGAATTATATTTTCACAAAGTCTTTATTACTGGTAAAATGTTATCGAGTGTTATTGTAGCTGTACAGTGATTATGCTAACAGAACTCTCACTAACTTTAATTTTGTTTTCAAATGTGATTATATTTTAGGTGTGTCATGCTGTGATAGTATTTTATTACTGTACTGTATTTGATTTTATAGTGTGCTGCTTTTGAACAATAAACAATTGAATGTAATCTGTAGAATTATATTTTCACAAAGTCTTTATTACTGTTAAAATGTAGTTTTGAGTGATATTGGGATAAGTAGGAGATGCAGTAATTAACAACAATGTATTTATTTAAATTTACCAAGTTTATTTCATGTAAAGAAATTATCTACAATATCGAGCCTGAAGACGACTGTTATTCCAGATGAAGGAGTCGTGGGTACTGGTAGGGTATCTCATACTATAATGCAAAATTATTTTCTCACTGGTGCAAACACACTGCACATTCAGGGAGTGATAGCCTTTCCTATTAATATATACTTGTGAATTTATATTTGTAGCCTTGATAGGTATATGAGTACCATCAATGGCTCCAATCACTCAGGGAAAACCATTCACTGCATGGAATCCTCTGCAGGCTCTGCCAATTTCCACAATACCTGAGGGCATCTTTATTTCTACTCTTGCCTTCTCAGCCAACAAATGTATTACAGCAGATTTCACCACTCTACTCACACTTGCTTGAGTCACTCCAACAGAATTTCCAATCACACTTTGAAAGGTTCCACTAGTTAGCTAATACTCGTAGAGTTACTAACACTTGGATGTGTGTTGGTATAGCATGAGATCTCCTCTTTTGTCGACGAACATATGGGTCAATTGGCAAGTTCCTGGCACAAGTTTAATTAAGATTTCTTGATGAGGAAATCTATAATAGCGAAGTAAGTGTTCTTCACTAACATGTAGAGGGTCCAATGGATCCCTATACACTCTTTCCCTCCGTAGGCGACGCCTATTCTCATATGCAAACCACTAAGTTCCATCACATTCACAGCTCTCTAACCTCTCTTACAACAACAACACGTGATGTCACTGACGTGGATGATGGTGTTTTGCAAACACAGCAACGGGGACTCGGGGAGAACCACGGGAGGATTGACAAAAATATATACGTTTTCTATGTGTTTCGGGTCTTAACTCCCTTGTGACAGGGTCGCGCGGATCGTAAATCTACGTGTCTTAAGACCTCACAAGATGGCTGCCCACAGTGCCGAAATTGTTTTGAGTAGAAGGTCTTAATGTTTTGAGTATGTGGACCTAACTCGCCTGGGGAAGTTACGACGTCCCAAATGAGATACGACGTCGTAAATTTCTTTGAGAATCCGGCCCCTGAATTTAGCTGCCAGTATTCCAAAAGCATTTTCTGACACGTCTAGCTCGAGACAATCTATAGTTAAATATTCTCTGCTCAGGTGTGACATTCTGCCCAGGGTACAGCGCTCCCACTTCTGGGGATTTTGTCCCTAGATTGGGACTTTTTAATGCATCTAGGGATAAATCTGGGGAATTGAGCTTTCTGGGGATTTTCTAGGGAATTCTAGTCGTGTCTGGTGACAATTTAGGTATTTTTGCCTAAGATGTGCTTTGGTCTTCACTATAGGTAAGCGCAAAAGAGGGAGAGACGTGATCACCTCTCAAAATATTACCAAAACACAAAGCTCTGTGATCAGCTGTCTTGTGGGCATATAATTTCCTTTCGGGAATTTTCATTGGCTCATGAAGCCAAGAGCTGGGACGTCTCAACCAATCACAGTCCAGTTCTCGCGAGGTTTGTTTGAAAAAAAAAAAAAAAATCCTTTCGTCATACACTGAAAAAATTGGTAATCGTTTATTTTCAAATGATTACTGATATAATTAAATATTTTATTTAAGGATATGTGCATGGATACAATAAAGTGTTTTAAACCACAACCTGACGACTCAATGGAGTCCACTCCACGGTGGTGTGTGGCAATCTCTAGAAGTCATGCTTAAGAATGTACATGCTCACTTCAGTAGGTCCAGCCAGAGAATTAAAAGCTTGGAGGAGTTTCAATTTTTTTGCAATATTCCTATTCATAAGATTCTTGGTCTTTCGCAAACACGCTGGTTGTCAAAGGAAAACGTGGTAAACAGAGTTCTCGAGCAATGGAATGCTCTGCAGTTGTACTTTACAGATAAAGTAGCAGAAAAGAAGGACCCCTCAAACACAGTGATAACAATCTTGCAAGCACTGAATAACAAATTCGTGAAAGCTCAGCTGGAATTTATGAGCTTTCAGCTCAAGAGGCTTAATACTTTTATTCCAAGTTTTCTAAGATGAGAAATGGCCGTTTTCATCAATTTCGTAAAAATACGAGGAGCTAAGGTCAAACCTTGAGGGAGGCATGTAAATCGAAAACATTGATCTTTCCACATAAATTGTAACCATTTTCTTCTTCTGGTTTAACGTACCCTGAAAAATAAACGTCCTTGAAAACAATGGTCATGAAAAAACAGTTAAGTTGAATTAACTGAACCACATTTGTTATAGACTATTTTAAAATGTAGATGAGAATATGCTCATTAAGTTCTTTTAAATTCAAAATAACACTTTCTGTAACATATTTCTTAATAATTGGAAACACGTTCATCTGGTTTACATGATTCTACTATCTTGTGTTTAAGAAATCGAAGAATGGTATTTTCCAGGACATTTTGGTCAGCTTTTGGATAAAATAAGGGAATTGGGCATTTTCTTCTGAATAGGTAAATTTGAAAACTCTTAAAAAAAAAGAAAAAAAAATCATTCATCACATCATGAATCCATCTGTCCTTGGACAGTGCTAGCCATTGTAATTTGGCAACATTAATTTTACCTCCCACAAAGTTATCAGAAATGTTTACCAGAGGATATGTTGAGTCACTCACCCGAGATAGGCTTCCTGGGGAGTTTATTGCCTTTGCGTCCCCCTTCCCTGGGACGACTTTTGGCCTAATAAAGGCCTTGTTTGGTTCCCTAGTCTTTCAAGTTGGAAAAAAGATTGAAGATTGCCTGATCGACTATTGGCTGTAAGGATGCCTGTAAGGAGTTTGTCTGTGCGAGGTGTATATATCCAAGCATACTTAAGAGGACGATCAGATGGTCTTCCTAGCTCCCTCGTCTTGTGGATTTCGTCACACAACATAAAAGTGAAATAGTTCGTCATTTCCTACCTCGTAATCCCACTTACAGAGTTCTGCCAGCGCCCGGTCATGAACGTGGAAACGCGCCACCTCTCTCCTCAGGTGGTTAATATAATTAACGACAGACGTCAGGAGTCTGAGGCTGTTATTTTGGCTTCCTCGGTAACAATTGATGGTTTTACCCTTTTCCCCAATATCACTTATGCACTAGGCAACGGGAATCAGAGCTTTTGAGATCAGACCGTTTGTGTGGAAAAGTCGAGCATCGATGAGTTTATCACCCACACTCATGGCTTTGATGATTGCTGTGTTGGTTACCGGCACCGTCAAGTTCGGCACGTTGCTTAGAAGCCTGATCTTGCTACACGTCATTCTTACTCCAGACGTGGGCCGCCGTCTCAGACTAGAATTGAGTTAATGGCTCACCTTTTTCTTCTCCACCATGAAAAAGGCCTGAGAGTTCATCCAGGACCTTCAGGAAGTCTGTGTTGTCTTGTCTGCCTCTCGGTTATCCGAGTCAATGTTTACATTACTAGGTCCAGGGACCGGCGATGGAGAAGAAGCACACACAAGCTGTGGAACAATATCACCCTCCTGCTGATTTGCTTCCCTTTTCTTATTCTCGACCTCAAGGCGATTCGAATCAAGCCTGGACAGTTTCTTATCCGAGGATAAGGAAGAAGATCGTTGTTGCAAATCAGAAGACTTGCCGAGGTCCGCCATAGTCACTGCAAAGGGACATATTTCCGTGTCACATATTGGGATCAAAAATATCACCAATACATAATTCCTCTCTTACCAAAAAATCCCAACTCATATCATACTTAATATAGTATATGATATGTACTGCCGAAGCAAGTACGACATGGTAACAAAACACTTACCAGGTCACCTCCATATACACACACCTGTTTGGGAACCTGGGCTCCCCTAGGAACTCTCAACGCTTGAAGGTGGCTTGCCTCGGCAATCTCCGGGGTGCCCTGTTGCTCCTTATGTTGTGTGGTGACACAGGGTCTCTGGTCAACCCTGGCCCCAGTGCCCCAAAGTACCCCTGTCAGCTCTGCCGACGGGCGGTCAAGTGGGGCCATCGGGCCATCCAGTGCGACCGCTGCTGTGAGGTTTCCCAGCACGCAGGCTGGTATCATATCAGCTGTGTTGGGGGCTTCACGGCTGCGTTCGACGGATTGGAGGGCCGGAGCCTTTCATGGATCTGCTGGGATTGTGGTGCGCCCAATTTCACTTCCTCCCTTTTTCACTCCCCAATACAACACAACAATAGATTCAGTTTGCTAGACACTACCATTTCATCTCCACCACCATCCACAACCCACAACGCACCTTCACCATTAGATAGGATCACTCGACGTTTAGGTAGACGTAACAGTGACAATTCCTCCCCTACGCAAAACCGACAACAAGACATGACTTCCCTTAACACCGTATCATCCACTCCTCCTCTCCCAAACCATTCCACACCCAACCAGACTCTTCATAGTACCAGCTCATTATCCATAACACCAATCACCATCCCCAATAGATCATCCATCCTCACACCCCATTCTACCACCAACACCACACTCGACTCCATCACCCATAAAAACCCGTCTTCCCTCCGCACCCTCGTCATCAACTTCCGCAGCATCATCAACAAAAGAGCCGCATTTCACCAAACCCTCCAGACTTATGACCCCGACATCATTATAGGGACAGAGACCTGGCTCACACCTGACATCCAGGACAGTGAAATCTTCCCGACGGACAGTCCCTATAATATGACCCTACACAGGAAAGACAGAATAGACGATAAACATGGTGGAGTCCTTATTGCGACAAAGCCAGGACTAGTTGCGACCCCAGCCACCGAACTGAACGCGGACTCTGAAATTATATGGACTAAAATACAGATACAGGGCTGCAGGACACTCATTATAGGATCATTTTATCGTCCCCCCAAATTCAAACTTAGAATACCTGCAGACCCTTGACGATTGCTTATCTAAAATTGACTCCTCCAAAAATATATGGTTGGCTGGTGACTTTAACCTTCCGGACATAAACTGGACAGCACAGGCGACACTGGACAATTCCACCCATGAAAGCGATTTACTATTACAGACTGATAGGAAACTCTTACATGAAAACTTTATTGACATCATCAACACCCACTCACTTACCCAAACAGTACTCGAACCAACACGCACACAAGTCAGTGTAGAAAGACATAATCCTAACATAAGACACGGGGTCACATCCAACATATTAGACTTATTTCTCACAAACAACATTTCCTTAATTACACGGACACGAGTACTACCTGGTCTCAGTGACCATGAGATGGTACTCATTGACGCAAACATCAAGCCAACAACACAAAAACAATTACCCAGGACAATCTACATGTACAACAGAGCTGACATGGGTGGCATTACCCAAGACTTAGTTGATTTTTGTGATTCATTCCTTGACTCAGACCCAATGGCCAGTTCTGTGGAAACAAACTGGACCAGACTTCGTGACTTTATACGTGACACAATGGACAAGCACATACCCACGAAAACTGTCACACATAACCGGTCATTACCATGGTACAATAGACAATTAAAAATACTACACAGAAACAAGGTCAAAGCATACAACAGAGCAAAACAATACAACGATACAGAACACTGGTTAGAATACAAAAATATACAGAAAACACTATAGAAAGAAACTAAACAAGCAGAAACTAAATACACATCCACTTTTCTCACAGACAACATACAAAACCACAAAAAATTCTTCGGCTTCTTTAAAGCACGCAAACAAGACTCGACCGGTATTACAACATTACTACACAACAATTCCTTGGTTACACACCCACAAGACAAAGCCAACACCCTTAACACACAGTTCCAGTCCGTTTTTACCCATGAACATGAACACTTACCAGACATGCCAACACCGTCACACCCACCTATCCCTCCCATTCATATAAACACCCAAGGAATTGAGAAACTTTTATCTGAGGTAGACATACACAAAGCGACTGGACCAGACAATATACCCTGCAGGATATTGAGGACTAATGCTAAAGTTCTTGCCCCTGTCCTGCAGGTTATATTCTCACAGACTTTACAGACCGGTGAACTCCCTCAAGACTGGCTTTTGGCAAATGTGACCCAAATTTTTAAATCCGGAGACAGAACCCTTCCCATTAATTATAGACCGATTTCTCTTACCTCAGTCCCTTGCAAAATTTTAGAACACATAATTCATAGACATATAATGGACCATTTTAATAGACAAAACATACTGACTGACAAACAACACGGTTTTCGACCCAAACGCTCGTGTGAGACGCAGCTGCTGGTGACTACACATGACATCTTGCAGTCCCTCAATGACACAAAAACTAGACAAGTTGACGCCATAGTATTAGACTTTGCCAAAGCCTTCGACAAAGTCCCTCACCAAAGACTACTACACAAGTTAGAATTCTATGGCATACAGGGACAACTTCTTCACTGGATTAGAACGTTCTTGACTACCAGAAAGCAACGCGTAGTTCTTGACGGTAGTCAGTCTCCACCTGTTCCTGTGATCTCTGGGGTACCCCAGGGCACTGTCCTGGGCCCCCTTCTCTTCCTTTCATACATTAATGACCTCCCACTTTCACTTTCCTCTACCACTAGACTCTTTGCAGACGATAGCTTAGTTTACAGACCAATTAAAGATAGGAATGACTGCCTTCGACTACAGGACGACCTAACTGCACTTGAAGACTGGGAAGTCAAGTGGCAGATGACATTTAGATCAGACAAATGCCATCACATCCGTTTTACCCGTGCTCATAATCCCATTCCATATACATATCAGCTACACAACACTAACCTCAACACAGTCCCTTCCCACAAATACTTGGGCGTCCACATCTCATCGGACATGAGGTGGAACACACACATAGGTAGCATCAGGGCCAAAGCCAGTAGGGTCCTGGGGTTCTTGCGCAGGAACCTCAGCAGGTGTAACACAGACATTAAAATCATTGCTTATAACACTTTCGTTCGACCACACCTAGAGTATTGTGACACCGTCTGGGACCCACACACTTACAATAATATCAATAAATTAGAGTCCATACAAAACAAAACTGCAAGATGGGCCAGACGTGATTACAGACACACTACATCAGTCACTTTGCTTAAACAAGACACAAAACTAGACCCATTGGCAACAAGAAGACAAATACACAGACAACAGATGATATACAAAATCACAAACAAGTTAGTTGACATAGACAAAGACACATACCTACACCCTACAAGTATACGGTCCACTAGAGGCAGCCACAACTTAAAATACCATACATACCAGACAAGCACTGATATATTTAGACACTCATTCTTTCCCCGCAGCATCCAAGAGTGGAATCATCTCCCATCTCATATAGTTAATAGCCCCACTCTTGACACTTTTAGAAATAGGATCACCAATCATTACCTCCCCAATCCTAATCCTCAACCCACAGTCCTTGACCCAATCCACCCTCATCCTAACCCCCTTCCTAATCCTACCCTGGATCCCTAAATCCCCCGCACAACCCTCGCATATTATGCTGCCCACGAGCAGCCCCTCTGCGGGACCCAAAAACTTAAACTCCTTAGAGAAGCCGGTAAATAAGAGAATGTAGAGACAGGGAGCCGGTTATGATGACGTGGCGTTGACAGCCTGTCGGTAATCAGTCTACTCCGTAGATGTAGCTGGTAGCCATAATGTATTTCCACATAAAAACCTCGGTTTATCATAAAAAGTGACCTTCACTGATCAGTCTACTCCGTAGAAATAGCTGGAAGCCGGAAAAAACAATAGCAATTCCTTGGAAAAGCCTCGGTAATCAGTCTACTCCGTAGATGTAGCTGGTAGTCATATAGTTCCATATAACACTCGGCTTATCATAAAAAGTGACCCTTCACTGATCAGTCTACTCCTTGGAAATAGCTGAAAGCCGGAAAAACAATAGCAATTCCTTAGAAAAGCCTCGGCTATGAAAAATAACACTCCTTACCATCTTCACTAACAGAAAGAAACAAGTCATGACACCCACTAAAATAATTCTCTGCTGAGGGCGATATACTAGGTGTAACGCGGTTGACTAATTTTTCAACTAACCCAGTTAATAGGTTAGTGAGGAAATCAAGCTTATGTTCCGAAGCAGGTAAATTCTCAGCCGAACAAGCTTGACTGTTGTTTGGGAGCGAAGGCGGACATTGTTGACTGCCGGCTGGCTGACTGCCAGATGGTTGACACAAAAACGCTTGCTGGACGACCCATCAGATCCAACATTACTCCTCTTAGAATCCTGCTTTAGCTGATCATCCTTACGCCTGGGCCGTGAATTGTCCCGAGAGACAGATGAGGAGGAAGATGCACGCCTTGGCGTGTCTTGGTTGGACTTGGCTTGGCTGTTGCCTCGGTCCACCATGGCTGGATACTAAACTGTAATGTAACCACCAGTTACAATCAGGTAAACAACAGTCACGGTTCTTGAACCACACTGTAAACCAATGTCTAAAACACCACAATATAACAAAAAAGAAAAAAATCTTACCAAGAAGGTGAGGCCGGAAGAACATTAAACACGCCTACTCCGTCACTACCGCCAAACACAGAGACAGGTGTCGGGCGTCTGGGAAGGTGAGGAGCTTGGTGTTGACTGAACGAATGCGTGCTTTCGACTGACGTGGGTCGATTACTGCTGGCATCTCATTGGTTACCTTGTGACGCAGTTGAATACAGTGAAGTGAAATTAATTATCACGTACGACTTAATATTCAATAGAAAATTTGTACTGAAAACCTAAGAACCGAACAAAGAGGATGAAACAAGTTATTCCCTCCATGATTCAGACATTTCGAACCCATAACTCGAACAGAGAAAACGTATTGCATTACCAATATCCCTTGAAAGAAGAAAATATACTATGTTTATTTTACAAATTCGTGTTTTTTAAAGAAATATTATAACACCGACAATTACAAATTTACTCGAACGTTAACGTTACTACATTCAGACACAGGAAGAAGAGTTGCTCGAGGGTATAAATGATCATTCCTTAAATTTAACAGACGACGGAATGAACGGGCAATACTGTATGACATTATAATACTGGGTCATGGCCCTCGTAATGCTGGCCATAGATATTATTAATAGTAATTTTATTTAGGGCGAGTTAAGCAGCCAAAAGGATCCTATAGATACGCCAGTATGTGTCCTTGGGCGGACTCGAAGCTGCGACCGGCAACACATGATACAGTCGCCTACGAATCGACCACCGCTGGGAATTGCTGGGTTTTGAACCGTGATTATAATGTCACATTTCCTAATCCTTCTGTTGGGATTCTACCCAAATAAAAACTGATAATCAGTTACATATCAGCACACCTTTGATCTGCCATACAATACCAGATTTAATAATTGGAAGATAAGGCGTGATATTAGACAGAACAGATGAGCATCACGAACCGAGTTCTTGTCTGAATCTGCATTCACCATATAATCGAGGGATAGCAGAGTTGCACTCAGAGGAAGAATAGTTGGTATGCACGAAAGTGGGAAGACCGCGGCAGAAATTTCAAGAGAACTTGGTGTAACTAAGGACACTGTTTATCTATGGATTAGGAGGTGGCAAGAGGAGGGCAACTTGACAGACAGGAGAAGGCAGGGCAGACCAAGAGAGACCACGAATGACCAAGACGAGGAGATAAGGGAAGCAGCTGAAGCAAACCCCTTTACTAACGCTGTTGCCATTACTGAAGACCTTAACCTACCAGTTGTCACGATTGATTCGTGAGCATAACGTAACATAACGTAAGTAGTAGAATGCTATATAAATATATATTAACAAAGGGGTAAAACCACGTGTTGGAATGTTCTAGAACAGTGGTTCCCAACCGGGGGGAAATTTCCCCCAGGGGGGAAATTTGGATGTTTCAGGGGGGAAATTCTAGTCTGGAATTAAAATTCTGGAACTTATCAGTAGTTATGTAACGCCCGGGAGATGGTATAATTAACCTTGGAGATATTTGTTTTCCCACGCTCAAATGAAGCGGTTACTGATTCGTGATTAAAGATATAATTTGCTGTTCTTTCTCTCATACACATGAAGGGGGAAATCTGGATGATTAAATTAGGTGCAGGGGGAAATTACAGAAAAAAGGTTGGGAACCACTGTTCTAGAATGAAGGCAGGGGTAAAAGTGGATATTAATTTTAAGGGATCAAGAGCAAGCCTTCACAGGATCATGAGGAAGAATGGATATGCTTTCAAGAAATCAGATAAAGGACGAAAAATTTTGATGGAACGACGTGATATTGCATTGGCACGTGCAATTTATCTAAGGAAAATACAAGAAATCAGAGAGTCAATCAACCCACAGCAAGAGCTCTACATATACGAGACTTGGGTTAATCAAAATGAGAGTGTAAATTAATGCTGGACAACTGCAGATGGAAATCTGTGCCCGAAGGTGAAAAGTGGCAGAGGATCCAGATATATTATTATACACGCAGGTGAAGAGGATGGATTCGTGCGTGGAGGTTAGAAAATGTTCAAATCTCAGAATG
The DNA here is from genome assembly GCA_034508575.1 of Petrolisthes manimaculis. Taxonomy (NCBI): domain Eukaryota; kingdom Metazoa; phylum Arthropoda; class Malacostraca; order Decapoda; family Porcellanidae; genus Petrolisthes; species Petrolisthes manimaculis. The sequence goes on along the minus strand of JAWZYT010000298.1, from coordinate 1,223,054 downwards.
GTAACAAAGGAGATTATCACGGATCAATGAATCACCATAATTTCAAAGCATGGTTTGAAAACCAGTTGATTCCAAATATTCCACACCACTCGTTGCTCAGTATGGACAACACTTCATACCATTCTAAGATCCTCAATAAAGCACCAACACAGGCCTCCCGTAAGAATGATATAATAGAATGGCTGAGAGAGAACAACATTCAATGCAACCCACAACATTCCAAGCTTGAGCTGCCACATCTGGTGGAAAGAAGTAAACACAGGCAGGAATATGAAATAGACACTATAGCTAAAGACTTTGGACATGAAGTATTACGACTTCCGCCCTACCAATGTGAATTTAATCCTATAGAACTTATAATGGGGTCAGGTGAAAGAGGAAGTCAGAAAAAAGAATTCCATTAATAATCAGACAATGCGTGTGGTGGAAGAAATAACCAGAAATGCAGTGGCGAAAGTGACACCAGAAAATTGGCAAAAATCTATGGAGCATACGAGAAAATTAGAGCAGGAACATATTAGAAATGACATTGTACGCCAACATCTGGTGGAAGAATTCGTCATTAACGTGGCGAATGATTCCATCAGTGAATAAGATGGATTAGATGAGAGAGAGAGAGAGAGAGAGAGAGAGAGAGAGAGAGAGAGAGAGAGAGAGAGAGAGAGAGAGAGAGAGAGAGAGAGAGAGAGAGAGAGAGAGAGAGAGAGAGAGAGAGAGAGAGAGAGAGAGAGAGAGAGAGAGAGAGAGAGAGAGAGAGAGAGAGAAATTGTATTTTCAAATTTAAGAGTATGTAAATATCTACTTAGGACATGTTACTATTAAAACTATTACAAATCAGTTTATGTCTTTTGATAACAATTTAATTATATTAACACCGCCCTTCTCTGTCGAGACTGGAGATTGGTTGTGATTAGACGTGTCCACCGAGCTGACCTGTACACCCTTGTTTCCGTTCGACCTTGTTGCTGTGTGTTTGGAGGATTTACAGTAAACCAACGTTGAGTAGAACTTATAATTTGTATTTTTTATACTTGTATCCAGTTATCTAAGTAACGTAATATCTCCGTTAATATTGAGTAACTATTTATCCAGCACTGTATTAGTATAATTGTGTTTTTTTTGTAGTCACACATTTGTTTCTTATTCTGTGCCTATACAATTGTGTTTATTTAGAGTCTATATATCTGTGCTTAATATTATATAGTATATTATTCTACTATTTAGTGTGCTTTTGTCTGTTGTTGTTGTCGTTGTTTTATGCTTTAAGACGTGGTATATCCCGCCGCACCTTGTCTTAATCCGTCTACCTGCTCTTAACCCAAACCCTTTCCGGTCAGTTTAATTCCCAAGGGAAAACACCCCCTCCACTCACATTTTCTTTGTCTATATCGTGTTTTTGCGTCGACGTATTGTGTTATTTTGTGCCTACATATTTGCATTTATTTAGTGTCTATATAATTGTACTTATTTCGAGTTATATATTTGTGTTTAATATATCCAGTTTCATATTCTGATATTTAACTTGCTTTCGCTGTGTTCTTTATCTCATTCCTCCCTTCTTCCATCTATTCCCTTATTCATTCCTCCTCTTCCTAATCTAGTGTGTACATCTCCCCCTAACATCCTCAAGTTGAAAGTAATTAAATAAATTAAATAAATTGATAAACAAGTTAATAAATTAAATAATAAATAAATTAAATAATAAATTAATTAATGAATTAAATATTAAATAAATTAATAAATTAAATAATAAATAAACTAATAAATTAAATAATAAATAAACTAATAAATCAAATAATAAATAAATCAACTAATTAAATAATAAATTAATTAATAAATTAAATAATAAATTAATTAATCATGGCACCCCAACACACCTGTACGTCTTGCTCAGGAACTTTCGGCCCCACAATTTTCGCGAACAGAGACGTTTATTTCAGTAGATTCTGCCAGCTACGTGAGGAGATGTCAACCGACTTGAAGGCAGCACACCACAAGATTGAGGCCTTGAACAAGAAGTTGGAAACGCTGCAAAAATTCACCACACTAAACGTAGGAGTGACACCAACACCGACCGTACCAGTTGACACAGCCCCTGTACTTACTGCCTCTACACCCTCACCTTCACCGGCACTACCAACCACACCATTACCTTCATCGACACCACCAACGACTTCCACTTCTCCACGGGAGGAGTTCAGCATCGTCAGGAACAACACTCGACCCAGGAAGAACATCATACCCATCACTACATGTCAAAACCGATTTAAGATCCTGGCACAAGACGACGACGAAGACGACACCGAGGTCAGGCTGGTTGGTGACTCCATGGTCAGGGGTCAACTCACCGAGTTTTGTGGACGAGCACCCAAGTCAAGGAAGCGTTTTTGCATCCCGGGTGGCGGCCTAGACGACGTGACTGACACAGTGGAAAAAGTGACAAGCCAGGCCCCAAACAACACCACGTACGTCATCCACGCCGGAACCAATGACGTGATGAACACCAGATCAGAAGACCTCCTCAACAAGTACCGACAGATGATTGCGAAATTCAAGGAAAAAACGAATAACATCATACTTTCTGGAATCATCCCCCGCAGAAAAGCCAACACCCGCTTCTACAACACCGCTACCAGCATCAACCGACGACTTGCCAGCATCTGCAACGAGGAGAACATCGCTTTCATCAACACCTGGGACAAGTTTTATTTCGACGACTCGTTATTCTCAGATGATGGTGTCCATCTGAACCAGGTAGGAGCAGCCCATTTTGGACGTTTGCTAAACGACGCGGTCATCAACCATTGTACAAAAAACGGGACAGCCCAGGCACAACAAAGTCAGGTAACATAAAACTAACAAACAGAAAAACAAGGGCAAACGTGCAATCACCTAACCGAAATAGCCTAAAGGTTTTTTATGTTAACCCTCGCAGCATCCATAAATATTCGCAGATCTAAAGAAAATAACACTCACAGAAAATTATGATATAATCGGCATAACGGAATCGTGGCTAAATACCGAAAGCAGAGACTTCCTAGCAGAGTATAAAATTCCCGGTTACACAATATTTGAAAAAGGTCGTACAAATAAACGGGGGGGCGGAGTACTATTATATATTAAAGACGAACTCAAACCAATCCTATTATCAAAGACGCATATCGATAACGTAGATACATTATATATACTCGTTAGAAATAAATGTGGGATGAAACTTTTGTTTGCTTTATTATACAGACCCCCAGCTCAACCAGTACAAACCGACCATGATATATATGAGCAAATTAGTGAGATGAGTAATACGCAAGAGGCTGTAATTTTCGGCGATTTTAATTTACCAGTAACAAAATGGGGAGAACCATTATCAGCTCACTATGGACACGACCTTTAAACTAACTTACAAGAGAGTTCCCTTATCCAATTTGTTAATAGCCCAACCCGTGGAAATAACGTTCTTGATTTAGTATTTGCAACAAAAGAAAACTTGATAGAGAATATCAATGTTGGTGATGAGTTTACCAATAGCGACCACCGCATAATCACTTTCAGTATAAATTTCAATAAAAGTGAAATAAACCACAGCTACGAAAAAATCCCTGACTTTAGAAAAGCTAACTTTCACCTTCTCAGGGCGATACTAAAAGATACCGATTGGAAATGTCTGCGAGATACTATTGATATTAATTCACAATGGAACTTTTTCACTAATGCGTACACAAAAGCGGTCAGGGATAGCATACCGTTAAAAAATCGACGTTCAGCACAAAACTTAAAACCCAAGTGGTGGAGTAAAGATATAGCCGACTGTTTACGAGCCAAAAAGAACACCCATAATAGAGTAAAAATCACAGCCAATAATGACGACCTTGCCAAGTTTATAGACTTACGTAGAAAAGCCAAAAAGTTAATCAAACAGAGTAAAAAGACAATTGAAAAACACGTTGCAAATCAGAGTAAGACAAACCCGAAAGAGTTCTACAGTTATATTCGACAAAAAAAAGTACTTACGTCAGCTATCGGACCACTACTTTATGAAAATGGGGACTTTGCGACAGATGAAGAGCGAATGAGTAGTATCCTAAATACTTTCTTTGCATCAGTCTTTACTACAGAAAACCCGAACGATATACCAGCTGAAACAACAGTCCATAACGAAAACACCGAGGTATTAAGTAATATCAGCATAACAGAAAATGACGTGATCAAATGTATTGATAAATTAAATGTAAATAAGTCACCTGGGCCTGACACAATCTCCCCTCGCGTAATAAAGGAAGCAAAAAACGAAATAGTAAAACCTCTGACTCTGCTATTTAATTATTCTTTACACACTGGAACAATACCTGATGAATGGAAGCTCGCTAACGTAACACCAATATTTAAAAAAAGGCAGCAAATCTTCACCTAGTAACTATCGCCCTATCAGCCTAACCTCAGTAGTATGCAAAATGCTAGAGACAATCATACGAGATAAACTTACAAATCACTTAGAGGAAAACAATTTACTCAGAGACATTCAACACGGTTTTCGTAACAAACGCTCTTGCCTAACGAACCTACTAGACTTTTTAAACGACATTTTCAATGAATATGATGAGAGTAAAGCAGTAGACATAATTTATCTAGATTTCCAAAAAGCCTTTGACAAAGTTCCCCATAAACGTTTAATAACTAAATTAAAATCTCACAGAATCCAAGGTGATACCGTAAGACAGATAGAGAACTGGCTAAGAAACCGTAAACAACGCGTGGTAATAAATGGAAAATCATCTAATTGGACTGGTGTTACGAGCGGGGTACCGCAAGGGTCAGTTTTAGGCCCAATCCTATTCCTAGTTTACATAAACGACATAGATGAAGGTCTCATGCATAATATCGAAGTTTGCCGATGACACTAAAATTGCAAATACGGTAGTCACTAATGCACAAACTAAAGAAATGAAAGATAATCTCGATAAATTGTCGAAATGGGCGAAAACTTGGCAAATGTCCTTCAATGCAGATAAATGTAAAGTACTCCACATCAGTCATCATAACGTAACTGCAAACTACTCATTAAATGGTAACCAAATTAAAAGCGTTGATCAAGAGACAGACCTAGAGGTAACAATATCAAGTAACCTAAAACCCAGTCAGCAATGTACGGAAGTAATTAAGAAAGCAAATAAAACTATCGGCTTTATTGGCAGAGCATTCGAGTATAAGTCCAAAGACACAATCCTCACTTTGTATAATTCCTTGGTCCGTCCCCTTATGGAATATTGCGTCCAAGCCTGGTGCCCGTACTACCAGAAAGATATAGCAAAATTGGAACGAGTCCAACGCAGAGTTACTAAAATGATACCATGTCTACGAAACAAAACGTATGAAGAGCGACTAAATGAATTAAAACTATTTCCACTAGCACAACGTAGATTGAGAGGCGACTTAATCCAGGTATTCAAAATAATCAAAGGCATAGACAATATGGACTGCAACAAATATTTCAATATCGATCAATCAAACTACACGAGAGGTAACGGCTGCAAAATCATAGGTAAATCTTTTAATTCACACGAATCCAAGAATTTCTTTTTTAACCGAGTCGTCAACTTATGGAATGGGCTTCCCCGTAACGTAATAGACTGTAATACCGTAGACAGCTTCAAACGCCGCTTAGATAAACACCTTGCGTCTAATCCCCGACTTTCGATGTATACTAATGAATCATTTTTTGCCCATTACAGGTGGCAAGTTAGCCAAATTTCAACTACTTTCTATTTTTCCTATAAAATTTCCTTGTGGAGTTTTCTCTACCAACTCCACAAGGTTCTGACTCCTTACTTTATTTCCAGTACGGCTCAGGCCGGAGGGAGTGGAGGGTGGGGAGAGAGCCTTCTACTTTGCTATCCTTATCTACGACCATCACTGGGGAGAAATTCATTCTCTACCAGTAGCCTTCTAATCAGATCACCCCGTGTGGACCGTAAGGTCTGTTGTGGTCTGTGATTCTATGTAACTCTTTTTAACTCTGTTCTGGCGTGAGGCACGTGCTTCACTCAGTTATTCAGACATCTTCCTTCCATTGAAACTATTTGAAAGAATATCCCATGCGCAGTCGCAATATCGTAACCAATGATGTTAAGAGGTGCGGCCACTGTGCACAGGCTACCATCAGTCATTGGAAAATTTTCAAGACATCTCGGTGACCTATACCCTTCCCCAGGAAGGGTAGGTAAGTCTCACCCCGCCTCCACGCGGTAACCTCGGGTGACACCTCCCTAATTTTAATTCCATTTTATTGTAAAAACTGGAGGTGAAGCTGAAGGGGGAGACGGTGTGGGGGCAGATTAGGTTCCCCACATATAGGTTTTAATTTTGTTTGTATTGTATATATTTTAATGACATATATATTTTAAGTGTTCGTGTAATTTTCGTTTTATTTTTGGTAATACTGTGGTGATTTTTTAGATTTGACAATGCTGATGGCCCGTGTCCGTCCGGGAATGAGCGCTGCGTTGGCCTTGTCAGCCACCAGCGGCCCCCCAATGGGCGGAAGAACGGCTGCGGCTCGTGGCGGTGAAGGGTCTCCGGTCTGTAGGGGACAGGGGAGGGGAAGAATGCTTGGGAGTGATTGGGATCAATTCAAATGGAATGACGAATGATCTGAAAAGGAGAGAGATAGTGGAGTGTGCTAGGAGGAGTAGAATAGATGTGTGTGGTATAACTCAAACGCATATGAAAGGATGGGGGTTGAAAGAGAGTGGGGATGGAGGAAAGAGTGTGTTATGAGAAGGAATGGAAAGAGGCGTAGTATGGACGGGTATGGATGAAAAAAGTAAAGGGAGAGGAAAAGAAGGATGTGCATTGTTGGTGTCTGGGAGGGTGTGGAAAGTAATAGATGGGCATGGAAGGAAGGGAGCAAGAATAGTATGGATGACTGGTTAGATTGGAATTGTAAAGTATGCATGGGTCTGCGCATATGCTCCGGTAAATGCGCAGACCAAAGTAGGAAAGGAGGAAATGAAAGACCATCCATTCACAAATGCTGTTGTAGTAAGGTCTCGACTGCAATTAGATGTGTCGGTCAGAACAGTGAGGCGACGACTGCATAAAACTGGATTACATCACAGAGTCCCAGCAGTAAAGGAAAGACTGGAGGAGCGCCATCGAGAAGCGAACCTAAAATTTGAGCAGCAATACGTGGGAGAAAATATAGATTTGAAGGGAAGAGTGATGTTTACTGACGAGAAAACCTTTTCCTCAACAAATCATGGCCGTCTTCACTGCTGGAGAATGAACAACTCCCGATATGACCCGCAACACGTGTATTAACCCTGGAACCCTATCGTCGGGAGATTTCCACCCGAGCGCATGACGTGGTCACGTGATTCATACCCAAGATAACGCTGGAGCACCCTCAGCTCCTCAGTACCTTCCTAGCTTTGTGTGACCTCTCGAAGTGTTCTTTTTTATTTCAGTCGGGGCTTGGAATTTTCCATCACAGGGGAAAGTTTGTGATTTTGGGAGAAATTCCCCCGACGTTATGGTTACTGTGAGACAGTAGAGGGCCATAGCTGACAACTACCTCAGGACCATTATACAACAGGAGAGTCTGCAGCTGCAGTACACAAAGCACTGAAGCTATCATTAGTATGAATTAGTATCATTAGTATCATTAGTATGAATCACGTGACCACACCATGCGCTCAGGTGCAGATCTCCCGATTTTTAGTCTAGTTCACCATAAAATCAGTTACAGTATTAAAATAAAGTACAAATAAATATACTAGGCATCATTCCAAAGCTAAAGAGTTATTCTTTCATTGTATATTTTGTAATAAACCGTAATTGAAAAATATGTTTTTTTTCATTTTCCAAAATGGGTGAAATTCTCCTGGGGTTGTGGTTAGTGTGACCCAAAATGAACGAAAGGGTTCCAGGGTTAAAAAGCCAGGAGCGGCCATGTCACCGTCAACATTTGGGGTTGGGTCAATCTCAACAGTGTTGGTGTGATGACTCTTATAGAGGGTCGATTCACTGCAGAAAAATATTTGGACATTTTAGAGGTCATGCTTCCTACAATCAGGGCATACACTCATCCATATCCCAAGAAGATTGTTTTCGAGCATATATGTAATCTATTTTGTTTTTTAATGTTATTGAGAAGTAATGAAGCTTAATATTCACTGATCATTTATTCAAACCATGCTCAGTATAAAATTTAGTTTGTTCCCTAAGGATATTTTTGCAGTAACAAATTAGTTTGATTTATTTATGCTATGTTAGGGATGAATTTACTAATCCATTAACCCCTATTCTTACTGATACTACAGATTACGAAAAAACAATATAATTACGTATCTCAATGATATTTTCTTTGTTTCTATAGGATCGCTGCCCAGTGAATACGGCTCGCATTGTTTCACGAGAGAAGGCAGCAAATTGAGCTCCTTGACTGGCCTAGTAAAGCCTGTGACTTTAATCCAATATAGCATGTGTGGGCCAGCATGGTAAATTCATGGGAACCGCAGAGGAAGAGGACTTCTTCAGCATACAAGCAATGAGTGCGATATCATGAGGAGGGAGCCACAACAAATATATAACAAACATTGTATCCTCGATGCAAAGTCGATTGCAAGAGGAAATTCAGAGAAACAGCTGTTGGACAAGTTACTAGGAAAAGTAAGACAAGGAGATGGCTGTTGGATACCTTATCCTTGAAACAATAACCCAATCTGTTAAATCAATATTTTCACAGCGATATTATTTTCTATGATCCAGTTATATCTTTAAACCTATTTCTTCCTTTGCGTTTTAACTTCCTTGGAAGATTATGAAATATGAATAAAATGAAGGATAAAAAAAACTGAAAAAGGTGGTGATAATGGAAAAGACTGAGGAAAAAATATGAGTAAACGGTTTTGTCAGAGAGAGAGAGAGAAGCGCGCGTGAGTGTTTGTCTATACTCTATACTATAGTCAAGGTTTAAACAACTTTAAACCTTGACTATAGTTACAGTCTATACCAAGGTCCAGCGCATACGATGTGTGCTAGTGTCTCTCTTTCTCTCTCTCTCTCTCTCTCTCTCTCTCGAGGTCGGCCATCTTGGGGCCTGTTTGTAAACAAACGCTTGTGATTGGTCCACAAACTCCACTGTCTTTCAAGGGATTTGTGGTGCTACCACCTATAAGAGTTGACTGAGAACCACGGTAAGACTCAGTGGTCTGTTCAGTGTCACCAACTTAATTGTGTTAAATATACATACACTTGGTCCTACCCCTACGGTCGAGGCATCCCAATTCTGTGCATGCGCACTGCAGGGTGTGCGACGTCATGACTGGCTAGTGGGTACCTGTATAATCCAGCTGTATTATGGAGTACTCTGGACCAGAACCTCTTGTTAATATAGAAACTGACCTTGCCCTGAATGAAGATGATGACTTGTCACAGGAACACTGGCCAAAACTTAACCCCCCAGGATATAGGAAGCAAGCACCCACCGTGGCAGCCTATGGACCGGGGCACCATCTCCACCAAACGTCGTATGGAGCCTGATTCTGACAGCAGCAGTGACTCACCACCTCCCGTGGCTAAAAGCTCCAAGAGTAACGAGACTTCTCCTGTATGTAACACCCCTGAATATCATTTACCTCAACCTACTATGCCTGCACCTGCCACTCCTGCCTTTGCTCCCCGTACTGATTATGTGAAACTCATATTTAGGGATAACCCGGGGGTTGAGTTAAAGCTTCGTTGGCTCTCAGAAGTAGTGAGAATGTTTAACCTTGACAGGGAGTTGGCTGAGGTCAATATGTTTGTAGTTACCTCCCGGATTGCATATGTGTCTGGGCATTGTAAGGATATTATAGATAAAGTCACTAGTGGAGAGATTTTGTCATTGTGCCTAAAAATCCATGATTTAGTAGACAGACCCCGTAAGTTCCCCACATACCTTATCACTCGGTATCCTGTTGATATTGACCCAGCACTAGCCAAAGAACTGCCGAGAGTGTACACGGTACGACGCTTCAAGCAGAACGGCATACCCATCAACCGCCTTGTTGTCACTTGGAGCCTACTTGACCCACCTCCACCCTTTGTTGACTTTTCCTTCCGTCCTTGCCTACCATCATGTGAATTGCACAGGATGAAAGATGAGAAACCTTCCTGTTATAACTGCTCTGCCTTGGCCAAGTGTGCCGGCAACCATGAAACACGCTCCTGCCAACACCGCGTCCCCCCTACTACTCCCTCAACATGAACATCACCCCTGCCTAAACCAGACACCACTCAGTGTCCCTTGGTGTAACGAACCAGAAGTCAATGTGTGGCATGGGTGCAACTAATGGTCCAGTACTGCCCCACCTACCAGTGCCACACCACCATCACCACCGCCACCCACTGCCATGTCTACCTCAACTGAATCTGCTGCAGTAGCCGCCCTTCGTAAAGCTGTTGCTGCTCTGGAAAGTCGCTGTGCTGCTATCACAGCATGCTTTGACAATATAGATGCCCGGTTAGATAGTCTGGCCAAACAGCAAGCTACTACTGAAAGCACTCTCACCAGCTTAGTGGAAGCAAACCAAACTGTCATCCAGTCTGTCACAATGCTCACTGAGAAGCTTATATTGTTGTCTCTCGTCTTGAAAAGCTGGATCTACTAAAATCTACCTCACCAAACGACAGGGCTAGCAATGTGTCCACTCCTACCCCATCCACCTCTGTTACCAGCTACAGGAAAGGAAAACTACGCTAGCTCCATGCCAATTCACATGAATCATGGAATTCTTTCGGTATAAGACATCACTCTAAACTTGCTGCACTCAAAACTTATGTTTACCGTCACCACCCGCAAATTATATTCATCCAAGAAGCCTTCACTGGTGGTGCTCCTGGGGAAGCTCCCCCACTGACTGGGTATATACCGTATGTGCATCATGTAAGAAATAGTCTCATTACATATATTCATTCCTCCATGCCTCATAAACTCCTACGCTGCTCTGCACAAGATGACATGACCTTCCAACTCTTTGAAGTCACTGTAGGAGATAGCATGCTTCGTCTATGCAATGTTTACGCTGCCCCTGGTGTGATCAATCTCCCAGCCCTTCCAACACCTACCAATCGTGGTATGATCTACATGGGGGACTTTAATGCCAGACATCCTGCCCTTGGCGATTCCTTTCCCACCCCTAACCACAGTGGATTGCCCCTACTCAAATATATTCGTCGCTACCGCCTCACCCAGTGGGACATGAATGGAACCACACGTTCGTGTGGGTACCATTGACAATATTATTAACGCTGGTCTTGTGGCGTCACGTGTCTGCTGTCAATCTATTCCATCTCTTTTCTCTGACCATATTGCCCTTAGTCTACAGTACTCCCTACCATCCCAGCCTGTGCTCCCCCACCACCGCACCCGCATCTCCATTCACCCCAAGTATTGTCCTATATATATCTCGTACATCTCTTGCCTTCTTCCCATCTTTGACCTCTCTTGCTCTGACAGCTTATATAACTCCCTTGTAAAAGCGACACATGATTTCTATGGCCAGTACGTGACCAGACCCCACATGCAACGACGCCCTGTGACCCATGCCTGGACACTTGATAACCGTCTTACCCAGGCAGAAAGGATGGTTAAGGATGCTGGCCTTGGCTTTCAGAGGCAGCCCACTGCGGATCAGCTGCCCCAGAACCGGTTAGCAAGAGATGACCCGATTGCTCTCCAGAATTGTGTATACAGAGAGTCATGGCAGAAACATACCAATAACATTAACCACCAAACCAGCGTTGGAACCATGTGGCACTTGCTAAACAGAACAATAATAAAAAAAAAACTTCCTGTGCACTCCACCACAGTCCATACGAATATGCCCAAGACCTCATCAATACTTGGTCTGCACAGTCACAGACCCGTAACATCCCCGTGCATATACAAGAGGCTCTTTCCTCCCAACACAATGTTCGTAACCTACGTCTAATGGCTGCAATATTAAAACCTGATGAGCAGGATGACGTGTCATTCACAGATGATGAACTACGGCGTGCTCTGGCAGGAAGCAAATCCTCTGCTCCTGGGGATGATGGCCTTACCTATCAAGTACTTCGCCTTCTCCAAAAAGTTCTCAGCAACTCTCTACTTTGTCTCTTCAATCTCAGCTACTAACGTGGACATGTGCCTTTTGCTTGGACTACCAGCACGATTATACCAGTCCCAAAACCAGGAACTGACAAATTCAGGCCTATCTCCCTTACATCGTGCTTTAGTAAACTGCTTGAACGTATCCTTCTTGCCCGACTCATGCATCGACTTCAGGATAAACTCTCACCCAGTTTGTATGGTTTCCTGCCACAGCGAAGTACACATCATTGCCTCGCTGAACTCTACACCCGCCTCTGCCCTACAAGTGTGATAGCCATCCTGGACCTCAAATCTGCCTTCGACATAGCCAACAAGGAAATCGTACTGGATCAACTAGTGGAATTTGGCATTCAAGGAAACTTACTACGGTGGGTAAGAGGTCATCTCTGTAACAGAACCTCGCGGGTGCATTTTAAGGGTGTGTGTAGCTCTTATGAACGTTTTGAACTTGGCACTCCACAGGGTGGTGTCCTAAGCCCTTTTCTCTTCAATGTCCTCATGCACCGTCTACTCTCTCGCCTCCCTGCCATTCCTGGTACTACTGTCACCTGCTATGCGGATGACGTTTGCATCCACTCTGCTTCTCCACATGATCTACAGCATTTCCTCCACAACTTCTACGTATCTTCAACCTCGTGTGGTCTCATTATCTCCCCCAGAAAAGAGGAGAATCTTTTCCTCCCGCAACCTGAGAGCATTGTAAGCATTCACCATGGGTGGAAATATTATACCACATTGCACCCAGTATACATACTTAGGTGCACCAGTTCGGATCACCCCAGCAATACCTGCACGTCAACGTACTCATCCCCTTGTGAAAAGCCTTCTTGACCGCCTAGAGCCTCGCTTCGCCCCAATAAAGTGGCTTGCTAACAATGCCACAGGTGTTTCCATCCCAGTGGTGAGGACCCTCTACATCCTACTGCTTCGGTCAGTGTTTGACTATCTGTCCCCTGCCCTTTGTCAACTTCCTAAAAAAGCACTCGAGCTACTTGAAAAGTTGAGGGTTCAGAAAGGGTAGAGGATGTGTGGACCAAATATTTGCACTAAAATCGATAGTGGAGAAATATATAGGGAAGGGTAAGAAGTTGTATGCTGCCTTCATGGACTTGGAGAAGGCATACGATAGGGTGTGTATAAGAGAGAGAGAGAGAGAGAGAGAGAGAGAGAGAGAGAGAGAGAGAGAGAGAGAGAGAGAGAGAGAGAGAGAGAGAATGTATGTTTGAAAGAGAGAGAGATTGTAAGCCGCATTCACGTGTGTGTTTTCGTGTGTGTGCGTATGTGTGTGACACATTTGCTGTCCACTGCACTGGTCCACCTAGACTGACTAATCTTTCATTACCCTTCCGCTCACTGTCGTTTGTTCGTTTCATATACCCTTTTACCCATCTTATATGTCCTCACTAAGAGTATGTCTTATGTTCCTTTTCTTTTCATGTTCAATTATTAAATGGTAAGGATATTTTTAAAAATAATAATAATAATAATAAAAGACTACGAGTGACGTTTTGACTCTATAGCCACAGCGCCCCATATCCTTACCAACTCCCCCGGGATTCTTACTTGAAAATATACAGCTCATCCTCTCCTTTTCACCACCTTTCCATTCCCTCCTGTTTTCTTTCTTCTTGATGGCAGACAAGAGTGGTAGATTGATACAGCTAATGGAAAGGAAAGAGGAACAAGAATGAGGAAAGAAAGAAATGAAAAGCATGGTTTTAGGAAGGAGAGAGAGAGGTTGAATGAACTAGCGACTGGTAGGAGAGGGAAAGAGGAAGGGGGAGTAGGGAATAAAGGAAGAAACATTATTCTCTCACTCTCTCATCTAAACATATATCCCGTCCCTCCATCCGATATTTATTTAAATTGTGAAGTATCAATCTACCACTAAAAAACACCTGCGTCCGCCAAGTTACCTAATACATCAACTACAACATCAACTCCTACAGCAACTCCAAGTAAGATGTCAGATTCTGCCAGAGTTCAAGCCTTCAAAACTGGTACACCCCCAACACCATAAATTTTCAACACCTGTCATAGCTCTCCTATCAACCCTATCGTATGCATTCTCCAAGTCCATGAAGGCAGCATATAACTTCCTACCCTTCCCAGTGGTAACGCGCCTGCCTCGCATCCGTGAGGTTGTCAGATCGAGCCTCGTTCAAGCCAGAGAGTTTATAACTGTTTACTGGGGGGTTACTGCCTTGGCTGGTCACCATTGTAGGGAGTTGGGGTTGCCTGGCTGACGTTCAGGAGAGTGTTTCATCAGAGATAGATACCAGAACTAAAACCCTACAAATTTAACTTTAATATATTTCTCCACTGTTGATTATAATTCAAATATCTGGTCCACACATCCTCTACCCTTTCTGAACCCTCCCTGCTCCTTACTAACTTTATTTCCTGTTACTCTAACCAGTCTTTCAGTAAGAACCTTCCTATACACCTTCCCCGGTACACTAAGAAGGCTTATTCCCCTATAGCTACCACACTCCTTAGCCCTTACTCACCTTCCCCTTATACAAAGGTACAATTATAGCTCTCTTCTAATCCTTTGGCACCTCTCCCTGCCTCCATGCCAATGTACAGTTGGGGAACAAAGTATCTGGACACCGGTGACGGCTTCTGGTAATAATGTCAGTGATAAACACATTAGGAATAGGCAATATTTATTCATTACTACATAATGATTACTGATATTATCAATGCCGACCAACTACAGACAGTAAAATAAAAGTTATCCTTCAATTCATAAATACTTTCTCTCATTGATGCGTTTACTTTTGGGGATGTTGCCAGAAACCGCCAACAGTGTTCAGATACATTATTCCCCAACTGTACATAATATTATAAGCAACATCCACTTCACCACCACCTCCCCCCCCCCCCCCACACACTTTAATATTTCTGCAGTTATCTCATCCACCCCTGGTTCCTGCCACCTCCCTCTTGTTCCCTCTCTATCCTTCCTACTATACTCCCCTTTTGTTCTGAACTTCTGACCCTAATCCGCGCCAACACCGCATAGTGCTAAAAGCACTGAAACATTCCTCTCTCCAATCTATAGAGCATCCATCACATCTTTCCTTATTCTTCCATACACAGCTATGTCGTCAATCAAACTCATCTGCTCTCCCCTTTCATCCCTCCTTATCCACGTGTACCTGTGGATCAGTCTGTGCTCGAAGCAGGTGATGGCGAGGAACAATCTCGCTTCGACACATACATCCACCAGGCACTCACTATTTTCATTTACTCCATTCACACCCCACTTGCTAACATCATTTCTTTTTCTCTCATTCCATACCTTCCCATTCATATCTCCCACAAGCACTATTTTCCCTCTCTCTCAAAACTTCTTAGACATTCATTCACCTCATCCCAAAACTAATATTTTCCTTTTTCCCACCTTGGTCTGTGCGTTCATTGGAGCACACTCGCAGACCCATGCATCCTTCACTATACCAATCTTCCCAGTCATCCACAGTATCCTTGTTCCCTTCCTTCCATGTCCGTCCATTCCCTTCCATACCCTCCCAGACACCAACAATGCAAACCCTTCCTTTCCTCTCCCTTTACTCTTTTCATCCATACCAGTCCATCTTTATTTCCTTCAATATTTTCCACTTTCCCTTCCACTCTGGCCAAATTCATCCCATGTCTCCCTCTCGTCTAGCCATCCTTCATCCCGTCTCTCCTTCGTCGGCCCATCCTTCAACTTTTCCATTTCCACTTAACCATCCTTCATCTAATCTCTTCCTCACTTGTCCATCCTTCATCTTTCCCACTTCTCAGCCATCCTTTTATTTTCTCCTGACACCCTTATCTTTACTCCTACCATCCTTCCCATCTCTCCTTCACTGACCATCCACCATCCTTCCCATCTCCTTCACTGACCATCCTTATCCCTTTATAATTAAAAGCCTCCTGTGACACCGTAATAATCTTCACCTGCCGAGAAGAAGAAAAACAAAGCTGCTATGTTTATTCCATACCTTCAACCCCAACTGTAACCTGGCAATATTATTATTCTTATAGGGGAAGGGAATGGCTACGTGCCAGGCATTTCCAGACCAACAGCCCCCAGTACTTGGAACGGACATGCCCCTACCTAGACCTACCTAACCGTGTGTGTGTCTATCAAAATACAATACAATATATAGAGAGAATATAGAGCTCCAAGCAGGGGGCATCTAAAAACAACAAGGGTCCAACTACAACAACAAAACTAACTACTCTGAAAAAAACAAAAACAACACCAACACCAACAACAACACTACAGTACCGTGAAATAAAACAGCAAATCGCCTTAGTAATACAACATTGGCCAGGACAGTGGGTCAAAGCAAATGTATAGGTTTCACACTCACTCAACCTGCCACGACGGGTTGCTCCAGCGATGGTGGAACACAGTGTTAACCAACCTGAAAAGAACTTATTTATTATTCTGTACAACTTTGTTTATACATATACGGAAAGTCTGTTATACCTGATAAGAAAATTATTTAGTATACTGTAATCAACTGGTCTGAGTCCAAGTTAGTGTTCAAATCAAATAACGTAGGATAGTAGAATCAATGTATATTAAAACAATAAATAATTTCAACAACTGTGAAGGCACATACAAATTACATCCTATCATGAGACTTCTAGTGGAAAAATCCCTACCTACCCCCAAATTCAACCCCCTGAGCTACACCTGGTCCTACCATAGCACCTCACCTTAGTTCCCCTGACCTCCCCACCCACACCCTCTCGTCTTGTATAATATACTTGTATATACTTATGTTCAACACGCAGGGCAACTCCTCTGATGGAAGATAGTGAAAAGGTTAATGAGGGAGTATTACAGTGTTGGTAAATATGGAGCAAATGATTCCTTCAAACTATTCCAAGCAACAACAGGCAATCATTACTTTCGTTAGCCTGGCTCTGATTCCTGGCATACTTTGGAGGAATCAAGGCGCTCCAATGAACCACAAGTGTCATATATACTATCCCATAAAATACTAATCCCTTAATATAATAATAATAATATACACAACATGGTATGAATCCTTACCTTAACGACGAGAAGAGTTTTGCTGGACAAGCCACTGTAGCCTTATGTTCCCTTGGTGACATTAACACTGGTTTGTCGTTCACGGACACAACACCACCACAACCACCAACACTCCCTTGGTGACATTAACACTGGTTTGTCGTTCACGGACACAACACCACCACAACCACCAACACTCCCTTGGTGACATTAACACTGGTTTGTCGTTCACGGACACAACACCACCACAACCACCAACACTCATCTTGAGGCTGCACTAGGCTACTTGATAGACAATGCTGTACTACTGTATTGTCTCTGGTATTGTAACACACAGCGCCATCCATTGTACACGTCTGTAACAAAAAGATAAATATTAAACCCTTCTGAATGGATGACAAACATTACAATATCTACATGATCCTACATTGATATATTAATAGATTATAAAATTACCGTAATGTATTATAGGTGTTTTAAGTTTATAATAATTCAATGAGATTTTTACACTCCGGGAAAATTTAAACTGTAGAGTAAAAAAAAAAATCTCGCTAAATTCCTTCTATAATACTAGTCAGCTGCACTTTAGTAGGAATAGTAAAAACAACAATTAACCCGTGTTTGTATTACTATATAAATATATATAGAGTATAAAAATTATTCAAATGTGGTATTTGAAATATGAAAGGATATAAGCATTAATTTCTTCCTTAACACCGTAGTGGGGTATTGCATGTAGTAATGTGGGCAATACTTAAGTTAAATCACTCGCTGTCCCTCTTTTCTTATTATTTCCTTCGTGCTTGCTGTCTCACTTATCTATCACCTTCTCCTGGCGCTATATGACCTCTCTGTTGCTGGGCCTAATATCTATCAATGAATCAATGTGTTCCATAATGTGGATAACTTTAATCAACTTCTCAACACAATGTAAACTCCAAACACCAAACCTAAAACCACCTTCATCTCTACTTGTAACTAAAGTACCAACCAGGCCTGTATACCATCACCGGAATTGGTCACTGTGTAATACATGTAGCCTAAATGAGTTTCTGTTCCAATAACATTATACACAAAACACTAAGGACCCCAAAGTATAAAACACAAGTTAAATAATCTACAAGTACACCGAAGTAGCAATCTCTAATTAAAACTCAAAGTACTTACATTATACGTAGAAGAATATAAGGAGAATATGAGTAACCACACCTTGACACTGCCAAGTGTGGAGCTACAATGTGTGAGGTAAGACCAACATGACCAAGGATTCTAGTACTGGAGAAGGATACACCACTCAAGTGACTCAACGTTATTTTCCTGTTGACAATCTGGCTGGCTGGGACGGTGGTGCCTCTAACGGCCGGTAGGAATCAACACTACACCTCCTGTCTGCTTCCCTTTATCCTGATTATTATTAAGTCGGATTTTCTTTACTAGTAACGCACAGGACCTTTGATACTAATTATTTGGCAATAATATATATATATATATATATATATATATATATATATATATATATATATATATATATTAATGCGTCCACCTCGGCACTGTATGGTGTGAGTAGCCCGTGACTCTTGTGAGGCCCCGAGATTATCGAGTGTCACACTAGATGAGACAGTGGAGCTTCATGGTGTTGGTAGCTTCTCTTGTGTCCCACTAGATGACTACACCTTATTTATACACGTCATTATAAGGAGAGAGCAGCTACATCGTCACTCACAGCATCTAGAAATAAGATTCTATATTATGAGTTGACGACGATATAGGGGATATTTTGTTGACCTCGCTGTTGCTGGGCCTAATATCAATCAATCAATGTGTTCCATAATATCGATGATTTTAATCAACCTCTCAACACAATGTAAACTTCAAATAATAAACCTAAAACAACCAACCTGGGTCCATAACATTGGCAGTCCGTCGCCATATCCACTCGGCCATCCTATCTCAAAAATAAAAATAAATTAATTACATAATAAATTACAATAATATCTACGACAAAGCCCTAATATCTTGTTAAATACCCATGCCTACCATTTATGTATATACACTACCGCCCAAATGTTCCTTACCTCGGTCAACCAGTTTCCAACTTTTAGATTCATTTGTATCGTCTTTTTCTGGTTGACACCGAGACAATCATGAACATCTGAAGCAGCCTTTGTTAATATAATATAAAACTTTTATATTCAGTCAATCAATAGAATTCTGCCTCTACCCATTTATCTATCTATCTATCTATCTATCTATCTATCTGTAGCTCCGACGCCTCGTTCCCTCCGGGAACTTCTCCCAAAGGGGGTGGCCACGGCTGAAGTGTCTCCAGTTCTTTCTATTCCAACACTCCCTCCTTACTCAGTTAATTAAGCCCTCTCCTGCCCCTCATGTTTCTCTCCTTCACATACTTTTCCACTCTGTTCTGCCATCTAACTGGTGGTCTGCCTCTCATACCAGGTGCCACAACTTCACTTCCATACACCTTAATATTCTTTACAAACTCCTCACCTTGTATTCTCTCTACACGATCAAACCACTTATCAACCACTCCACACTCAATATCAATTGCCTTCTCACTCATACCACATCTCTCATACACACTCTCATTACTTTTTCCATCCCACCTAGTAAGTCCACATGCACCTCTCAAGTAACTCATTTCCACAGCACCTATTCTTGACTGATGAGCCCTACTCCATGTCCATGTCTCCGACGCATATGTCAGTGTTGGCAGGATTATACTATTTCGTAGTTCCGTTTTCACTTCCATACTCACATTTCTACCCTTCATTATCCTCCCCAGTGATCCTATGACCTGTCTACCCCTTACTACTCTCTCCCTAATTTCTCCCTCCATACTTCCATGTTTACACAGAACTGTACAGTCACGAGCATAAGTTTCTTTACCCCCATGGCGAGAATGAGGTCGAAGTTATGGTTGGAGAAGGACCAGGCAATCGAACACAGGGAGTCAGTATCTCACGATGGCGTAGAATTTGTTATTCAAGTGAACACCTCAAATGTCACACATTTAAAGGGGTGTAGGAATAGGGGGACAGGCTTGGGGGGGGGGTTGTTTTGGGGGTTGCAGGAGTAGGGGGACAGGCTTGGGGGGTTAGGGGGGTGCAGGAATAGGGGGACAGGCTTTCTACCCAACCCAAGCCCGTCCCCATATTTCTGCACCCCCCAAAGCCTGTCCCCTACTCCCACCCCCCCTTTAATTAAATGTCTCAATTACCGCTAAACTAAGAAAAAAAAAATCACATCAATAGAGTATTTTCTTTTCAAAATTAATAAAGCAGGCATATGCCAAATTTTCGGGTAAAAAATTCCGGACACCCATATATATACCCTCATGGTGGTTTGTTTATGGTCACCTCGATAGTACGATAGTATATTCCTCACCTCCATATCAAATAAAGATAAACAAATAATTAAAATACACGAAGATAATTATTCCTTATGTTCAGCAGTGTTTATCTCTCCACCAAATGATATGGATAAAAAAGTACACTATTCGAATATTGATTATCCTTCACCGTGATTTAGTTATGTTCAACACTATATCCCGAATCACACACACACACACATACGACTTATTTAAGAATATGACTGTAAACTCTGCAAAAATAAGAACATGAAGGCAAACCCTTCAAAAGCTCCGGCTCTTAATGATTCAAGTGAAATAATAAAATATCCATATGTAAATGTCTCAAAAATATTAATTATGTTTTATTTGAATTTTCGTATTCATATGGTTATATTGAAATTTTGAAAATGAACCCTTTTTATTGAGGGTGAACCCCTCGGTTGAACCCCCTCTCGGTTGAACCTCTTAAATATTAGTTGAATCCCTATTAAGAAGTGCTCACCACAAGAAAATAAAAATAAATGATTCAATGTCGGTAAAAGAAAATGGATGGGAGGAAGAGAGTGAGTGAGTTGAACCCCTTTTAAGAAGTTGTCGCCCCAAGAAGAACAATAATTGGGATAAAACCTAGAGCTCTCTGCTTAGGCCGGAGCTAAAAAGTTTTGGAACCACACCTATTGCTAGTGCTATGTAGAGTTGGTAAGCTTATTTATTCCACTGGCGATAATACTCACTCTAACATTAACACCACACAAATCCTTTACTAATAACATTACAAATGAATGATCACATTTTTAATAACTGGGATCACTCTCTCACCCGTTGTTTTAAAACATTTGAGGGCCCTTACTGGAGCTCTATGAATAATTCTCCAAACTACTCCAGGCAACAGATTCCCTATTCGAAACACTGAAGCGTTTTGTGGTCTGGATTATTTGGAGGGTTCATAGAGCTCCAGTAAGGGCCCTCAATTTTCTTAAAACTACGGGTGTCACTCCTCTCACTCCTCTCTCCCTTCACTCTCATTATTATATCCTGTCTTCTTCTCACTCTCACTTCACTCACTATTCTTTCTGTCTTCCTCTCTCTCTTTCACTCTCCCTCCGCTCTCTTACGTTATGATATATATTATGAATAGGTGTATTATTGGTGTATATTGGTGTATAATAGGTGTATTATTGTCCCTGTACAGGGACACTTGGGCTGACTTAGCAGGCGGCCCAACCGTACCGTGATAAAAATTATAAAATTAATGGAGGGGTAGTTCCAAAACTTTATTTGCAGAGTGTACATAATTATATTCTGTTTTACTCTTCATTAATGGTATAGTGACATCTTTTGGTATGATATGCGACTTAATTAAGAATATAACTGTACATGTGTTCTGTTTTACTTTTCTTTAATGTATTGGACATAATAAATACCAGTCGTAAAGACCATTATATAGAGAATAAAAACACAGCACCAGCAACAAGACAATAAACTTTTTCTCTAGTTTTCTAAATCCTGTAATCGAATCTGTCAGTCTGTGTTGAGTGAGTCGTGACGAGGTTTGGTGTTCTGTTGACAAGGTCCTCGATAAAGTCAATCAGCCACGTGTCTGTCTTGCTGTCACTACGTGGAAAAGGCAATCAGTAGTAGTAGTAGTAGTAGTAGTAGTAGTAATGAATTTAGATAATAATAATAATAATAATAATAATAATAATAATAATAATAATAATAATAATAATAATAATAATAATAATAATAATAATATTAATAATAATAAGTAAAAATTACACTATTCTCGTACAGTACCGAAACCCTTATAACTTGGGATAATATATAGTGGATATTCCTCATGGCGATTTGTTTATACTCAACACTACTGTAATGTGTATCCCTCTCTCCCATAAATATGACTCTGAAAGAACTATACATAGTCAGAATCAATCAAGGGGAGTTTACTGTGTTGATAAAATGGAGAGTTGCTGATTCTTCCAAACTATGCCACGAAACAAATTCTTTATTATTAACAGTGAGGTCGTATGTTTTCTAGGTATAATTTGGATAAATCAGTAGCCCTCCTACATACCTCCAAGATAATCTTCCCTTAATATTAAATCAAAAGTAGCGAAACTTAGCCGCTATTTTTTTTTTTTTTATCTAAACAAATATTACAACCCAACAATCCTAACTAAGTAATAACTAAACCTAACCAAACCCAACTCAACCTAACCTAATCTAACCTAAGGTGACATAATCCAACCAAACTTAACCTAACCAAATCTAATCTAACCTAACGTGACCAAATCCAGTCAAACTTAATCTAAACTAACTTAACCTAACCTAACCCAACGTTACCATATCCAGGCAAACTTAACCTGACCGAACCAACTAACCAACGTAGGCGTTTTCGGAAGTGTTAAATAATAGACTAACAGCATGAACAGTTTAATGATTATTTGGGGAGGTGTTGGGACCTGACAGTGACCTTTCCAAACACATTTCATAAACTTAAAAAAAGGAAAGGATAGAGTGGATTTTTCTTCTGCTGAGTAGGATGGTGTTTAGGGAATAGAACTTGTTGGTGAATTGGAAGGCTACCTATTCCTTCAAACTTTACCACGAAACAGATTTTCTTTTGGTAGTACTGAGGTAGTAGTCTGATGCCTGGCATAGTGGGGAGAAATCAGTAACGCTCCAATTCACCAACAAGAGATTCTCGCTTACAGCAGTTTGTCCATTGTGATCGACTTAAAAGGCTATTGATTCCTCCCTACTATGTCAGGAAACAGAATACTACCCCATTAGTATAAGAATGTGGGATCGTTTCGTTGCACACAGTGAAGGAGTCTGTATCTCTCCAATTCACTCAGATCTTACTGTAATTTTCTGACCCCTATAAAAGACGTATATGTGAGGTGCTGTTGGTCAGTCGCATCTTGGCATTCAAGCAAGCAGGTTCCCCCTTGATAACTGCTTCGTATACTGAGAGAGAGAGAGAGAGAGAGAGAGAGAGAGAGAGAGAGAGAGAGAGAGAGAGAGAGAGAGAGTGTGTGTGTGTTATATAGATACACAACCCAATCCAACTCAACCTAACCTAACCTAACCTAATCTAACCTTAATCCAACTCATCCCAACCTAATCTCCTCTAACCCAACCTAGTCCAACCCAACCCAACCTAATTCCATCCATTCTAACCCAATCCTACCTCACCTAATTATATTCAAACCTAATTCAACCAAACCTTATCTAACCCAACCTAACTCAACCCAATCTAACCTAATCCAACCTTTATCTATCCCATCCCAACCTAATCTAATATAACTCAATCCAGTCCAACCTTATCTAACCAATCTCAGTCCAACCCAGCCTAACCCAATCTTAATTTAGCCAACCCTGCATACCGTAACCCAACCCAACTTGAACTAATCTTAATCTAACCCAACCAAACCAAACCCAGCCCAACCTGACCTAATATTAATCTACCTTAAGTAAACATCATGACGAAGCTGAGTGAGCCTTGTCTCCGGATTGGCATCAGTACAGTGAGTATAAAATACAACATGAACAAAAAAGATGGTGAGTGTAGAGTCTAAAGTCTAGAGTCTAAGAGTCTAAAGACAACAAACCATCATTATTTTTGTTCATCTTGTCCTGTTTGTTTCTTAGCAAACTTTGGGAGAAGAATAAAGGCGCTCTAATGTACCAAAAATATACTATCCCCTTAATTCAAGACCCTGTAATGTAGTTATAAAATTGGAGGTAATTGAGTCCTTCAAAGATTGCCACGACACACCATCTACATTGAAGGAGCTTGTCTCGTGGCATAGTCAAGAGAAATCAGAAGCCACCAGATCTTTATACACGATCACAGGGTCCCTTAAAGGGAGATTCTCTTGTTTGGAAATTTGGAGGGCTATTGATTCTTTCCAACCATGCCAGAAAAAAGACGCCTTCATGGTATTAATAAGGGATCTGTTTTTTATGGCATAGTCAGGAAGAATCAGAAGCCACCAGTAGGTCTCATACACGATCACTAGGTCCTGAAGAGGATAGTATACCTTTGATAGATTGGAGCGCCTTGATTCATCCAAAGTATGCCAGGAAATAGACCCAGATGAAGAAAAATAATAGGATCTTGATGCCTAGAATGGTTTGGAGAAATCAGTTGCTCCAGATTTACCAACACTGTACAGGCAACCAAATTTGATGGTGTGTGGCAATATTTGGCAGCTGCTCCAAAGTAAACACTTATATTTTATCAATGGATCACTCAGAACCTATACAACTTTTATATTGGGGGATGTTATTGGCTGAAACGTTAAGTGCCGACCCAAAGTTTTTTTTTTTATACAGGTGATGTTTATGTAGCCTTTTTAATAAATACGATATAATTACAATAATAGTAAGAGTAACACTTAATATAGAGAATGAATCACATTATATTACACAACTACGTGGTATGATTCAGTTCCATAGAGACTCCAAAGTGAAACTATTGCTCAAAATGTTGGTTGATTAAATTATTAACCTGTCCAGTAATAATGTTTTCTGTAATGTTCCCTTATGTGTTGCAATATGATCACTAAATATATTTCATGCATGTTGATATATATTTTGTAGCAAATTTATGGTAATGCTAATGAATATAGATTTCAAGTATATATTCACGTAAAATAAACTGTAAACAGTGGTTTCATATTCGATCATATGGCTGCACTGTGAATTAAGATACTGTGTTGGAACCTAACTAAACAATTTACAGTGACTAACATTATCATACTTAGGGTACTAGATCGCATGGTGCTGGTCCCATTGTTACTATTTTCCGGCTGGCAACCACTGTTACCATAACCCTGTCTAATAGAAACGTCTGGTAGGTGGGTGGCGGGAACTGCTCCATCTTGTAACACTGCTAAGGAAGTGAGAGAAGTTTTTTACGGGCTGGCACTTGCTCGATCGTATAGACGGGGCTCAAATAGTATTTTTAATCAAACTGGTAGTGTGCAGCATAATATAAAGTGTTGCAAATTTCGAAACGTCCCAACTTCTAATGTCATGACATCATTTCACATTATCGTTTCCTTCAGGTTAATACTACCATTAATTTAATAAAATAATTATTATATGGTGAACTATAATACAAGATCGTTGAATTAATTAAGAAATCACTGATGATCAGGTGTACTGAGATATAAGGGTATAAAATGGTTATATAATTGTTCATCTTTCGTTTCCAAGCTTATCACAGTAAGAGGAGATGGATGATCCATGTGAACAATGTGTGGTGTCAAGAGGTATGGAGAACAGGATTTTTAGTCCTGTCAAATTACGGTTTTTGAATGGGACAATCTCGTCATAGATATTATGATCCAATCCTATATCACATATTATATGACACTGTAGAATTGTATAAGTGTGTCAGATTACCAAACCTCTCATGTTATCATTTTATATGGAAACAGAATCTTTGAAATATCGACAGATACCAATACCAATTAGACAATTTGTCTCGGATAGGTTCCTCTGCTTCGAAAATATCCCCTGAAACACCATAAATTGTTTGGTATTCAATACTAAGTGTACTGTTACTATTATTGTAAATATATCATGTTTATTTAAAAGGGTATGTAAACATCATCAGTGCACAATACTTCTTGCCATGTAGTTATACCGCCTCGAAGGGAGAGGTATATTGTTTTCGGTGCGGGATATTTATCTATTTATTTATCTGTTCGTGTGACTGGTAAAAATCTAGCGTCCACATTTTTAGACGTATGATGTTCATTTTTTTTCAATTGATAGATATTCTTTATAAAACAAAATGATTAACTTTTGGGCAAAATCGGTCGAAGGTCAAAGTCACAAAAAAATAAAGATAGCAAAGGTCAAGTGTTTGTTTTAGGTCTAGCGTCCACAGGGTTAGCCGTATGATGTTAATTTTTTTTCTATTGATAGATATTCATCATAAAACAAAATTATTAACTTTTGGGCAAAATTGGTCGAAGGTCAAGGTCACAAAAAAATAAAGATAGCAAAGGGTGAGTGGTCGCTGGGGCGGTATTGCCATCGAATGATGTCTTGTTAATGAATATTATTCAGCAATAAAAAGAGAACAAAAAACATCTTGTTTCGGCATTTACGCTTCAGCCAATTACATTCATCCTTACAATGGTTATAGGTTAGGTTGGGGTAGGTTAATTTATCGTTCCCTATACTGTACATACAGCTGATGCCTTTCGTGATCACCACTGGGAACACGACTCATAAGACATATAGTGGGTTGATGCCTTGGTTTTGGGACGCCTTCACTCAGCACATCGGCAGGTGGTAAGGTCGACTGTAATATTATCTGTCTATTGGTTAAGCTATCCTTCTATCAATCCATTTAACTATCTACATTGATCAGTCTATCCTTTTACCCATCTATCAATCCCTTTAACTATCTACAAAGGCTAATCTATCCTTCTATCCATCTATCATTGATTGATCAAATTATCTTTTTATCCATCTATTAATCCCGTTAACTATCTACATTGGTCAATCTGTCCTTCTATCCATCTATCTACGAGTGTTTAAGTATGTAACTATCTATGCAACTATCTGTCTCTCTTTCGGTTAATCTATCCTTCTATCCATCTATCAATCCATCTAACTATCTAAGATTGTTAATGTATGTCTGTAACTATTTATCAAAGTATCTGTCTATCGATGTATTTATTTATTCTTCTATCTATGTAAGAGTGTTTAATTAAGTATGTATGTAGCTATCTAACCAACTATTTCCTTATCTATAAGTCTACTCATCCATCCAACTCTCTATTTATTTATCTATTTAATTATTTATCTATCTACCCATCCATACATCTATCTCTCTATCTCTTTATCTGTCTAACCATATCAAACTATATATCTATCTATCAATTTATCTATCTAACTATCTGTCTACGCCACATCTAACTATCAATCAATCTATTTATATATCTATCTACCCATCCATCCAATTATCTAGCAATCTATATATCTTTGGTCTACCCACATCTAACTATCTATATATATATCTACCTACCCATCCATCCAATTATCTATCAATTTATTTATCTATTTACCCATCCATCCAATTATTTATCTATTTCACTGTCTACCCACATCTAACTATCTATCTGTATACCTACATCTAACTATATATCTATCAATTTATTTATCTATCTACCTATCTACCCATCCGTCTAACTAGCTATCCATTTATCTATCTGTCTACCTGCATCTAACTATCTATTTATTTATCTATCTATCTATGTATGTATCTATCTATTTCCTTATCAATGTATCTATCAATTTATTTCCTTATGTATCCGTGTATTTGTTAAGCCTACTAACCATACACTTCTCTTTTCCTGTAGCTATGTGTATCATCAGTACTTTGTTGGTGGAGTGAAGATGTCTAACGGGACCTGGACGGGAGGGTTTGGCACCGTCATTAGTGGGGTAGGAGAGAGAGAGAGAGAGAGAGAGAGGTGTTGTTGGTCTATTTTATCTCGTATTTTTTGTGGTTTTGCTGTTTGTGATATTGTTGTTTGTGGTTTGTTTGTTTTGTTTTGGTTCTGTATGTGTGTGTTCGTGTGTTTGTGTGTGTTCAATTGTTCGCTTCCCATCTAGGCCTTGCCTGGCCAGATGGAGAGTATGGATTCGGACGTAGCCACCTGCCTGGAGGCTGACTTGTCTATGTCGGAAGAGGATGAGTCTATTATCGAGGATCACTGGCCTGAGCTGCCTTCACGCAACCTTCCCCCCCCCCCCCCTCTCCTCGGTCACTCCGCAGTTCAGGTTGCAGCCTTCCACCTCCTCAACCTCTACCAAGCGACCTGTTGATGCCTCGTCCGACTCCGATGGTGTGGATTGTTTGCCTCCGGCTGCCAAGACTGCGAAGGGTGCTTCAACTGTGCATGACGTACAGCTGATCAAACTCCTGTGAGGCCCACCCAGCACTGCCAACGCTGTGCGAGATAGTGACGCCGAAACACTTGTTCTGAACTCTGCTCGAAATATGCACTGGTGGGAGGATTGGGGGTTTGAGGCGTGGAGGAAATCCCCCCACCAGTGCATAGCTGAAGTCAAGATGGCTGCTGTCACCTCCCGGTTTGTCTACATCTCTAGGAAGCGTCAGGACATTATTGATAAAGTCAAGGCTGATGAAGTTTTGTCTCTGGCTCTCATTTTTGAAGACTCACCTGAGAGGCCTCGTAAGTTCCCCAGCTACATCCTCACCCATTTTCCGATTGATGTTGACCCAAAACTTGCCAAGGAATTCCCTGGTGTGTACTCTGCCCGTCGGTTTTTCCAAGATGGTTCCCCCATTAGCCGAATTGTTGTTGTCTGGAGTCAACCTGATCCACCTCCAAATGAGATTTCTTTTGATTTCCTCCCCTGTCTTCCACCGTGTGAGGGGCAGAAACTTAATAATGACCAGCCTTGGTGCTACAGGTACTGGGGAGTTGGGCATATCTCCCAGTACTGTTCTGTCAGGCCGAAATGTGCATGGTGTGCCGCCGACCATGATTCCAAGACGTGTCCTGTCAGGGGTGAACGATCACGTCCTGCTGCCTCCACCTCTTCTTCACCTCCTGAGGATACGTCTCGATGGAAGTACCCACGATGCCTTCAGCCAGGGGTTAGTGTGTGGCATAGATGTGCACGACGTCAGGTCGTGCGTCTACTATTGCTCCTCCTCCACCACCTGCACCACCACCACCTCCACAGACTACTCCTCCTACCAGCCCTGCCTCGCCTCCGAACCTGGCCCTCTGCAAGTCTGTTGCTACCCTCATGGCACGATGTACGGCCCTCGAGAACTTTGATGCCAGGATTGATGGTCTGGTTGCCACTCAGGCTGCCAATGACTCCAAACTTTCCACCTTGGTCGAGGCTCAGCAGGCTATCATCTCAACTGTCGAAAAGATGGATACGGTTGCATCTCGCCTAGAAAAGCTTTTCGAGTCAGTCCCCTCTCCTGATCCATCACCCTCCCCAGGTCGCCCAGTTGAAGTAGGGGGTTCCCAGGAACTTGTTGAAGTAGTCGCAGCACGGATAAGAAATACTATCATCACCAGGAGACAAGGGTGGCAGTATGGTACGGTACGATAATTTTTGTTAAGTACGGTACGGTACGGTACGAAATTACGTTATTTTTGGGGGGCCTTTTCCGTACTCTTTTCGTACCCTTTCCGTACCTTATTAAAAATTCGAATATACATTCCACTGTCCTCTGTCAAGAATAACATAATATCCAGATGAAAAGGCAACTAATTAATTTTCTTGACGAATTAAGTGCCACATAGAAGCCACATTTGTTGCTGGTTGATATTGTCCGTGAACCGCTGCCAAGACCCAGTGTGAGCACACTCTTGCAGGGCAACTAAAGCATCCCTAGACATCTGGTAACGATGGAGCAGGTCAGGGGTTGGGTTGGCTTGAATTAATAGGCCATTTCATTACGTTCAGCCTCCACCTTTGCCTCCTGCATACGTGCATCCAGCGTCCAGGAGTGGGCAGTATGGCAATGCTGTAGGTGTGGCAGGGAGATGTATAACCTATAAAAGGCATGAGTAGCAGATACAAGATCAAAATACAACTGTTTAGCTGATGATATGTCAAATGTAGGAAATACATGGGACATAAATAAGATGTAAATCGAGCAATATTTAGGGGGCACGGCAATATGCAAACGAGTAGCTGATGTATTTAACCCAGCAGGTAGAGAATAATGAAACCGAAGAGCGATGTGATCAGAGAAAAAGTCTGGCATGAAGGAGCACTGGACCTTAGATGCTATCAGGCCAGAAGAGAGGATGAAATCCAGAGTATCTCCCCGGCAATGAGTGGCACCACCATTACAATTGATAGAGCCAGAACCATCACCTAAATCAGAATGCCGAGCATTAAAATCTCCTATATACACCATACCACACAATGTAGGAGAAGGAAGAGCCTCAAGAGTGAGTCTAGCTGGGGCAGAATAGACATTACATAATTGGAGTACTCCATCGCCATTTAGAACCTCTATTAGATGAAAGGTCATGTCAAGATCAGTGGAGGTACGGAGAAGGCGATGTGGCAAGGACCTATGTATGTAAGTCAGGAGACCATTCCTTACCAGATGAACATATGGCACATAACCTGAGAGGGGAGGAGCTTGCCCAGCAGCGAGTGGCCATCCTGGAAATGCTTCTTGTAGAAAAATAACACTGGGATGATGACGAAACATATATGCCTTGAGTTGAGTAAGCTTAGCATAACTGGTGATACCACATACATTGCAGGAGATGACATCCAGCCGGCAATCACTAGCAAACTTTATATTTGGAGGTAGAAGTCCGGTGAGCGGGAGCAGATGGGCGACCTGGAAATATAAGAAGTGTAGTGGCGTGAGCTGCCTAATGCTTGATATGGGTCTCATTTCAAATGTGTCCCTTCCATCAGCTCGCGCCTGTACAGTTTCGGTCTGGAGTTCGTGGGCCACCCAGGTTGGAGAGTATGAACCCCACATCACCCTAACTTGACTGCGAGTTACTATCCAGACGAGGAGTCTCACATGTAGAGTATCTCGCTGAGGGTTGTTCAGATGGATATCCGAACTTAGAACCATTTTTGTTTTCTTTTTTTTACTCCTATCACGTCAGTTACAACTTGAACCTTAAGAATTTTTATACTAATGTGACTATTTTATGTAGTAGTGAAATATAATTGCACTAGCAGGGATACCCGACGTTGTCCGGGGATCTATCTATCTGTATCTATATCTATATCTATATCTATATCTATGTCTATCTATGTCTATCTATCTATCTCTATATCTCTATGTCTATCTATCTATCTCTATATCTCTATATCTCTATATCTATCTATCTCTATATCTCTATATCTATCTATCTCTATATCTCTATATCTATCTATCTCTATATCTCTATATCTATCTATCTATCTCTATATCTATCTATCTCTATATCTATCTCTATATCTATCTATCTCTATATCTCTATATCTATCTATCTATCTATCTATCTCTATATCTCTATATCTATCTATCTATCTCTATATCTCTATATCTATCTCTATATCTCTATATCTCTATATCTATCTCTATATCTCTATATCTATCTATCTCTATATCTATCTATCTATCTATCTATATCTATCTATCTCTATATCTCTATATCTCTATATCTATCTATCTCTATATCTATCTATCTCTATATCTATCTATCTCTATATCTATCTATCTCTATATCTATCTATCTATCTATCTGTCTGTCTGTGTCT
This sequence comes from Petrolisthes manimaculis, assembly GCA_034508575.1. NCBI lineage: Eukaryota > Metazoa > Arthropoda > Malacostraca > Decapoda > Porcellanidae > Petrolisthes > Petrolisthes manimaculis. The sequence continues at coordinate 1,191,209 of JAWZYT010000298.1, read as the reverse complement.
CTGTCTATCTATTTGTCTGTGTCTCTGTCTATGTATCTGTCTGTGTCTATGTAGGCTATCTGTCTGTGTCTCTGTCTATGTATCTGTCTGTGTCTATGTATCTGTCTGTGTCTCTATCTGTCTGTGTCTCTGTCTATCTATCTGCCTGTGTCTCTGTTTATTTATCTGTCTGTGCCTCTGTCTATCTATCTGTCTGTGTATCTGTCTATCTGTCTGTCTGTCTGTCTATCTATCTGTCTATCTGTCTGTCTATCTGTTTGTCTATTTGTCTATCTCTCTGTCTGTCTCTGTCAGTCTGTCTGTCTGTCTAAGAACATGCACATGGAGAGAGAGAGAGAGATATATAAAACAGTCTGTCTGATCGTATTACGTTCTCTTTCATGCAGAGCATGATCATGTTTTCTTTAATTTTTTCAGGAGAGACTAATTTTTTTTTTTAAGACTTTGATGCTCTTGTTATAAGCTTTTGTGTACACCTAGAAGGAAACCGTTTTCAGTTCCTGGGTTGTAAATTAAAGCTCTTACATTCTGCAAGATTTTTGTTTGCCTAAATGAAAGTCGAAATTTGAAAATTTTCGACCCCCATTTGTCAGCTGGGGGTGGGGGAAATGAAAAAAGTCGATTTTAAGGGGTTAATCATTGAAGAAATAAAAAAAATATAGGGCCAAGACACTTCTCAGGTCTCTGCGAAAATCGTATGTAAAAATTATTACTCTAGGTAGAACGATGTGGCTGTGTATAGCGGCTAAACAGACAGACAGACAGATACTCTGTTTTATATATATAGATTAATTAATAATGAATAATACTTATATTATATAATGTCATTCATAATAATTTATTAATTTCTGCAAATATTTACAATATTTCTAACGTATAGTTTGTAATCTATATTTCGTGGAGGAGTAATAGTAATGAAAACAGGTCAGTATTTAAGGACAATTTTATTCAGATATGAATCTAGAGATTCAAGACTAATATACAGTGTATTACCATCTCATTTATAGTTTGGAATCGATATTTTTCAGTGTAGTGATAATGGAACAACAAGTAAAAGAAGGAAAACCTTTCAAAAGCTCAGGCTCTTAATTATTCAAGTGAAATAATAAAATATCCATATGTAAAGGTCTCAAAAATATTAATTATGTTTTATCTGGATTTTCGTATTCATATGGTTATATTGAAATTTTGAAAATTAACCCTTTTTATTGAGGGTGAACCCCTCGGTTGAACCCCCTCTCAGTTGAAAAAATGATTCAATGTCGGTAAAAGAAAATGGATGGGAGGAAGAGAGTGAGTGAGTCAGTTGAACCATTTTAGGAAGTGGTCGCCCCAAGAAGAAGAACAAGAACAATAATTACGATAAAACCTAGAGCTCTCGGCTGAGGCCGGAGCTAACAATAATTCGGATAAAACCTAGAGCATCTCGGCTTAGGCCGGAGCTAATAAATAATTAAATAGCCGGTGTCCGTGACTGAGACGACAATTCTCTTCGAACTACAGATTAAAATAGCAGTTAGCTTATCTGAAAACATCTCTAATTAATGTTATGTAAGACCTCTTGATATGATAACTCATAGTGTATCAGCAACAAGAATGTCACATAGTTAAAAAGACAATTCACTATATTGCAGCTTATATTTCAATACTGTATATAAACGCCATGCCATATTCGTGTGTTTCCGTGGCAAGTGAGATTATGGGTTGGTTCCATGGTGAGGAACAAAAATGTTTCGAAACGTGATTTCGGTAACTTTATCCGAAGTGAAGTCGATACCGCAATATTTGGTTCTGGTTAGCAGCTGTGGAGACTCACCATGAATCGGAGAGACGTGAACTTACTCCTCAGAGCGAGATACTCTACATGTGAGACTCCTCGTCTGGATGGTAACTCGCAGTCAATTAAGGGTGATGCGGAGTTAATACTCTCAACCCTGGGTGGCCCACGAACTCCAGACCGCAGCTGTACATAAGGATGATAATAGTAGCCTATACATGTCTTTTCACCTTGAAGGCCCGAGACTGATTGAATTTCCAAATGGCCTTATTGCCTTCTTCAACCTTGTAAAATCATGGATGATAGGGCTGGACCAGGGTCCAAGGAGTGTTGGAAAGCAACTGAACAGAGGTCGAAATAGTGAACTTCTAAACCTCTCTCAACGTTGAGAATAGTTTGGAAAATTCATTTACTCGAACTGTCTAGTTGCTCTCCAACACTTCTTGAACCCTGGTCCAGCATTATCAGCCATGGCTGTATATACATTTGGCGCGCGTTTTTAGTGGCCCGAATGGAAAAAATCCATTCGAACTTCTGTTCGAGCGGTACATTTGGTGCACGAGATTAGGAGCTCGAACAGAAAATTTCCGTTTGAGTTCTTCTGTATGGTTTTAACCGATAAATAGAATATGACATTTTAATGTAATTTTTACGTTAAGTGATCATAAAATCCTTTGCCGACTTTGCTGACTCAGATAATATAGTTTTTGGAGTTGAACCGTTTTTTTTTAGCGAATTAATTGTAGATGACGTAATTTTTATGTCGAGTTACGTCATGTTATGTCATACCAAACCTTCGCCTGGTGATGATGATTCAGAATATATATGGGTTTTGGATGTAAGTGTAACAATTTTCGAGTTATAAGAGGACAAAGGAGATGGTTTGACATTTATAGTATAGATGAATCAGAAGCCTCCAATTCTCATACATAAAAGCCAATGGAAATATACCAAAAGATGGTCGATAAGGTTAATACATAATAATTTAACAGTAGACATGAAGAACTAGTTTTCATGACATGTAATACTATATTTTCCCTTCTCCATACAACAGGAAATCGACATGTCTTCAATGCTCATCCTAACGAGAGACAGGTTACAAGACTTGGACTCCAGCGAGTCTATACACATAGGGGAACACGCGGCAGGGTACCAGCGAACCTCCATCCAGTCTGACATTGCTGGATTCATTAAGCCTTTCACACCATGGGTAGGTATGTACAGTCTCCTCCACTCCCGCGTTCATCAGTTCAGTGTTGTCAACGTATACACCCAGCATCGTGTGAGCTACCAGTTCCGACTCTCGCATCCGAAACACCTGCCATCAACCCTTACTCTTACTGGCAGGTGTTTCGGATGCGAGAGTCGGAACTGGTAGCTCACACGATGCCTGGTGTATACGTTGACAACACTGAACTGGTGAAAGCGGGAGTGGAGGAGACTGTACAGCCATGGCTGATAGTGCTGGACCAGGGTCCAAGGAGTGTTGGAGAGCAACTAAACAGAGTTCGAACAAGTGAATTTTCCAAAACATTCTCAACGTTGAGAGAGGTTTAGAAGACTCACTTTTTCAAACTCTGTTCAGTTGCTCTCCAACACTCCTTGTGCTTTGGTCCAGCATTAACAGCCATGGTTGTATAGTATAGAATAATTAATTTCATACTAGCTGTACAGTCACGAGCATTAATAAGTATACAGGTTTGGTTGAATCTTTGAACAGTTCAATTTATGAAAGAAGTAATTGCAGTGGAGATCTTATTGTGCATTTAGATACTGTCTCTAGGTATTTGAAGCACATCTGAATATATATTAGTGCGTTGCTCAGGGTCTCTGTAAACAATAACCATCCTCACAGGGCTAGAAACAAAATATTTGTAGAACCTGGTCACTCTCTAGTGGATTGCACGAGATCTATTCACAAGGATTATATGTAATCCACGTTAGGAGTACTGCAACCAGAGGGTCATTTTTATTTCACTGCTGTGTGTACCGCCAGCACACGGGGATGCATTATTCCTCTGTATGCAGCAGTCTAAACTCCCTCCCCCTTTATGATCCCTTCAATACTGGTCTCATGGAAGATGCGGCCCCACTTGTAGCTCTTGTAGTAACGTGGTCTTGGGCACACAGCACTGGCTGTAGGATCAAAGACCTTCCCCCTAAAATCCCTGGCGGTCGGAGGCCCCAGACTCCCTGGTCCAGTAAGCTCTGGTCCCATCTCCCTGGGATGTGCTTTGGTAGCCCAAGCATATAGGACCAGGCCCTCCTTTATTTATATATTTTTTTTACCGTCTCATACTTTAAGTCCAAATATATTTATCAATCTTCTGACATAGTTTTATCCATTTTAAATCTATTCTCTTTACAGTTATGACAGCATTGTTATGCTACTCTGAGATATGGTGTTTGTTGAAGCAAAGTATAAATAAAGTATAGATTGGGGCATAAGTCAAGTAAATTGAAAAGAACTGAATACTCTCATAAAATAACAAGAACATGAAGGAAAACCCTTCAAAAGCTCCGGCTCTTAATGATTCAAGTGAAATAATAAAATATCCATATGAAAAGGTATCAAAAATATTAATTATGTTTTATCTGGATTTTCGTATTCATATGGTTATATTGAAATTTTGAAAATGAACTCTTTTTATTGAGGGTGAACCCCCTCTCGGTTGAACCCCTTCTCAGTTGAACCTCTTTTAAGAAGTGGTCACCCCAAGAAGAAAAAAAAATGATAATAATAATAATAAATGATTCAATGTCGGTAAAAGAAAATGGATGGGAGGAAGAGAGTGAGTGAGTGAGTCAGTTGAACCCCTTTTAAGAAGTTGTCGCCCCAAGAACAATAATTACGATAAAACCTAAAGATCTCGGCTTAGGCCGGAGCTAAAAATATTTGTGATGGATCTTGTTGGTATGTATTGGCCACAAGTATTCATACCCACCTCAACGTTGCCTAACGCACAATTCATCTGATAATACTGAACCCCGACACCCATATCCTTTCACATTCTCGTAGTTATTTACTGTATATACCTTGAAGTAATATTCTATGTATATAGGAGTTTATCCATCTATGCAGTCAAACTGTAGTTACTGGGAAATTAGAATGATTTTATTGATGAATATTAAGGTTTCCATTTCCTCACCTCACCTCACCTCGCCCCAACCCTTCACCTAACCTCACCTAAGGCCATTTATTGATGTTATTTGTTGGCATGGTAAAGAATCTTCCTACCCCAAGGCGTGCATTAATCCTGTACCCTCCCAATTCAATACCTGACCTCACCTCACCTCGCCCACAACCCAACCCTTCACCTCACCTCAACTCACCTCGCCCCAACCTAACTCTTCACCTCATCTAAGGCTACCCAACCCAACCGTCCTTTATCTCTCACCTCACTTCACCCCAACCCTACCTGCACAAGGTTATACCTCCCTCACCCTCAATCCTCTCAAATATAGCACCTCAATATACATGTAGTATATGTACTGGAAGGTTCTGACTTTTCTTATTTGAAAACATAAATAAACTTATTAGTCGATTCTGCCGGATACGATATGAATTAAATGAAAAATTAAACAAGGCTTGCTTAAAAATTAATTCCCTGATGACGAAGATTGATGCATTGCAAGAATTCGCTACGTTGAATGTTGGTGTACAACAGCAAATTACCCAGGAGAATACGTCAGCCATTATTGCCAATACCGACTTGATCCCGGCTCCCCCTCAGGGAGATGATAATTTCAGAATAGTAAGAAATAACGTACAGTACATCCTACCCCCAGAAATATTATCCCAGTAACCTGCCAGAACCGTTTCCAGATTTGGCAGAATCAGGTGACACAGAAAACGAGCCCGAAATCAGACTATAATCCATTCCTTTATGGCTGTCCACTGGCGGGATGAGTAAACCTAGGCGGGTATAAATACTCGTCGCTGATTGGCTGCATTTACAAAATCGTTATTATTGAAAACTAATTAGATATGGCAGGAATTAAATGACGACAGGCTCTTTTAGCGCTACATTTTGCAAAATTAAAATAATTAAGAATAATATAACATATACAGCAGAAAATTCTTACCTTTTGTAGTTCTCACAATTGCATGCACATAACTGTGTACAATTGAGACTGAGGCTATAGCATTTGCATCGCCCTCGGCATTCCGTCTTGCAGCCACATTTTGTTAACTGCTGACAACTCTGAGTAATGGATAGAAGGGTCGTCTAAAAGATTTGCTAGACCTCACCATCTTTCTGCCATCCCCAGTTAGCAAGGTTTTCTGTTTGCATTTTGCACACTGTTGCCTGTCCCCATATGCAGCCTGCTTGGTAGACAGATCGTTTCACATGCTGTATGAGAACTGCGCTTGCCGGTGGAATGCCATCATAAGGCATTTGCCTCCAAAGAGAACAAGTCCAGTCTTGCCTCATCAACTTTGTCCATACTGCAGGTCTTGTCATACATGGTGATGACAAACTTCTCAAGGACGTTGTAGACTGCATTTTCCGCGACTGGTGGGTACTGACTTAACTTCTTGAAGACTTAAGGGTATATCTCCCATGTCTGCCATGCATTTTTTTTCCTTTCCCGCGAAAAGCTGACAGAATATCACAGACAGTGAAGGCGTGAAAAAACAACCACTTAATGAACTGACCCTGGTTAAATTCAACCCACAACATTTCCATGCCTGCGTCTGGGAGAGTAGCAAAAACACTGACTGCAACAATGAGAACATCTGTGTCACATGCTTTAATCAACACAGACGTCATCAGTTGCTTGGCTCAGGTGGTCTTTGGGATTGTGGATTACCAGTATAAGAATGTGTGTCAATCTATGTGTGTGTTTGACAGGTGTGGCTGATGGTCTTAGTGACGATGGGGACTTTAATGTTGGCTCTGTATATATTCGCCTCTGCCAGACAACAGTTCCTCCTCCCCTTCTTGTCTCCATCTTTTTCTTCCGTCAGGTAAATATGTACTGTACAGCCACAGTCAAATAATCACCGAAACTTTTCTTCCATTGTGCAAATAAATCAGTATCATATCAAACTAAAATCCTTACGTCAACTCAACCTCCTCAATTATTATTATGAGGTGCTGCAAAATCATACACGTGTAACGGGTAGTTACGACATTAGTGAAGATATTATCTTCACTTGGGGTTAATGGGAAATAAGTTTGTTTTGGTCTAGTCTAATCTTTTTATATCTTCAGGCCTTACATTGTATATAAGGATTTATAGCTAATGTGGAAGCTAATCTGGAATATGAACATGTGACTATATACTATAGCTAACCTGGAATATGTTCATTCATACACATATAGGTTGCCTGCTTTAAACGTGTTGTTCTTCATTCCCAAAATATTTACTGAGACGGAGGGAAAGTGTAGGTGGATATTTAATTGTGGCTGTGCAGTACTTTACGGTATGCTACACTCAATGGGAAAATGTGTATGATATGACAACAATATATATATATATATATATATATATATATATATATATATATATATATATATATATATATATATATATGTGTGTGTGTGTGTGTGTGTGTGTGTGTGTGTGTGTGTGTGTGTGTGTGAGAGAGAGAGAGAGAGAGAGAGAGAGAGAGAGAGAGAGAGAGAGAGAGAGAGAGAGAGAGAGAGAGAGAGAGAGAGAGAGAGAGAGAGAGAGAGAGAGAGAGAGAGAGAGAGAGAGAGAGAGAGAGAGAGAGAGAGAGAGAGAGAGAGAAATTCATATTTATATATTCTGAATCTTACGTATATACTTACACAACTATACATGTACACTGTAAACAAACCAACAAGTGACAGAAAGAGACATCATGACTGACTTGTATTCCTCACTGCATTAATTGTCTGCCCTTAGAGGAGTGACGAGGAAGGACATAAGAGAGGCGGGAAAGGACGGAGGAGAGACGGGGAAGGACAGAGTTGAGGTGAGGAAGGACAGAGAAGTCACAGGAAAAGCCAAGGAAACATCCCAGCAGCCTTATGACCATCACCAACGAGGCTCTTCATCTTCTTCTAGTGTCTTTGGCCGCGATGCTGTGATGTGGACTGTGGGTGCCCTTCTGACCCAGTGTGAGTTCTATATATACATGTATTAGAGTTATATTCATGTATGTACACTAGAGCTCGTAAATTCTCAACCATGTACTGTCGGGTGCAGAAATTCATCCCATTCAGTTCTAGTGAGCTGAAATGGCTGATACTAAAGACCATTAGCTATTTAACCCCTATTGTCCGGCTGACGTGATATAGCTATTTCCCGCCATTTAGGGCTATGTAGGGCTGTTTTTTCTTGTCAATGGCTAGTAAACAACATCACAATATAAATCGGCTATCCACTCAGTTGCCTCCTGGTTGTCACGATGGTAGGGCTGTTTTTAAGTATTTGCACTTGTCCGTATTTGTGCTCTAACGATCGTAAGAAAATACCGTAGTGAATATATGTACGTGACAGTGACACCATGATATTCCTACAAGTGTACATATTATGTTTTAGTGTTCTGATCATGACACACGATACATAATCGTAGTAATAAGAACATAACAACCACAAACACACTCCAGGCGGCCGAGAGTGGCTGGTAAATATACATTTTTTACGGTACAAATTAGTTTGTTTATAATTTTGTACGTGACAGTTACACGATGATATATTCCTACAAGTGTACATACTATAGTTAGTGTTCTGATCATGACATGCAATACATAATCGTAGTAATAAGAATATACTGTAGTGAGTATACAAAGGTGTTTAGCGGGCAACTGAACACCATAGCCACAGCCACGAGTACGCAGTCAAACAAAGTGGCACTTCGTGAGCAAACTTGGTCTATTTCAACTCGCCCTATCTCCGAAACTACACATCATAGAGGAAGAGTTGAAGGTAAGTAAGAAACAATTTTGAAGTCAGTACACTATATAGGTAAAGAGGGAGAGCGTTGTGAAAAGGGGAAATCGAGGAATTTTGCCGCTACCGGCAGCCCAAAAACTCAAGGCAACTGTACTCTTAACCGGAGCGTAGGGGTTAAACCATACTTTTCAACTCTCATACAGTGTTAGCAGATCACAAGGCTCTTCTCACTCAAACTGAGTGTGACGAATTTCTGCTGCCAACTGTACTTTGATATTTATGTAATTTGAGCTGGTAACATTGATTCAGGAGGTAGCAGAGTAGGTGGAACATAGTAGACCGACAAGACACAATCTTTCGCTTACATTGACACAACAGTACCCGCAAAAAAATGTGCTCCCACCCATTGGCAACAGCAAGCGCGAGAGTTAGCGTTTATAGTGCGTTTGGCAATCCCTTGTACACAACGACTACTGCCCAGTACAACTGAACGTGATTTATGTCCAATGCTGTCAGAGCTATAGTAATGGAGGGGTGTATCCATGGAGGTAGTATAGGTGGAGGCGCCATGGCTCACTAATTCAGGGGATTAAGTGAAGCTGCCGAACTGTCCTTTTCGGCGCCTTCAATATGGCGGACACCAAGCATATAAAAAAAAGTTGGGACCCCTGACCTGATTTCAATAGGTATGCGCCATCTTGAAGGCGTGGAAATGACAGATTGGTGGCTTCACTACTCAGGTCCTACTGGCGCCTCCACCTCCTTTGTTCTCCAACAATTCTTCTCCACGTTCTCCATCATGACTGTCAATATGTTGTCAGATGTGGAGAAGGCCAGAATTCTCACCCTAATTATAAATACATTTCTTTAATGGAAACTGCAAGACTCATGGGACGAAATATTTTCTCCATCAAACGTCAGAAGGCTGCAGCCGTTTCAAGCAAATGAGAATTTATGCTTCCGGCCGTACAGTACGTGGTGGCAAATTCACGAGGTCGAGTGTTCAGTTCAGTTGCTGGCAAAGAGTCTCGGTATGCTTGGGGGTGACTAAGGGTCATATGCATGAAGATGCAGGGTGTTAACGCTTGGATGGTACTGGTACGATGACTCCCTAGACACAATTAGAGCCATTATATACCAGAACCATGCATGTGGTTGTCAGCACCATGTATTATGATGGATTTTCTTGCATACATCCCTAAAGTAAAGACAGACGTGTAATAACTTCCCTCTTGTACTGAGTGTGAGTGGATTGCTTTGTGAAATCCGTATGGGCTTCACTACTTCCCTCAGGATACTCAAACTCATTGTTACACGGTACGCAGGTTAATTACAGAACAGGTAGGTTGTAGTACAGTAAGTTAGTACAGATAATATAGCGTTCGAGGAGAGTGAACACGTGGTAGCGGGCAGTATACACCAGGGTTGGATCAAATACTGACTTTTTACAAGTCAAATATAAATACAAATACTTTCGTTTGGGATTCTAAAAATATAAATACAAATACAAATACTTTCGTTTGGGATTCCAAAAATATAAATACAAATACAAATACTTTTAATCCCAAATCTGAAAATACAAATAAAAATACAAATACTCCTATTCCAGATTTTAAGGATACAAATACGAATACTTTTGAAAATATGCTAACAATAAAACACTTTTTCACACAAGTTTACATCTACATTCTACATTCTGCCGTGTGTACGGCAGTAATTGAAAATTAGAACTGGAAAGAGAATGAACACACACACACACACACACCTTAATTACCTCAGCTATGGCACAATTGAATTATTGTAAATTGTCCACCATCTTCGCTACAACTTGAGGTTGTCAGTGTTGTCAATAAACTGAAAGTACACCTAATTCAGACTCACGCCACCAGCGACAGCGAGGGGGAAGCGGATGGGGACGGCTGGCCATTCTTTGATAATTTGTCTTGTGATTGGTGCAGCCAGCACCTCCAGTAAGCGCGTCCCTCTTGTGAAGTCCTTGTTACAGTAATTACATTTAAAAAGAGGCGAATTCACTCCTGCCATGGCTATGCTCTCAGGTTGTTTACGTATGTAGCTGTTGAAGAGCCCAAAGAGCCCGCTCAACCCGGGAGTTGGGGACGCTTGGCGAGGGGGGGGGGGGATGATGGACCAATGAGGGGCCCGCTTACTGGAGGTGACCAATCACAAGACTAATTATCAAAGAATGGCCAGCCGTCCCCACTCCCCATCCGCTTCCCAGCGAGTGTAGCTGGGAGTGGGACAGGGCTGACACTCGTATGCGACATGCATGTGTACGTGACCTGTCATAGTCCGACTCTATCTCTCTCTCTCTCTCTCTCTCTGCATATCCTCCTCAAATGATTTGGACTCGAAATATCAAATATAAATATAAATACAAAATACTTTTTTTCTGGGTGCCAAGATACAAATACAAATACAAAATATTTTTTTCTCTACATGCTAAAATACAAATATAAATACAAATACATTAAAATTGTATTTAAATACAAGTCAAATACAAATACAATTGTATTTGATCCAACCCTGGTATACACACGGGAGAACTTGCAGCTGTCGGTACAGGTGAGTACTTGTAGAAAGCTGCGTGGGTGTACAGGAACGGATAGAGAGACGGTGGCTGTTGTGATGACAAAATCCAGAGCTAGAGTGATTTTTTTATGCCTATCACCCATAGTGGTGAGAATTAAGGCAGCTATTTATTTTTAACTTTTGTGTACTAAGTAGTTCTTCTTTGGAAAAATATTATTTGTTGCATGATTGCAATGAAAATTGATCAGTTTATGTAAAATCTCACGAGAATTACGATGGCAAAGAGTTTTTGCTTCTAAAATTACCCGGAACACAGCCGACTAAGAGTCGTCACTAAATTTTCTTACTGGTACTTGCAAATACTGTATCTGTAAATATTGCAAAATACTGTATCTTTGTTATCTATTATTCAATTTCAAATAAGTTTTTTTTCTCTGAAAAACTATATAAAATGAGCTATAAGACTTATTAAGTAGAAATTTTTGTCAAGAATATTGTTATATAAGCATTTTGTAGCCGAACTTTGAGAGCCGTTTTATCCGAATCAAATTTTTACCGATAAGATACTCTTTTGCAGGTAATAACTTTCTCATTTTCGGACAATTTTTTAGTTTGTAAAGTTTATTCTAAAGAGCACGGTATAAAGAATACATTCATTTGCCAAATTTCTTATACATATACAAAAAATGATTTTTTGAGTTGAAATTTGAGGTTTTTTTTTTTAATATCTTAAAAACTTATCAATATTTTACAAAACTGGCAAATAGATTGATAGGTATGAAAATCTACTTTAAAATAAAAGCTATGAAAGTATATTGTACATGCAGAATTGACGGAGTTATTAAAACTCAAAATTCTTAAAAAAAAAAAAAAAAAAAAATCATAAAAATAAAAATAATCTTCAGAATAACTTGATTTTGGGTATGAAGCATATATATATATTGTGGAGTCCGTATAATATTCGATTCTGTTGGGTTGTAAGTAGGTTCTATCTCACTTACACAAACCCAAACTGTCATAGTAGTACATAGAAAAAAGAGTTTGATATTTGGATTAATAGTCACCCTTACTGTACGGTGCATTTGATGATAACTACTGCCACTACTACTACTACTACTACTACTACTACTGATTCACACAGTAGCTTGATTTCCGCCACTATAATATTACACCATCTTCAACTATTCCACCGTTGCCCTACCTATACTTCATTTTACCCACCTAATTACCAACCCACCCACCCATCAACTAACCAAATTACCTACCCACCTACCAGCCAACCCACAAATCCAATTACCTATCCACTTACCAACCAACCAACCAACCCCATTACCTTCCCATTTACCCATCTACCTTCCTACTCAATTAATTACCTACGCACCTACCAACCAACCAATATACCAACCAACCAACACAATGACCTATCCACCTACCAGCCAACCCATCTTCCCACCAACCCACCAACCCAATTACCTACCTACCAACCCAATTACCTACACATCTAGCAGTCAACCAATCAACTCAATTACCTACCTACCAACCCAATTACCTACACATCTAACAGTCAACCAATCAACCCAATTACCTACCAACCTCCCACCCACCAATCAATCCAATTACCTACACATCTAACAGTCAACCAATCAACCCAATTACCTACCCACCTACCAACTAGCCCACCTTTCCATCAACCTAATTACTTACATACCTACCAACCAACCCACCTTTCCACCCACCTACCCATCAACCTAATTACCTACACACATACCAACCAAACTATCTTCTGACCCACCAACTAACCCAGTTACCCACCCACCTATATCCATCTACCAACCAAATCAATTACCTACCCACCAACCCACCTTCCCATCAACTCAATTACCTACACACCTGCCAACTAACCCACCTCCCACCAACCAACCAACTCAATTAAGGCCTACCTACCCACATACCCATCTACCTTCCAACCAATATGCATACACACCTACCAACCAACCCAATTAACCAACCTATACCCATCTACAGCTGTGAGCCTGAAACCCCCTCGTGGTGTTGTGAAAGGCTTGACGGGGTTATGGCTTCTGCTGTCTCTCATCCTGGCCACTGTGTACCGTTCCAACCTCAAAGCCATGATCATTCTCCCCAAAATCACTCTGCCATTCAACAACCTCGAGGAACTTAATAACGCTGGCCTTCCCGTCTGGGTTGCCTTGGATTCTGTCTTGTCTGATATGATTTATGTAAGATATTATAATATTTGGTGTGTGTATGCGTTGTTGTTGTTGTACAGTCGGCAGCATAAGTTCGCTTCATTTCCACCTCCGTATGTATTAGCTATAGTGATGTTGTAATACAATTTTAATGCAGAGATGTGTACAGATATAATTCTCATTTGGTAAATTACGTATGTTGTTGGAATAAAAACTGATTCAGAATGCAACTATCTGGCCACATTAGCAATATTAAGTACATTAGATGGACGCGAATTTATGCTGCCGACCATAATTTTATGTGTGTGTGTGTGTGTGTGTGTTATTGAAGTACGTAAGATACCGGTACCATAATTTTATATGTGAATGTGTGTGTGTATAAGATATATTTTTATATGTGTGTGTCGTTGTTGTTATTTATCTTTAGTGTTGTCTAGATATGCTACAATTTACGTATCATAATTTTGTGGTGGGTTTTTCTTTCACTTCGTTTGGTCGTGTACGATGTAATAGACGCAATATTTTATTATTACGATAATACATTACAACACATAACCTCTATACTTCAGAACTCAGAACCACAGAGTGTCCTGGGTCGCCTCAATCATACCGTCTATAACTATGACATGGAGTACAGCATTCCAGACGGCATCAAGGGTTATCTGACTGGTAGACACGTGATGGCAATCCCTCTCGCCCCTCTCACGTTCCTCACCCACTTGGACTATACACAGGTAACAATGTAGGAGAGTCAGGTTGGTGGATCTATCCTTACCTTCCTTCATATATATATATATATATATATATATATATATATATATATCTATATATATATATATATATATCTATCTATCTATCTATATATCTATATATATATATATATATATATATATATATATATATATATATATATATATATATATATATATATATATACAGAAAGCTCACTTCACCGTGAGATATAATAGCAGAGTAATCACAGGAGAAACCATCACATTATGCCCATCACATTAACTGGGGAGGTGCCACAGTTCTAGCTAAATCGTCAAACCTTCTTGAAAGAATTGTAATTGAGTCATGTCTAATCTCAGGCACATATAAAGATAATGTTAATATGAGTTATGGCCATCTCAAATGTGATAAATTATTAACCGAATTGGTGATGAAGCAGTTTCCACCAGACTAGGATTAAAGGTGAGGTGAGGTGGGTATCAGACCATTTGTCCAAGTATATATATTTTTGGACCTTTGCACCTAGCCTGATAACAGAAATGTAGGTCTGTACTTACTTAATCATCTCAGGCCGAATCAGTTTCAATAAAACTCCTCCTGCTTCCCTTTACAGACTGGCAGATGCAAGACATATATTATGGCTGAAACTTTCATCAAAAACGCTCAATTTGTGATCTACTTCCGTAAGGGCTCACAGTTGAAGGCACAATTGGACCCCGTGTAAGTTGTTGTTTGCTTCCCTCTGAGGCGTTGAATTGATTATAAGAATACAACATGAAACAACACAATGCAGTATAACACAATATACCACATGCAGGAACTCAAAGGATAAGGGAATTATCATGTTCACTCACATTATAAAGTCTTGTTCACTGCCTCTAGAAGTCGGTTAGTGTTATTGTTTGTCCTGTGTGTGATGTAGTATGTGTAGGCCTAAAGTTCTCATCATCCAGGAATGACTCAGTGTGGAGAATTTACCCTTCCAGAATTCCCTCAGGAGCTATGTCTTTTTTTCAGGAAATTGACAAACACTCCACAATCAGACCATTTGATTACTTCAGAGCTCATGAAATACTATTTGATTTTTTCCAGAATTCGCGGATTTCGTGAATTCGGAATCTTCAACCACTTGTACCACAAGTTTGTCTCCAACGCCTCCAGGTGTCTCGACCCCATTAAGGCGGAGTCTGGCCGCGCCCTTGACCTCAGAGATTTCTACGGCGTCTACTCCATTTATGCTGGAGGTGAGGGGGCCACATACTGTACAGTCTCGGCCTGGAGTAAGTATCCACCCACTCCCAACCAACTCCGACATTAGGCACCATCGCAACTAGGGATATGAGGGATGAAGACTCATTAACCTGAGTTGAATCAGCAAAGCACTGTCTTTCCTCTACCTTCTTGCCAGCTCAAGTAACTGATTCGACTCAGGTTGACGAGTCTTGCCCTGCTTCAACCCTCGTATCAACGTATCAATGGTAGCGATGGTACCAAGTGTCTGGGTTGTCTGGGAGTAAGTGGATAATTACTCCAGGCTGAGACTGTACAGTTGGACACATGAATTGTTGGTACACTCCAGGTGAAAAATGCTAAGCTCCAACCAATAACAGATTCTTTTACAACCAATTAGATATCCCAGGGACAGACACTTGTAAGTCACACAATTACACAAAGGCAGCTGCAGTCTCGCTCCAGCCATACTTTTTCATGAGTCCCACATACCCATGTTTTTTTGTTTTTTTGTTTTTTTTTATTAATCGCGCTTTAGCGTCAATCAATAGGCATGCATCCATACATACAGGTAGGCAGAACCCATGAGAATAATGTTACTACATACACACACACACACACACACACACACACACACACACACACACACACACATCATGAAAACATAACTGAATGAAGCACAAGCATACAGACAAATATTTACATCATGGCCTACTTAAATTCGCCAAAACGAGGGTGGCGTACAAGAAGCTCCTCCAAAACTTGATGGTTCAGCAGGTGTCGACAAACCACATCAAATGGCAGACCCCGGGGCAGCAAGTGTCGGAAAGTGGGGCAGGCCAGGCAATAGTGCTCTATGGTGTTAGCACGAGGCACTCGACACAAGCGACACTCAGTGATAGGAAGCTCATTCTGCATCCCAGCAACCTGCCATGGTGGCCGGTAGCCAAGGCTCAAACGAGCAGAGACTACATTGTGCCTTCAAACCATGAGGCCTCGACGACGGTAGGAATATTTGTGGCGGCAGACAGACTCGTAATGGGTGATGGAAATGCTGAAG
Organism: Petrolisthes manimaculis; assembly: GCA_034508575.1. Classification (NCBI taxonomy): domain Eukaryota; kingdom Metazoa; phylum Arthropoda; class Malacostraca; order Decapoda; family Porcellanidae; genus Petrolisthes; species Petrolisthes manimaculis. Next base: position 1,174,780 of record JAWZYT010000298.1, on the reverse strand, counting down.
GGCCTCTCTGCATCCCTTCGTCGCCGTACAGGAAGGAGAGCGGTGGAGCGGATTCTAGAGAAATAACATGTCAGGGAGAGAGGACGTCCAGCTCCACGTCTCCATTAGCATCATCGAAGGCACTTCGAAGGTCAATGAAGGCCACCACACTGTCCCTGGAAAGGCGAGAGTACAGGTCGACTAGGCAGTGGTGTGTGCTCCGCTGGGGAAGAAAACCAAACAGCCATGGAGAAAGGCGATCCTGCAGTCTGTACATGAGACGATTAAGTAAGATTCTCTCTATAACCTTACAAAAACAGAAAGTAAGGGAAATAGGCCTGAACTTCGCAGTGCCGGGCTTAGGGATGGGTATTACAGTGCTGCTGGTCCAGGCTCGTGGTACGTACACAACCGTCACGAAGACAAAGATTGTGCAGTTGAAGTAGGGGGTTCCCAGGAACTTGTTGAAGTAGGCGCAGCACAGCATATGTAATACCATCATCACCAGGGGAAGAAGCTTTACCCCGGGAGAGAGCATGGCCCAACTCCTCCTGAGTTATCTGCTCTGCATCGTCATCATCTTGCAACAGAGCAGACATTAGACGTAGTCGATGGATAGCAGCACGGGAAGCGAGTATATCTTGTATGTGGATGGGTAGACTGGCTGGGGTAGATTGTTCTGACCAGGCATCGACAAGTTGTTTGGAATAGTCGGCGGGAGTGTGATGACGAGCAGTGGCCGGCGTCTTTTTAACAACCTGACGAATTAAGTGCCACATAGAAGCCACATTTGTTTGCTGGTTAATACTGTCTGTGAACCGCTGCCAAGACTCAGTGTGAGCACACTCCTGCAGGCAACTAAAGCGTCCCTAGACATCTGGTAACGGTGAATCAAGTCAGGAGTTGGGTTGGCTTGAAATAATAGGCCATCAGTCTCCTCCTTTGCCTCCTGTATGCAAGCATCAAGCGTCCAGGAGTGGGCAGTATGGCGATGCTGGAGGTGTGGCCGGGAGACATATAGCCTATAAAAGTCATGAGTAGCAGATACAAGATCAGAGTACAACTGTTCAGCTGATGATATATCAAATGTAGGTAGTACATGGGCCATAAATAAGATGTAGGTCGGCCAATAGTTAGGGGGCACAGCAATACGCAAACGAGTAGCTGAAGCACTTGACCCAGCTGGGAGAGAATATTGAAACCGAAGAGTAATGTGATCAGAGAATAAGTCTGGCACTGAGGAGCACTGGACCCGAGATGCTATCAGGCCAGACGAGAGGATGTAATCCAGAGTACCTCCCCGGCAATGAGTGGCACCACCAGTGTCTCAGAGTGTCAGATGATGCTTGCGGATATATGAAAGGAGACGAACACCATTACGATTAATTGAGCCAGAACCATCACCCAAATCAGAATGCTGAGCATTAAAATCCTCCATATGGACCATACCATGCACTGTTGGAAGAGGAAGAGCCTCAAGAGTGAGTCTAGCTGCGGCAGAATAGATTTTACATAATTGGTGTACTCCATTCCCAGGAAGAACCTCAACTAGCTGAAAGGTCATTTCAGGATCAATGGAGGTACCGAGAAGGCGATGTGGCAAGGATCTATGTATGTAAGTCAGGCGACCATTCCTTACCAGATGAACATATGGCACATAACCTGAGAGGGCAGGAGCTTGCCTAGCAGCGAGTGGCCGTCCTGGAAATGCTTCCTGAAGAAAAATAACACTGGGATGATGACGAAAAACATATACATTGAGTTGAGTGAGCTTAGCATAACTGGTGATACCACATACATTCCAGGAGATGACATCCAGCCGGTAATCACTAGCGAACTTTGTATTTGGAGGTAGAAGTCCGGTGAGAAGGGGCAGATGGGCGACCTGAGGAGGGTGATGGACTAGGAGAAGGGACTGACTCTAAGAACTTTTCCAGGCGAGATGCAACAGTATCCATCTTTTCGGTAAGGGTAGTGACAGTTGAGATGATGGCCTGCTGAGCCTCGACCAAGGTGGAGAGTTTGGAGTCATTGGCAGCCTGAGCGGCAACCAGCCCATCAATCCTGGCTTCAAGGGCAGAGAAGCGGTTCTCGAGGGCCGTACATCGTGCCATGAGGGTAGCAACAGACTTGCGGAGGTCCAGGTTTGGAGGCGAGGCAAGACTGGTAAGAGGAGCAGTCTGGGGAGGTGGAGGTGGTGGTGGAGGTGTTGGAGGTGGTGGAGTAGGAGGAGCAATAGTAGACGCACGAGCCTGGACCTGACGTCGAGTACATCCATGCCACACGCTAACCCCTGGCTGAAGGCATCGTGGACACTTATATCGAGACGTATCCTCAGGAGGTGAAGACTCAGCGGTGGAGGCAGCAGGACGTGATCATTCACCCCTGACAGGACAGGTCTTGGAATCATGTTCCTCGGCACATCATGTACACTTCGGCCTGACAGAACTGTACCGGGAGATATGCCCAACTCCCCAGTACCTGTAGCATCAAGGCTGGTCATTATTAAGTTTCTTCACCTCACACGGTGGATGACAGGGGAGGAAATCGAAGGAAATCTCGTTTGGAGATGGATCAAGTTGACTCCAGACAACAATACGGCTTATGGGGGAACCATCTTGGAAAAACCGACGGGCAGAGTACACACCAGGGTATTCCTTAGCAAGTTTCCGGTCGACATTAATCGGAAAACGGGTGAGGATATAGCTGGGGAACTTACGAGGCCTTTAGGGTGAGTCTTCAAGAATGAGAGCCAGAGACAAAAATTCACCAGCCTTGACTCTATCAATAATGTCCTGACGTTTCCTAGAGATGTAGACAAACCGGTAGGTGACAGCAGCCATCTTGACTTCAGCTAGTTCACGCTGAAGCTGGAAGGCCCTGTTGACATCAGACAACCAACGCATCTTTGTGTCAGTAGATGGGTTCCCAGGGAAGGATAGCTTGATAGGCAGTTCTCGGGGCAAAAGCAGGAAGGTAGGCAAGTAGTTGGTATACAAAGATGAAACACCTGGTTGAGGCAGAGAAGGTACGTCATATACAGTTGAAGCATCCTTTGTAGTCTTGGCAGCTGGAGGCAGACAATCCACACCATCTGAGTTGGACGAGGCATCAACAGGTCGCTTGGTAGAGGTTGAGGAGGTGGAAGGCTGCAACCTGAGCTGCGGAGTGACCGAGGAGAGGGGGGGAGGGTTGCGTGAAGGCAGCTCAGGCCAGTGATCCTCGATAATGGACTCATCCTCTTCCGACATAGACAAGTCAGCCTCCAGGCAGGTGGCTACGTCCGAATCTGCACTCTCGATCTGACCAGGCAAGGCCTAGATGGGACGCAAACAACTGAACACACGAACATACACACACAGGACCACAACAAAACAAACAAATCACAAATAACAATATCACAAACAGCAAAACCACAAAAAAGACAAGATGGAATAGGCAAACAACAACTAGAACACAACAGAAACAACAACATACAAACAACACAAAACAAGAACATGAAGGAAAACCCTTCAAAAGCTCCAGCTCTTAATGATTCAACTGTAATAATAAAATATCCATATGTAAAGGTCACAAAAATAATAATTATGTTTTATCTGGATTTTCGTATTCATATGATTATATTGAAATTTTGAAAATGAACCCTTTTTTATTGAGGGTGAACCCCTCGGTTGAACCCCCTCTCGGTTGAACCTCTTAAATATTGGTTGAACCCCGTTTAAGAAGTGGTCACCCCAAGAAGAAAAACAAATGATAATAATAATAATAAATGATTCAATGTCGGTAAAAGAAAATGGATGGGAGGAAGAGAGTGAGTGAGTGAGTTGAACCCCTTTTAAGAAGTGGTCGCCCCAAGAAGAACAACAAGAACAAGAACAATAATTACGATAAAACCTAGTGCTCTTGGCTTATACCGGAGCTAAAAACAACACAAACAACAACACAGAGAGAACGCCAGAAACACGTCTTCACTCCATGAAGCTTGGGGCGTGACTGTCCTACCCATGTGTATTGTTGTCTGCTTGTTGATTGACGCTATCAATCAACATCAATATAAATGAATCAATTAATATAAACAAAAGTAGGCAGCTGTACTCTGATTAATACATTACCATACAAACAGAATTACACAGATACCAATTCTACTATTCAGTATCATCAACTGAGAACATAAAACAATATGATGTCACGCAGGGATGGTGATGGCGCTGTGGTGCTTCCTGGTGGAGGCGCTGGTTGGGAGGTCACGTTTGCAAGGGAAATAAATGGGTGAAGGGGATAACGAAGAAAGCTGCTTGGTAGGTTATACAAAAGGCCCTCCCGCTTCCTCACACTCATGATGCCCTGTGGTTTCTCTACAGCTCGTAGTTTAAATTTTCTATGTCTAACAGGATTTGAAATGTTAAATTTACTATCTTTGTGTTTGAAAACAAACTGTCACAATCATATTATCAGTGAAATTCCCCATGCCTACTTAATCCTGTCACACACCACACAACCACAACAAAAACTAAAATTTCCCATACAGTTTAGGTGGAGGAGTCTCAACTCTTCCCAGTATTAAGTTCATTTAATAATTAATCAGTGCCGAGTTGGATATACCAGGAGCAGAGGATTAGTCGGTATGCTGTAAAACTAATTCGAATCGTGTGCTTATAATTATATTCATGTTTGTAACTCTAGGGCCTTATGTTACTATAAAACTGATGCTTCTTTTAAAATTTGCCCCTTTCTAATGCTGAAAACTTAGCTAATCCACACCGTAGTTGCCGAATGGTGTATAACGTCATCTTTCTTTTTATTAATTTTATTTTGAGGTTTAGCTTAGTTTCTTAACATGTTTGTTTATACAGGTCACTTTCTTGAGAGGGCTATGTCTGTTTGTATGAAAAGAAAAAGCATAAGCATACTTATTACTACCCTATGCTATATATAATATATAAAACACTCTGTCTGTGTGTCTGTCTGTCTGTTTAGCCGCTATGCACGAGCTCATCCTTTCACTTAGAGTAATAATTTTTACATATGTTTTATCGCTAATACCTGGAGAGTGTCTTGGCCCTATAATTTTGTTTTTCAATGATTAACCCCTTAAAAACGATTTTTTTTTTTCACCCCCAGCTGACTCCTGGGGGTCAATTTTCAACTTTCAAGTAGGCAAATATTTTTCTTCCAGAATGAAAGAGTTTAAATTTACACGCCAGGAACTGAAAACGGGAGCCTCCTAGGTGACCGAATTTGCGTATGACAAGAGCGTCAAAGTCTGAAAATAAATAAAATAATATCCCCTGAAACAGTATGAAAGAAAACCTCATACGATCTGCATACGCACACATTCTCTCTCTCTCTCTCTCTCTTCCACATACACACACACACACACACACTCTCTCTCTCTTTCTCCTTTCTACGCACACACACTCTCTCTATCTCTCAAACACATAGATAGATAGATAGATATAGAGATAGAGAAATAGATAGATATAGAGATAGAGAAATAGATAGATATAGAGATAGAGAAATAGATAGATATAGAGATAGAGATAATAGATAGATATAGAGATAGAGATAATAGATAGATATAGAGATAGAGATAATAGATAGATATAGAGATAGAGATAATAGATAGATATAGAGATAGAGATAATAGATAGATATAGAGATAGAGATAATAGATAGATATAGAGATAGAGATAATAGATAGATATAGAGATAGAGATAATAGATAGATATAGAGATAGAGATAATAGATAGATATAGAGATAGAGATAATAGATAGATATAGAGATAGAGATAATAGATAGATATAGAGATAGAGATAATAGATAGATATAGAGATAGAGATAATAGATAGATATAGAGATAGAGATAATAGATAGATATAGAGATAGAGATAATAGATAGATATAGAGATAATAGATAATAGATAGATATAGAGATAATAGATAATAGATAGATATAGAGATAATAGATAGATAGATAGATAATAGATAGATAATAGATAGATAGATAATAGATAATAGATAATAGATAATAGATAGATAGATAGAGAGAGAGAGAGAGAGAGAGAGAGAGAGAGAGAGAGAGAGAGAGAGAGAGAGAGAGAGAGAGAGAGAGAGAGAGAGAGAGAGAGAGAGAGAGAGAGAGAGAGAGAGAGAGAGAGAGATAGATAGAGATAGAAATAGATAGAGAGATAGTTATAGATAGATATAGATAGATATAGATAGATAGAGATAGATAGAGAAATAAATAGATAAAGAGATAGAGAAATAGATAGATAGAGAAATAGAGAGATAGATAGAGATAGATAGAAATAGATAGAAATAGCTAGCTAGATAGAAATAGCTAGCTAGATAGAAATAGCTAGATAGATAGAAATAGATAGATAGAGATAGATAGATAGAAATAGATAGATAGAGATAGAGATATAGAGAGATATAGATAGATAGATAGAGATAGAGATATAGAGAGATATAGATAGATAGAGATAGATAGATAGATATATAGATAGATATATAGATAGATATAGATAGATATATAGAGAGATAGAGATAGATAGATCCCTGGACAACGTCGGGTATCACTGCTACTATCTAATACAGTGGTTCCCAAACTTTTTCTGGTCGTTACCCACTTTTCATACATGATCCTTGTCCATGGCTCCCCCCCCCCCCCTACAACCATAACCCGTTAACTGAAAAATATGAACATCCTTGCTGATACGTAAGATTCAAGACCAGGTTATCATACAGAATACACAGCTTAGGAAGCCTTAGATTAGAATTATGTTGAGTTAAAATTATCTTGCTTCCCTTAAGTCAAGAACACAGAATCATATTAAAAAGGACGTATTACTCATGTGTCTGGCAGCAAAGCATTGCACAAACCTGTACTGAACCTGTAAGTTCCCTCCACTGGCTACCTACCCGCTAAATTCCTTTGGTTTTATTTATGCATAGCCTCAGACTATGGCCCCCTAAATTCTTCTATATGGCCCCCCAGGGGGCCATGGCCCCCAGTTTGGGAACCACTGATCTAATATATAACACACTCTGTCTGTCTGTTTATCCGCTATGCACGCCCTCATCCTTTTACCTAGAGTGAAATTGTTTACATGATTTTGATCGCTGATGCCTGGGAAGTGTCCTCGGCTTACAATTTTTTTTTAAATGATCAATGGGGGGCTGGGGGGGGGGGGGTTCGAACCCCTGGATTAGTGAACCATGGGCATGGCGCCTCCACCTATACACCCTCCATGACTCGAACCTCTTTAATATGATCTTAGGTCTTTTAAAAGGAGTTGAAGGACAGAGGAAGAATTAAAATGCCCAAAGGACGAAGGAAAAAATAATTGAAAGACAAAGGAAGCCTTATATTGACCACAAGACCAAGGAAAAGGCTGATAGAGAGTGAGAGAGAGGGTGGGACAGGCACATACTCTTTCTCTCTCTCTCTCTCATAGGCTACACCATGGAGGTATGCTACACGCACAAACTCTCTCTCTCTCTCTCCCCCACATGCTCTCTCTCTCTCTCCCATGCACATGATCTCTCTCTCTCTCTCTCTCTCTTTTTTTGGAGGAATTAAAACACAGGGTGGGTTTGAGGGATGCGGGAATAGGGGACTGGCTTGGGGTGGGGAGGTTTCGGGGGTGCTGGAATAGCGGACAGGCTGGGGGGGTAAAAAGCCTGTCCCCTACCGCCACACCACAAGCATGCCCCATATTCCCGCACCTCTCTAAACCCCCCGCCCCAAGCCTGTTCCCCTACTCCCACACCCCCTACCGTACACAACACACACTAGGGTACACACACACACACATACAGTACATACATACACATACACATACAGATACACATACACACACACACACACATACACACACACACACACATACACCGTACACACACACATACACTAGGTAAGTTAATTTCTGCCCTTTTTCGTTATCAATATAAAGTTGTCTCTGTTGTTGAAAGGATTCTTTTCTGTGGCTTCCATTTAGGGGAAGTATTGTGGTTGTAAAGCTGACATAATTTCTCTGGGGGACCAGCAACCACACCGGAAAATGGACTCCTCCCACCCTCCTATTGAGTTCACATAAAAATAATTAGAGGAAATTTATTGACAGTACCACATGTAGGATCTTCACCCGGACAACGTCGGGTATCGCTGCTAGTGCATTATATTTAAAGACAAAATACTACAGTTACAGCAAATCTACTAAAAAATTCCTTAACAGTTAAAATAATCATTCTATATCAAAATCCCTCTTACAAAATGTGCTCATATATATCGCACATATATATCACGTGTGAAAAGATTCATTAATATGACGTAAAAACCTTTCGTGGTGTTAGCTATTATATTGGAAAAAATCACTTGAAAAAGAAATTATGTAGTTAGTGCTCCAAATTTGTAATAGCTCCATTTTCTTCACGTTCCCTAGGCTATAGTAGAGCATTAAGAAGTGGCTTGTGTAGGGTAGACTATTGAATTTTACCGAATTATTTTGTGGGCCCAAAATTTGAGGTGCGGTACGGGGCTACAACCCTGGGAGCAGAGTGAGGTTTCCCCTTACCTGTTCAGGACCTTTACAATTATGTTTCTCAACAATATTATGATGTAAAAGTACTAATATATATATATATATATATGAATGATTCATATTGACAAGTATGTTGTGTGGGTGGAAGGTAAACACAGGATAGAGCTTCGAGTTATTTATTTCTCTTACGTTTCAGACTACACAGAGTCCATCTTCAGAGAGAAATGACATAGGGAAGAGGGTACCAGAGCTATATATACCGGTGGTGGCCTACACTGCACCTGCCACTACTTAATCTCACCTGACCTCACCTGACCTCACCTCACCCCGTCCTTTCTTTTACACTCCAGGGCTATATTGGCTGAGTAACTACACCATTTCATAAATCCTTCCCTATGATTATGAACATTCTTTGTACAAATGTATGCTGCTTCTAATGCCTTCCTCATTTTCTTTTCCAAACCACTGTGAATGATTGATGAACCCTCCCATCCGGGTAAATTATTACATTCTTCAATATGTAGTACCAATGAATTAGCTGTGTTGTGTTTCCTTACGTCAGCTTTATGCTCATATAATCTTTTTTTTTATACCTCTTCCTGTTTCTCCTATATACACCTTGTCACACCCATTACATGGTATACTATATATCACGCTGTTATTATTGACACGCTTTTCCTTGTTTGCCTTGGTTATTTCGCCGATTCTCTTTCCAGATGATGTTGCAATTTTTAAACCAACCTTGTTCATTTGTCTATCAATTACCGAGCCAATATTAGAATTAGGTACACATATAAATCTTTTCTCGTTTTTCTCGCTGATATTAGTTTCATCTTTCTTTCGTTTGATTATCTTGAGTGCTTTGTTTTTAAGTTTAACTAGCAAACCTACAGGGTATTTTAATTTCTTAAATGCCTCTATTATATACTCAATTTCATGGTCCAAGCTGTCATTACTACATATCCTGTAAGCTCTTAGAAAAAATCCTATCACCACCCCAGACTTAATCCTAGCATTATGAGCAGATAGATAGTGAATAAAGTCATCTTTGTTAGTGGGTTTTCGGTATACCGAGAATTTTACGCCTTGTTCCGTTTTTCTAATTACAGTGTCTAGAAATGGTAGCATGTTCTCATTTTCTTCCTCAACAGTAGACTGGACCCACACAATATATATATATATATATATATATATATATATATATATATATATATATATATATATATATATATATATATATATATATATATATATATATATATATATATATATATATATATATATATATATATATATATATAAAGCTCTGAGCTATAAGTACTTCACATTGTACAGTCGCCTCACTTGCTTCACCGAGGCAATCGATGTTCATAGACTCGAGATTCTTAAGTGTAGAAAACGTGCGTATTTCTCGAATCCATAAACACTGTCTGTCTCGGTGAAGCAAGTTAGTCGACAGGACTTTTGCCGCCGACTGTAGAACACTGTTACCCTCACCACCACTATATGAAAGCATTCTTGCATCCTATATTCTTACTTGCTGTGATTTATCTTTACATGTGCTTGAGAATAATAAATATATTGCTTAGTGTATGTATTAGAGGCAAATAACAATATAAATTATCCATTTATTAACATTGATGCATATTATCTAAAATGAGTTTTATTTTTACCTGTGTATGATATTTACAATATTGTTTTTCAATAGTATTCTGATGTGTAATTGAACTATAAGTATTGTACAGTATCGTATTGTCATCACCAGTATATGAGTGCATTATAACCTTACAATGAGGAGCGCTCCTGTGTACTATGTGTATTAGAATCAATGATTACCTACTTTCATTCTTAGCTTGAGAGGTTCTAAATATTGTGAGTTTCTTTCGTTATAGGTCTGGGGGGGTAAGGAAAATATATATGCAATACTCTATCCTAACAAGAACAAATTGATAAACGGACTACATTACAGTATTTAAGAAAAAATAAAACATAAGGTAGGCTATCATCATCTGTGTCACGAGTATATGCTCGTGTCATGAAATAGTAGTTATCTCATCTGTGTCTAACAATACCAGTAGTTAGCTTGAATTTCGTGCCGTAGCCCTCTGTGACCGGAATGTTACATTACAAGCAATCGATCAACTCGTTCGCACCTCTTATCTTATTGCCGAGAGATAAAATTAATCGAACGGAACGGAGTAAATCATTCGATTACGACACGTACACCAAGAAGTGGGACAAATATGGAAATTATATGTATCGTTAAATTGTAATTGTATGTATAACAAGTGACGTATTATAGCTAGAATGTAGAAGTTAGTAGAGGCAAGGTTTCGAACTCATTACGTCACTTTAGGCTATTCGCCTTCTCGTATATCAATTTTGTATAACCAACTGGGAATCTAGGATTTTTCAAATTTGCCGAAAAACCAATATAAGGCCAGAGGGAAGCGGACTTAGCGGAGTCTTAGCGGACTACCCTCAGGCCTCAGTTCAGTCAACAGTAGCACAAAGACTAGACTCTCAACATAGTCTCGGTCTAGTCTTTGTAGTGGTAAGACATCGTCCTCTCTGTGCATAGCGGCAACAGATACCACATTCTGTCCGTGGAGTTACCCTGGTCTACCACGGCCTCTTACCAGCACTGCTCTGTTGTTTCTTTGCCTTAGTAAAATACAAAGTAAAGTAAATTTGCAGCATTTTGCTGCACTGCTTTGGTGCACCTTCAGTGTTTTAGTTTTGCTGGAGGACAACCAGTAGTGTAGTAAAGTAGTTAGTTGTTCCCCACACCAGACCCGCAGCACTCGCTGACCCAGGGGAAACCCTGTGGTAGTGGGGCCCAGTAGTCTTTTTCTCAATATACTTTTTCTTCCATATTTCCCGTGCTACCTCCTGCGTTTACGGGTGTCTCTGTCTGAGAGCCAGTATTCACCTGAAAGTTGGGTTCCTACTACAACACCTCTCACATTAGGCAGGTCCGGTGGTGGGAAAGTTCCTTCCGCACAAACTCCAATCCCCAAGCTGGTACTGGAGAACGCCGCCCGACTTCCACTAGGGGGGGGGGGGGGGGGGGCGAGCGAAGGAAATTTATTTTCTTCCCTAAATTATTGTCTATTTTGGGGGTTGATAGAATAGTTAAGGGAGTCAGGTTGGTGTGCTAGGGAGAGGGGTCGGACGTAGTAAGATATCCAGGATGGATGTTTCCACGACTATACTCATTCTATCTTGTACTGACCCGCAAGGCTGTGGTCCCATTAGAGTGCTGTGTTGCCATATCTAATTAACGGTACCATATCCCAACTTCAAAGAAAATGGGAACAATATCGATCTTTAAATTTGCATGTACGACTTTGGTATATATGAACCAAAGTAACTGTAAGTGGTCCAAAAACCTACACAGCTCCTATATAGTTATACTGTATACCTTCATACTGTCCTATATACTGTACCTTTTCCTTGACAAGAAAAGGTACAATTTCTGCTATATAGTATACGATTGATTATAAAAATTTACCGAGTGGTTTATAATTATCGAGTATGTGTTTTTACTTCTGGACTCTTAACATATTATTTAATAATGATTGATCGAGGAGAGACCTTCTTTCCACACCACCATTGAGGTAAAAGTCTTGGCGCGTCTTTTTTATAGAGGTGTCCCCGGGAGGCCTAATCCTCTTCCTGTCTGTTATTAAGATTTATTCATCGTCTGAAGTGTCATCGTCTGAAGTGTCATTTGATATATTAATGACAAATAAGTCGATGATATGATCAACTGACTGATCAAGTCTGGCATCTTTGCTTGGAGATCGTCTGTATGTCGCACAGTATTCATCCAGTTGGTTGGGGTTACTTGCTGCAATGATTGTGTGACGAGTACCTTCAGATCTACCAGCTTGTAGTTGTTTTTTTGTGCGATGCTTGTCTTTACTTGGGCCCAGATAAGTTCAATAGGGTTATACTGGCAGTGATATGGTGGTAGTCGTACAACCCTGTGTCCTGCTTCCTTGGCGATGGTGTCAATTAAATATTTTTTCCCGGTGAAATATTGCTTGGTAAGAAGTAGTAGTTGGCTTTTTAACAGCTCATCACCTGGCTGTGCTCCTTTCTTGATAAGCCATTCTTTGATTTCTGCCTTCCTCCACGTTTGTGTGGGCATCTTTTCAATCTGGGTCGAGTGGTATGCAGCATTATCCATAACAATGACAGAGTTGGGAGCAATGTTAGACAATAACTGGTTCCTAAACCATTCTTCAAATCGAACAGATGTCATTTGGTTATGATAATCACCGTCGTTTTTTGCTTGAAAAACGAGTTCTGCATTAGGAACAAACACGTGTTTTGTTCCTGCGTGGAGGATAATGAGGCGGCTTCCTTTTCCCGTCGGCACTTTGATACCTGTGGCTTTGCTGGCTGTAGTGTCAACCCAACACTTATATATATATGATCCGACACTGGACATAGGCTTAATCAAGCCCGTTATCGTGGCCCAGGTCAACTGATGCTCACACACACACACGTCACGACTTCCGAACTGGTACCCAGCCACAGAGAGAGGGAAGTGAGGGTTATTCCCAAATACTACAGCTGTTATGGTACCAGCGAGGGTGTTTTACGACGTTCGGTGGCCTTATAGTTAGTGCCTGACACTCAAATCGGAAGAGTAAATATTCTCAGGCCCTCACCTGAGAGGATCGATCTCCCGACCTCTAGGGTATGAGTCCAGAACACTAACCACTCGGCACTGTGTAATTCTGGTTGACCCAAGTCTCATCTAAGTATACAAAATTTACACATGTTTTCTTGAGTCGCTGCATTTCTTGTAAAAAATGTGCTCTGGCAGACTGCACATCACTCCTTTCCATCAAGAATTTGCGACCATCGACTTTCTTGTATCTAAAGCCAATTTCTCTGATGACTTTACGTAGGGACTCCAGGCATCCAGTGAAATCATTTTTTTCATGGAGCTGCTCTTTTATCCTGTGGAGAGTAGGTATTTCTCTTCTCTCATAAAATTCCAAGATGGTTCTTCTCAGGACACACTTGTCAAACTCGTCAAAGTTGGTGACTGTTGAAGTGCGTTTTTTTTTGGGTGAAGTGAACACTGGCTTGTTTGGTTGTGGTACTGTGTCGCATATCTTGTTATGGTTGGAACAAATCCTCTTCACAGTAGCTTCAGATATGCCTGCAGCTTCTGCCGTTCGCTTCCTTGCTTGGGTGGGAGGTAAAAGTGGTCCATGGTTGGCCTTCTCTTCTAAGAAGTACCTATTTATCCTGTAGATAAATTCCTTGGTCTGGCTGTGGAGTACAACGTAGGACGGGGTAGTGGGGCAATGACCTTCCATGCTGGCTGGCAAGAGGTGAATGACATACATGTACACATAGGTGACCTCAGTCACCTCACCCTCCACACCCCGGAAATTCCTGGGTTGGAAGTAGTGGCAACGTCTTTTGATTGAAATGCCACATCACACATGAAATATCTTCTCTATTTTACGTACAAAGCAATTTTTCATATCATTTACCATTAAATGAAAAATTAATTGTGTATAGAAAATTTCATGTCGATATACTCTCGTTAGTGGACAGTTTCCTTTATGTGGTGAAAGCTTTGTTTCTAGATTTGGCAACACCGCGGTCAACTCCTCACGGGTCAGTACAAAATAGAAAGACTATAGCCTCCCTCCTCTTCAAATAAGGAGGTTGACGACCATGGACCAAACTAGGAAGATGGCGGACGATAATCGAACCCCAATGACAGACAGACAAGGACAATTTGATATTGAAATTCTTCCCATGAATGCTCGTTGTATTAATGTTTGATGTGTGAACGTGGGTCAGTCTTTCAAGACTGTTAACCCCTTTATCATTAAAAAGGTTCTTGATGGTCAAGTGGGTAGCAGTCTTGTTAATGTTAAGAAGTTGCGTGATTGTAGTTTCCTGGTTAAAGTGCTGAAGGCATCCCAGGTTAAGGATCTCCTTAAACTGACTCAATTTCATGACCTTAGAGTGAAAACCACCATTCCAATAGGCCCAAACATCTGTAAGGGCGTCATTTTCTTTAGAGATTTGGCAGCCATGGATGAGGCAGACATTTTAGAGGGCATGAATGACCAAAAGCATTGTTGATGTTCGAAGCATGACCAAGAGAGAGAGAGAGAGAACATGTGAGAGAAATCTGGCTTATGTTTATCGACTTTTGCTTCAGTTCAGATTCCGGACACAGTTAAGATTAAATACGAAATAGTTAATGTCAGACCATATGTACAGTTGCCTCCAGTCGTAGCGACCCCAGTCTCAGGTGTGAGTGGCGAAATGTGGCAGCACTGGGTTTGTTTATTCGTGGTCAGAGTCAGTGAATGGACTCGACTAACCCTCGCTATAGTCTCCAAATGGACACGATATAAGTAAAATTGTCTATCTAAAAATGCATACGTTTCCTACATCGATACAAGTACAACATATACTAGAATATATAACATATAAAACTCCATTTCCGTTGTTTGGCGCGAAAAAAACGGTGTAGTGAGGTGCAGCTTGTGACAGGAAGGAAGGGAGAGGGTATGGGGAAACGGGGGATATGGAGATATGCGGGTTGGTTTTAAGTAGCGATGCTTCGAGACTTCTTATTCAGTGAAACAATACACAAAACAATACACAAAAACAATACACAAAAAAAATTCAGCCCATTTATTAACGATGCAAATTGTTTAATATAATTTTTTTTATCGTCAACCATGGAAACTATGGAATCAAACATTCATCCATTTGTGTTATTTTTGGGAAGTTCATCATCATGGAATGTGTGGGTTTCTTTTTTTTTTAAGAACTGCTTCATGGAAATTATGTATTATGTTTCTTCTGCCACATTTCTATTCGTACAATCTTGTGATATAGCCTGGGGAATTAAGGGTTTTAAGTTGGGGAAGATACACAAATTAGGGATAAAATAACCATACCTAATCTGGACCTAACCTTGGCATCTTCGGTATGGACCAAATGATATCTGCTGATCAAGAGATACATTTATGTCCCATTTTATTGCTTAAGTGAGCAAGACCAACAACTAAAACTTTCATGACAATATAGTGCATAATGTGAAGTATAAGTTTGTCGATTCTCATTTAAATACATGAGGTGGTACGATGCCTGAGATTATCCTATAAATTTATTAAATTTTTATCAAGTAAGATCATGCATGACGAATTATAAATTTAGGAACATATTCATGCATTGTTAATCAGAAATGCCATTTGGGCTTCTTGTGAAACTCCATCTGAGACCTAATATGTGCCAGGTATAAAAAATATCACATGTATCTAGCATCTTTTGCAACAATAGCATAGGTACAGTTGTGGATAAAAATATCGCGCTCCTCAGTATATATACCCTAATTAGTAGTCCAGTTTCCAGCATAGTGGCTTACATTACCAAAACAATACAGTGGACAACTAGGGCTTTTACCATATAACATTGCACAACTAATGGCTTACCAAAAATAATATCACTGCACAGCTAGTGCTATATCAACAATAATAATGCACACTAATGGCTATACCAAAAACAATACTAATGACTGACATCCTAAGACTTAAGCCAGTTCACCAACAATAATAATGCACATTAAGACCTAAGCCAGTTCACCAACAATAATAATGCACATTAAGACCTAAGCCAGTTCACCAACAATAATAATACTCATTAAGACCTAAACCAGTTCACCAACAGATCAGGCTAATCCCCCATGTGGACAACATGGCGTCACGAGCTGTTCGAAGGAGAAGAGTGGACTCAGAATTAATGAATCACCACAATAATTACTCTGACTGATCCCAAAACAAATAAAAATAATTATCGACCAAGATAGTCTACCATACATCAACCCGAAGGCAGGAATAATTATTATTAAGTACTGTAATCTTCAAAGTCTGCCTATAACACACACTCGTAAATTGTAACCTCGTAAATTTTTAACACCTCACCTGTGCAAAGGAGAAGAGTGGACTGAGGCGTATTGCACTAACCTTGTCTCAACCAAGATCCAGATACAGGTGTGTCTGGATCTTGGTTGGGACAAGGCAGGAAATATGACACACACTTCCACATTAATAATATCTTTACAACCCCTTTAAGTTTACACCTTACAGACTATTCAATAAAACCTGGTTATCATCTACTTCATAAAAAAAAATAAGATTCAGTCTCAATGGGGGATTTTCTAAGCTTAGCCACTAAGGTATGTTGAACTGTTGATCAACTCCGTGCCCTTTGCTGCCAGGCCACTCTAAAATTTTACCATCTAGCCAAACTCAGGCTTCACAAAATAACCTCATAATTCTTCTAACCGAAATAAGTTTAGCCAAAGCTTTTGAATTAGGAGTTTCTGCCAAATACTGTTGAACTGAGAAGTATAATTGCATTTTTGTACTTTCATCAGTCATTTGCTTTAGGCTAGACCTAATTAGTTATGGAATGATTAAGTAAATATTGAAAGAATTACCGTCAATGCTTACGGTTTTTCTACCTTCATTACTCACTTATTAAGACCTCTCTATGATTATTTTAGTCTTTGGCATTTCCTTCTGTAAATGCCGCATTTCCAAGATAGTGAATAGTTAACTATACCTTATCCAATACCTGTGGAGAAAAAAGTAAGAATATAACATTTAGAATGTCCAGATGTGTTCACCCTAACCAGATTTCAATTATTTAAATCATAACTAATTATTTCAGAGTTTGAAATGGCCATTTCTTCAAAATTATCATGTAAAAATATAGAAAATGCCATAAAAAAGCGACACTGAGTAAAAAAGCATATCTCCCTCAGATATTTGGCTAGCGGCATGAGCCTGAAGGATGTGGCCAGGTACTTCTGTATGGGGACTGCAGCAGCATGCAAGATCATCAGACAAGTGTGCCAGGCTATATGGGACGTGCTTGGTCCGATGTTGAGGAATTTGGTAACAAACGGAACTTCCCTAATTGCCTAGGTATGTAGTGAGTAAAAATTATATATTTATTTTACAAGAACTGAACTGACCACCATGCTAATACAAATTAGGTTTAAAACCTTTCCCCAATACTTTCCTGAAATTTTGGTGGTGATATCTGGTATCATCCAGAAGTTAGGTTTAGACATTTTCCAGAGACTGGGGCACAAGGACTACGGTTTATTTAAATACGCCTTTTATTGTGTAGTGAAACCCAGAACAATTGAGAAATATGTAGATGCTGGGTTATATAGTTAAATATTCACTTTCTTCAACCAATCAATTGCAACTGGTACTTTTCCTGATAAACTGAAATGGTAAAATAACTCCCAAATAAAAATCCTCTCTTAAAACTGTAACACTTTGCTCCAGTAAAAATTCTCACATGTTTATATTATGCCTACATCTATATACTGTACTGTATTTAATATAAGGTACAGTACTTGACAGATTTTTTAAGAGGTTTTCAAGTAAATGTCTCATGAACCTGGCTGACCTATCAAAACTTCCAATACCCAACCAGTACATAATTACCAGACTGGGTATACCCCAGTCTGGTACCAACACAAATTTAACCTATCAAATAGCCAGCCAAAATTTAAAGTAAAATTAAAGAAATATTTATTAGACTCGTATTAATTTAAATCTCAAGGTTAAATAATTATTCAATACATATATATCTACATAACTAAAATAAGTAATTTTTTTCTCATACAGGTGCAATTGATGGGAAGCATATTCACATACAGAAACCAAGATTGTCAGGATCAACTTACTTCAATTACAACAAAACCTTCAGCACAATCCTGATGGCTGTCGCTGATGTCTCTTATCGCTTCTTGTACCTGGATGTTGGAGCATATGGCAAGGAACATGATACAAATGTATTTGCCCAATCAATATTTGGAAGATGGGACCCTGCTTCTTCCTGAGCCTGGTGATGGCGACTTGCCTTATGTGTTTGTGGCTGATGAGGTATTTCCTCTTAAGCCACAACTTATGAGGCCATACCCTGGCAATAACATAAGCGAAGAGAAGGCAACATATAATTACCGATTAAGCCGAGCACGGAGAGTAGTCGAGAGTGCCTTCGGCTTAGCGACAACAAAATAGAGAATATTACGCCAACCGATTATTGCCAAACCAGAGACTGCAGATTGCATTGTGAAAGCAATTGGTGTACTACATAATTTTATGAGAGATAGAGAGGGGACTGAAGTGTTGGATGCAACTTGGGACAATGGAGGAGGTAACCATGGCACAGTGAGATTGAGTGCCAATATGTACTCCTCTGCTGCAGAGGCTGTTCGAGGCAGATTGATCCAATATTTCAGTTCCCCTCATGGCAGCCTTCCCTACCAAAATGACATTGTACGTAGGGGACGACAACAATAACATGGAGTAATTTCTGTGTTTATCACCTTACCTTCACCGACCTTTGCATACAATGTTTTTCTTAACATCATCGGTACTGCTTTCTTGCTTATTATTTTTACTGTCACAAATCATGCCAATATGTAGCATGATTTGACACAATGAATAAGAAAACATTATTCAAGGGAAAGCTTTAATGGATAAAGTTTTGAACTGCTACAAACCTTTGCCATGGCAATGTAGTAGTAATACATCATCAGTACTATAATGACTCACTCTTTTGAATGATGTTTTCTAACTTCTGCTATATTCCTACATTGTTCCATTAATATATGCTGTTTCTCATCTAGTTTCTTGAACCACACTAACTATAATGGATATATTTCTGATCTGTTAGTGATACTTGAGTGCCCATCTCCAATCTTGTCCATAATATGTGCTATTGCCTCATTGTTATTGTTATCCAAAAGAGTATTTGCTCTGCATATTTATTTACTTTCACTGAATTGCTATACAGAATACACTGCTGAAGATGTTGTAAATACTGCATCAAACACATTGTGCTCACTACCAAAGTGGTCAGTAATATCATAAACATAATATTGTTTGAGTATTCTAGTGAAAACTTTCAGCTTCAAATTACTTTTTCAATAGTGTCAACCATACTGAGTCTGTCAATTTATCAGGATATCTGCCTTGATGTACTATATAGTATACATAATACTTATGATGTCTCTACTAATAAGTCTGTTAACTGAATTCTTTACTGCTAATGAAGTGAAAACTAATGTCAATAAAATTAAAATTCCTCTACTGTAACTGCCTTATACTGAAGTAATGATATACCAAAGTGTAATATTCTCTTGATGTATATTTATTTTATAATGTAATGTATACCTCATTTTTATATATATATATATATATATATATATATATATATATATATATATATATATATATATATATATATATATATATATATACACACACACTGTACAGGGAAAGACATCATTCCTTTTCCTTACACATTTCCTTTTTTGCTCCGGCCTAAGCCGAGAGCTCTAGGTTTTATCGTAATTATTGTTCTTGTTCTTCTTCTTGGGGCGACCACTTCTTAAAAGGGGTTCACCTGACTCACTCACTGACTCACTCTCACCCTCAATAAAAAGGGTTCATTTTCAAAATTTCAATATATTATAACCATATGAATACGAAAATCCAGATAAAAAATAATTAATATTTTTGAGACCTTTACATATGGATATTTTATTATTTCACTTGAATCATTAAGAGCCGGAGCTTTTGAAGGATTTTCCTTCATGTTCTTGTTTTCTTACATGAATAATTAGTTATTGAGAGTTAATTAATAATTAAGGGGAGATTATTTTGGGGGGGATTTGGAGGGCTACTGAATCCTCCCTACTATACAAGAAAACAGATTGATAGGGGGATCCGTTTCATATATAGTTTTGAGGAATCACAGACCTTTCAATTCATCAACGAAAGAATCTCCTCAAGGACAGACGAGTTTATTTGAAGTTTGGGTTCATGCCTGGTAACTGATGCAATCTTCACAGTATGAAACCTACAAGGAAATATAATATATCTGTTATATTATATTATATTATTAAGTTCCTCAAGCTGTCTGGCCAAGCAGCCCCGAATATACTGTATGTAGGTGTATCATATTAATGAGCTGTATGCAATATGCAATTTATTTGCCATCCAAGTAAAATGTTGTAAATTACCTAATTTTTTATTTTACCACAAAAGGCGAGATGAAAAAGTTGGGTAGATACATAGTGGTATAAGTTATATTTCCATAGAAGAGTGATTTATGTTAACACAAGTCTCTCTGATTAAAACAGGTACCCCCCACTTGGATTAGAATGATGAAAAGAGTGAATATAAAAGTCTTGGTAAGAGGAGTAACAATGTTGCAGGGGAGAAACTGGCCTCTCAAATCTTATGCATGCAGATAATGCAGTGTTGATGACCAGCTGATAAATTAAGTTAATTTCAAGTTTAGTTAAATGGTTAAATTAATTTCAAATCATAGTTAAATGCGGCTTCAGGATAAAAAACAAAAACACATTTTCTAGTTAAATTTATTTTCATCTTTTATTCATCTGTATCGGTAATCAAATTTAGTTCCCTCTTTACTTCGTTAATATATGCATTTACCCTACCGACTACGTGGGCCTGCTGGACTCTATCGGCAATATCGTTTTGTTGGAATCATATAAATTCTGTAGCATAATCTCCAGATGTGAGATTTGGCCTACCTGCCTGACTGGCCCTTTCTGCCTGATTGGCCCTTTTTATCTGATTGGTCCTTAAAATATCTACAAGTGACTCCTTCCATCCAGAGGTGTCACTTTTTGTCTTCTTCGAAGAACATGGCAACACCTGTGACGCCTTCCTTTTGATTGTCTTCTTGCATGGTGGGTGGATAACTATAGGCAGGCCATCTTCTTCACTGATGCATCTGCAGATTTGGAATGCATGAGGTGACTTGAATGATATTAAACTTAAATATTTTTTGTAAGAGAGCATATCCTGACTGCACTATCCAGCTTATGCGGACAGTTTTCCCTTACAAAAGTTTTTCAGATTAGTTAAACTGATATCCAAAATGTTATAATACTGCTATCCAAAATGTTATAATACTGCTATCCAAAATGTTATAATATTGCTAACCTTTAAATATATAAACACGAAAGAAAATAATACCAAATCAATATCAAGAAACTTACCTACATATAATTTTCTTGAACACATATTAACTATACACAATTTCTTTGAAACCTTAATCATTTATATGTATCGATTTTGCCAAGATAAAATCTTGCACTTACCATGCTATTCAAAATAAACTTGACAGATTCAAATTTTGTTACCATTATAGCTACCTTACAAGAAATATGCTATACTAACATCTCCTTGTAGTCTTCATTGTTGGACGGTGCCTGGTGCCTCTAATTCATTGGATGAAGAAGGTGAAGGTGTCTCCAAGTGGTCTGATGTGTCAGGTGATGGTGTGGTCGATGTTTCAGGTGTCCTTGTATTTCTCATGGGTTGTATCATAAATCCACGGATAGGAGGACATCATGTTGATCAGAAATTCGTCCATATCCACAGTTGCCATTCTCTGGTAAAAGACAGCATTGTTAATAATAAACTAGCCCATTACCTAGCACGAACACAGATAAATAAGCATAAGTTACAGTGGCACCCATTAATTTAACCTAAAGTTGCTTAGTATGGTGCTAACTTTATCTACTTAATGATTTTCAAAGAGGAATGAGGGTTAGTGATGTGCATATGTGAGATGAAATTATACCATAAAGTAGTAAACGAGATAAAAATTATGATTGAGATTTTTGTTATAATCAACATAGGTCCATTTTTTACAAATTACTACTGAATACACTATGGATAATTGTGCATTAAAATAGTACCGTACCTGATAACAATTTGTTGTAGGTGGCTTGGTGCTAGAAGAGGGCTGTGAGGAATATATTCGCCAGTAAATTGATGATGAGGACTGCCTGTGTACCAGTGTACACGGTGTTCCTAATGTTTTTGTTTACACGAGCTGCGCAGTCAAGATGCGCAAGAATGTGCAGTGTTTTCACATTTCCAGATTCAATTATAAAAGAGTGGTCACGACCCATGAATGCACACACTTTATGTAAATACATTTAAATATTTATATGACAAATGTGATCTCATATCTTTTTCCGTGTGCAATTGCTTAATATTCATATTTTCATAATAACCAAGATATCCAACACCATCGATGGTGGTCAACACCGCCGCCGTCACTCCGTCAAAAGATGAAATTATTCATCTTTTGCTGGTGGCCGTCAGCGTGATGGGCCGGAGCTGCCGGGCCCTTGATTTCCATTTCAGCCTCCGTTCGTGACGTCACTAACGATGACGGTGATGACGATGACGGGCTAGTGGAAGCCGCGCCTTAATTCCCATTTCAGCCGCCGTACGTGACGTCACTAACGGTGACGGGCTAGTGGAAGCCGCGCCTTATCCATGTATCAATGTTGTATAATGTATCAGTGTTGTATTCATGGTACCAGTCACATAGGCGCCAGTATAGGGCTTGCACTTCTTGGAGCCGGCCAAAACTACAAGGTGTTAGATCGAATCCGGTGTATATTGATGACAGGGTGAGTGTGGAGGTGTGGAAGATACTGTGAGGGTTGAAACCAGTTCAAACGAAATGACATCTTAAGAAATGTGCTGATCTGACAGCATGATGACCGCGTGATGGAGGCATGATGGAAACTTGCCAGTGCTGAGCTCTGAATGCTAAATTCACTCTATGTATTATCTGTATGTTAATCTCTATGCTATAATCAATTGTTTATTGTCATCTCGTATGTAGAGAAAGGGACAATATATATATACTCATATTATTCTTATATAACCTTGTAGCTAAAATGTACGTATATCATGTATAAACGTAGCGTCACTGTCACTAACTATAACCTATGTAGTGGGTGTGGCACTGTGGGGACGTGAGGAGGGGTCGAGAGAAGTGAGGTGCACTTGGAGCCCGGACATGGGTTAGAAAGGAGGGAGGATGAAGTCCTGCCCTAAGAGAGAGATTCCCTTTCCTTGTAACATAAGTTTAGAGAGACACGAGTTGTGTCTAGTGTATTGTAACCTGTAACTGATATATAAGCTACATCAGTAAATAGAGACAAGTCCATGAGTTTACTCTAAACCTTTGAGTACTAAATATATTCCCCAGTAGTAAGACTAATAAGGGTACTTCATCAACGGTATGAGTAAGTGAGTTGATTGAAGTAGAGACGACAAACAGAGGATAGTAAGTCTGTACAGTTGGCTGGTAAGAGATAGCCACACTGAAATATAATTGAGAGTTCCGGTTGGTATTTCCACAGACAGGGAGAAGCAGAGATGTGGACCCCGACGGCTACTTGATGGTAGTAGCGGCGGATACAGTCACCCAAGAAAAAGAAACGTCCAGCACCAATTACGGATTTTTTTGATAACTTCAATGAAGGACAGTTCTCAGTTCTTATGAGATGAAGGAAATCCCCAGACTGGAAAAAAAATTATGCAGAAATTAAAACCAATCTCTCAAGAAAATTGATTTTCGATATGGATTGGTTCATGGACGGAGATTCCTAATGGATAGAGATGATATAACCTATGCACGGTGCATTTTCTGGAAATAAATTAAGAAAATTAAAAGTTCAGGCAAAAGCATTGTCTACTTAGACGAAACTTGGGTCAATCAAAATTATTCTGTATCCAAATGCTGGGTTGACAACAAAGCAAACAAGGCCGTGGGAGTGAGGGTGCCCACAGTGAAAGGTTCCCGCTTGATTTTGTTACATGCAGGAACCAAAGATGGATTTGTTCCTGGAGCCACCCTTGTTTTACAAGCAAAGAATGTCGGCGATTATCATGAACACTGAACAGATGAATGCGGACACATTTGAAAAGTGGTTTAAGGATCAACTTTTACCCAATATTCCACCATCTTCTGCTATAGTGATGGATAATGCATCCTATCACTCTAGAAAAATTGATAGACCAACAACTACTGCAACCAAGAAAGCGGATATAAGAATGGCTGGAGAGGAAAGGTGTCACAGTACCAGACCATCTCCTTAAAACTCAACTCCTGCACCTTGTGACTCATCAGCTGCCGATACGAACTATGTCATTGATAAGACTGCCTCAGAACATGGACATAGAATTGTACGTCTACCCCCTTACCACTGCCAATATAACCCAATCGAGTTAATTTGGGCAAAGGTTAAAGGCTACGTATCAAAGAAAAATACGTTTAAAATGGCAGACCTGAAAACCACTTGTCCAGGAATCACTTAACAACGTCACGGCAGACAACTGGAAAATTTCTGTGAGGCACGCAGAAAAAATGCAAGAGGATGATGAAAAGAGAGATGTTTTCATTGAGGGGGTTTCCCATGCTAGGAAGGTCGCTAGTGAGAGACCAGACTAAATGGTTCCCATTTTTCAGTTCTTCAACTGTCTCTCTTTTCTTTTTATTTCCTTCCTGTTTGCTGTCACACCTCTCTATCACCTTTTTTCTGGCGCTATAGGACTGTAGCGGCAACCTTTAATACATTGTATACCATTGAACATATTCCAGGTTGGATATAAGAAGTTCATATGCAATGTAATAAATAAATATATAACAGGATAGACACACACTAACAACACACTAACACTGACACCAATAAACATACTACACAAACCAACCCATACTTGTTTGCCATTGACCCCCAAGGTGAAGATAACCAAACATCTTCACTACATGCGGCGCCTAATATCCATCAATAATAATAATATCAAGATAAATGGCAAATTTTGGTTGGTCCAGGGATGTTGTAGCATCCCTTTGTGAGATGTATCACGAAAACAGATGCTTGTGGGACACTATAAACCCAGGCTACAGCAAGAAAACACTGAAGAGATCAGTGTATAAGAATTTGGCCGAGTCCCTCAAGAAAGAATATCCCAGGGAGATGGCAGAAATAAATGAAGGTAGTTTTCTTTTACTGTTGCTTGCATTCAGTAAATATTTATATGTATAACCTTTAGGCCTACATCATAATATGCCTAGGCTAGGCTAAGTAGGTATAATTGCATTCCTAAACTGAGCTAACTTAACATATTTCTTCATTTTTTAAATGTGTGTGTAATTTAGGTTTTTCAAAAACTTTTTTTTAGTGTGGAAGCTAGGCTTGTAATTTTTATGATATTATGAGGAAATCTTTGGTCCAAAGTTATCTGACCGGAGATTGTTTCAGTCTAATATAAGGCCATATCAAAATTATTAGATTTTGTTATAAGTTTTTTGTTTTGTTTTTACTTAAGGTATTGTTTAAAATTATTAACAGAATTGTGAATCAGGCCAAACATTTACAATTTGTGTATATTTCACAAGGGGACAATGTAATATTTTCATGTATAATGAATTTAAGAGGAGAATGCTCTTATTTTTGGTATAATAGCATATAGAAATTTTCAGCTCTCTAGAGCCTAAGTTCAGTGTTTTCCTATCATTGTAAACATTGGACATTCCCGGTAGTCTGCCTAGGTTAGGTCCCAGTAGTTTGCCCAGGTTAGGTCCCGATAGACTGCCCAGGCTAGGTCCCAGTAGTCTGCCTTGGTCCTGGTTTGGTTATGTTATGTTAGGTCAGGTCAAGTCAGAGTAAAAAAAAGTTATCTCCTCACAGTATTATGGGCAACAATCAATAGAACAAGTAAAAATATGCATGAAAATGTATAAAAGGTGGGGAACAATCCAGGTGGACCTCTTATGGAGAATTACCAACTCCTGTTTTAGGGCATTTCAAATATTTTCTTATATTTCTTTATACTTATATTCTGCTTTGTCTTGCTGACCTTGTGATTTTTCTTGCATAAATTGTGCGCTTGAAACTGAAGTCGCTACGGCAGTACTTCTTCAAAGAACTGAAGATAATACGAGATGCACCAAGTGGATCTGCACTACATCAGGCTACAATGGAGCATTCACCTGAGGAAGATATCATCACAGAAGTCACCTTGTCAATCAATGAAGATGGTGAATTCTTCGATCGTCCCACATCAAGCGAAAGTCTATCTCTTCCTGATCTTACTACTGACAGTTCTCGTCCCTCCTCAGGGTCTTCTGTTTCAGTCCCCATACAGTACAGGAAGGCCTGGTTAGTGAATTAGTGAAATCAGAGACTACCAAGACACCTGCCTTAAAGCGTGTGTATACTGCTTCAAACTCCTCCAGTCCACACTCAGAGACTTCCAAGTCACCAGCCTTAAAACGTGGGGCTAAAAGAAAACTTGGGCAAGGATCAATTATTGAAAGTACATCTGGAAATATTAGTGATTTTCTAATGAAAAATAAACCTCCAAAACAAACTTTTGCATCAACCACTGGGAAGAGTGTAGAATATGCACTAGAGTATTTCCCATTGGATGCTCAATTTGCATTAGGTTCCAAAATATTGCAAGTCATACACACATTTACTGAGCAATATAAGAAACAACATCCCAGTCAAAATTCAGAGAATAAGTTTTTTATACCTTATATTATGGCATTGTATAACTTAAATAATATACAGTTGCCTCAAGGAGTTCCTTTACCCCTCATGTTCCCTCTCGTCAGGATGTGGCACCGTTGTTTTAGTTGTGTTTTTTATTTCTCTATATTACGAAGGGTGACCTTTCGGAGTATAGAAAAATAAAAACACACAACAAATACAATAGTGCCTCATCCTGCCGAGAGGGAACACAGGGAGTAAAAGAACTCTTTGAGGCAACTGTACAATTATAATCTGTAATTATTTCATTGTATTAAATGTTGAGTACTTTACCAAGAAATTTGCAATAACATTATCCTTGATAAATGTTGATCTAAAGTAATAAATCTATGGTAACAAAGCATGGTTGTTGCATTCAAATACACTTTATTACGTAGCTATGGGTGTACAAAAGTATTTATTTTATGATTTATAGGCTAGCCTATATGAAAAAAATAAAGAAAAATAATAATTAAAATAATTAAAAAGGGCTTGGAGCTGCTTGGCCAGACAGCTACAAGTTAGTGTAAAAGTGCCATCTGATCTTGCCATGCAACTCTGCCTTCATTATTAAAATAATCACTGAGTGAAGCACGGATGGTTTTTGCATCAGTGCCGTGTCCCCTTCGCATTGCATGCAGGCAAATGCATGATGTTGATGTTGGTGCCACTGTCCCTGATGCATCCTACCATTGGCCTCATCCTCCCTATCAATTAATTCGAGAGGAGAACATGTATCTTTTGAATTCTCTCTGAGATAATTGAATACATGAAACCTGGCAGCAAGAATACCAAAAGCATTTTCTGAGGTTCTTCTTGCTCTTGATAAACGATAATTAAAAATTCTCTTTTCTGCAGTCTGGTCTCGTCCAGGAAATGGTTTCATTAGGTAAGTTTTCAAAGGGAAGGCATCATCCCCCACAATTGTATAGGGATTTATTTTTTCTTGTGAAGGGAATTTCTTCAGGTTCAGGTATGTTTAAAAGGTTTGCATCTATACCCTCTTTAAGGGTGCACTTGTCCCAAACACCACCATCACTTGACCTACCAATGGCACCAACATCGATATACATGAATTTGTAGCTTGAATCTACTAGAGCCATCATTATTAAACTAAAATGGCCCTTATAGTCAAAATATTCTGATCCCGAGTTGGGAGACTTGCAGATCAGGATTCTTTTTCCATATAGTGCTTCCAAGCACAAAGGATAATTCCACTCAGCAAAATAACCGTTTGCAATGGCACGCCACTCTTCCTCAGTGGAGGGAAGTTTGACGTATTCATCCTTGAGGACTTGGTAGATGGCACGACAGACTTCAGGAATTATGGCCGAGATGAGATTATGACTAATCATGAATTGGCAAGCCAAGGAAACCTGCGTCTCTCCTGCAAAGAAATAACTTGTAATTAGTAATAATGTCATTCTAAACAAAATGGACAAGGTTACTAAAGGCATCCACAGCTGTTTTATGTCTTTTCAGTTTTTTTTATTTCTATATTTACTATTACCAACCCCACATGTTTCGCATATTCTGTGATTAGATCTCAGTGGTTAGGTCCAGATTAATTTCTAAAGTTGGCTCAGGTTCTCAAGTGTTTACATTCAGTGGGGTGTTTGGTTATGGCCAAAACTGTATATTTCCGCAGTATGGCAATGGGTTGTCAAACTAAAAAAAATCACAAGAAACAGTAGGAAGAACTATGTTTTGAAAAATTGCTAATGTTTAACTTTTAATTTACCAGTTTTTGAATACTGTAGCAGATTGTGGGTAATTGATAATTTTCAATGGTTGAGGAACATTATGAAACATCAAAAAGGAAAACTATATCAAAATCAACCCTAGAAAATACAAGAAAAAATTATGTGCTAATTTCTCTGAGTCACATAAAAAAGAAAACACAAGAAAAAAAGTTGATACTAGATAGGTATATTTCTTAAAATATATCAATATTTATGAATTGTGGTTAGGTTAGGTTCGGAGGACAGAAAACTGCAATACTGTACTTTAAAATGAAAACAATGCTCATAGGTAGTTAGTTTAGCTATTTTTTTGCTTTTCAAAAATTTGGTATGGATTAAAAATAGGGGAAAAAAATAAAACAGAAATATATGGTATACTGTACCATCAGTGCACAACAATTCCATCCGAGTTAAATTTGGATCACTTTTTTTTTTTACCTTATTAAGCATATTTTAAGTACTGTAGGTCTACTTGTTCTTTTTTAATAGTCTCTCCCATTCCAGATTAGGTTGAGTTAATTTTCAAAACTTGGCTTGGACTTTGAACAAAACGTCCTGCTATTTTGTCCGTGATTAAAACTGATAAACCCAAGCCAAATTTTGCCAAAACATGGCTCAAGTGTTCTAAAACTTGACATACATGGCTGGTAATGAGTAATTAAATTAAATCAGCCTTTTCCCAACAAAATTTTGGGTTAGGGAATATCCACAATACAAGTGCTTCCTTCACAATATTTTTATTTAAAAAAAATGATTATATAACAATAAAAAAAAACCGTGCACGTGTACATTTAGGTGGAACACTTGGGCCTACACAAAATTACAAATTAAAATCCCAAGTGATGCTGGCCAGAAGGCAGGTCAACAATTGAGAGTAATAATACAACATATACAGCATATACATACCAGTTGCCAAATATCGTAGTGTAAGAATTTAACTTAGACGCTCTCCCACACTCACGGACTCTCTCATGTTGGTATTTTGCTTTTCTATTAGAGGTGTTACACGCCTCAACAGGTCGTGGTACTGGTCTCTGTACAGCTGTATGAAGTTCCGTAGGGTTTCCGGATCTTCTAGGCTTAATGCCCTGACCAATCTGTAGTATGCGCTCTCAGTATTCCTTCTTCTTAGCCAAGAACGAGCCCAGAGCCGCTTTCTTGGCATATAATGTGCCAGAACACAAATTAAGGCCAAGCTCAGCAATACGACGTTATCTTTGTTGGTCCATTGTTAGTTTTGGTTTCGGGAAGACGCCAGTGGAAGCATGGAGGTATAAAACCGTATAATCTAAGAGGAGGCGGCATGACGTCACAGAGGTGAAGCCAATTTTCTATTGGTCGGCTGTCCTCCCTACCCCCCATTGACTCAAAACATTGGACAGCTGATCACGTCGGACCATCTATTTCACCAACATTCTTTGCCATTTTTTAAGATAATGCTGGCGTATACAGCATAGGGGTGTACCCAGAGAGACAGGAGTCTTTCTACTACATTTCATATGTATGTTAAGAAAGTCATATAGAAAAATATACATCAGAAATTGACAATTCAACTGTAACGCTCCTATTATTTTATTCACTGGGTCTCGTTGAGTTACCCCCTTTTTATTATTATTTGTCCATCCTCGATAATTATATTTACGGCCGAAGAAAGAAAACGTGATAGTAGTGTTAGGCGCGGCTTCCACTAGCCCGTCACCGTCATCACCGTCACCGTTAGTGACGTCACGAACACGACGACCGCTCGCTTTGGAGGAGATGAGCACCGTCAACGGCGACGGTGTTGTTGTTGTTGCCTACCCGGACAAGAACAAGATGGACATGGATGACGAGTTTATAGTTGCTGCTCTTAAATTAATTTAAAATCATAGTTAAATGCGGCTTTAGGATACAAAACAAAAACACATTTTCTAGTTTAATTTATTTTCATCTTTTATTCATCTGTTTAGGAAATCAAATTTAGTTCCCTCTTTACGTCGTTAATAAATGCAATTACCCTACCGACTACCTGGGCCTGCTGGACTCTATCGGTAATATCGTTTAGTTGAAATCTTATAGAATAGGAGCTGTGAGGAATATATTCGCCAGTAAAGTGATGAGGAGGACTGCCTGTGTACCAGTAGGCCTACATGGTGTTCCTAATGTTTTTGTTTACATGAGCTGCGCAGCCAAGATGTGCAAGAATGTGCGGTGTTGTCACATTTCCAGATTCATCTATAAAAAAGTGGTCACGATCCATGAATGCACACACTTTATGTAAATACATTTAAATATTTATATGACAAATGTGATCTCATATCTTTTTCCGTGTGCAATTGCTTAATATTCATATTTTCATAATATCCAAGATATCCAACACCATCGATGGTGGTCAACACCGCCGCCGTCACTCCGTCAAAAGATGAAATTATTCATCTTTTGCTGGTGGCCGTCAGTGTGATGGGTCGGAGCTCCCGGGCCCTTGATTTCCACTTCAGTCTCCGTTCGTGACGTCACTAACGGTGACGGTGATGACGGTGATGGGCTAGTGGAAGCCGCGCCTTACTTGGAATGTTATGTGTTGTATATAATTATATAAGTTATAAGCAAATTAGTTATTATAATAGGTAGGAAATTAATTATGTGTATGTATTTTGGAAGAAGTGTTGCTCAGGGACGTGATAACAATAGAGGTTGTAATGATGAGTGCTTATTGCGTCAGCCACGGCGTGATGTAACTCGCGTATAGTATAGTCTTTTAAATAGGGTGTGGAAATTTCCAGATTAGCAATAATATATAGTTAACTAGCCTCCTATATCACTTACCTGACTCACAAATCTCCTAGCTTATTTTTAAAACTTACTGCAAAAGTAATTAACAAGTTTCAGAGAATTATTGACGAATTAATTAATGTTCCAATATTTCGCTATGCCTGACAGAGCTCATTCTTCTTCTATCTCCCTCTGGGACAGGTACGTTCGACAATATGTCGGTAATATTTATAACAATCAAGTGATTAAGGCGATAATAATATTTAATAACTGTAAAGTAAATGTCAACTACTATACGTTTCAGCGCCGGACAGATGCTGTTTTTCGTAAATATCTCCTAAATGAATCTTTGTATAAGTATAATATTTCAGCACACTACCTTTAACATCCGGGCGTAATTTATGGCTGACATTCCATATTCCTATATGTGTTATGTTAGTTTTGAATTTCATCACCTGCCTCGCACACCGCGACACGTACCCATGTCCTGTAGAATATTAATACTGTACACACAAAAACTGTAAAGCCAAGGCTATTATAGTGTTGTGATGTTAACTATTAATGTATAACCTGACGTATATATAGCATTGACAGGGTTATAAAAGATAAACTGGCTCCATGGGGGGACCTATTTGTGCCTTAAGTTAGGGTTGGCCTGAAGGATAACTCGAGTGTTGAGAGATTGTATTATGAATGTTTTAGCATATTTCATAATGTTTTAAAGATATTTAATTTATAATTGTGTTTACTATGTAGACTATTTGGTTGTTGAGATTTTAGGTGTAAGTTAAAAAACCGTAGTCTAAGTTAAGCCAATGTGCGGAAAGAGTTTTTATAATTGTGAAATTATTGCCTGGGACTGATGAGTAAAATTAATGTTTCTGTGTAAATCAGAGTTAACTGAAACTGAGGAAGTGATGACACACTTTATGCAGTAACATGCAGCCATCATGGTAAGATTCCATGTGGCTTATAAGTGGTAAAATATGTTTGATACAAGACGACACACCTGAGTGTCAACTCAATTACATGACAGTTCTGGGTGTTACACTATACATCACATATCTCCAGTAGGCCTACCATATACACATCTTCACTACCCTATTCATATGTTCAGTACACTATACACTTCTTCACTACACAGACATCTCCATTACCTTAATTATACATATCATCACAACACACCACATCTTCACTACATTATACACATCTTCACTACACTATGTAGGCTACATTTTCACTGCAGATCACACATCTTCACAGCACACACACATATCTTCACTACACTATACACATCTTCACTTCACTATACACATCTTACTGTATATAATCTTATTTATATACTATATTTAAAGAGTGACACAAGGCCTTCCACAGTCTCATACTAGAAATCTTTATATAATTAATTTTATTTGCATTTGTACAGTTACCCACACATGAAGCTGGTAGGCCTATGGTTCGTTACTTGTGAGGTGGCTACAACGAAAGGAAATTTAAGTGAAAAAAAAATGTAGTTTGTTGACAGGCAGACAGTAAAATATTATTACTATATACTTGTCAACAAACTATAAATTTTGCTCACTTTCCTTCCTGTTGTAGGTATCTCGCAAGTAGCGAGGCATACCAGATTCACGTGTGGTCAACTGTACTTCTTGTTATTTTTCTTTAAGGTTATAATGCTGTCTGTGGGTTGGTGTGTAAGCTATGACCTTCTCTTTTACTACACTTTTTGCATAAAATAAACTATTCATTCATTAATCAATTCATTCTTTCATTCATACTCCTAGGAAAAGTTTGCGAGAAGAGGTAATGCTCTAGCTGGAAACAGCGATATTTAATGGGTTTAAGTACTTTTGATAATATACTGAATAGGATAATTTTATGTAGTTATCATATATGTAACAAATTCAAGTCTCTTTCTGGCTATGATTATAGAATATATGAGAAAATAAGACCATAATTATAATGGGAGTAAAGCGGGCGAGGCAATGTTTTGAGTCAATGGGGGGTTGGGTAATAGGCTCCGCCCCTTGCTTCACTTTGGGTGTACAGGACGAGCGGTTCATACCACCTCCTCTTAGATTATACCATGGAGGTGTAATCTAAGAGGAGGCAGCATGAGCCGCCCATCCTGTACACCCAAAATGAAGCAAGGGGCGGAGCCTATTACCCTACCTCCCATTGACTCAAAACATTGCCTCGCCCGCTTTATTCCCATTATAATTATGGTCTTATTTTCTCATATATCCTATAATCATAGCCGGAAAGAGACTTGAATTTGTTCCATATATGATAACTGAATAAAATGATCCAATTCTGTACATTATCAAAAGTACTTAAACCCATTAAATATCGCTGTTTCATACACTTATATTTCAGGCCATAGATACTCCTATCCACTCTCACCAGACTTTGTACCATCCATTTTCCACCACACACCAAATCACAAGCGACATCAGGCGATAGAAACCTTTGAGAAGAGACAGATCTCTTATATTGTTAATGAATAAATGAACACATTAAGTACACAGAGTTGTAGTTATTCCGTATTTTATACTGTATAGAGTAAGTGGGAGCAGGCATAATAGTAGAGGGTGAAGAGGACATGTCCTGCCTGCAGATTTTCAGGAACATATACTGCCATAGATGTTGAAGTGGGTACAGAGTACTAAGGCTAGTGGTAGTCTTAAGAACCATCCTTAGGCCTACAGTAGACAGAAAAAAGGTTAGAAAATATATGTAAATATCATGGTATGCAGTGTCTGGTAGCTCTCTCACGGACAGTTCCACCAAAGAACGACCATTTTCCTCTGTTATATAGGGGTCATTCCCACCAAAAGCACTTCTCTTTTCAATATATCAGACCTTAGCTTCACTGTCAAGCGTTCTTGTATACTGACTGAGAACACGGGATGAAGAAGGGCCTTCCATTGCATACAAAGTTAGGTCCAATGATCAATGTTTACATTCAAACAGCCCTCCAATACGGCAGCCAGTATATCCCTTGAAACAAAAGCGAAGCGTCGTGACGTCACAGAAAGCCCTCTATACTGGCCTTGGTCTTGCATGTGCTTGTGTGGTTAGGTTTAAAGGGTGGGGCACGAACCATCATAGGACCCAACTTGAGGAAGGAAGTGCACAAATAGCCCTAGGTTCTGCTTGTACACTGCAGTCCCAGTTGGGAGCTGCCCCTCACCACTAGCACCATGTGGTACTAAAAAATAGTAAAACAGAAATAATTCCCGAACAGTGGCACCAATGAATGAGGCCGTCAGTGACCTACACCCCTCACAGGCTATAGAGTCATATTCTAGATTACTAGAACATTGGTGGTGTGTACGATGATGTGGTAGCAGTACGATGGCTATGTTATGTCAATGGAGCCATCGTATTAGTACCATGTCATCGTACACACCACCATTATGGAATATGGCTCTTAGTAGGAGTAGTATAACCAGGGTCCAGAGAATACAGGGTCGGCTCACACGCAGATTAGTCTAACCACCCCACTACTCCCACAGACTTTCTCTGACGTCACTAATGTATGTGTGTGTGTGATAAAGAAAGAAAACGAGAGAAATGGGAAACAAACACTACATGGGTAAACTATACATAGGCTACTATTATCATGAAAATGTAAGTATAAAAGCCCCACTGTACACAAATGTGTACCGAGTAGCAAGACTGTGGGGGTGGACTGAGATATCAATAAATGTAACTTTATAATAAATTACCAAAAGCTTACCGTACTGGTTAATATGTAATCTCGTTGGTTGGCTGCAGCGAGTTACCCAGAGTTATAATCCCTGTATCCTTCCCTCCAACACAATAAATTTATTTCTGGGTTCGTCCTGCTATATATGTATGATTATAGAGCATGCAATAATGGTCAATCACAACAACAAAATGTCAATTTTCTCTATTTATTAAATAAATTCCAAGCCAACAAATGAATAATTAAATTCAATCAAAAATCACACACACACACTTCCGTTCACGCTCCAATAGATAGCTATGTATGTACTTACTCCTCGTCGCTCGGACACGTGCTTCCCTCAGTCGCTCGTAGTACACGTGGACAGTAATATTACGTTACTTTAATGTACTTATCACAAGCTACCACTTCCCCTCGTACACACAGGAGACGGTAATTACGTTATCGTAATATTAATGGAAATCAAGCAACCCAGTTGGTAATTTCCAATGTCAATAATCACACTCG
The DNA here is from genome assembly GCA_034508575.1 of Petrolisthes manimaculis. Taxonomy (NCBI): domain Eukaryota; kingdom Metazoa; phylum Arthropoda; class Malacostraca; order Decapoda; family Porcellanidae; genus Petrolisthes; species Petrolisthes manimaculis. Next base: position 1,139,078 of record JAWZYT010000298.1, on the reverse strand, counting down.
TTCACTACAGTCTGTACACACACACACTCGTAAATTTCGGCCAGCCCTCTCCTCACCTGTTCAAAATGACACCTTACTGATTCTCGTCAAGCGAATGAAAAGTGAGTTAAATAACAATAAGCCTTGTGAAAAAGTAATTAAACAAATTCGGCGTTACGTTAAAACTATAGGCCCCCAGGCAAGGCAAGGAGGGCTGGATACGAGGTGTTCGTCCTGGAGTGTGATTGTACCAACTGAATATTTTTCCAAAATCAAGACATGGGTGGTAGGGATAATTACCCTTTTTCTACCTGGCCAGTGACTCATGATAGACTGTCCAGTATCTACGTGTTCGTATGGCCTAATCCTTGACTACGTTTACATATGTCACTCACACTTTAGTTATACATGCAAATCACTTTTTCCCATAACATGCAACTGCTTGCAAATGATTCCCTTCCACTTCAAAATCAATTTTAATAAGTAATAGATGCCCCCATAGCATAATTATTAATGCAAAATTGTAGCAGTACCTCCAGACACGGGATGGAGTGAGTGGGTACTCGACCTCACCTGACCTGACATGACATGACCTTTCCTGTCTACCTGCGGATTAGTAGCCTGCACCTATATTTCAAATTCCTCTGTCTCTGGAAAATTCCATTGTTCTATGCCTTCTAGAACATTCCCCACACGTGGTATTCCTTTATTAATATATATATATAATATATAGCATCCTACTACTTACGTACGTTACGTTATGATCACGGATCGATCCGTGACAAAGACGTTCCAGTAAGTACTCGATTATAAAGAAAATATATATTTTTTCATTCTCCTATAGTGTTTTAATAATAATAATATTATTATTTATATTATCATTATTAATGTTATTATATATACATTATTATTATTGTAACTACAATAGTAGTATAATATTGTTGTTTTTATTGTAACTACAATACCTGTATAATATTCCTAATAAAATTAGTGTAACAATAATAGTAGTGGTAGTTGCTGGTGGTTAAAGACAGCTGTCAGGTGAGTTAAAACTAAGGCCCTCTATCTCTCTCTATTTCTTTATAATATATATATATATATATATATATATATATATATATATATATATATATATATATATATATATATATGAAAAGAGATTTGTGGTAGGGAGATATACAGGAAAAATAGCTATAGAAAAAGGAATAGAGATAGAGAATAAGAGAGAGAGAGGAGACGGAGGTGAAGATTATGAAAAAAAAAAACAGGAGATAGAAAGGTGAAGATAATTAAACTATAAAACAGGAGAGAGAGAGAGAGAAGATAATGATACAATAAAACAGGACACACACACACACGTGAAAATGTACAATAAATTGTATATGAAAAATATTTAAACAAACACCCACAGACAGAGGTAGAAATAATGGCTACATTGAAGTTATTAGACTACAATCAGTGGACTATTAGATTCATTATGCATGTACAAAAAGTGGTATATTCTTTAATTCACTGTCACTGCACAATGCGAAGGCATTATAGAAAGCAAGTACCTCTCCACCAAAATGAGCACAGCCAGGACAACAGAAAACGGGTGTCTTGGGAGCTCTGAATACCTTGGCTGTCAGTAGTGGAATGATTGCCATACCTAGGATGAACTCATCGCTCAAACTTCCGCCGACGTCATGCGTGGAAATGACAAATTTCAGTCAGGCTGTGAGCCGACCCTGTATTCTCTGGACCCTGAGTATAACGATATGGACGTTCCTACCCAGGGTGTATAGTAGACACTTCGTACAAGGCACAGTTTATTGACAATAGTAGCACTGAGAAGGAGATTGAGGTTGAACCAAGCAGTCTGGTATAGGGTGAGTTAGTGGAGCACGTGTTAGCTACTGGCTAAGGTGTGGAGCGAAATGTTGACCGTAGCAGCGAGTCTGGGAAAGTGAGTGACTTTGAAATCACCGCCAGCCGGATGTGAACACCGACAGGTGAACACCAACAAGCGTGGTGCGTGACTAGTGAAGGCAGACTAGCGTCGTGAATGATATTGAGTATGAGGTTCATTACAGTAGTATACCGTTAACTCAGGGTGCTTGGTATGATTATTTATGTTATGCAAAACCTACGTATAGTAGAGTAATATAACATTTACATAATCCATGGGGGCTCGCAGCCTTAATCTGTAAAGAAGAATACAAAAGAAAATCATATAGTTAACACTACTGTCTAAAGAAAAATGTACATAGTTATCATACAGTAATACACTATGCAGGTTTAACTCCATTAGTCTATGAAGAAAAATCACAGTAGAAACTTATTAATACTACATAAAATAAATATCAATATACCACTAAGCAAAATATAACATAATTCTCAAAATTAATTTATTAGACCTCTTATCATAGCATTTTACACAAAATTTAATCTAGTGCATTTCACATGAATACTTGTGACATTTTTTTACATTGTTTTTTACTTTACTCTACGGTGATTCTATACTGGTGTAGGCCTACAACCTATAGAGACTCATGCTTTTACTGGGTAAACCATCTTTGTATCAAGGCCCTTCTATACTGGCTACCATCTACATCATGCATTATTATTTTGGGCATCTGGAGGTATATTTTCAACTTCCTCTTCCTCTTCACCTATAGGCAAATGTTCTTCCTCCATCCCCTGTTCGTTCAAGACGGGAACACGCCGAGATAATGCTATATTATGCAACACAGCACATGCCATTACTATTATTTTACTCGTTTGGAGCTATTTTCGCATGGGACTATTTACTACTGCAAATCTTTAAAACAATCCAAATGTCCTTTCAATTATTGTGTTTCTTGTCGAGGCATGTGCTTTGTTGTATCTACCATCCTCGTTCCGAACAAGGTTCAGTACAGGAATTAGGTGGAAGGTTCTTACCCCATACCCACTATCTCCTAACAAATGTCTGTCATTATACTGCCCATTCTCTAGCTGGGTGTATAACCTGGAGTTGTCAAATATCCTGGCATCATGGGTTGATCCAGGCCAGGTTGCTACTATATTTGAAAATTTTCGAGAGGCATCACACACGGCTTGAACATTAATAAGAGCCATATATCCATCTCTATAACGATATAACTCTGTATTATTACCTCCTGCACTTTGGATTTTGATATGGCTACAGTCTATGGATCCAATCACCTGCGATTATATGAAACTCCTCCACAAACGTCTGTGTATCATTTTGTCCAGGAAATTTGATATATCTTGGAGTCAGATGAGCAATAGCAGTTGCTATTCTCTTTACTGACCAACATAGCGATGCTATGATACTTGGAAGTTTCCAGTTGCCATGTATCTCAGTGCAACAAGAAGCTGAAGATACTGTGGTCTATAGGACAATGGAAGAAAATATTAGTTACTTAAATGTTGATTATGAAAAGGAGGCACAATAAATAAACAGCAGTATCATAAACTGAGTATGTAACGCTCCAGTTATTTTCCTAATAATTTATGTTTAAGTTGTTTCACCTTGGGAGATGAAGCTTGCAATGGAAGTGGAATAAAGATGGTTGTAAATATTGTAAATAGGATTACTCATGGGGCCGGATACTCAAAACGGGTCGTAACTTACAACGTCGTATCTCATTTGGGACGTCGTATCTCACTTACGACGTCGGATATTACGAACAATTTAGGATGTCGTATTTCGTGTCGTAAGACAAGATACTCAAAACAAATTTCCGACGTCCTAATCGGTTCCTAACTACTTGCGACTGTCTTTTCCTCTAGGACATCGGAAAATCTTCAGCCAAACAGGTGGCGTCTTTCATGTGGATCCAGCCAATGAAAAGCAAGGAATGCCACAGTGCCAATATGGACCCCATCAGCTGTGTTGTGTAAACAAAAAGAGACGCCAGCAGGGGACGTGTGAAGCGTGTGACGCAGTACCACAGTAGCATTATTTCTCGCTTATCGCTCGCAGAGAGACTGTCAAGTTTCAACAGCATCAGTAGTAACGTCCTTGAAGCCATCATTCTGCCATGTCACCACCAGAAAAGAAAAAAAGAGCTGCAAACTTCACAGATGAAGAAGTACTGTGATGCTGCTGCAAGAAGTGGATGAAAGGAGGAAAGTGATAATGGGTGCACTATCCCCAAGAATAACAGCAAAAGCAAAAGATAATGAGTGGAAGGCAGTCACCGAGGCTGTGAACAGCATCAGCAGAGTCTCGAGGGATGTTCTGGAAATCAGGAAAAAATTCAGAACCTTCAGGTCTGAAGTGAAGAAGAAGGCAGCCAAGGAAAAGAGTGAAAGTGGAAGTGACAGGTAAGTTCTTAGTAACATAATTGACTATTGGCGTTCATAATAACCATTAAATATTAGTTTTTCTATGATATTTATTTACTATATTGCCATTGTGCAGTAAATTGTTTCTTCCATTGTTAATAGTAGGCCTATATAACGGGTTGCCACAATTAAGTCCCAGCTGTAGTCTGCTGTGGTTCTGAGGTTTGGTTAGAGCAGGTTAATTACCAAAATTCGAGTTGGGGAAAAACATATTAGAGAACTGCATTAGCTTAAATATTTGTTGTTGTTCTTGCATTATACATTTAAGTGTGCATCAAAATATTTGTTAACTCATCCTAAATACATTAGGTTAGGTTAGGTATGTAATTAAAGAAATGTTGGGGTACAATATGTAGGCTATTCTAAGTGATCATTAAATACTGTATGATGTAGGATAATTTTAGGAATTCCATCAACTAATGTAATGTATTGAGAAAGATTGGCAGAATTATACTTCACAATACAGAAAGAAATTAAGCATTCAAGAAGCCCAATACAGTATACTGTACTAGAGTTTGACTACTTAAAGCAATGCTACAATGATACTACTGTTCATCTTAGCTATGACTGTAATTTAATGGATTTTACAGGTGGTGGAATACCTGACACAAAGGACTGGAAGCCTACAGAGGAGGCACTACTTGCTCTCAACGAGACAGAGGCTATTGAGGGGCACTCTGGCCCTTTCGAAAGTGAGGACGTCATTGCTGGTAAATTTGACTAATTTTTACGGAGTGCACATTGAGACAATGTTCTCTCACAAAAGATAATGGAAGAACTGTGTAGGGGATTGTCATGCCTTTCTCAGTGACTTTGTATTGTTAGGCCTGTACATTTAAGGTCTAAAATAACTTAGAGTGCAGGGGAATGCAAGGCCCCAATTCTGTACTGTATTTGTGTCTTTTATGCATACACTATTATGGTTAGTATGTGTTGTCTGTTACTACAAAAGCTCAGAGTAAACATGTTGCATTAGTACTGGATATACTGTTGTGTAACACTGCACACATTATTGTTACAGATGAGCCTCTGCCATCGACCTCTGCTGGTAGTGTTGCCAGACCCATACCGTTGACAAGGACACATGATGAGCATGCACCACTACCTAGTAAGTAGATGCATAATTGGTCATGAAGATGTTGCTGAGCTTAGCTGATGTTCATTATAAAATCTTCAGTAGGTTGACGAGATGCAATACATACTGTACTGTATTGAAGATGTTGTTCACCAGTGGTTCTTAAATCTTTTTTCAGCAGATGTTAGGCCAAGTGTGATTATATTTATATATGTTGGGTGACAGAGAAATGTATGTACAGTTTTACCAAAGAAACTGCAATGCAGACAGCAAACTTTGAGGAAGAAGTACTAAGCAAAAAGAAACTTAAAGGAAAAAGGCGGCCCCATGTTTATTGCTCCCACTATGCATCACAGTTCCTTTTTCATTGTAACCATATTACATAAACACAGCACTTCTTATTGTTACAGATTTTGGTGGCAGGAGTAGATGACCCAACACGCCACTTTACAATGTCTGTAGAACATATTGACTTTGAGAGTTCAGGCCTGTTAGAAAATATTCAAAGTCACGAACCATCAGAAAACATTACCATTCCCCAGACAGTGACTTTTGACCATGCCTACTCTAGATCACCACCTCCAGCATCAAGTATGAGGGCAAGTAGATCTGAGAGTCATGACACCAGTAGCCGTGTTCACAGCAGCCGTGCCAGTCCACAGCCCTGTATCGGTGACCAGATGCTGGCAGTACAGGGAGAAATTCTGCAAGTGTTGAGAGGCAGCCTCCCAAGAATTGCCTCTGCACTTGAGGAACTTACAGAGTTAGCCAAACAATGTGATACTGTGCCAAACTAATTAGGTTATTTAACAGTGTGCTGCTTCTGTACAATAAGCAGTTGAATGTAATACAAAATTATATTTTCACAAAGTCTTTATTACTGGTAAGATGTTATCGAGTGTTATTGTAGCTGTACAGTGATTATGCTAACAGAACTCTCACTAACTTTAATTTTTTTTTCAAATGTGATTATATTTTAGGTGTGTCATGCTGTGATAGTATTTTATTACTGTACTGTATTTGATTTTATAGTGTGCTGCTTTTGAACAATAAACAATTGAATGTAATCTGTAGAATTATATTTTCACAAAGTCTTTATTACGGTTAAAATGTAGTTTTGAGTGATATTGGGATAAGTAGGAGATGCAGTAATTAACAACAATGTATTTATTTAAATTTACCAAGTTTATTTCATGTAAAGAAATTATCTACAATATCTAGCCCGAAGACGACTGTTATTCCAGATGAAGGAGTCGTGGGTACTGCCAGGGTATCTCATACTATAATGCTAAATTATTTTCTCACTGGTGCAAACACACTGCACATTCAGGGAGTGATAGCCTTTCCTATTAATATATACTTGTGAATTTATATTTGTAGCCTTGATAGGTATATGAGTACCATCAATGGCTCCAATCACTCAGGGAAAACCATTCACTGCATGGAATCCTCTGCAGGCTCTGCCAATTTCCACAATACCTGAGGGCATCTTTATTTCTACTCTTGCCTTCTCAGCCAACAAATGTACTACAGCAGATTTCACCACTCTACTCACACTTGCTTGAGTCACTCCAACAGAATCTCCAATCACACTTTGAAAGGTTCTACTAGTTAGCTAATACTCGTAGAGTTACTAACACTTGGGTGTGTGTTGGTATACCATGAGATCTTCTCTTTTGTCGACGAACATATGGGTCAATTGGCAAGTTCCTGGCACAAGTTTAATTAAGATTTCTTGATGAGGAAATCTATAATAGCGAAGTAAGTGTTCTTCACTAACATGTAGAGGGTCCAATGGATACCTATACACTCTTTCCCTCCGTAGGCGACGCCTATTCTCATATGCAAACCACTAAGTTCCATCACATTCACAGCTCTCTAACCTCTCTTACAACAACAACACGTGATGTCACTGACGTGGATGATGGTGTTTTGCAAACACAGCAACGGGGACTCGGGGAGAACCACAGGAGGATTGACAAAAATATATACGTTTTCTATGTGTTTCGGGTCTTAACTCCCTTGTGACAGGGTCGCGCGGATTGTAAATCTACGTGTCTTAAGACCTCACAAGATGGCTGCCCACAGTACCGAAATTGTTTTGAGTATAAGGTCTTAATGTTTTGAGTATGTGGACCTAACTCGCCTGGGGAAGTTACGACGTCCCAAATGAGATACGACGTCGTAAATTTCTTTGAGAATCCGGGCCTTGTCTTTTTGACCTTATGTTATATGCCTACATTTCTTAAACTTACTTTTGGGTGTTGGTAACATTGTCGATGTGGCAATTGTGATAATCTCGTCCCCAAAATTCATAAACAATGTAACCGGAAGTGACGACAGTGGTTGTAATATAGTGATATGATGATAGAGATATAATTAAGACTGAATCTTATTTTATATGTAAGGCTTATGATAACCAGGTTTCATTGAATAATCTGTTGATTGTAAATTTAAAGGGGTTATAAAGATTTATTAATGTGGAAGTGTGTGGCATCATTCCTGTCTTGTAGTATTCTGGACCATGCGAGTTTGACATAGTTTGGCCTTTCTTTCCTGTGCTTCAGTTTTCTTTTCTTTTCCTTGCTCCCCCTTCATTCCAACCCCCGAAAGCCACGTGACGTCACAAACATGCGCAGTTCCCACGAGCGGGTAAACCTTGGTATCGCCCACCACTACATTTGAGGGCCCTTACTGGAGCTCTATGAACCCTCCAAACTACTCCAAGCAACATATTCCCTATTCGAAACAGTGAAGCGTTTTGTGGCCTGGATTATTTGGAGGGTTCATAGAGCTCCAGTAAGGGCCCTCAAATGTTTTAAAACTACGGGTGTTAGTGCTATGCGGGTTAACCTTGTATTCTTTAAACCTTGGGCGATACCACCAGCAGATTTTAGTAGTCGCGATTACTGATTACTTCATCAAAAATAATCGATTAGTAGTCGATAACCGGATTCTGAGATAATTTTTTTGTTTTTTAATGTCCCTCAAAAAACTCAAAAGCTTCCTTATATAAATAGGCATGTGATGGAAAGGAATAGACCTAAATGTTATGCAAACTACATTTTATTGAGTGTTAAAATACAAATACAATATTTATGTGTTTATAGAAATAAATCATACATCTTTTTAAGCATTTTTATTGAGAAACAGTAACATGTTTATATTTTTGTCGTTTCACCTGACACAAGTTCTGCTTTCGTGAACAATCTTTCAGAGGGCACTGATGTCGCAGGTATACATAACAATTTCTTTACTAATTTAGATAATCGAGGATACTCCAATGAATGCTTGTTTTTTCCAAAACTCGAGAGGATCGTCCGTCTTTGTCATTAGTCTTCCTTTAACATAATGTCGCATCTCCTGTGTTTTTCTTGTTCATTTGCCTTCATCCCAAACCTGCTACTGAGGCCAATGTCTTCAATAGGTTCCTCATTCTGTGATGATACAGTTCCGAGCAAATGAAACAGAGACATGCCAGCCACCAACGAGGTGGTGTATTGCTTCCCTCATCTGGTAACACTGATAAGATCGGGGCTTCAACAGCAAACAGGTATAGGTTTATCGCTAACACGATTCGAGCATGGTGTTCCTTTCTGGACCCTGGTACAGACTAAGGCCAATAGAGTATGGTCAACCAGCCTGCGCCCAGACGCGCGATTCTCACCCTGTTCACGTGCTTGTCTACCTGGGAGTGACGTCACAAGGTAGCCCGACCCAGCTGGCAGAGCCGTAGAATAGAGAGTTTGGACAACCGCGCTGTGGGCGCCATCTTGCATCGAAACGTCAGTGAGCGGCCGTATGAATACATAGCCAGACTACAAACATTAACTTCCCAGCCTTTGATTTCAGTACAGATCGTTTATATATATAAATATACATGTATATATTATGTACATGTGTATGTACATATAACTTATTATAATAATGTATATAAACGGGAAGAAAAACAATGAAAACCCAACCTATTCCCGCTTAGCTACAAATATGAATAATTTTGTTTATACTGAACAAAAGCCGTTTGGTCCTTGTATGTTTTCAATGTCTTTCAAACTATTATATTCATATTACTTTATTAATTAGTACATAATACGTTATTATACGTACAATATAAATTACATTAACATTATTTTAAAGGAAAACAATCTAATGTACTGGTATACAGAATTTTATTATACAAAGAAAAAAATAGTAATTTACAAGACCTAATATACTCTGCATCCCATACACTTATACTGTTTTAAGGCTCTGGACCTGTAATTATAAAAATTCTAAGTTCTCTTAAGTGCACTTAGCAGACGATATTTTCAAGAGTTACACCTAAGTCGGGGCAAAATACTTTAGTCTCACACTCAGTATCCTTAAGCACTCTTAGCAGACGACAAAAGTTAAAATACCTCCATGAGGACACTTAAGTGTTACTCACTCATTGTTTACTTGTGACGATGGCGGCACAACAACAAGGAAGAATACGGAGGAGAAGGGTTTTTCGGGAAAGGAAAGACATTTTGAATATGTATGATGACTCGGAACTAGTAAAACGATTTAGATTGGACCGAGAAGGCATAATGATAGTGACTAATTATGTGAGAAATATTATTCAGCCACCAACGAGCAGAAACAAAGCCATACCTGCTGAACTGAAAGTAATAACTTGTCTTCGTTATTTGGCTGCAGGGAAAATGCAGTTGTGTAGTGGTGACGATTATGGAATATCACAACAAACAGCTGGTCGTATTATAAATCAGACACTTGATGCCCTTGCAACGCCAGCCTTTCTTGTAAGGTGTATAAAGTTCCCAACAACCCAAGCCGAAATTCAACAAAAGCAGGCAGAGTTTAGAGGAATTGCCAATTTTCCTGGAGTAGTGGGGTTCATAGATGGCTCCCATATAAGGATTGTTGCCCCCAAAGAGTATGAGGCAGAATATGTTAACAGAAAAAATTATCACAGCATCAACATACAACTCGTCTTTGATGCCCAATACCGCATATTGGATGTGGTGGTGTTGGCGAGGGTTCGTGTAGTCACCAACTATATGTTGTGCTACTAAAGATGACTCCTGTGCAGGGGCCTTTGTCCGGTTTTCTCCACCACAGCTGCTCAACCTTAGGAGCTAGTGTCTATTTACTCTCTCAGGGGAGTGTTGTCTACAATTCTCTTTGTGTAATGTGCTCAAGGTAGAGAGAGAGATGCAGTGAATAGTTCCCAATTGGTTTAATGTAAAAACATGTTAATATTTATGTACAGGTTGCGACAGACATGACGTTAACATTGATAAAAGTATTTTATGCTAATAAATCTATAATACATAATTTGTACATATGAAATTTGGTAAGAGTATACAGACAATGTTATGACATATTATGGTAAAGAGAAAATGCTGAAAGAAATTACATAGACGAAGGAATGTAATGGTAAAAGAATAACAATACAGGGCAGGCAGATAATGATTAACAAAGAAAATGGGCCTACAGTATTTTTAGGGTACACTACAATACTCCCCCCCTAGTTTCGAGGAAGGAGGAACGATACTCTTGTGTGTCGTACTTCGTCATTTTCAGCATGTGTTGGAGGAACAGTCATTTGGACTGCTTGTAGCATCTGGTCAGGATTCAGGATATATGCAGGCTTGACCCGGTCTACGGCCACAACATCTTGAGAACCATGTTTGTCGATGGTGAAGTTCTTCCTCGTCCTGCGAACTACTCGGAAGGGGCCCTGATATGGTTGCTGAAGAGGCCTTTTGACTGCATCGACTCTGACGAAGACGTGTGTGCAGGCTTCCAGGTCCTGGTGAACGAAGGTCTTCGTGTTGGACGTACGAGGCTGCACTGGCTGGAGGCACTTCATGGCATTTTTCAGGTGTGTTGCAAAGTCCTGAACGCTGCAAGGCTCGGGGTCTGGTGTGGCAGAGAGAAGCTCACCTGGGAGCCTGAGGGTAGAGCCATATACGAGCTCAGCAGAGGAGTTGTGCAGATCCGTCTTGAGTGAAGTTCTGATGCCAAGGAGGACAAGAGGTAGTGCTAGTGACCAATCTTCTCTCTGGGCTGAAGCTGCCAGGGAAGATTTCAGCTGGCGGTGGAATCGTTCAACCGTTCCGTTGGCCTGTGGGTGATAGCTGGCGGTCCTGTATCGACGGATGCCAAGGAGTATCATGACCTTATTCCATACACTTGACTCAAACTGACCACCACGGTCGGAAGTAAGGCTTAGAGGCACACCAAACCTGGATACCCATGTTGCGATGAAGGCACGTGCAACCGTATCTGTGGTGATGTTGGCAAGAGGTGCAGCTTCAGGCCAGCGAGTGAAGCGGTCCACACAGGTGAGTAGATATCGATAGCCATTGGAGTACGGAAGTGGGCCAACGAGGTCTATGTGGACATGGTCAAATCTCTCGGTGACTGGTGTAAAGGTGGCTGCAGGAGAGTGTGTATGGCGTGTGACTTTAGAAGCTTGACATTGTATACATATGCGTGCCCAGTGTCTGACGTTCTTATTTATGCCTTCCCATATGAAGCGGGAAGACATCATCTGGTGCGAGGCACGGATTCCAGGGTGAGAGAGGTCATGTAACTTCTTGAAGAGCTGGTGTCGATGTTTCTCTGGTACGTATGGACGGAGAGTGTCTGTAGAGGTGTCAGCGTACAGTGTGACCTGGGTGTCTGGAAGTGTAATCTTCTTCATCTGTAGTGCAGGGTTATCCAACAGTCGCTGTAGCTCAGCGTCACCGACTTGATCAGCAGCAATGGTGGCATAGTCGATGGGAGAAGATATTACAGTACTGATGTTACGAGAGAGGGCATCAGCTGGGGCATTGTCGGCACCTTTGATGTATCGTAGATCAGTAGTAAACTGGGCAATGTAGTCCATGTGGTGCATTTGTCGTGGTGTGTAAGAGTCCTTGTTTCTGAGAAATGTTGTAGTGAGTGGCTTGTGGTCAGTGTAGATGTGGAAACTGCGTCCTTCGATGAAGTAGCGAAAACGCTTGACAGCTTTGAAGATGGCAAGTAGCTCTCTGTCATAGGCGCTGTACTTTGACTCTGTCGGGGTGAGTTTCTTGGAAAAGAAGGCAATTGGCTTCCAATATGTACCGACACGCTGTTGTAGGACTGCACCAACACCAATGTTTGAGGCGTCTGTAGCGATTGAAGTTTCTGCGTCTGGTGCAGGGAAAGACAGCGTGGCAGCGTCACTGAGGGCCTGTTTTGTTGAAAGGAAGGCCGCTTCTGCTTCTTCAGTCCAGATGAGAGTAACAGATTGACCTCTCTTGCAAGGTTTGATCATGGCGTACAATGGTCGTAGCAGGAGTGAGCAGTGTGGAATGAAGCGGTTATAGTAATTAACCATCCCAAGGAACTTCTTGAGCTGGCGTTGGGTAGACGGCTTGGGAAACTGCTGGATGGACTCGCACTTTGAGGGAAGTGGAGCAATGCCTGCTGGAGAGACTGTGTGACCTAGGAACTCAAGGGATGTTACGCCGAGTTCGAACTTGTCTGTGTTGATTTGGACGCCATAATCTTGCAGTCTCTGGAGGACTTCTTGGAGGTGTTGTTTGTGGCTGGCTTCATCAGGACTAGCGATGAGAAGGTCATCTATGTAGGCGAAACAGTAGGGTAGACCTCGAAGGACCTGGTCTATGAAGCGTTGAAACGTTTGTGCCGCATTCCGCAATCCAAAGGGCATCCGGACATATTCAAACATGCCAAAAGGTGTGATAATGGCTGTCTTCGGGATGTCTGTGGGATGGACTGGAATCTGATGAAAGGCTTTGATGAGGTCGATCCGAGAGAAGATTGTAGAACCTGAAAGTTGGGAAGTGAACTCTTGAATGTTGGGCACAGGATATCTATCTTCTACGGTGCGTGAATTGAGGGCACGGTAGTCACCACAGGGTCGTATCTCTCCAGTCTTCTTAGGCACGATGTGTAGAGCCGATGACCAGTTGCTGCTGCTGGGCCGTATAATACCTTTACTCATCAGAGATTCGAACTCAGCTTTGGCTTTCTTGTAACGCTCAGGGGCTAAGCGTCGGGCCTTGGCGTGCACTGGGGGTCCGGTAGTCTCTATATGATGAGTCACGTTATGCTTGGCAGGTATGCTGGATGAGTAGGGTTGTGTCAGCATAGGGAACGACTTAAGGAGGTCAGCAAACTTGTGGTCATGGTTGATAGTAGACAGGTGTGTGCTGTCACCAGGTGCTGGCTGTGCATTAGCAGAGATATCTGTGAGTGGGTCAATCAATTTTCGTCCTCTTACGTCTACCATCAGGTTGAAGTGACGGAGAAAATCAGCACCAAGGATGGCTTGTGACACTGCTCCTACATAGAATGTCCATTGAAAAGAGCGGCGAAGGTTCAGATCCAGATGCACTGTTTGCCGCGAGTATACAGGTATCCTAGTACCATTAGCAGCGTAGAGATGCAAAGAAGGAGGTAGCGACCGCTGGCTGGTTGTAGCAGGGAGGACACTAACGTCGGCACCGGTGTCTACCAGGAACTTGGTATGGGACCGGCGATCAAAGATGTGGAGCAGCGCAGACTGAGTATGACAAACATTATGCTGCGTTAATGTTCGCCGTTGTAGTTTGACGCCGTGTAGCTGCAGGGCTTTTCACACTTGAGAGCCTTATCCATAAACCTGCGATGGTAGTAGCAGAGGTTTGAAGTGCTCCTTGAACGTGACCGATAGTGTTGGCGGTTTGGCGTCGAGGATCGGTAACTTTGGCGGTCGTTCATTTGTTTCTTCATGTTGCTGACTTCCATCGTAAGTTGGGAAACTAGACTGACAAGCTGGGCAATTTGAGAATTTTCTTGTGTTGAGATGGAGGAGATTGGTGATGCCGATACAGGTGGAAGAGTTGCCATGTAGTCGTCTGCAAGATTGGCAAGCTCATCTGGTGGCAGCTTGCCTTTCACACTGATGAGAGCACGTTGAATGTCAGATGGCAGGCGTTGATAGAACAGTTGTTTGAATAGATCTTTATCAAAGGCCTGGTACTTGTCACCAAGCAGTGTCTTCATTCGACGTAGTAAGTCTGTAGGCTTCTCTCCACCAAGTTCTTCTCTTGATAGCAACTCACGGAGACGAGCTGCCACTGATGATTGTAGGCGATTTAAAATTGCTGCCTTAAGATCTTCATAGGGTGTAGCAGAGGTTGAGGCTGAAGTAATGACATCAGACACTTGAGTGAGAACTTCAGGTGGTAGCAGGGTTGCAGCATGTGAGAATTTAGTGAGGCTTTTCTTGATATTAGAAGCAGCAAAACTACACTCCAGTATTGAGAACCATATGGTGGGGTCTTGGTTGCAGAAAGCAGGGGCTCTCATGGCTACACTAGTGGCAGTGTAGTTGCCTGAGTTAGAGAGATCCTCAGTAGACATACTGGTCAGTGAACTCGGGGTGTAAGTGCTGACAAGAGTTACCTGATATCACGATAGCTGCGTTAGCCAAGTTACATGAGTATGCTGAATACACTGGCACTGTATCCCACACACAAGGCACTAATATTAAACGACAATACACTGTAACTCAAGAGTGAAGCACTGTAATCTAGGGTGAGGCACTGTAATCCAAGGCGAAGCACTGTAATCCAAGGTGAGGCACTGTAATCCAAGGTGAGGCACTGTAATCCAAGGCGAGGCACTGTAATCCAAGGCGAAGCACTGTAATCCTAGGCAAAGCACTGTAATCCTAGGCGAAGCACTGTAATATAAGGCGAGGCACTGTAATATAAGGCGAGGCGCTGTAGTCCAAGGTGAGGCGCTGTAGTCCAAGGTGAGGCGCTGTGGTCCAATGTGAGGCACTGTGGTCCAAGGTGAGGCACTGTTGCTGGTAGGTAGACTGCTGCGAGGACCAGTGGTGTATAGGTGTTGGACTGCAGGCAGTAACAGCTTAGTTAGAGGCTTACAGATGGCTGATGTGGACTGGTGTGGTTGCCTCAGGGTTCACAGCAACATTGTAGAGTAGGTAGGATAGACAGTAGTGGGAGCAACTGCTGCACAGGAGAGGTAGCAACTTGAGTAAGTCACCTCTTGATGGTGACTGCCAGGCAAAGGCGTTAATGTTGATTATAATGGAGTAGCAGCAGCACTCCAGGTCACTACTTGACAGTGACTGTAGGCGTTCTTGTAGACTGCTGCAGCTGCCTTCTTCAGGAGGTCACCACTTGTTGGTGAAGCTTGTAGCAGCACGCCGAGGGTCACCACTTGTCGGTGACGCAGTAGCTGCACTCCGATGGTCACCACTTGATGGTGAGGCTGCAGCAGCACTCCGGGGGTCACCACTTGTTGGCGAGGGTTCGTGTAGTCACCAACTATATGTTGTGCTACTAAAGATGACTCCTGTGCAGGGGCCTTTGTCCGGTTTTCTCCACCACAGCTGCTCAACCTTAGGAGCTAGTGTCTATTTACTCTCTCAGGGGAGTGTTGTCTACAATTCTCTTTGTGTAATGTGCTCAAGGTAGAGAGAGAGATGCAGTGAATAGTTCCCAATTGGTTTAATGTAAAAACATGTTAATATTTATGTACAGGTTGCGACAGACATGACGTTAACATTGATAAAAGTATTTTATGCTAATAAATCTATAATACATAATTTGTACATATGAAATTTGGTAAGAGTATACAGACAATGTTATGACATATTATGGTAAAGAGAAAATGCTGAAAGAAATTACATAGACGAAGGAATGTAATGGTAAAAGAATAACAATACAGGGCAGGCAGATAATGATTAACAAAGAAAATGGGCCTACAGTATTTTTAGGGTACACTACAGTGGCACAGTGGCCAGGGTCGGTTCATGACTCCAGGATATGGAATGACTGTGGCCTCAAAGGAAAATTTGAAAGGGGTATCATACCAGGCGGGTGTCATCTCTTAGGAGACAGCGGCTACCCATGCCAACCATGGCTGCTGACTCCGTACCTGCAACCAAGGAATGTGGCACAGGAAGCTTATAACAGGTGTGTACACCACTATTTAATTTACCGTTGATTACATATACAGTAATTACAACCTTAGGGATAAATATTTAAGTTATGCACATGCTGGTTGAGGTGCATAGTTATATCCATTCAAGGTTAGGTTAGGTCTGATATATCCCCTTCTACATAATGTTGAGTGATGATCTTCATTGAAAAGTTTAATTTTGGAGTACAAAATTGACCCAACATTACCTGACCGAAATGGTATAATTATCTCAGAACAGCATCTTTTTTTAATGGAAATGCTTTGGCAGTAATAATACAAAATAACTTTTCCTTTTAATTTTTATACTCTTAGTGTAAACAAGTAGAGATAGAATTATAGTTATTTGTTAAATAGATTTTTTTTATGTTAGTTTGGGTATATAACAACCTGTAGGTTATAGATATACCCTAGCCAGTGTGTCTAAAAAGAACATACCGGTACCGGTAATTTGTTTTTATAGGTACTAGGTTGTATGATGTTAGCACTATAAAGTCTATCCCTTACAGAGGCTTGGTATCACTCTCGTTAGGTGAAATTAAAAAGAATAACCATATATTACATGGTTTTAGTAATTTTCTATATAAATTGTCTTCATCTTAATTTAACAAACACAGTATAAAGAAAGTTATAGTTATAAAGTAATTTTTCTAAAACTGCATACTGTACTATACAGTATGTGCTGTTGTGACAATTAGCCTAAACATTAAAAATTATCATTGCAGAGCTCACAAACGAACAAGATGTGTTGTTGAAAGAGGGATCGGCCAGCTGAAAAGGAGGTTTCATGTTCTGCATGGCGAGATTCGAGTGGATCAAATAAAAACAAGTAAAATTGTGATGGTCTGTGCTGCACTACACAACTTGTGTAAGGAGAGGAACCTCGGACTGCCAGATGAATATGATGGGTATGAAGCTGAACCTGTGGAAGCCAACCCCATTCAGCATGGTCACTTACGAAATGGTCTCGTATTTAGAGATAATTTTGTAGACCTTCACTTCCAGTAAGAGATTCCTATCTGTATGCATACATTTTATTAATCTTTTACCTGTTAACGTTGTCATTTAATTAAGAACAGAAAACCTAACCTGATAAACTTAATTTGCCTAAGTTACAGTACTATTGTAAAATATCGCAACTAAAGTTAGCCTATGCATCTTTAGTTAGGTTAGGTTTTGTTTATGAAACTTTCTTTACATTAGTACAGTATTGTAAAATATCACAACTAAAGGTAGCCTAGACATCAAAAGAAAAAAAAAAGCCAGAAACACCAAATCCCGAGATTACACATTAAACCCACTTTTGTTTTTCCCGTATAGTCATACTTTGATGGCCGCCAGTCCATAGCTGCCTCGGGTCAGAGGAAGATCTCCCAAGACAGACACACGGACAGACAGGATGTAGAGCGCGAGAGAAGTGCGGGCATACGATATGCCTGCTATTTGAGCTGTATCTGGGTGCAATTCCTCATTTAAGAAGCAAGGAATTGTACGTTTCTTCAGATTTCCAAAAAATGAACAAGTAGGCTACAGTGCAAGTGGATTCATGTCTACAAGAGAGATGGTGAGATCAATCCATCTAATGCAAGAATATGCAACCGACACATTGAACAGAGTGCATTTGAAAGAAATCTCAAATATGAATTTCTCAGACTACCTGTATCTAGTAATCAAATAAGATTAAATTCTGGGGCATTACCAACACTGCATCTGCCTACTACATCAGATGGTGAGAGTAATATTAATTCGAGAAGGCCTCATGATAAAAAGGAATCAAGAGATGCTTATGGATTGCACTTAAAAAAGCAAAATAAGGTTTTGGAAGACATACAAAAAGTAGCACATACAATGAGGGTCCAAGGCAGATATAAAAACAACCTTTATCAATTTCAGAAAGGCTTGATTGTATCATCCCAGTCTCTGCTTGATTTATTTGCTTTGCTAAAAGAAAGGTATGACATTAGTTATATATTAACATACAGACTAAATCAAGATGTGGTAGAATATATTTTTTGGTTGCCTGAGACAAATGGGATTGTGTAACCAACACCCATCTCCTGTGGATGTAAAGCACAGGGTGAGAAAGTATCTTCTTGGAAAAAGTTGTGATCTGATGGGAGCCAACCATAACACAGAAAGAAACAGTGAAAGTGTTTGTATATCAGAGGGATCTTTTACAGATTGCAGTGAGCAAAAATCTGTAACAGCTGAGGCCGCAGAAGATATTGAGGAAGAACTTACGATATCAGAAATGGTTGTCTCTGCATTAGACTGGCAAGAACCACTTGCTGAAGGACAGTGCGATGAAAATACTGATGACCCATGTGAGTATGATACACAGGGTACTACATTTGAAGCTGAAATGGAAACAGAGGGTTTAAGATATTTAGAAGGATACATTGTCCATAAGTTTCCCCAACACCAATTCCTTGGGTCAAATGTTGAAGAAAATGACCACACAAGGATTAGTACTATCTGTAGGGCTAACCAAAAACTCATGAAACCCAGCAACCAGTTTTTTGAACAACTGAAATGTATGAAAAACCTATTTAAGTGCTACCATGTTAAAAGTGAGTTAAGGCCTGGAAAAGAATCCATATCATCACTGTATATATATATTTCTGAATATGTCTCTTTGCCCAGTGAAGTGATTTGTTATTTTGTTAGGTGTCGGTTGTTTTTTAGCCTGAGAATTTTAAACCGAAATATTAAAAAAAAAACTAGCAAAGTAGGTTTAAGTAAGAAAATGTCAAAACTGATAAAGTAAATTTAAAATACTGATACTTTCTTTTATTGACCCATATTCCTAATTTCTGTTACTGTATACGAATTATTATGGATATTGCTAGAGTGTGAGAGAGAGCTGGGAGACAGGAGAGTGAAGATTTTTATGTGCAAGTACATTTATGTGAAGACAGGAAAACTTGGAGACCTGACACAGACTATTCCCAGAAGTAGTATAATATATTACTACTACTACTACTACTACTAATAATAATAATAATAATAGTAGTAAAATAGTATTGTTTAACATAACTATTGCCCACAAGAATTCCTGGACACTTCAGGTTCGCCTCAACAATAATTGATCTGGTATCACTGTATCATACGGTAATCTACTTTCGTAATTTTATCGAGTTTATCATCTTACGAATGTGTAGGTCCCTAGTTTTCCATCCCAGATATTTTGCTTATCACGTATGGTAATGACGGCAAGTCAACGACAGGGAACGGCCGCCTGCACTGCTGGAGAAGGGACAACACTCGATATTTGAGAGAGAATATCTTTGAAGAAGCGAGGAGTGGGCATGTGACAAAGTAACACCTTGGGATGGATGCACCTGTACATGATTGTACACCTGTACATGATTGTACACCTGGCACACATTGACGGTCACTTCACGACAGAAAAGTATGTGGAAATCTTGGACTAAGGGATAATTTAATAATGGGTCCATTTCCCATTGTTGTTTATAGTCTCCTGCAATCTGTCAGGGACAGAGGCGACCATTTACCCCTTAAAGGACCCTATACCGGTTTTTTTAACAAAATATGGAGGACATAGTGAAATGAGTAAACGTTATTAAAAATTAATAGGAGGTTATAGTAAGCATTTCCCAAAGTTATAGCGTAATATCTATATTCTAACTGCATTTTTAAATATTTAAGGTCCGTGGGTGTGGATTAAATCACATTCTCTAGGTCACCCTCCTTTTTTCCGCATAATTCTTGCATTTTTCATCGTTTTTTTTAGTTCAAAGGAAAGAGGTATCTGGCATCTTTAGCCCGAGGCATTTCCCCACCACCATTTAACAAAATTAACATGTAGGAAGGTTTAGTGGTCACCTATTTATTTCTTTGCCAAAAACATCAACAGTATGCAATGACTAAAGAAGTATAGTCTCCTCCACTCCCGCTTTCACCAGTTCAGCTTTGCCAATGTATACTCCCGGCATCATGTGAGCTACCAGTTCCGACTCTCGCATCCGAAACACCTGCCATCAACCCTTACTCTTATAATAGCAGGTGTTTCAGATGCGAGAGTCCAAACTGGTAGCTCACATGATGCCGGGTGTATACGTTGGCAACGCTGAACTGGTGAAAGCGGGAGTAGAGATATGTGAATTTTAATAAAAACGATTTTTTTACATAAAGTTTTACTGAAAAACATTAATATTTTTTTTTAATACAGAACTTATTCTTATATACCGACCATCATCATTTTGGTTTGGCATAATTATAATTTCGAGACAAATTGCCGACGGTGTTGTTGAGTCAAAATACCTGTGTCTGCATTTTGACCAGACACCAAATTTACTCCCCACCAAATCGACAGGTATATATATGTGAAGCGTGAGTGTGGCCACGTTATAGTGGATACACAGAAAAGTACACAAATGAAAGAAAATAATTATCATTCACTTACAATGTTATTAGTATATTCAATGATGTTGCTGGGAGTTGGGAACGATGGTGCGAATAAAGTTATTTATTTTCTTAGCTTCAAACATTTCACTCAGAACACGTATTCGTTATGCTAAGCACCTAACAAGAACTGCAATTGAGTATTTAAAAAAATGTGTTGGAAAAACGTAGATCTACGTAGATGTGTTTGAACATTATGAAAAGAAGGGGTGTGTAAATGTTGATGGGTGTGTTTAATGTGGATATAACCTATGATGCGTCCTGGCATAAACGAGGATATAAATCCAACTACGGTGTTGGAGCAGTAATCGATGTGGACTGTGGACTTGTTTTAGACTAGTATGCGTTTTCCAAGCTATGTAGTTTGTGTATAAGTAAAGCTACAGCCCTGAAAAATGGGAAAATAACTCATGGTGAATATTATACTGGTTGGAAGAGGACCACCGTGATGAGGACTGTGAGGAAAATTATGAAGGTACCTTCGGAGACATGGAGGCAGCAGCTGGTGTTGCATTATGGAACAGATCAACAAACTATAAAATGATGTACACCACATTTGTGTCAGATGGTGATAGCTCAGTTTATCGTGCTGTTTGTGCCATGAATGGTGGAAAAGGCCACTATGGAGAGCATAGAAAAGATGAGAAGGCCGAGTGTATGAATCATGTGGCCAAGCGACTTGGCACTGGTTTGCGAGGACTGAAAATGACAGGAATGGCTAAAGTGGAAGGGAAAGGTAAAATGGGAGGAAAACACAGGCTAACAGACGTAGTTATAGATCACTTATTAATCCAAGCGGAGGATTGGGATACGAAGACCGTCTAGGGAGGCGATTGGTTTCGGAGACAAAAACTGACCAGATACGTGGAACCTGTGTTCTTGTCGTCCAGATACGGATTGGGCGGCAATTTGGGCCGAAACAAAAGAAAGTTTGTAAACAAACTTAACAAAGTCGTAACAAAAATTCCTTGTTTGCTGGGGTCCGGTGATGCACCTCTGCTTTGTGCAACACTCTTCTGATGGTCCTCTCGCTGACATCAAAGTCTGTGCATCGGCTTCTGTGGTGTGTAGTGCAACGTGATGGTCTTCAGTACGGTAGGTTGCCATACTAGCCAGTGTCCTCTGCTTTGCCAAACAAATATAAATTTAGATTTCACAGTGCTGATCATTAATATTGATTAAAGTGCCATATACACAAAGACGTGGATAATTGATTGATTGATGGATATTAGGCGCCGCAACATCGAGGTCCTATAGTGCCAGAAAATGTTGATAGAGAGGTGTGACAGCAAGCAGGAAGGAAATAAAAAGAAAATAGGGATAGTTGAAGAACTGAAAGATGGGAACTATTTAATCTGGTCTCTCACTGACGACCTTCCTAGCATGGGAAGCCCTCTCTCCCCGATATTAGGGCAGAGCAGGGGCCGGAGCCCCCTCTAGTCTAGCTCGCCAGCTCTCAGAGACACACAAGCCCCCCACCTCGGCAAGGCGGTTCCCGTTAAGGGGGGAAGACGTGGATAATAATCAGTATCTCTCTACGGGGGTGAACAACAGGCAGCGTCTATATTTAATAGATCGATCTAATGCAATATAATGAAGCAGATGTTCTAAATGTTTTTAATTTTTTTTCAACTACTCACCCTTATCTGTCTTATACACGACCGATGCCCTATCCATATGGTCAGGATAATTCAAGAATGTTTTGCTGCTCATGATAATTTGCAGGTGATAGATTTGTCTAGTTAAGACTGCGATATGAACCCCATAGAAAATCTATGGAGTTCTATCGTTAACACATGTGAGCCGGAACGACAGAGAACCACAGCTGAGTTGTCACGGCACACCAGAACACAGAGGGAGATTTTTCGGGGGAACACCCGATATAGTGAGGAGGCATGGTGTCTCAATGCCCGAGCGACTGCAGGCTGTCATTGAGAAGGAAGGTGGTTGGACACGATACTAGCAACAAATTGATGAGTAAGAAAATGAAATATGTAATCTACAGTATTTCAAGCCTTAATGTGTTCATAAAAGTGTATATATATATAGTGTATACACTGTATCTCATGGTGGCTAAGGTTTTAGACACTAAAGCAATACATATCTACAGTAGGTGATTATAATTTAAAAACAAAAAACATTACACATGCTTAATGCAAACGTGAGGTCGAAGTAAAAACTTCAGGTTATATTAGTTAACAGTTATTATAATTGTATGACACCAACGTGTTCATCATTTACAGTGTGGTGCCTACAGTCCCAGTTGAATTAAGGGTGTGAAAGGTTTCGTGACGAGGACTTGTGGAGCTTTCACCTAAACTGACAAATTCATGTAAACAATAGCCAATAAATGTCTGATTTCAATTTTTCCCTGTTTTAATTAGTAATGATATTAGTGCTGACACAATATATTCTAAATTTTGTGATTGGTTCACTAACACTGGCGTCTGAATGGCTGGCCTACACATTGACCTCAGATAAATAAATAAGGTAATAAATATAATTGTCATATAAAACGGATTGTATTTGCATACCAAATATCATTTTTATTTCTAATGTGGTCTTGTTTACACGTTGACAGATTATGCAGCATCACACAGAATAATGGTGGTGGTGGTGGCAAAATGGAGTATAAAGGAATGCTGGGAAGGAGTGAGAGGAAAGAGTGAATGGAATAAAGGAAGACGAGGTGGGGGAGAACAGATGGAGTAGTTATTGGGTAATTAACATCTTACACTATATAATTATTATCCTTTGCTAACCAGTTACACAGAAAATGTCGTGAATTATACAGGGTAACGATAAAGGATTTAGGCTACTTGAAATTTATTTCAACAACGAGTAATTCTTGATATATTAGTCATCAAAATCTGGTGTCGTGTGAATTGTATTAGTTAAAATCTGGATTCATTTCAAATAATAAAGAATATACCAAGGAATGTAGCATCATAGTTGAATTTAGATAAAAAAACAAAAAAAAACATAATAAAGGCGACATTCGGCGTTGTTCGTTTATAATCTTTAGCTACTTGATCCAATAATTTTCTCCATCTCGATCACTGGTGAAGCTTTACCCCCTCTCCCCAACCCAACCCCTCCTCTCCTACCACCTTCAAGTGAGTGGTTCACATCCATGATCACAAGTGGTTCGGGATTCAAATTTATGGATGGCTCAACATTGGCAACGATTCGTTTAAATGCTTCCACATTACCCCCTATATAACCCTGCCCACATTTCTCCCCTCCCCCCTCCACAATCCAGTGATACCATATCCGCTGAGGCCCACACCATGTTGTTGGTGAAAGAAGTGTGGACCATTGATTTGTCCGGAGCTGTACATGGATATCTTTTTTTTAGAACTGTATCAACTGAAGCAACTATATGTATGCGGATAGAGGTTCATGGTGCCTCACAGACCCGAATGATAACCATACCAAACTCTGTTTAGATTCGGCCAGTTAGTAAGGTGTGTTGTTTTGCCAGGCGACAAGGAATAGTGGTGGTGCAGTGAGAAACAGTTGACCAGCAGACTCAAGGCACAGAGGACATATTATTCATTATCCTCGGTAATATAGTGGAAACTTTTACACGCAGGAGTGATTGACGGTGATAGGTGGCCTTTGTTAGAAGTGTTAGTTTCTTGGTTGTGTACCCCATTTAAAAAAAGTATGTCAACTCCTTTATATAATTGTAACTAGTTTCATCGAATATTATTGTTATAATTTATTATTTAATGATGGTCAGATTGTTATTTACTTGCCAGTGATCTAATGTTTTACGTTAAATTTATCATAGCTATTAGTATACATTGTTTGTCAATATTGTTTCAGTTCAAGCTACAAGTAAACAAGGATTACAGCAGTCGGACTTCTTTGTATATCTCCTGGGCTGGGGCAGCAATATACAGTATAAGGAGAAAAGAAGAAAGAGGCATTGCATCCACTTCGTATGTGTACAACCATAGAAGTATAAAGGATAGAGTCGCCCTCGTGACCCGAGAGTGAAGTCGCTGAAATATCAAACCGCCATCTTGGTCTAGACTTGGTAGGTCAGGTACAGTCGGCAAAAAAAGCTTTAACATCCCTTTTAACAGTATGATATAATGTTGGTTTACCTGACTTGCGAGTCAGGAGAGACGGGAGTGTCTTACCTCGGCCACCCTCTGTGCCCCTGGCACTGCCCCTCAGTATCTCATGGGCAGGCAAGCAGGGATGACGTTCTTTCATCAAGTGCTATTGTTTCTGGGTATTTCACAGTTATTCTTGTTCTAAAATACTCAAACGCATTTCCTTATGTTTAATAATGAATAGTCAAAAGTAAGTGTTCTTGAACACTCAAAATTTAATGTAAAATCAGCTAAACTTTTGATACCACAAAGTTGTCACTGCTGCGACAAACACGATACATACTACATTCCAGCCAGTGGTATTCTTTGGGCCCCCCTGGTCCTATCCCATGCAAGGGATTCCCTTTACTTCCGATATTCATGTTGGAGTTGATACATGGGATGGAAGCAGTTGATGGTTGGTAGCCCTGATCTTTTGAGGAGCTGGTGTTGGTACTCTGGAGTAGGCGGAGCTTACAATTGGTAAACATACCCACGCCAATTTTCTACGAATCGCGCATCTTATTCTACAGCAGGGGTCTTCATTGTGCGGCTCGCGAGCCAGTGGCAGCTCGCAATGACCTGATTGGCGGCTCCCAACAGAGAGAGAAGAGAGAGAGAGAAGAGAGAGAGAGAGACCTTACACACACGCACACGCTGCTCGTGCTCCCACATTTCTCATCTATATCTCCTGACCTTGAGAACTTACACAGCCCTTACTTTGCTAACTACAGCATAACATCCCCCTGCACATCCCCAAGAACTTACAGCCCACAAAACAACGTAGCAAAAACGCTATAGGCGATTGAATGTTAAACCCAACCGCTTGACATTTTTTTAATCTCCCAGCAAGCAACACTATAGCGGCCACCCGCTTGAGTTGCCAGACACCACCAGGAACTCTACTGATGCCATCAAGCCACCGAAACCTTTTTCCTGACTAAATTACTTTCTTACCTTTCTATCCCCCCTCTACTACTGTGTGTAACCACTACTCTTGGAGGATCCGCAAGAGAGAACTCAACTCTTGGATGAATTAACATCAACCGGCCTCCTGAAGAATCAGAGTTATACACCCCACCCCATACTACTACCCCACATGGATGCCGGCACACGATAACTCCGCTTGCCATACAAACATAGAGTAACCCCCTGACACACAGACACTCTCAAATACATAACCTACACACTATTTCTGTATCAAACACACATACATACATACATATAATATTATACATACAATATTATACATACACTTAACATACAAACATACATACATAACACACATACATACATATAATATTATACATACACTTAACATACAAACATACATGCATACATATAATATTATACATACACTTAACACACAAACATACATGCATAACACACAAACATACATGCATAACACACAAACATACATACATACATATAATATAATACAATACACTTAAAATCTACCATAGTAGTGCCTTTAATTAATAAGTGTATAATAGAAAACAATGCCCCTAAACACACACAGTCATACCCTCATTGAAAGACCGAAAGGATTGGCTGGTTATGCTCCTGCCAAATGGTGTGCTGTATGTGGCACTACAGCTGTGAAGAAACAAGTCACTAGCTGTCTCTTCACAGACTGTCCAAACGTGTGTCACAAACAGTGCCTCATCGACCCCCAAGCCACTTTTGACTGTGACACGGTAGGGGAATTAAGGCAACACCATCAAATACCTGACCCCGTCACATACTTAAACACACACACTCAGAACTCTCCTAACAGTAACGTCCCAGCTTGCACCTCTGAGGAAGAAGAACTTCTCAACCTTGACACCAGGGAACTTGTCAACATCATTCAAAGCTTAAGAAGAGATAATTGGCGCTACAAGCTCACCCTCAGCTACTTTGATAGGACATCTAAGGACCTTGCTGTAAACAGAGACGCTGTAGTGACAGTCCTGAACCTCATCGACAACATCGCTGCCACACAGACGAGTCTTAACAACTTAACTGTCAACAGTATAGCCACCTCAGCAAAAGAAAGTAACATTGACAAGGACTGGCAAAAACTTCTCACAAACAACAAAGTAACTCGTGACTGGTGGAACTCAGACAAACCACGCCGCCTACAAAAACACAACACTGACACCGTCAACACAGGCACTCAAGTAAACTCACCTCACACCCAACACACCCAAACACAAACACTTACACCCAACCTCCAGGCTCCTGATCTAACCACACTTACACAAGTACACTCGCCTGACACTCAATCCACTCCAACACAAACACTTACACCCAACCTCCAGGCTCCCGCCCTAAGCACCCTAAATACAATTACATAAGTACATTCACCTCACACTTGCTCCACCTCTACACAACCACTGACATCCAACATCCAGCCCCCCTCCAGAAACCCGAGCAACTAAAAGCCAAATACACCTCTAGCACCAATACACACAAACACACATAACTTGCAGGAAACACCTAAATCAAACCCCAACCTTACACTGCCTCCTCCAACCAAGACTGGTGGAACACCAGCTACACTTCCCAGGTCAGACACCAGCAATAGTACAAACACAATCACTGTGACCAACACAAACACACACACATCACAAAATCAATCAACACAGAAAACTCTTCTAAACTCATGTAACAAACCACAGACCCAAAAGAAACTCACTACAAACAACATAGGCTGCCAAACACAGTCTCCAACAGACACACAGACTTCAACCCGACCAAAAATAACACAAAACCCAAAACAGGACAAGCATAAATAACACCAGACAATCCCTGGGAAACCTTCCGCTGCCGCCAAAGGTGACAACCCACCCAGACCTACAAACACACTCAGCATAAAGACATACCACTTCACAAACACAAATCACAAACCACCACCTCTACTTCCCACCCCATCACATCTACCCCAGGACAACCGAAAACCTCAAAGAAAATATTGTTACCACTGCAACAAAATCGGCCACACAGACAACACCTGTCGCTGGCTAACCTGGTGTGACTTCTGTAATCGTGAAGGTCACTCAGTACAAAACTGCAGATCTCTACGAGCACAGGAACAAAACCAGACACTGTCTCACCAGATAACAGTGCTGGTTGACACACTCAGCAGGCACCTAACTCAACCTACGTCTCTCATCAACCCACCTGCTCTTCTCTCCAACCCTCTCACCACCCAGCAAACCTATAGAAGACCAAGTCATGCCGGCAGACATTAAAAAAGATAATCTTACCATCATATCAGCCAACGTCAGGGGCCTCCAAACCAACATCGGTGATCTAAATCACTCACACATAATACCACACAACCCAGATATTATTGCCACTGTTGAGACCTTTCTGAACCCCTCCATCCCAAACAACTTCTGCAAAATAAAAGGATACTCAGCATGGCATAGAAGGGATCGAGTACACAACACCTTTGGAGGCATTGCTGTCTGTTTCAGAGATGGCCTTGCTGTGATGGCCCTTGACATCAACATGGAGGAGCACTTAGAACTGTCATTCTTCAAGTTGTGGACAAGGAACATGGACACCATCCTTCTCTGTGTTTGTTACCGTCCTCAATGGCAGGGAAGTGATCCAATAAACTACATATATGGAAACTTAGACTCGTTACTCCTCCAACACTCATGTAAACACTTCATTATGTTAGGGGATCTAAACCAACACTTGGTGGAACGGTCATTCCAGGAGCTGCTGATGGACTACGGCCTCACCAACTATGTTGATTTCCCCACTCACATCTCTGGACCCGTCATCACCGACCTTCCAGAGGGAGTGATCACCTGTCGTCCTCTAGGTATGGTGGGCTCATCAGACCACACAGCTGTGTTTACCACCATCACAACATCTGTTGAGCGAGACAAACCTGTGGATCGCATCAACTGGCTGTGGAACGGAGGTGACTGGGAGGGACTTAAGGAGGAACTGAACTCTGTGGAGTGGAAGTCAACCCTTCAAAGAGACATCGACTCTCAAGTAGACTCCTTAAATAACACCATACAAACTCTCCAAATGAAGTACATACCCAGCCAGAAGTACAAGTCCAAGACTCAAGACCAACCCTGGTTTGGCTATCACTGCCGTAATGCAGCTGACAACAAGAACAGAGCCTGGCTGAGACTAAAGTCAAACCCAACACAACACAACAAAACCCTACACCAAGAAGCCTGCAAAACCATGAGGAGGGTACAAAAACAGGCCATGAAACGGTGGAAGGAAGCACTGAAAACCAAACTGAGTGGTCAAACTGTGAGCAGCAAAGAGTGGTGGAGTGGTGTTCAGCAGCAACAGGGATTGGTAACAGAAACTACCATCCCCCCACTCACAAGGACAGATGGTACAGTAGCCACCAGTGCCACAGACAAGGCCCAAGTACTTGCTGCTCATTTCTCCTCTAAGATGACTGTAGATGAACCAACTCAAGCATCACCAAACATCCCATCCCATACTACAGCATCTTTAGAGAGCTTTAATATCACCACACAAGCTGTGAAACAGTAACTTCTCCAGCTTGACACCAAGAAAGCGATAGGACCAGATAACATCAGTCCCCATATCCTTAAACGGTGTGCTGAGCAGCTGGCCCCACCCCTAACCATCATCTACAGAAACTGCCTATCCTCGTGCAAGTGGCCTACACAGTGGAAGGAGGCAAGGGTAGTGGCTGTACACAAGAAAAAATGTAAAAGTTACCCAAAAAACTACAGGCCAATATCCCTCCTATCTATTGTTGGTAAAATTTTGGAGTCCTTAATCA
Source organism: Petrolisthes manimaculis (assembly GCA_034508575.1). Lineage (NCBI taxonomy): Eukaryota > Metazoa > Arthropoda > Malacostraca > Decapoda > Porcellanidae > Petrolisthes > Petrolisthes manimaculis. Next base: position 1,109,404 of record JAWZYT010000298.1, on the reverse strand, counting down.
CCACCAACATAACAGACTTCCTGGACAAACACCACCTCCTCAACAACAGACAGTTTGGCTTCCGAAAGGGTAGGTCAGCTGCAGACCTCCTACTGCTACAAGCCACTGCCTGGAACCACTCCCTGGACAGAGGAAAGGATACCTTTGTAGTGGCCCTTGACATTGCTGGTGCCTTCGACAGGGTGTGGCACAAAAGTATCATTGCCAAGCTGGGTAGTCTTGGTGTTAGAGGTGCCCTCTAGCATCTTCTCCAGGATTACCTTGATGGTAGAACCCTCAGGACGGTGGTAAATGGTCACACCTCTGGCAAACATCCCATCCATGCCAGTGTTCCACAAGGAAGTATTGTTGGACCTCTGTTGTGGAATGTCTACTTTAATGACATCCTACAACTCATCCCAGAGGCCCAGGCATATGCAGACGACTGTACTATATCATTCTCCTGTGATAGAAAGGATTGGAGGGACACAGTACGTCGCATCAACGAAGCCCTAGAGAAAATTGAGTCTTGGAGTAAGAGATGGCAGATCACCCTCGCTCCTGACAAGACTCAGTTAATGCTGATCTCCAGAAGGCAGGACCTTCCTCCTCCAGACATCCTTCTTGAAGGTAGAAGGCTCCCACTCCAAAATTTCACCACCATCCTTGGAGTGGAGTTTGACTCAGGCCTCACCTTCACCAAACATGTCAAGAATGTGGCCAAAAACGCAGCCTGGAGACTGGGGTGTGTCCGACGGGTATCTCACTTGTTGGATGCCAAGGGAGTTGAGCTGCTGTATAAAGCACAAGTACGTCCCCTCATGGCGTACTCTCCTCTCTCTTGGACCTCATGTCCTCCCTCCTACCTGGCCACACTTGACAGAATCCAGGCAAGAGCACAACGTCTGGTGCAACACAGAGCAGCACAACAAACTGCCAAACTTCAACCCCTTCAGGAGCGACGGGATGTAGCAGGGCTGTGTGTAATGAAGAAGGCCCTCACCCTCCATACTCCACACCTGACAACCCTACACCTCCCAAACCAGACGGCACCAGTCTACGAAACCAGGACATCAGCACACAGACAACAGCAGGTACAGGTACCCTTCTCCAGGACGGAGCATCACCTCCGGTCATACCTGCCTCGCTATGGACGGCTCTGGAACTCCCTTGTCAACAACACCAACCTTCAACAAGATGCAACTCTACAGGCATTCAAGATGGGTGATGACATCTAGAATCCACAATGTACAGTAGAATAATTAGCTATAGATAGTTTTAGAGTCATAACTAGAACTTTAATTTAATTAGTATATAAGGCTAGAATAATATCTAACTTATACATAGCTATGAGAACCTTAACTATAACAATATAACTCATAAGACCTAATACTAAGTTGTTAAGATGTAAATTTAATGTTAAGTACAGGTTAAGCTATGTTATAAGGTGACCTTACTACTAGTTGTAAAACAACATTTGTACACTGTTAAATAAAAAAAAAAAGAGAGAGAGAGAGAGAGAGAGAGAGAGAGAGAGAGAGAGAGAGAGAGAGAGAGAGAGAGAGAGAGAGAGAGAATCATCAGTGATCAAAGAAAAAGTCCAAAGTTATTGATATAAATTCCATCACTATGCCCTATCAGATGTATCATTTAATCAAATTGCTAATGGGAATAGTCCTAGTGGCCCTGGCAATTCTTTACTTTTCATAATTATTCAACACAAAGAGAAAAGAAAGAGCACCCATTATACAGGAATCAAGAGAGAAAGAGAGAGAGAGAGAGAACGAACCTTCTGTACAGGAACTGTACGTGTGGGTTGGGTAAACCCACAAAAATATATAATTTAGTTCCAATATATTTTTTTTTTCTGCTTATCCATGTGGTTTATGCGGCTCTCACTTTGAATATGTCCTGAATGTTTGGCTCGTGAAAAAATTAGTGAATAACACTGTTCTACAGCAAGACGAGAGCAAGTACAGGACTGGAGACAAGAAGGTTTCTTGTGTCGTGCTTGTGATATACTGTACACGAAAATGTCTGTACCCGCAAAATGTGTGTCGCCTATTACTCGCCAGGAAAAATCCTTTTTACGTCAACTCATTACTGAACAAAAAATAATAGCAGACAACAGGACACACTGTTCTAATGTTGTGACAAAGCAGCTTGCTTGGGAGAGCATCCTGCTTTCTTTCAACTCAGCAGGATTTGGAGGTACAACTCTAAAACAACTTAAAGATATAGGATTACCTGAAACAAACGTAAGTTAAATATAGTTTCTTACAAACAGTTAGGGAAAGTACAGTACATAACATATGATAGTGCAATCACCTTTGGGTGCTGATGTGTATTCTGAGTTTGCCCAGGACTTTTTTTAATTTTCTTGGTTTTTCTTTATTCTTTTATCAACATTATTGTGAATCATAATGTTTTTCTTGTGAGAAATTAGCAAAATAATTGATCAAGCGGTACCGTATACGTCTACATGTAATTCACTTTCCTGTACCTTTGTAGTAACCACAAGTTAATAAGATTTAGAATGTTAGGGTCTGAAAAAGTTAAGAAACGTTGGTGTAAGCCATGGAGGTATAATCTAAGAGGAGGCGGCATGACGTCACAGAAGTGAAGCCAATTTTCTATTGGTCGGCTGTCCTCCCTACCCCCCATTGACTCAAAACATTGAACAGCTGATCATGTCGGACCATCAATTTCACCAACATTCTTTGCCATTTTTTAAGATAATGCTGGCGTGTTCAGCATATGGGTGTACCCAGAGAGACAGGAGTCTTTATACTACATTTCATATGTATGTTAAGAAAGTCATATAGAAAAATATACGACAGAAATTGACAAATCAACGAAGTGAATTTCATCACCTGCCTCGCACACCGCGACACGTACCCATGTCCTGTAGAATATTAATACTGTACACACAAAAACTGTAAAGCCAAGGCTATTATAGTGTTGTGATATTAACTATTAATGTATATCCTGACGTATATATAGCATTGACAGGGTTATAAAAGATAAACTGGCTCCATGGGGAGACCTATTGTGCCTAAGTTAGGGCTGGTCTGAAGGATAACTCGAGTGTTGAGAGATAGTATTATGAATGTTTTAGCATATTTCATAATGTTTTAAAGATATTTAATTTATAATTGTGTTTACTATGTAGACTATTTGGTTGTTGAGAATTTAGGTGTAAGTTAAAAAACCGTAGTCTAAGTTAAGCCAATGTGCGGAGAGAGTTTTTATAATTGTGAAATTACTGCCTGGGACTGATGAGTAAAATTAATGTTTCTGTGTAAATCAGAGTGAACTGAAACTGAGGAAGTGATGACACACTTTATGCAGTAACATGCAGCCATCATGGTAAGATTCCATGTGGCTTATAAGTGGTAAAATGTATTTGATACAAGACAACACACCTGAGTGTCAACTCAATTACATGACAGTTCTGGGTGTTACACTACACATCACATATCTCCAGTAGGCCTACTATATACACATCTTCACTACGCTATTCACATGTTCAGTACACTACACACATCTTACTGTATAATTATAATCATATTTATATAATATACTTAAAGAGTGACACAAGGCCTTCCACAGTCTCATACTAGAAATCTTTATATAATTAATTTTATTTGCATTTGTACAGTTACCCACACATGAAGCTGGTAGGCCTATGGTTCGTTACTTGTGAGGTGGCTACAACGAAAGGAAATTTAAGTGAAAAAAGATGTAGTTTGTTGACAGGCAAACAATAAAATATTAATACTATCTGCTTGTCAACAAACTATAACTTTTGCTCACTTTCCTTCCTGTTGTAGGTATCTCGCAAGTAGCGAGGCATACCAGATTCACGTGTGGTCATCTGTACTTCTTGTTATTTCTCGGTAACGTTATAATACGGTCTGTGGGTTGGTGTGTAAGCTATCACCTTCTCTTTTACTATACTTTTTGCATAAAATAAACTATTAATTCATTAATCAATGCTCTAGCTGGAAACAGCGATATTTAATGGGTTTATGTATTTTTGATAATATACAGAATTGGATAATTTTATGTAGTTATCATATATGGAACAAATTCAAGTCTCTTTCTGGCTATGATTATAGGATATATGAGAAAATAAGACCATAATTATAATGGGAGTAAAGCGGGCGAGGCAATGTTTTGAGTCAATGGGGGGTAGGGTAATAGGCTCCGCCCCTTGCTTCACTTTGGGTGTACAGGACGAGCGGCTCATGCCGCCTCCTCTTAGATTATACCTCCATGGTGTAAGCTAAGACTATTAGTTATTATTTCACTCCAGCTTTGTGCAGTCATGAGGTCAGACAGTTTGAATATTTTGGGTAGCTTTGGTTTAGATTATCCAGTAGGTGAGCAGTCATAACATCCCAGTATTCACACCGTCCCATTAAACCATAACAATTCCCTAAATTCAGTAATCATGAAATCATGAAAGACAACACAAGAGACAATTCATTTGTGATCAACTATATTTAAGCATTTTCAATGCTAAAATGTTTTAGTATTTTTGGTTTGACCATACAACCAGAATTATATTAGCTTGTGTTGATGTAATTTCATGATGTAATTTCATACCATTATCAATTCCAAAAACAGAGACAGTATTTAGTTATTTTCTACAACAAACAAGCAAAATCAGTTGATAATTGTAGCATTTAGCATTAATTGTGATAATTATTCATTTACATGGCCATGTAGGCCTACAACCGTGAACTTCGGAAGACTGGTGGTGGTGATCCTCCCCCTCCTGAACCTGAAGACACAAAAGTCATCATGAATTTTATCAAAGATGAATTCAAGGTCCCTGAGAGTGAATTTGACTGACAATGTGAAATGTAAGTACCTTGGATAAGTTTACCATATAGCCAAACAAATTTGTATCACAGCTTCAGCTATATATAATTTACAATTGCAGCTTTGTAGTTTTTAATGCATATCACACGAGCCTTTTAACTGGAAACGAGATATAGACGATAATGAAATTCATCTGCCGTTTCTCACATGCAAATAAAGTATATATATAATTTTGCTGGGCTCATGAATCTTCTTCCTATTTAGTGCCATCTTCAATTATGTAAACATAAATGTAATATATTTATAAGATGCTCATGTCGTCCAAGTCATAGCACTCCATAGCCATTATCTCCCTTTTTACTTTTATCTATGGAATTTACTACAGTTAATGTTATTCAGATACTTGAATGATTATTATGCAGAAGGTAATTATCTGAAAACTGTTATTTTCTTTGCAGCTGCTATTATCCCGCAGGACCAGCAAGATGTTATAGATGCCGACCTACTGGATGCCACAGAACTACCTACCCAATCAGGGGCCTCATAGCAGGGTTGCAAACAATTCTGATGTTGTAGCCACATTTGAGGAACAAACATTGTGATACAATCAAGAACGTTATACACCTAATGGAGCTGGAGCGTTTGGTAGTATTAATGGTACTGGTGGTATTAGAAGAGCCAGTACAAGCAAAGGAGCAGGAAATATACTTAGCCCACTAGAGAACATTAACAGGGACATTATACTAGTCAGAGGAAGTACAAGTAAGGCAGTACATAGAGACTTTAGTCCATTAGGTTCATATAATTATATGCCATCAGGGAAGCCATATCAGATAACCGACTGTGACTGCAGTGGCCGCAGCGTTCCCAGTCGTACGATAATTATCGTACAAATACAATAATTTGACACTTTGTACAATGTACGATACAGTGCGTACAATAATGCGATAATTTCGTATTTTGTACAATAATCCAATGAATGTGTACGATAATTTGAAAGCAGTTTAGGATATTGTTAGAAATATAAAAATAACGTTCTCTCACCCATCGTTTCCTAATTTATTAAAGTTCCTCCTGTCACCTGAGCCCGACCCCCTCCCCCACCAACAATTCTCTCTCTCTCTCTCTCTCACTCTCCTGAATCGAACGTGAACGAGACTGGTGAGGTCTACTGGTATACCCGCAGGTTGCTTTGTCACTGTGTGGTAGTAATTTACAGTCTATATCCAGTGTCCGTCGCTCAAGGAGTGAGTGTCGATCGAGTATAAAATATTGTTGTTCGTGGGCTCGTGAATTGACTATTGAACCCAATCAATTTCGTACAATGTTAATGTTTTGTAAGGCTGAGATATTAGCTGTTCAGATGACTTTACAGTAACAAAAGGTTTGAAACAAAACATTGCAAGTTGAATTATTGTTAGCTAAATAAACAACTATAACAAGAGCTAAATTCCTCCAGCTATGTAGGTTCTACTATGTTGTTGGATATCCTAACAAGTTGTTTGAGTTCAATTATTTAATTGCATGGACAATTGATGAATATGTAAATTTCTTTTTTATATCCAGGTAACAAATATTGATAAAAGCGTATTGGAGATGGAGTGATTTGGTAAGTTTATTCTTTATAGCACTGTACTGTATGTATTCTTCAAAATTAGTCTTTGCAATACCCTTTATACGCAAAATAATTAATATTGTTCTGTTAAAACGGTGTACGATAATATTGACACAAATACGATATTTTGGGAGGTTTGGTACGCTGGCAGTGGCCCGGCCGCATAATTCCACTTTCTGGTAGAATATACCATGGAGGTATAATCTAAGAGGAGGCGGCATGACGTCACAGAGGTGAAGCCAGTTTTCTATTGGTCGGCTGTCCTCCCTACCCCCCATTGACTCAAAACATTGGACAGCTGATCATGTCGGACCATCAATTTCACCAACATTCTTTGCCATTTTTTAAGATAATGCTGGCGTGTTCAGCATATGGGTGTACCCAGAGAGACAGGAGTCTTTCTACTACATTTCATATGTATGTTAAGAAAGTCATATAGAAAAATATACGACAGAAATTGACAAATCAACGAAGTGAATTTCATCACCTGCCTCGCACACCGCGACACGTACCCATGTCTTGTAGAATATTAATACTGTACACACAAAAACTGTAAAGCCAAGGCTATTATAGTGTTGTGATATTAACTATTAATGTATAACCTGACGTATATATAGCATTGACAGGGTTATACAAGATAAACTGGCTCCATGGGGGGACCTATTTGTGCCTAAGTTAGGGTTGGCCTGAAGGATAACTCGAGTGTTGAGAGATTGTATTATGAATGTTTTAGCATATTTCATAATGTTTTAAAGATATTTAATTTATAATTGTGTTTACTATGTAGACTATTTGGTTGTTGAGAATTTAGGTGTAAGTTGAAAAACCGTAGTCTAAGTTAAGCCAATGTGCGGAAAGAGTTTTTATAATTGTGAAATTACTGCCTGGGACTGATGAGTAAAATTAATGTTTCTGTGTAAATCAGAGTGAACTGAAACTGAGTAAGTGATGACACACTTTATGCAGTAACATGCAGCCATCATGGTAAGATTCCATGTGGCTTATAAATGGTAAAATGTGTTTGATACAAGACAACACACCTGAGTGTCAACTCAATTACATGAGTTCTGGGTGTTACACTACACATCACATATCTCCAGTAGGCCTACCATATACACATCTTCACATGTTCAGTACACTATACACACATCTCCATTACCTTAATTATACACATCATCACAACCCTATACATATTTTCACTACATTATACACATCTTCACTACACTATGTAGGCTACATTTTCACTGCAGATCACACATCTTCACAGCACATACACACATCTTCACTTCACTATACACATCTTCACTTCACTATACACATCTTACTGTATAATTATAATCTTATTTATATACTATACATAAAGAGTGACACAAGGCCTTCCACAGTCTCATACTAGAAATCTTTATATAATTAATACCACACATGAAGCTGGTAGGCCTATGGTTCGTTACTTGTGAGGTGGCTATAACGAAAGGAAATTTAAGTGAAAAAAGATGTAGTTTGTTGACAGGCAGACAGTAAACTATTATTACTACCTGCTTGTCAACAAACTATAACTTTTGCTCACTTTCCTTCCTGTTGTAGGTATCTCACAAGTAGCGAGGCATACCAGATTCACGTGTGGTCAACTGTACTTGTTGTTATTTCTCTGTAATGTTATAATACGGTCTGTGGGTTGGTGTGTAAGCTATCACCTTCTCTTTTACTATACTTTTTGCATAAAATAAACTATTAATTCATTAATCAATTCATTCTTTCATTCATACTCCTAGGAAAAGTTTGCGAGAAGAGGTAATGCTCTAGCTGGAAACAGCTATATTTAATGGGTTTATGTACTTTAGATAATATACAGAATTGGATAATTTTATGTAGTTATCATATATGGAACAAATTCAAGTCTCTTTCTGGCTATGATTATAGGATATATGAGAAAATAAGACCATAATTATAATGGGAGTAAGGCGGGCGAGGCAATGTTTTGAGTCAATGGGGGGTAGGGTAATAGGCTCCGCCCCTTGCTTCACTTTGGGTGTACAGGACGAGCGGCTCATGCCGCCTCCTCTTAGATTATACCTCCATGGAATATACACATAGGGGAAACAACAACCAATCAGAGCCCGTGGATCCCAGTAATGACGTCATAGAAAGTATTACCAGCTAAATGCCCCGAAAACACCTCTGCATTTTGCAATTTCAGATTTCACGGGTTTTACAGAATATCTATATTAGTATTAAACGTATGTATTTAGTATACATCACTAATTTAACGCATTATTTTCAAATGAGACTCATTCAATAAATATTTCTGTAGTTTTTTTTATGCGATGTCTATTGGTAATGATGAGCACTGTTCATTAATTCCATCACACAAGGTCCATAATAATTTCATTAGCAGTGTTTCCACTTTAGGGTAAAATACCCCATTTTAGGGTATTTTGACCCTCCTTAGGGTAACATTTAGGGTAAGGCTAAAATATGTAAAATCTATGGTAATCAAGCATTTCTTGGGGCGTTTCACTTATATTTTAGGGTAATGGAAAAAATTGTAATTTAATAGCTTCAATACACAGTTTCAATCAGAAACCCCTAACTTTTTTGGTCTCAAGCAAGAAGTTAATATGCTTGTCAGAAGCATTTGTTCAGATTTCATGAGTGTGCCTTATGTTAAAAGATGTGATCTCTCTGCACTATATCCAAATCATCCTTTGTTCTCTGCGAGTATGGTTCCTGATGAGATGATATATTTAGGTATATCAGCTAAGGAAACTGTAAGTGAAATTAAAGCTAGTGGTTGTGCTAGTGATGAAGAACTGACCAGATTTGACCATACCTGTAGACAATTCCTCATTGAGTTTGTGAAACAGATACAAAGTAGATTTTATGTTGATGATCCCATACATAAATCTCTACAGTGCCTTGATCCCCGAAATGCTGCAATCCTTCAACCACCTCCTCTGTCTAAGCTCTTTGATGATATTCCTCAACTCTCAAAATTTGCTGACAAAAACCTCACAGATGAAGAGTGGAGAAAACAGCATCTGGTGCAGGAACTTTCCGGCCAGCTCACCTGTACTGAGTACTGGAATATTGTTTGTAACCAAACAAATGCTGCAAATAACCCATGCTTCCCAAATCTAAAAGTGGTGATGTCAACACTTTTATCATTACCATTCTCTAATGCACCAGTAGAGCGCTTCTTTAGTAAGTTAAACTTAACTAAAACTAGCCAAAGGTCAAGTTTAAATAATGAAACTCTTAGTGGACTAATGCACATGGTTCATTATAGACAAAGAAAAACAAATGATACTAATGAGCATCTAAATTTAGTAGAAAGAATAACTATGTTTTCATAGAGAAAGGACTACTTGAAACATGCTATCTGCAAGCCTCAGGTAGCATGTGCTGAGAATAGTATGACTGCTGTGCCCCAAATCTTGGTGTTAGACTGTAGTAGTCGACAATGGTTGGCAGCTTTGGCTGTTGGTACAGAAAATGCCACAAAGGAGGATTTTTTTAAAGGATTAACTGAAGTTGAAGCAGAAGAAATAAGTGAAGATAAGGGACTTGAACAAAATATGATTGTAGAATCAGATCCTGTTTTAGAAAACAATGAAGAGGATTTTGAGAGGTGTGATAGAGAAAATGTTGCTGAAGATATTGGTGATGTAACTGCAGACTCAGAAGTAGCAGCAGAAGCTCTAATGACTGCGGTTAAACAGTGTGCCAATGGAGAAACACGAGTGGCCTTGCAAAGATTTATTAAACAAATTAGTTCAGTTAAAACACCTAACCAACAGAATAGTTTATTGAACTGTGCAGGCTCATCTGTAAATATAGTGCAGTTGGTCGTGGTAAAATTCCTTGCCAACCAACTTCCATAGCAAGGAGGTCCCCAGGAATGCCAAGAGGAGCAGCCCCCATTGGAAAAGGACGTCGACCAGCAGCAGCAGCAATATCATCCAAACCAAAGCATCCGCGCAAACTTGCTCATAATATAGAATGCAATGTTGCTAATGCTAAATCACATGGCAGTGGACATTGAGCAAGAGCCCAGCTAATGTCACACTGGCTGTCAGAAACCCTGGTCTTGTGATCTCTCGCCCCTTATCCCTGGGATGTACTTTGGTAGGCCAGGCATTTAGGGCCAGTCCCTCTTTGTACATAGATAATAATAAGAACAAAGAAATGTATACAAAAGTTCCTGTCTATCTACCTAAGCAAAACATTTTATATGCTATTTACTAATAAGCCACCATCAATGTCCATGTATCTACTGTAATAGTGTCTCCCCAGTTGAATCAATAATTATCTTATACCAATATTATTGTATGATATTGTAACTCATCATTGTTTGCAATACTACTATTTTATAATCATCACAATATTAATAATCATTATTATTATTATTATTACTTTATCAATCAATTAAAATTGTAAACTAATATTATTGTATTAATGTTATCACTTTAATTATTATTTACACAACTATTATGTTATAATTATCCCAGTGTTAATTATTATTATTATTGTTATTATTATTATTATTTGTATTTTTCTATTTACCCCATAAATTAAGTTTTCAGTACTGAATATTTATTGTACATACATGTTTTGTATTGGTAAAAATTTACAATAGCGCCTCAAAGTTTTTTTTTTTTTTTTTTTTTTGTGAAATGTTTTACAGCCACTCTAACCAACCTGACCTAACCTAACCTAACCTAGACCTAACCCTAACAACCTTCGGTCCTAACCTTAACAACCTTCGGTCCTAACCTTAACAACCTTCGGTCCTAACCTTAACAACCTTCGGTCCTAACCTTTTAACAACCTTCGGTCCTAACCCTAACAACCTTCGGTCCTAACCCTAACAACCTTCGATCCTAACCCTAACAACCTTCGGTCCTAACCCTAACAACCTTCGGTCCTAACCCTAACAACCTTCGACCCTAACCCTAACAACCTTCGACCCTAACCCTAACAACCTTCGACCCTAACCCTAACAACCTTCGGCCCTAACCCTAACAACCTTCGGCCCTAACCCTAACAACCTTCGGCCCTAACCCTAACAACCTTCGGCCCTAACCCTAACAACCTTCGGCCCTAACCCTAACAACCTTCGGCCCTAACCCTAACAACCTTCGGTCCTAACCCTAACAACCTTCGGTCCTAACCCTAACAACCTTCGGTCCTAACCCTAACAACCTTCGGCCCTAACCCTAACAACCTTCAGTCCTAACCCTAACAACCTTCGGTCCTAACCCTAACATGAAATTTTATATTGTGACGAAACCAAATCCGAGCACCAACTTAAACCTTCATGACGGTATTGTATATATAATTAACTATTATGTTTGCATATTGACATTAAAATGTATTTGAAGGCGTGCTTATAAACTTATACCTTTGTATTAGCTAATATAGATAATAAATGTTTCAAATGTTTTTTTCAAATGTTTTAAGTAGTCTTTTCTCTATGAAAACATAGTTATTCTTTCTACTAAATTTAGATGCTCATTAGTATCATTTGTTTTTCTTTGTCTATAATGAATCATCAATACCCCATTTCCCCTGCTCCAAGAGGGTAATCAAGTAATACAAGACCTACTTATGAGACAACATTTTGTTTAGGATATACAGCACAGCTTTAATAAGGTTAGGTCTAAACTTTGCAATGATCCAGGTTAGGTTATGTATTACAGTATATGGTCAATTGCTCACTATTGAATAGACCATATTTCAGCACCTAGCAATAGCCAGGTAGTAGTACAGTATACTACATTTGATACTGTAGTAACTGTACTGAAAAATGCCTAGTAAAATAAGGTAACTTATGCGAGGCCTACTCGCATTCATTCATTCATCCCTTTCTACTAGGTATAATTTTAAGGCAAATTCATCACAATCGTAATATGATTACTTCAAAATCATAATATAATTACGTCAAAATACAATCACCACTTAAAACTAGTCTATTATAGGAAGAACGTAAACAATCTAAGGGGAACATAGAACAGGGTTACAAACCATTAGATTTAACACTCGAATCTTGTATTTTGTGTACAGTACTTCATACAATTTTGTACAAAACATATATATATATATATACATTATTATATGTGATATGCATTTAATAACATAAGAGTTTCCCAATGTTGCTAGTATTATATATAACTAATGAAATTATTATCGACCTTGTGAGATGGAATTAATGAACAGTGCTCATCATTACCAATAGACATCGCATAAAAAAAACTACAGAAATATTTATTGAATGAGTCTCATTTGAAAATAATGTGTTAAATTAGTGATGTATACTAAATACATACGTTTAATACTAATATAGATATTCTGTAAAACCCGTGAAATCTGAAATTGCAAAATGCAGAGGTGTTTTCGGGGCATTTAGCTGGCAATACTTTCTATGACGTCATTACTGGGATCCACGGGCTCTGATTGGTTGTTGTTTCCCCTATGTGTATATTCTACCAGAAAGTGGAATTATGCGGCCCGGCCCCCATTGGGCAGTGTTGCCACTTCGTGGGAATTTCCCACAAATCTGTGTGCGAAATGGAGCTACGTGGTAGGTGTTGTGTGAGGACACCAAATATTTAAAATCTGTGTGAATTTTAAGATAATGCTAAGAATATTATGAAAAATGAGTGTGTATGTGTGTGTGTGTATGTAAACACAAGTTAAAACAGGAACTAGCTTGTCCTCACAGAGTGACAGAGGAGGGAGACTGAGGCCTCTACCGCTGTCGCAACTTTAGTCACTTGGTATCCACACTTGAATTAGCATTGATATAATGAGTGCTGCAAAGAAAACTTACCATCAAAAGTATCGCTCTCTCTGGGAGTCAGACTCTAGATTTAGAGGTAAGAAAGCTTATCATATACATTTAATATATTGCCGTTGTCTCTGCAGTGAGAAATGACTGTGTAGACCTAGTGACCTATTTATTTGCCCTTAACCATTTGCTTTTGACTTCTATGGAATTTACTTGTTTATATTTATGTATACCTACATTTATTTTGTTAGGATGGTTGCAGCCGGTGCCAGGAGATGACACCAAGGTAAGGTGCAGAGTATGTGGCACTATCATGCAAGCTCATATACGTTCTATAGTTGGACAAAGTGACGGAAAGAAACACAAAGAAGTTATGAGTGCAAGTAGCAGCAGAATGCAAACCTCAATCAGTGATTCACTGCGGCCTGTAGTACAAGACCCAACAAAACTTGCTGAACTTAAAATGGCTGTCTATATATCGGAGCACTCTTCTACACTGTTAATTGATCATCTAGGGGAGTTATTGCCTCAGTTAGATAAAAGATCTACAGTTCTCCAAAATTTTAAGATGCACAGAACAAAATGTTCTAGATTACAAAAAAATGTCATTGCTCCTTGTTATGCAAAGAATTTAAGAAAATATATTGGGGATCAATATTACAGTCTGATCATTGATGAGAGCACTAATCAAGCTAATGTGTCATGCTTAGGTATGAGTGTACTACTTCAGTGCATCTAAGGGAAAAATGGTTGACACATTTTATCGCTTAGTTCCAGTTCCAGAGTGCACGGCAAATACACTTTACAAAACTGTAAAAGAGTGCATGAAAGAGGATGATTTACAGATAGAAAAATTTATTGGAATAGGATCTGATGGAGCTAATGTCATGATAGGTCGCAACCACTCCCTGGTAACTTTGCTTCAGAAAGATAATCCAAACATAACCGTTTTTCGATGTGTGTGTCATTCATTGTATCTTGCCGCTAGCAAAGCCTCAGAGCTCCTGCCTGCAATACTGACATTTATTGTTCGAGAAACCCATAATTGGTTTTCAAATAGTCCAAAGAGAGCACATTCTTACAGGGAAATATATAATGTTCTTGAAGGTAGTACACCAAGTAAAATTCCAGGAATGGCTGGAACTCGATGGCTAGCTAGGTTAGAAGCAATGAATGCCATTCTAGATCAGTGGGAGGCTTTACAACTTCACTTTGAGATGGCTGCATCAAATGAACGCTCCCATACAGCTCGAGTGTTAAATGATGCATACAAAGACCCTCAAAATAAGCTGTACATGTTGTATGTACGCAAAGTTTTGAAGGAGGTTGTTAGAGTAAATAAAATGTTTCAGGCGGAAAATGCTGATATTACAAAGCTTACTGAAGAACTACTTAGCATGTACCGCAACCTAATGCAACTGGTTGTAGAGCCTCGATATCTGTCCAAGTGTACACTAGAGAGCCTCCCAAACTTCAAGTATATGGATAATCTGATTCCAATTTGTGCTGTTCAGTTTGGATATGATTTTTCTGTCGCAGCTGCAAAGGCCCCTTTGAACAATGTGCAGATAACATATGTCAAAAAAAGATGTGTGAAGTTTGTTGCTCAGGGAAGTCCAGTTGCGTCTTCCTGATAATATTAACACACTGCTAATGATGAAACAGTTGCATTCGTTTACTGCAACCTCTCAGTGCAAAGAACAAATTGAAGATATAGCTTCAAAGTATCAGTTCACATTTGCAGATATGGATCAGTTCGAGAGTGAGTGGAATGCACTCGGATTTGAACAATGGCCAAAGTCGTGTCTGAGCAATACGATATCATTTTGGGCTGAGGTGTATACGAAGACAAATTCACTTGGAGAAAAGTCCTTTCCTAATGTGTCTTCCTTGGTTCTAGCTTTACTCTCTCTACCATTTTCAAATGCATCAGTGGAGAGAATATTTTCCCAAATGAATGTGGTACATTCCAAATTACGAAATCGCTTGCATGTAAGGTCAGTGGAAGCAATCTTGCAAATTCGGTATGGGCTAAAGCTAGAGTCAAGGACATGTGTGTCATTCACCCCTAGTGATGAAATGGTGAGACATTTTGGGGCAAAGATTCTTCCAATCAATGAAGATGTGCCAGAGGAGGATGTATTGGTTGCATTAGAATTTTAAGTAGGAAATGTGGGAAATAATTTTTTTATTTTATTAATCTGTTATGTACAGTCGGCGACAAAAGTCCTGTCGCCTCACCTGTTTCACCGAGACGCACAATGTTCATGGACTCGAGATATACGCATGTTTTCTACACCTAATAATCTCGAGTCTATGAACATTGCGTGCCTCGGTGAAGCAAGTGAGGCGACAGGACTTTTTCCACCGACTGTACAGACAAAAAGGGCAACACCTAGTTTATTACTTTTCTAACTTTTTACATGAAATAATTGTGAACAATTAAAAATAGTTTGAAGCATTTTTATGTTTAGCATACGATCACATAATAAACTGAAACTATGTACGTTTTTTTTATTTATAATAAATTTATTGCTTTGTGTGAATTTTGTGTGAAGAATCATAAAATCTGTGTGAATCTGTGTGAGAAATGAGGTAAAATCTGTGGGAATTTCTGTTTTCAAAAGTGGCAACACTGCCAGTGGGTAAGATCATGGAGGTATAATCTAAGAGGAGGCGGCATGAGCCGCTCGTCCTGTACACCCAAAGTGAAGCAAGGGGCGGAGCCTATTACCCTCAAAACATTGCCTCGCCCGCCTTACTCCCATTATAATTATGGTCTTATTTTCTCATATATCCTATAATCATAGCCAGAAAGAGACTTGAATTTGTTCCATATATGATAACTACATAAAATTATCCTATTCTGTATATTATCAAAAGTACTTAAACCCATTAAATATAGCTGTTTCCAGCTAGAGCATTACCTCTTCACGCAAACTTTTCCTAGGAGTATGAATGAAAGAATGAATTGAATAATAAATGAATAGCTTATTTTATGCAAAAAGTATAGTAAAAGAGAAGGTGATAGCTTACATACCAACCCACAGACCGTATTATAACGTTACAGAGAAATAACAACAAATACAGATGACCACACGTGAATCTGGTATGCCTCGCTACTTGTGAGATACCTACAACAGGAAGGAAAGTGAGCAAAAGTTATAGTTTGTTGACAAGCAGATAGTAATAATATTTTACTGTTTGCCTGTCAACAAACTACATCTTTTTTCACTTAAATTTCATTTCGTTGTAGCAAAGCACCTCACAAGTAACGAACCATAGGCCTACCAGCTTCATGTGTGGGTATTAATTATATAAAGATTTCTAGTATGAGACTGTGGAAGGCCTTGTGTCACTCTTTAAGTATAGTATATAAATAAGATTATAATTTATACAGTAAGATGTGTATAGTGAAGTGAAGATGTGTGTGTGTGCTGTGAAGATGTGTGATCTGCAGTGAAAATGTAGCCTATGTAGTGAAGATATGTATAGGGTAGTGAAGATGTGGTGTGTTGTGATGATGTGTATAATTAAATTAAGGTAATGGAGATGTGTGTATAGTGTACTGAACATGTGAATAGGGTAGTGAAAATGTGTATATGGTAGGCCTACTGGAGATATGTGTAGTGTAACACCCAGAACTGTCATGTAATTGAGTTGACACTCAGGTGTGTTGTGTTGTATCAAACACATTTTACCACTTATAAGCCACATGGAATCTTACCATGATGGCTGTATATGTTACAGCATAAAGTGTGTCATCACTTCCTCAGTTTCAGTTCACTCTGATTTACACAGAAATATTAATTTTACTCATCAGTCCCAGGCCATATAATTTCACAATTATAAAAACTCTTTCCGCACATTGGCTTAACTTAGACTACGGTTTTTTAACTTACACCTAAATTCTCAACAACCAAATATTCTACATAGTAAACACAATTATAAATTAAATATCTATAAAACATTATGAAATATGCTAAAACATTCATAATACAATCTCTCAACACTCGCGTTATCCTTCAGGCCAACCCTAACTTAGGCACAAATAGGTCCCCCCATGTAGCCAGTTTATCTTTTATAACCCTGTCAATGCTATATATACGTCAGGTTATACATTAATAGTTAATATCACAACACTATAATAGCCTTGGCTTTACTGTTTTTGTGTGTACAGTATTAATATTCTACAGGACATGGGTACGTGTCGCGGTGTGCGAGGCAGGTGATGAAATTCACTTCGTTGATTTGTCAATTTCTGTCGTATATTTTTCTATATGACTTTCTTAACATACATATGAAATGTAGTAGAAAGACTCCTGTCTCACTGGGTACACCCATATGCTGAACACGCCAGCATTATCTTAAAAAATGGCGAAGAATGTTGGTGAAATTGATGGTCCGACGTGATCAGCTGATGTTTGTTTTGAGTCAATGGGGGGTAGGGAGGACAGCCGACCAATAGAAAATTGGCTTCACTTCTGTGACGTCATGCCGCCTCCTCTTAGATTATACCTCCATGGGTAAGATACACTGTTACTGTCTGACAGTGCTGCCAGGTGCAGGGTAATTACCCTGTTTTAGGGTAATCTGAGCGCCAGCAGGGTAACAGGGTAGAAGTTCTGAAATTGGCAAAATTTCAGGGTAATTTCACCAGTCCAGTGTATGTTTTGATTTTTATATGGAGAGTGCATCGTAGGTTCTACAGAGATATATTAATCTTTCAGACTCATTACTGGAATCCCTCAAGGCATTGGATCCTTAGTCTACTCTTTTTTAAACCATCCCATCAATTACTCCATTAGCATCAAAGTTCCCAAATCTTGTGGCTGAGAATGAATTAAACACCATTGGTTATGAGTGGCGTTTGCTTCGAAACGCAGAATTGAATGTGAAGAGCGACACCAGTATTTGGAAATTTTGGAAATAAGTAAAATATTTGAAGAAAGATGATGGCACACCATTGTTTCCATTGGTAGGAAATTTCATCATGAAACTGTTATGTTTACTACATTCAAGTGTCACAGTAGAGCGAGTCTTCTCTCAAATAAATCTATTAAAAACAAAAACAAGTAATTCACTTAACACGGATACCTTGACTGGGATGATTAATCAACTTCAGACACCTTCAAAATTACAAATACCCACATGACGCTGATGACAGACCACATATATATAAATGTGACCAAGAATAAACGAACATCTTTAGGAACATTGGAGCTTCTTGATTAAAGGAAAGTGCGCAATTATGTGTATAGGTGTGTACACTTTATTCATATGTATAGTTTAATTTCATATATATATATATATATTTATATATATATATATATATATATATATATATATATATATATATATATATATATATATATATATATATATATATATATATATATATATATATATATATATATATATATATATATATATATATATATATATATATATATATATATATATATATATATATATATATATATATATATATATATATATATATATATATATATATATATATATATATATATATTGGATAAGAAACAGGGTAATTTCAAATCAAACAGGGTAATATTAAGGGCTAACACAGGGTATTTTGGCAACTCGACCTGGCAGGCTGGCAGGCGGCAGCACTGGATACACAGTCTCTCTCTCATAGCTAAAGGAGACAGACGCTTCCCCCTAGCTCTCCAGCTGCCTTCAGTGCCTTGTAAAGCCGCGGTTACACTAGTCATTGCTACCCCTGGTAGTCATTGCTACCCCTGGGCTGGGCAATTTTGGCTGGACTGGGCACCCAGCCCAGGCCAGTGGTAATTTGAGTGGACGCACCGGATCGTTGTCCTGCCAGGGTTATGGCTGGGCACACCAAAGGGTATTGAGACACTGTAGTATTCACACATACAACCAAAACAAAATTTACCTATATAATAAAATATGTAAATATTAAATAATTATAAAACGAAAATATTTGTTTTCCTGTATAATTGATTATCAATAATGCCACACAAATTAATAAAACACAACACTTTCACACTCGCTTGACTTGTGAACCATATCCATCCTTGTTGTGTTGTGTTTTGTTTACATCAGGTGCTTGGTGCCATGGTAGAACATGGACCGATGGTTCTTTTCTGTGTAACCACTTGCCTTGTAAACCAGGCATATGGCTGGCACCCAGCCCAGCCAAAATCGCCCAGTCCAGGGGTAGCAATGACTAGTGTAACCGTAGCTTAACGGTTCCGCATTCTTTACCCTTAACCCACCCCTACCTCTCTCTTAACTTCATCCTCACTCATAGCCTATACAGTATTACTCAACTGATACATATTTGTTTGTGATATTGTTGTTTGTGGTTTGTTGTTGTTCTGTGTGTGTATGTTCGTGTGTTTGTGTGTGTTCAGTTGTTTGCTTCCCATTTAGGCCTTGCCTGGCCAGATGGAGAGTGTGGATTCGGACGTGCCCTCCTGCCTGGAGGCTGACTTGGCCATGTCGGAAGAGGATGAGTATTATCGAGGATCACTGGCCTGAGCTGCCTTCTCGCAACCCTCCCCCCCCCTCTCCTCGGTCACTTCGCAGCTCAGGTTGCAGCCTTCCACCTCCTCAACCTCTACCAAGCGACCTGTTGATGCCTCGTCCGACTCCGATCGTGTGGATTGTTTGCCTCCAGCTGCCAGGACTGCGAAGGGTGCTTCAACTGTGCATGACGTACCTCCTCTGCCTCAACCTAATGTTTCATCTTTGTCCTCGTCCAACCTTCCTGATTTTGCCCCGAGAAATGCCTATGTTAAGCTATCCTTCCCTGGGAACCCATCTACAAACACAAAGCTGTGTTGGTTGTCTGATGTCAACAGGGCATTCCTGCTTCAGCGTGAACTGTCTGATGTCAACAGGGCATTCCTGCTTCAGCGTGAACTGGCTGAAGTCAAGATGGCTGCTGTCACCTCCCGGTTGTCTACATCTCTAGGAAGCGTCAGGACATTATTGATAGAGTCAAGACTCGTGATTTTTTGTCTCTGGCTCTCATTCTTGAAGACTCACCTGAGAGGCCTCGTAAGTTCCCCAGCTACATCCTCACCCATTATCCTATTGATGTTGACCCGAAACTTGCCAAGGAATACTCTGATGTGTACTCTGCCCGTCGGTTTTTCCAAGATGGTTCCCCCATTGGTCGTATTGTTGTCTGGAGTAAACCTGATCCATCTCCAAACGAGATTTCCTTTAATTTCCTCCCGTCTTCCACCGTGTGAGGAGAAGAAACTTAATAATGACCAGCCTTGGTGCTACAGGTGCTGGGGAGTTGGGCGGGCATATCTCCCAGTACTGTTCTGCCAGGCCGAAGTGTGCATGATGTGCCGCCGAACATGATTCCAAGACGTGTCCTGTCAGGGGTGAACGATCACGTCCTGCTGCCTCCACCTCTGAGTCTTCACCTCCTGAGGATATGTCTGGAGAGGCAGTGGATGGAAGTGTCCACGATGCCTTCAGCCAGGGGTTAGCATGTGGCATGGATGTACTCGACGTCAGGTCCAGGCTCGTGTGTCTACTATTGTTCCTCCACCACTTATACCACCACCACCACATTCCCAGACTGCTCTTCCTACCAGTAATGCCTCGCCTCCAGACCTAGCCCTCCGCAAGTCTGTTGCCACCCTCATGGCACGATGTACTGCCCTCGAGAAACATTTTTCTGCCTTTGAAGCCAGGATTGATGGCCTGGTTGCCGCTCAGCAGGGTTGGATCAAATACAATTGTATTTGTATTTGACTTGTATTTAAATACAATTTTAATGTATTTGTATTTATATTTGTATTTTAGCATCTAGAGAAAAAAATATTTTGTATTTGTATTTGTACCTTGGCACCCAGAAAAAAAGTATTTTGTATTTGTATTTATATTTGATATTTCGAGTCCAAATCATTTGAGGAGGATATGCAGAGAGAGAGAGAGAGAGTCAGACTATGACTGGTCACGTACACATACACGTCGCGTACGAGTATCATACCTGTCCCACTCCCAGCCACACTCGCTGTCGCTGGTGGCGTGAGTCTGAGTTAGGTACTATCAGTTTATTGACAACACTGACAATCTTAAGTTGTAGCGAAGAGGGTGGACAATTTACAATAATTCAATTGTGCCATAGCTGAGGTAATTAAGGTGTGTGTGTGTGTTCATTCTCTTTCCAGTTCTATTTTTCAATTACTGTACTGCCGTACACACGGCAGAATGTAGAATGTAGATTTTTTTTTTTTTTTTTTTTTTTTATATTAACAAAGATGAGGACAAAGGCCACAGGCCCGCTTACCGTCCTCATCTACATAGTACAGTGAGAGAGTGGTCCAAAATCATGTTCAATTTCGTTCGAGATGCCCTGACACATTGCGTTTGAAGGTACATAAGTCGTAGTAAGGTGGAAAGATGGATGAAGGTAGAGTGTTCCAGAGTTGACCAGTTGTGTATATGAAAGACTGAGAGTACCGGTTAACTCTTGCATGAGGGAGTTGGACAGAAAAGGGGTGAGAACGAGAGGCTTGACGAGTGTTGCATGTTCTCCTGAGAGGAGGAAGCATACATTGAGAGAGTTCAGAAGAGCAATGTCCAGTGTAATAGCGATAGAAGAGAGAAAGTGATGCAACACTGCGGCGAAGAGAGAGTGGTTGTAGTGAATCAGTAAAAGGAGGAGAGTTGATGAGACGAAAGGCCTTTGATTCCACCTTGTCCAGTAGTGTTGTAAAGGTTCATCCCCCCCACACATGAGAGCCATACTCCATACAGGGGCGGATGAGACCCCTGTACAGAGACAGTAACTGCGCGGGGGTGAAGTATTCACGGAATCTGCGCAGCACACCTAACTTCTTTGAGGCGATTTTAGTAAGAGAGGTAATGTGATCTCTCCAGGAGAGATTATGAGAGAAAGAAACTCCAAGAATATTAAGAGAAGAGGAAAGGTCAAGTTGTGTATCGTTAAAAGAGAGGGGATAGACATCAGGAAGATTAGTACGAGTTGAAAGATGAAGGAACTGTGTTTTTGAGGCATTGAAAACAACAAGGTTCTCTCTGCCCCAGTTAGAGATGAGGGAAAGATCAGAAGTCAGGCGTGCTACTGCATCATCAGGTGATGTGGAGAGTAGCTGCTGGGATGGACGGTTGTCAAAATGAGTGGAGTAGTGTAGGGTGGAATCATCAGCATAGGAGTGGATAGGGGAAGAGGTACAATTAAAAAGGTCATTAATGAACAAAAGAAAGAGGGTGGGTGATAGAACAGAACCCTGAGGAACACCACTATTGATAGTCTTGGAAGAAGAACAGTGACCGTCTACAACAGCAGCTATAGAACGGTCAGAAAGGAAATCAGAGATAAAGGTGCAGAGAGAGGGATAGAAACCGATGTAAACTTGTTGGAAAAAATGTTTTCTTTTTTGCATATTTTCAAGAGTATTTTTATTCGTATTCTTAAAACCTGGAATAGGAGTATTTTTATTTTTATTTTTATTTTCAGATTTGGGATTAAAAGTATTTGTATTTGTATTTATATTTTTGGAATCCCAAACGAAAGTATTTGTATTTGTATTTATATTTTTAGAATCCCAAACAAAAGTATTTTTATTTGTATTTATATTTTTAGAATCCCAAACGAAAGTATTTGTATTTATATTTGACTTGTAAAAAGTCAGTATTTGGTCCAACCCTGCCGCTCAGGCTGCCAATGACTCCAAACTGTCCACCTTGGTCGAGGCTCAGCAGGCCATCATCTCAACTGTCACTACCCTTACCGAAAAGATGGATACTGTTGCATCTCGCCTAGAAAAGCTTTTCGAGTCAGTCCCTTTTTCTGGCCCATCACCCTCCCCAGGTCGCCCATCAGCCCCTTCTCACCGGACTTCTTCCTCCAAATACAAAGTTCGCTAGTGATTACCGGCTGGATGTCATCTCCTGGAATGTATGTGGTATCACCAGTTATGCTAAGCTCACTCACTTTTTTGTTTCTCATCTCTGGGAAATTTGTGATAATTAATAACATTTCCTTTATATCTATTCGTTCTATACCCGTGGCTGCACAATGCAAAGGCATTATAGAAATAATTTTTCTCTTAACTAAAATGGGCACCAGGACAACAGAAAATGGGAGACTCTGGAGCTCTCAATACTTTGACTGTCAGTAGTGTAGTAATGGCAATATCTGGGAGGGACCCATCGCTCTTACGTCCACCTACGTCATGAGCGGAAATGACAAATTTTTGTCAAGTGAGCCGACCCTGTATTTTATGGACCCGGACGACCACGAGTGACAAATGCAGCAGAAAACGAGAGGATTGTGAGAGACATTGCATTCACAAATGCTGTTGTAGTAAGGTCTCGACTGTAATTATATGTGTCGGTCAGAACAGTGAGGCGACGACTACATAAAACTGGATTACATCACAGGGTCCCAGCAATAAAGGAAAGACTGGAGGAGTGCCATCGAGAAGTAGTAGTAGAATGCTATTAAATATAGATATATTAACAAAGGGATACCACGTGTGTGTGGAATTTTCCAGAGACAGTGAAATGTGAATATAGGTGTGGGCTATTAATCCTCAGGTAGTCAAGGAAGGGTCATGTCAGGTCAGGACACAGTCACTACCCATTCACTCCATCCCGTGTCTGAAGGCATTGCTACAAATTTTGCATTAATATTTATGCTATTACTTATTAAAATTGATTTTGAAGTGGAAGGGGAATTATTGCGATTTTACAGTACGTCATAGGTTAATCAAAGGCATGTATAACTAAAGTATGAGTGACATATGTAAACGTAGGCAAGGACTAGGCTATACGAACACATACAAGCATGGCCGACAGTTGAGCCAGGTAGAAAAGGGTAGAATGGGGAGGAGTAGGGAAGGGTAATTAATCTCTACCACCCATGCCTTGATTTTGAAGGAATACATCAGTTGGTAAGCACACTCGACGAAGGACACACCTCGTACCAGCCCTCCTATAGCCTTGCCTGGGGGCCTAGTTATAACGTAACGTCGAATTTGTAATTACTTTTTCACAAGGCTTATTGTTATTTAACTCACTATTCATTCGCTTGACGAGAATCAGTAAGGTGTCATTTCTACAGGTGAGGAGAGGGCTGGTCGGGAATTTACGAGTGTGTGTGTGTGTACAAGGGACGAGTGTGATTGACATTGAAATATACCAGCTGGGTTGCTTGATTCTCAAATTAATATTACGATAACGTAATTACCGTCTTCTGTGTGTGCGAGGGGAAGTGCTAGCTCGTGATAATAATATTAAAGTAACGTAATATTACTGTCCACGTGTACTACGAGCAACTGAGGGAAGCACGTGTAGAGAGAAGCGACGAGAGGAGTAAGTACATAGCTATCTATTGGAGCGTGAACGGAAGTGTGTGTGTGTGTGATTTTTTTATTGAATTTAATTATTCATTGTTGGCTTGGAATTTGTTTTAATAAATAGAGAAATTGGCATTGGTGGTTTGTGTTGACCATTATTGCATGCTCTATTATCAATACATATATAGCAGGACGAACCCAGAAATAAATTTATTGTGTTGGAGGGAAGGATACAGGGAATTAACTCTGGTTTAACTCGCTGCAGCCAACCAACGAGATTACATATTAACCAGTAAGGTAATCTTTTGGTAATTTATTATAAAGCACATTATTTTTCACAGTCCACCCCCCCATAATTGGCGCCCGTACGTGGGACCTGATCTTTGTATAATTCCAGTCACACACGTGCACACCTTCACGGGTAGATAGATTACGGTTGTCCAGGAATTAAGGCAAAGGAAACAATAGAAAATATTTTAAAATGTGTACCGTAGCGGAATCAATGGAGGAAGCCCGAGGCTTGGGATATGAAGATATTGTCGAAATTCGACAGTACGTAGAGCGTCGTCAAGAGGAAGACAGGCTTGAAAGGGTGAGTGTAAGAGAGGCAGAAAAGGAACAGAGAGAGCAAGAAAGAGAAAAATGGGCACACGAACAGAAAATGGCGGAACTGCAAGCACGAGTGAATGGTAGTCAAACTGCGAGCGGAGGCAGTATTGCAAGCTCGACTACAGTAACTCCGAGACTACAACTGGCGAAGTATGTAGAGGGAGACGAAATTGAACCGTTTATTGAGCGATTCGAGATGCTTGCAGACACATATGTCTTTGGTGACGACGTAATGAAAATAGAGTTCCTTAACCTGTTTGATGGTAAAGCACTCAGTATCCTCTACCGACTTGATCCTGACACCAGGAATTATGCGAGCATGAAAAAAGCTCTGTTACAAGCATATGGGGTGACGGTCGATGATGCACGGAATCAGTTTTTGAGTGCTTCCTTGCAAGATAAAGAGACCGTTGCACAGTTTAGTGCACGTCTCGCTAGCCACCTGGATCAGTGGTTAGATAAGGCCGAAACACCCAAGACGTTGGAGGGGATAAAGGATTTGTTTCTTCGCACGCAACTGGAGAAGTCGTGTCCCCCAGAATTGTCGGCTCAACTCAAAACCCATAAGGTGAAGGAGTTAGCGACAATGGTAGAAATGTCGGATGCACATTTTAACGCATACGGTTACCACACGCGGGTTCAGTCGAGTAAGAAAATTAATCAGTCAAGTAAGCCTTCCCAGAACTCTGCTGGTTCATATAATCGGTCGAGTAACAATAATCCACAGCAGCAGAGTCAGGTTGTACGTCAGCAACCAATCCTCACTTTAATCACGCCCAGAAACAAGGCAATAATAAGTACTCTCAGCAGTTGAATCAGTACCGTTACCAAGGGAAAGGTAATGGGAAGAATTATAATAACCATGGTGGTAATAAAGGTTATTATCAGCGATCGGCAGCTGCTACGTATGCGTATAGTGAACCACAGCATCCAGCTGTGTCGGTTCAATCTCGGGTAGAACCACGAGTGTCTCAGGTGGGGTGTGAACCTCATCAATCATGACTTAGTGCTACAGGAATCTCGAAAGGTAAGTCTGGCTTTCTTATTTGTCCCGGAATTGTTAACGGGATATCTGTTGAAGTCTTTCGAGATAATGGTTCGTCAGGTTGTTGTGTTGCTGATGGGTTAGTGGATGATAAGGATTTTACCGGTGAGCAGGTAACTATCACTATGATTGATGGTACCAGGAGATTGTATCCACTTGCTAAGGTTGCAGTGGAAAGTCCATTTTTCACAGGCCAGGTAGTCGCAGCTGTCATGCAGATTTGGTAATAGGGAATATTCCAGGGGTGAAGAATGCCTGTTCAGTAGAAGTTTCCACTCAGACTAGTGCAGCTGCTGTAACTAGGGGTATGGCTCATGCAAAGAAAACAGTTGTTCCACTTCAAGTGGCAACGACCGCCGATCTCATTAATTGCGAGGATGTAGTTGCAGAACAAGCAAGTGACCCTTCATTGGCACTTGTTCGCAAACAGGCACTTGAGGGTGAGAGTAGTGATCGACATGGGATAGTGACCAGTTACGTCAGGAAGAGGAACAGATTTTTCCGTCGCACAGTAAACCCCGAGGGGGAAGAGGGGTTGCAATTTCTCGTACCAGAGAAATATAGACGGGCTGTATTCATCTTGGGTCATCATGCTACGTTGGGGGGTCATATGGGGAGGAAGAAGACAGTTGATAGGATTCAGGCTCATTTTTATTGGCCAGGTATGGGGAGTGAGATAGGTAGAATGTTGAGGTCATGTGACGTTTGTCAGAAAACGTGTGATCGGGGTCGGGTTAAGCCCGCACCTCTTAAGCCACTACCGCTTATCTCAGAATCATTTGAGAGGGTAGCGGTTGATATTGTTGGACCGATTATTCCGAGGGCTACGGACGGTGCCAAATACATTCTTACTTGTGTAGATTTCGCGACTAGATGGCCTGAAGCAGTACCTATGCGAGATATAGAAGCTGCTACAGTGGCTGAAGCCTTGTTGGATATATTCTGTCGTGTCGGCATACCGAAGCAGGTATTGTCAGACCGAGGCAGTCAATTTACCTCGGCAATGATGGAGGAGTTGTGAAGATTATTCTCAGTTAAGGGGTTGAGGACAACACCTTATCATCCAATGTGTAATGGTTTGTGTGAGAGATTTAATGGTACTCTCAAAAAGATGTTGAGGAGGATGGCGGTAAAACAACCTAGGGAATGGCCCAGGTATAACTCGCCACTACTGTTCGCGTATCGCGAGGCACCTCAGGCATCGTTGCAATTTAGTCCATTCGAGTTAGTGTATGGTAAACCTGCTCGAGGACCGCTTCAGGTTCTAAGGGAACTGTGGGACGATGAGGAATCGGATCCCGTGGTGAAAACCACTTATTCTTACGTAATTGATCTGGCAGAACGATTACAGCAAACTTGTGAGATTGCAAAGCAGGAGTTAGCTAAGGCAAAAGAGCTTCAGAAGTCCTACTACGATAGGAAAACTAAGCTCCGAACTCTACAGGTAGGGGGAAAATGTCTTGTTTTGTTACCAACAGCTCATAATAAGTTGTTGGCTCAGTGGAAGGGTCCTTTTGAAGTAGTTAAAAGGGTGAATGACCTTAACTACATAGTTAAAATCAAGGGTGAAGCCAAGCGGTTTCATATTAATATGCTTAAGGAGTATTATACCACTCAACAGGGTTGTACTTCTATTGTTGGGGCAGGCGGTTATAACGTCACCTCAGAACAGAGTGAAGTGTTAAGCCTAGTCCGTGGTCATTTTTGCCCAGCTGTAGATACGGCTAGCGCTGCTGTGGTAATTCCCGAGGGTGAAGAGGGATATACCCCGCAGACGACTGAAACTCGTCAAGGCGAGACAGTGGCTCAGGTTTTTGTTTCGGAGAAATTAAGTCCAGACCAGTTTGCAAGAGTCAACAAGGTACTGGCAAAATATTCACGTGTGTTCTCCGACAGTCCAGCTGTTGCTAACGTTGACTGTCATGAGATTCAGCTTACAAGCGACACACCAGTGAGGGTTAAACCATATCCTATTCCTGTACGGTTGATTGATACAGTACGTAAGGAAATTGATGATATGAAGGCAGCTGGTTTTATTGAGAGGTCGGACTCGTCTTATTCTAGCCCTATTGTTGTGGTTAGGAAGAAGGATGGCGGGGTACGAATCTGCGGTGACTATAGGCGTGTTAACGCTGTTACTAGGGTCGATGCTGAGCCAATGTGTGACCAGCAAGAGATCTTTGCTAGGATTAGCAACTCTAGGATATTTTCCAAGATGGACTTAGCTAAGGGTTTCTATCAAATATCGCTGGAGAAACGAAGCCGCCTTATCACGGCTATATCCACACCAAACGGACTGTATTAGTTCAAGGTACTACCTTTTGGGCTCACTAATTCTCCCGCCGTGTTTAACCGTGTGATGCGGCAGGTATTGCATGGTATTGAAGGGGTTGAAGCTTTTGTTGATGATGTTCTCGTGCACTCAACCACGTTTGAGGAGCACATTGTTATATTGCAAGCTGTCTTGCAACGGCTGCGAGAATATAACATGACTGTAAAACCATCTAAGTGTGAATTGTTTCAGCAGGAGGTACAATTCTTGGGTCACACTGTAGGTGGGGGACGCTGTGGGTGCCAGAATGACAAGATAAAGAAAATCAAGGATGCATCACGACCTACCACGAAGAAGCAGGTACGGTCATTCTTGGGTCTTACTGGTTATTACCGTAAGTTTATACCAAACTTTTGTCATTGCACATCCACTCAGTGAGCTGTTAAGGAAGAACGCTCCTAATAAGGTATCATGGGAATCAGAGCAAGAAGAAGCATTCGTTTCACTCAAGAATCTTCTTTGCATGGAACCGATTTTGCAATTGCCTGACAACCAACGTCCATTTATTCTTAGGACTGACGCGAGCCAGTACGGTCTCGGCGCTGTCTTATTTCAGGAGAAGGATGGGGAAGTATTTCCAGTTGCTTATCACAGTCGTAAGCTGAAGTCTGCCGAAGCAAACTACAGTACTGTGGAAAAGGAACTTCTGGCAGTAGTAGAAGGTATAAAGAAATACTATTACTACTTATATGGCGATAATTTTGTGCTAGAAACTGATCACATGCCTCTGGAGAGTTTGCGCACGTCAAAGAACGCCAACGCACGACTTATGCGTTGGGCTCTGTACTTGCAACAGTTTAATTTCACTGTGAGGTATATAAAGGGAAGTGCTAACGTCGGGGCAGACCTTATGTCACGGTTGCTTGAGGGAAAATTGAGTGAGTAACTAATTATGGGTTATAGTTAGGATTCAAATCACTCGTTTTATTGTTATCTTCGAGTGCAACGAGCACAAACCCTTTATCCAAACGTCGATTTGGCGGTCTACCTCGGTCTGACGTTTGGATATTGCATTTTAGTCATCTAAGACTTGAGTTCCAGAGGTTATCCCTGACTCTTGTCTTGGATGATTAAATAATATGTATATTGCAATCTGTGTATCCTTATCCAAGCCAGAGATTTGGAGGGGCTCCCCTTTCCGAGGCTTGGATAATCATCTAATACAGGGGTTCTCAACCTGGGGTACGCGTACCCCCAGGGGTACATTGGAAGGAATTCGGGGGTACGTGACAGGTTTCTGAAAGTAATCCCTACATCCCTTCCAGATGAATTGCAAGAAGAATTCATCGACTTTGTCAATGACTCAACTGCAAAAGATTCTTTTGATAGTTTGTCATTGACCAGATTCTGGTCAACAATGGCATGTTCTTATCCAACCTTAGCAAAGAATTGTGTACGGAACCTCCTGATGTTTCCATCCACATATCGCTGTGAGCAGGGATTCTCAGCATTGTGCTTGATTAAAAACAAGTTACGTTCACGTCTTGCAGTCAAAGACGACATAAGAGTGGCTCTTTCAAAAACTGTGCCAAGGATTGACTTGTTGGTAGCAAATAAACAGGCCCAACCATCTCACTGAATTTTCTATTCTTGCATTTTAATGAAGTAACATGTGTCTGTGTAACAATTTAAGCTTAATAAACTAAGCCAATTAACCATGCATTTATTTTCATCCTTACTGATGCTGCGTTGTGGGTAAGGGGTACGTGACTAAACTGAAAGACTTCATGGGGTACATATGATTAAAAAGGTTGAGAACCCCTGATCTAATATATATATATTGCCTTACAGAAATTGATGGCAGTTGGATTTGTCTCCAGAAAAAAAAATTGCATTTTATTATTACATATTATGTAACAATGACACAATGTATTACATACACCACACTTATATATTGTTTAAATGTGTACTATTGGTACTAGACATTACTAGGTACAATTATTCTTGCCACGGAGTTTTTCCTTAGATTTTAAAGTTAAAGTAACTGTTAGGAGTTTTTCACTCATTGGCAAAAATAAATACTTAACTGGTATTAAGTCATGACACATACAAGAATGAATGAAGTGTGAGTGAGTTATTATTGTAATAGTTATACATGCAAAGGCGTCATTACCACTTCA
Organism: Petrolisthes manimaculis; assembly: GCA_034508575.1. Classification (NCBI taxonomy): domain Eukaryota; kingdom Metazoa; phylum Arthropoda; class Malacostraca; order Decapoda; family Porcellanidae; genus Petrolisthes; species Petrolisthes manimaculis. Next base: position 1,078,748 of record JAWZYT010000298.1, on the reverse strand, counting down.
TTATTCTATTAAACATTGCATAGAGCAATGTCTCTTCTGTGTGTGCGAATGTCACGGATCGATCCGTGACCGTAACGTACGTAAGTAGTAGAATGCTATTAAATATAGATATATTAACAAAGGGATACCACGTGTGTGTGGAATTTTCCAGAGACAGAGGAATTTGAGACAGTGAAATGTGAATATAGGTGCGGGCTATTAATCCCCAGGTAGTCAAGGAAGGGTCATGTCAGGTCAGGACACAGTCACTACCCATTCACTCCATCCCGTGTCTGAAGGCATTGCTACAAATTTTGCATTAATATTTATGCTATGGGGGCATCTATTACTTATTAAAATTGATTTTGAAGTGGAAGGGGAATTATTGGGATTTTACAGTACGTCATAGGTTAATCGAAGGCATGTATAACTGAAGTATGAGTGACATATGTAAACGTAGGCAAGGACTAGGCTATACGAACACATACAAGCATGGCCGACAGTTGAGCCAGGTAGAAAAGGGTAGAATGGGGAGGAGTAGGGAAGGGTAATTAATCTCTACCACCCATGCCTTGATTTTGAAGGAATACATCAGTTGGTAAGCACACTCGACGAAGGACACACCTCGTACCAGCCCTCCTATAGCCTTGCCTGGGGGCCTAGTTATAACGTAACGTCGAATTTGTAATTACTTTTTCACAAGGCTTATTGTTATTTAACTCACTATTCATTCGCTTGACGAGAATCAGTAAGGTGTCATTTCTACAGGTGAGGAGAGGGCTGGTCGGGAATTTACGAGTGTGTGTGTGTGTACAAGGGACGAGTGTGATTGACATTGAAATATACCAGCTGGGTTGCTTGATTCTCAAATTAATATTACGATAACGTAATTACCGTCTTCTGTGTGTGCGAGGGGAAGTGCTAGCTCGTGATAATAATATTAAAGTAACGTAATATTACTGTCCACGTGTACTACGAGCAACTGAGGGAAGCATGTGTAGAGAGAAGCGACGAGAGGAGTAAGTACATAGCTATCTATTGGAGCGTGAACGGAAGTGTGTGTGTGTGATTTTTTTATTGAATTTAATTATTCATTGTTGGCTTGGAATTTGTTTTAATAAATAGAGAAATTGGCATTGGTTGTTTGTGTTGACCATTATTGCATGCTCTATTATCAATACATATATAGCAGGACGAACCCAGAAATAAATTTATTGTGTTGGAGGGAAGGATACAGGGAATTAACTCTGGTTTAACTCGCTGCAGCCAACCAACGAGATTACATATTAACCAGTAAGGTAATCTTTTGGTAATTTATTATAAAGCACATTATTCTTCACAGTCCACCACCCCATACTGTATATTGTCTTTTACTTTAATGTTGTCATTAGTGGGGTACTCTGGGGTACCCCAGGGCACTGTCCTGGGCCCCTTTCTCATCCTTCAATACATTAATGACCTCTCACTCATTTTCCTCTACCACTAGACTCTTTGCAGACGATAGCTTAGTTTACAGACCAATTACCGATAGTAATGACTGCCTTCGACTACAGGATGACCTAACTGCACTTGAAGACTGAAATGCCATCACATCCGTTTTACCCGTGCCCATATTCCTATCCCTTATACATACCAGCTACACAACACCAACCTCAACACAGTCATTTCCCACAAATACTTGGGCGTCCACATCTCAGCGGACATGAGGTGGAACACAAACATAGGTAGCATCAGGGCCAAAGCCAGTAGGGTCCTGGGGTTCTTGCACAGGAACCTCAGCAGGTGTAACACAGACATCAAAATTATTGCTTACAACAGATTCGTTCGGCCACATTTAGAGTATTGCGACACCGTCTGGGACCCACACACTTACAATAATATCAATAAATTAGAGTCCATACAAAACAAAACTGAAAGATAGACCAGACGTGATTACAGACACACTACATCAGTCACTTTGCTTAAACAAGACACAAAACTAGACCCATTGGCAACAAAATCACTAACAAGTTAGTTGACAAAGACAAAGACACATATCTACACCCTACAAGTATGCGATCCACTAGAGGCAGCGACAACTTAAAATACCATACATACCAGACAAGCACTGATATATTTAAGCACTCACTCTTTCCCCGCAGCATCCAAGAGTGGAATAATCTCCCATCTCATATAGTTAATAGCCCCACTCTTGACACGTTTAGAAATAGGATCACCAATCATTACCTCCCCAATCCCAAACCTCAACCCACAGTCCATGACCCAATCCACCCTCATCCTAACCCCCTTCCTAATCCTACCCTAGATCCCTAAATCCACCGCACAACCCCCGTATATTATGCTGCCCACGAGCAGCCCTCTGCGGGACCTCCTAACTTGAACTTGAGATGACTGATATAGAGAGTCAATTCACTGCAGAAAAATATTTGGAAATTTTAGAGGAGGTCTTGCTTCCTACAGTCAGGGCATACACTCATCTATATTCCGAGAAGATTGTTTCGTGACGGTATGTAATCTATTTTGTTTTTTAATGTTATTGAGAGGTAATGAAGCCTAATATTCACTGATAATTTATTCAAACCATGCTCAGTATAAAATTTAGTTTGTTCCCTAAGGATATTTTTACAGTAACAAATTAGTTTGATTTATTTTTGCTGTTAGGGATTTTTTTCAGCAAAACTAGTGGTATGAATTTACTAATCCATTAACCCCTATTCTTACTGATACTACAGATTACGAAAAAACAATATAATTACGTATTTCAATGATATTTTCTTTGCTTCTATAGGATCGCTGCCCAGTCCATACGGCTCGCATTGTAACTCGTTGGTTTCACGAGAAAAGGCAGCAAATTGAGCTTCTTGACTGGCCTAGTAAAGCCTGTGACTTTAATCCAATAGAGCATGTGTGGGCCAGCATGGTAAATTCATGGTAACCGCAGAGGAAGAGGACCCGTGCTCAACTTCTTCAGCATACAAGCAATGAGTGGGATATCATGAGGACGAAGCGACAACAAATATATAAGATTGTATCCTCGATGCAAAGTCGATTGCAAAAGGAAATTCAGAGAAACGGCTGTTGGACAAGTTACTAGGAAAAGTAAGACAAGGAGATGGCTGTTGGATACCTTATCCTTGAAACAATAACCCAATCTGTTAAATAATATTTTCACAGCGATATTTTTTTCTATGATCCAGTTATATCTTTAACCTTTGCGTTGTAACTTCCTTGGAAGATTATGAAATATAAATAAAATGAAGGATAACAAAAACTGAAAAAAGTGATGACAATGGAAAAGACTGAGGAAAAATATGTGTAAACGGTTTTGTCAGAGAGAGAGAAGCGTGCGTGTTTGTCTATAATCTATATTTCCTCAATGTTTGTTTCCCGTCCAACCCTGGTCCAACCCTGGTTATCTTTGTTCCTCAGACCAATTCCCTTCCCACTCTGATCATCTCATCCAGTCCCGTCCAATCATCCAAATCTCTCTGCCAATCTCTTCCCTACACTACACATCTTCTCCACACATCCCTCACCAAATCTGGCCATCTTTACCTCAGTCCCCTTTTCCTTTCCTTGCTGATTCCCTTTATTTCCTTCAATATTTTCCACTTTCCCTTCTACTCTGGCCAAATTCATCCCATGTCTCCCTCTCGTCTAGCCATCCTTTATCCTGTCTCTCCTTCGTCCGACCATCCTTCAACTTTTCCATCTCCACTTAACCATCCTTCATCTAATCTCTTCCTCACTTGTCCATCCTTCATTTTTCCCACTTCTCAGCCATCCTTTTCATCTCTCTTGCCACCCTTATCTTTCCTCCTACCATCCTTCCTATTTCTCCTTCACTGACCATCCTCCATCCTTCCCATCTCTCCTTCACTGACCATCCACCATCCTTCCCATATCTCCTTCACTGACCATCCTGATCCCTTTATAATTAAAAGCCTCCTGTGACACTGTAATAATCTTCACCTGCCGAGAAGAAGAAAAAAAAAAAGCTGGGAAATTCTGCATATAAAGTCCACGCGGCAAATATATGTTATGTAAGTATATATCAGTATGGAATAATGTTATATGTTCGTGCGTAATGAATAAAAGTGACGATTTTACTTACTCTAGCCAAAATAACCCTTCGAAATATCGCGAGCGTAAGTATAGCCCGCCGATTCACACCGTCCAGCTTAGCAGTATAAATCTACGGTGTCTATATCCTAAGTTCGTACTCCACTCTTCACGATGTCTGTCTATCACAGGTGCTTCTTTAAAATAAGCTACTTAACACTGTAAAAAGTAGTCCACATGATGGGATGTTCATGTGGTACTCAAGTTGCCATCTCGTAAATTATGTATTTTTTTTGTAAATAAATGAACCCTTCAATATTCTTTTAATTCAACCAGCATTTATTTATTACTCGCTTTAATTCATACCTTTTGTTCTCATGTCATATTATTACTATCAGTAATATAATTACAATCTAGCAACCTTGTGTATTCATCCGCAATGTTCCTACATCCTATTTTCACCGGTACCTGTCAAACACCCACTTCCATCATGGCTTCCACCAGCAGCACTACTACTACTATTACCAGCACCTGTCTTCAGTGTGACTTCGGCTATGTGCAGTTTTTTCACTCGTACTTCGGTAAGCCCAGAGAACTTTTTTATCTACGTGTTGACCATGGCCTTATTTTAAGATCTAAGCTATGTGGCCATTGTGGACAGGAGGCAACACTAGATTTTAATAAAACAAAACTGTGGCGGTGTAATAAGTACGTAGTGAAAAATAAGCAAAAAAGGGCCAGGTGTGGATGGAGCCAGTGTGTTTATAAACATAATTTTTTTGACAATATCCATTTAGATATAGATACTTTATTGATATTTATTAACCTATATATTCGTGACAACTTCACCTATAAGTGTGCCCAAGAAGAAATAACTGCGTTGTCAGACCATTCCATCTGTGATTGGGCAAGTTTTTGTCGTGAGGTGCTGGTGGAATGGTGTGTCAAGAGAGAGGGCAAGATTGGTGGACCTGTGAAAATTGGGGAGATAGACGAGCGCAAGTTCGGGAGGCGCAAATATAATGTGGGACGTTTGGTGGAGGGCCAACGGGTGTTTGGTGGCATATGCCGGCAAACCAGGGAGGTGTTTTTGGTGCCTGTGGAGAAACAGGATCGGGAAACCCTTCTCAATGTCATCAAACAGAGAGTAGAGCCAGGTACCACAATATATGCACATAATTATCAGCCGTATTAATTCAAATTGCATTACGTTTGACGAATATGTGTGTTCTAAACATCATTTAATGTATATGTTGTAAACAAAAATATTCATGACGAAATATTACTTATTCTTTTGCTATATTAATTTTAATATATCCAAAAACACTGCATGAACGGTGGCAAGAGTTGCATTTACGCTACTTAAATGAAAGGTTCATAAGGTTGGGGGTAATAATGGGGTAGATAACTTCATGTTTGCATAAATTAACAGGATATCTATACCTATTTCAATACATGATTTTCACATTAATGAGCAGTGTTGTTTGTAATAAATACATAATTCTCATTCAACGCCAATCTCCATCAGGTACAACTATCATCTCTGTTGGTGAGCCTACAACTGCCTGGAAGAGGAGGGGTATATACACCTGACCGTCAACCACAACATCAACTTCCTCGACCCAAACACCCATGCCCAAACCAACACCATTGAGCGTCCCGGTAGTCTGCCCCAGTTAGGTCCCGGTAGTCTGCCCCAGTTAGGTCCCGGTAGTGTGTCCCAGTCCAGATTAGGTTAGGTCAGGTCAGGTGAGGTCAGACTAATTCTTACAGTATATTTTACACTCATTAGGTCCCGGTAGTGTGTCCCGGTTAACTCCCGGTAGTCTGCCCCAGTTAGGTCCCGGTAGTCTGCCCGGTTAGGTCCCGGTAGTCTGCCCGGTTAGGTCCCGGTAGTGTGTCCCAGTCCAGATTAGGTTAGGTAAGATCATGTGAGGTCAGACTAATTCTTACACTATGTTTTACACTTCTTAGGTCCCTGTAGTGTGTCCCGGTTAGGTCCCTGTAGTGTGTCCCGGTTAGGTCCCGGTAGTCTGCCCCAGCTAGGTCCCGGTAGTCTGCCCCAGCTAGGTCCCGGTAGTCTGCCCCAGCTAGGTCCCGGTAGTCTGCCCCAGCTAGGTCCCGGTAGTCTGCCCCAGCTAGGTCCCGGTAGTCTGCCCCAGCTAGGTCCCGGTAGTCTGCCCCAGCTAGGTCCCGGTAGTCTGCCCCAGCTAGGTCCCGGTAGTCTGCCCCAGCTAGGTCCCGGTAGTCTGCCCCAGCTAGGTCCCGGTAGTCTGCCCCAGCTAGGTCCCGGTAGTCTGCCCCAGCTAGGTCCCGGTAGTCTGCCCCAGCTAGGTCCCGGTAGTCTGCCCCAGCTAGGTCCCGGTAGTCTGCCCCAGCTAGGTCCCGGTAGTCTGCCCCAGCTAGGTCCCGGTAGTCTGCCCCAGCTAGGTCCCGGTAGTCTGCCCCAGCTAGGTCCCGGTAGTCTGCCCCAGCTAGGTCCCGGTAGTCTGCCCCAGCTAGGTCCCGGTAGTCTGCCCCAGCTAGGTTCCGGTAGTCTGCCCCAGCTAGGTCCCGGTAGTCTGCCCCAGCTAGGTCCCGGTAGTCTGCCCCAGCTAGGTCCCGGTAGTCTGCCCCAGTTAGGTCCCGGTAGTCTGCCCCAGTTAGGTCCCGGTAGTCTGCCCCAGTTAGGTCCCGGTAGTCTGCCCCAGTTAGGTCCCGGTAGTCTGCCCCAGTTAGGTCCCGGTAGTCTGCCCTGGTTAGTTTAGGTTAATTATTGAAAGTTGGCTCGGATTTTGAAATTTTCCACATTTAGCCCTCTTGAAAATTGAAAAACCGGAGCCAAATTTTGCCAAAAGTTGGCTCGGATTTTGAAAATGTCCACATTTAGCCCTCGTGTAAATTGAAAAACCCGAGCCAACTTTTGGCAAAAGTTGGCTCGGGTTTTCAAATTTTCAACATTTATGCATGTTAACAAACTACTATAAAACCAAAATAAGCTAATTTAACGTGTTTTCCCCCACCCAAAACCCCGGATTCCCAGTGCTCTCCCCCAAGATTGAAGGGGTTAGGGAATATGTATAAACCAAGTGGTTTCCTATCAATATTATGGTCACTAATGAATAGAACAAGTAAAAATAGGCAGGTGAAAAAACAAAAAAAAAACGTGGATCTCTTACGCAGAATTACCCAAAGGGGTTATATTTATCCATACCTTGAACCCCAACTGTAACCTGGCAATAATATTATTGTTATAGGGGAAGGGAGTGGCTACGTGCCTGGCATTTCCAGACCAACAGCCCCCAGTACTTGGAGCGGACATGCCCCTACCTAGACCTACCTAACCGTGTGTGTGCCTACCAAAATACAATACAAAAAATAGAGAGAATATAGAGCTCCAAGCAGGGGGCATCTAAAACTACAACATCAAAACTAACTACTCTGAAACAAACAACAACAACAACACTACAGTATCGTGAAATAATACAGCAAATCGCCTTAGTAATACAACATTGGCCAGGACAGCGGGTCTAAGCAAATGTATAGGTTTCACACTCACTCATCCTGCCGCGACGGGTTGCTCCAGCGATGGTGGAACACAGTGTTAACCAACCTGAAAATAACTTATTTAATATTCTGTACAACTTTGTTCTTACATATACGGAAAGTCTGTTATACCCGATAAGAAAATTATTTAGTATACTATACAACTCTGTTCATACATACGGTAAATCTATTATTACCTTCTAAATTAATGTAAGGCATTACATAATAATAATAATAATAATAATAATAATAATAATAATAATCCCAACACCAAGGCTGGAGTTTACCACATTCGATAAAATTATTACAGATCTGTATATATAGGTAAAACAGGACGTGATTTAAACATACGTATAAATGAACACAAATATTCCTGCAAAACTCAACACAACTAATGCACTGTTTGTCCACTTATATGACAACAACCATGTCATCAACTGGTCTGAATCCAAGTTAGTGTACAAATCAAATAACGTAGGATAGTAGAATCGGTAATAATCTGGTGTTGGACCATAATCAGGTTTGGACTGAAGGCTTGCAGATTGCAATGTTTTATAGTGTTTTTTTAATGCATTTATTGTTCAAGGCCGTCGTATTTTAATGTTTTGGGAAATTCGCCCCCCAACCCAATTTCCATTAACACTTCATTTTCACCCATATTTGAACTAGATTCGTCGGAAAAACACTATAGAGAATTAAATAGAATTAGTCTGACCTCACCTGACCTGACCTAACCTAACCGAATCAGGACAGCGGCAAATTACGATAACGAGAAAAATAAGATAATGGGGGGTCAGTATTGCCATTGGCGCGAGCTCGGAACCAGTGTTGCCAGGTCTGCTTGGCGTAATTTTGCTAACTTCAACATCAGAATTTCCCTTTTTACCTCAATTATTCCCTGTTTACTCATGAACATTGATGGTCTTTTAGGTATTACATTTTGTAGAAATTTCCCTGTTTACTCTTGAATGAGCTGTAAATTATTTCCCTGAGTGGACTTCGAAATTACCTAACAGAAATTTCCCTGCACCTGGCAACACTGCTTGGAACAGTATCGCCAACGGGTGTTTACGTTTCTGCCCCCCATTTAGGCCCATTATCTTATTTTGCTCGTTATAGTAATTTGCCGCGGTCATGATTCGGTTAGGTTAGGTGAGATGAGGTCAGATTAATTCTATTTAATGCCTTGTAGTGTTTTTCCGACGAATCTAGTTCAAATAGGGCGAAAATGAAGTGTTTATGGAGATTGGGTTGGGGGGGATTGAAGGGTGTGGGGGGCGCGGGGTCGCATCTCCCAAAATGTCTGTTTTAGGGAATATTGAAGTCCACACATGGAGATTATGATTAAAGATTGTTCAAGAGTAAACAGGGAATTTTTTATCAGACGAAATACCAAAAAGACCGTCAGTGTTCATGAGTAAATAGGGAATAATTGAGGTAAAAAGAGAAATTCTGATGTTGAAGTTGTAGGGATATTTCGTCAAGCACAGCCAAGCAAACCTGGCAACACTGAAGACAACAGTAGTAGTCAATGTGTTTAGTATATCTGTAAAGCCTTTATTTAATACTACGGTTAGTTTAATTAATTTTTGTATGAAAATGGTTTCCGTAGGTGTATTACCAACGTTTACACACTACTATTTACATGTTGTTCACATAAATATGAGGGAATGTATTGTCACAATAAATGGTTAAATACAGTATTTTAGTACTGATTCGTCACCATGCAGTTCGACATTCTGTAAGGCTTAGGGAAGTTTTCAATGAATATTTATGTTCACTCGAAGATCGACTAAACAATATCTTTGCTGGTTTATCTAAAGAAGATATTGTATAAATATAACAACATTCTAACGAGTAATTAGTCACGCAACATAGTAAAAGCAAAATATACATTATGCCGAACCTGCTAGCAGGCAGATACGAGAAAGAGCAAACATGGCGGTCGATTTAATCAGTCAATCAGCGAGCAGCAAAAAATTTAGGCGTCCAGTCGCTCTATATAGGGTCTCTAATCATCACTAGAGACCCTATATAGAGAGACTGGACACGGCCATCTTTGGTTTTTTTATCTAGTTTTCCGCGATACCTTTCAAGTTTGTATAAGATGCCAGATACTACCAGTTAGTAATCTATTGTTGACATTCGTGGGCAAAATATTGACGACAGTTGCATTCTTTCCATATACAGGTATATATTTTTTAATTCTATAAGATCCCTGAAGTTATAAATACTATTATACGTCATGTATGCGTTATTTAAAGCACATAATAGGACGTGACGAGTTGCCAGACGACGCTACTAAACCAAGGCGGTTGACTGAAAGACGATCAGTGTTGCCAGGTGCAGGGAAATTTCTGTTTTAGGGAGTATTGAAGTCCACACATGGAGATTATAATTAAAGATTGTTCAAGAGTAAACAGGGAATTTTCTATCAGACGAATAATACGAAAGAGTAAACAGGGTATCAGAGTAAACTGGGAATAATTGAGGTAAAAAGGGAAATTCTGATGTTGAAGTTATAGGGAAATTTCGTCTAGCACTGCAAAACAGACCTGGCAACACTGAAGACAACACCCGGGGTACCTGTAACAGCAAGAGCAAGACCAAACATGGCGGCCTATATATTCAGCCAATCAGCGAGCAGCACAAAATTTAGGTGTCCAGTCTCTCTATATAGGGTCTCTAATCATCACTATCCTCCTCCCACTCTCAAACTTCCTCAGGCAGTCAATAAATTCATTTCAAAACTCTTTAATTTTCTCCTTTCCTACTTTGGTCTGCGCATTTACCGGAGCATATGCGCAGACCCATGCATATTTTACAATCCCAATCTTTCCAGTCATCCATATTATTCTTGCTCCCTTCCTTCCATCCCCATCTATTCCTTTCCACACCCTCCCAGACACCAACAATGCACATCCTTCTTTTCCTCTCCCTTTACTCTTTTCATCCATACCTGTCCATGCTACGCCTCCTTCCATTCCTTCTCATAACGCACTTTTCCCTCCATCCCCACTCTCTTCCAACCCCCATCCTTTCAAATGCGTCTCTGTTATACCACATACATCTATCCTACTCCTTCTCGCACATTCTACTATCTCTCTCCTTTTCACTTCATTCGTCATTCCATTCACATTAATTCCAACTACTCTCAAGCATTCTTCCCCTTCCCTGTCCCCTACAGGTAAGACCGGAGATCCCTCCCCCCCCCCATTGGGGGGCAGCTGGTGGCTGGGAAGGCCAACGCAGCGCTCATTCCCGGAGGGATACGGGCCATCAGCATTGACAAAATCTAAAATAAACCCACAGTAATACATAAATTTAAAAAAAAACTACAAATATCCTCTTAAAATATATACAATAAAAAAAATTAAAACCTATATGTGGGGAACCTAATCTTCCCCCACACCGCCTCCCCCTTTAGCTTCACCTCCGAGTTACAATAAAATAAAACTAAAAATATGTCACTGAGGTGTTTAGAAAATTTTCCAATTTCCGATGGTAGCTTATGCCTAGTGGCCGCACCTCTTGCGCAAAGCACAAGTGTCCTATATATACTATCCCATAAAATGCTAATCCCTTAATATAATATACACAACATGGTATGAATCCTTACCTTAACGACGAGAAGAGTTTTGCTGGACAAGACACTGTAGCCTTATGTTGCCTTGGTGACATTAACACTGGTTTGTCGTTCACGGACACAACACCACCACAACCACCAACACTCCCTTGGTGACATTAACACTGGTTTGTTGTTCACGGACAACACCACAACCACCAACACTCCCCTGGTGACATTAACACTGGTTTGTCGTTCACGGACACAACACCACCACAACCACCAACACTCCCTTGGTGACATTAACACTGGTTTGTCGTTCACGGACACAACACCACCACAACCACCAACACTCATCTTGAGGCTGCACTAGACTACTTGATAGACAATGCTGTACTACTGTATTGTCTCTGGTATTGTAACACACAGAGCCATCCATTGTACACGTCTGTAACAAAAAGATAAATATTAAACCCTTCTGAATGGATGACAAACATTACAATATCTACATGATCCTACATTGATATATTAATATATTATAAAATTACCGTAATGTATTATAGTGTTTTAAGTTTATAATAATTCAATGAGATGTTTACACTCCGGGAAAATTTAAACTGTAAATTAAAAAAAAAAAAATCTCGGTAAATTCCTTCTATAATACTAGTCAGCTGCACTTTAGTAGGAATAGTAACAACAACAATTAACCCGTGTTTGTATTACTATATAAATATATATAGAGTATAACAATTATTCAGATGTGGTATTTGAAATATGAAAGGATATAAGCATTAATTTCTTCCTTAACACCGTAGTGGGGTATTGCATGTAGTAATGTGGGCAATACTTAAGTTAAATCACTCGCTGTCCCTCTTTTCTTTCTATTTCCTTCGTGCTTGCTGTCTCACTTATCTATCACCTTCTCCTGGCGCTATATGACCTCGCTGTTGCTGGGTCTAATATCAATGAATCAATGTGTTCCATAATGTGGATAACTTTAATCAACTTCTCAACACAATGTAAACTCCAAACACCAAACCTAAAACCACCTTCATCTCTACTTGTAACTAAAGTACCAACCAGGCCTGTATACCATCACCGGAATTGGTCACTGTGTAATACATGTAGCCTAAATGAGTTTCTGTTCCAATAACATTATACCCAAAACTATAAGGACCCCAAAGTATAAAACACAAGTTAAATAATCTACAAGTACACCGAAGTAGCAATCTCTAATTAAAACTCAAATTACTTACATTATACGTAGAAGAATATAAGGAGAATGTGAGCAACCACACCTTGACACTGCCAAGTGTGGAGCTTCAATGTGCGAGGTAAGACCAACATGACCAAGGATTCTAGTACTGGAGAAGGACACACCACTCAACATTATTTTCCTGTTGACAATCTGGCTGGCTGGGACGGTGGCGCCTCTAACGGCCGGTAGGGATCAACACTACACCTCCTGTCTGCTTCCCTTTATCCTGATTATTTGTAAGTCGGATTTTCTTTACTAGTAACGCACAGGACATTTGATACTAATTATTTGGCAAGAAAATGAATATATATATATATATATATATATATATATATATATATATATATATATATATATATATATATATATATATATATATATATATATATATATTAATGCGTCCACCTCGGCACTGTATGGTGTGAGTAGCCCGTGACTCTTGTGAGGCCCCGAGATTATCGAGTGTCACACTAGATGAGACAGTGGAGCTTCATGGTGTTGGTAGCTTCTCTTGTGTTCCACTAGATGACTACACCTTATTTATACACGTCATTATAAGGAGAGAGCAGCTACATCGTCACTCACAGCATCTAGTAATAAGGTTCTATATTATGAGTTGACGACGATGTAGGGGATATTTTGTTGACCTCGCTGTTGCTGGGCCTAATATCAATCAATCAATGTGTTCCATAATATCGATGATTTTAATCAACCTCTCAACACAATGTAAACTTCAAACAATAAACCTAAAACAACCAACCTGGGTCCATAACATTGGCAGTCCGTCGCCATATCCACTCGGCCATCCTATCCCAAAAATAAAAATAAATAAATTACATACTAAATTACGATAATATCTACGACAAAGCCCTAATATCTTGTTAAATACCCATGCCTACCATTTATGAATATACACTACCGCCCAAATGTTCCTTACCTCGGCCAACCAGTTTCCAACTTTTAGATTAATTTGTATCGTCTTTTTCTGGTTGACACCGAGACAATCATGAACATCTGAAGCAGCCTTTGTTAATATAATATAACACTCGTTTATATTCAGTCAATCAATACAATTCTGCCTCTACCCATTTATCTATCTATCTATCTATCTATCTGTAGCTCCGACGCCTCGTTCCCTCCGGGAACTCCCCTCTCATGTTTCTCTCCTTTACATAATTTTCCACTAGGTTCTGCCATCTAACTGGAGGTCTGCCTCACATACCAGGGGCCGATTCCACAGTCGATTTGTTACAGCCCGAACGAAAACCATCCCCAACATGGTGATACCCCTAACCAATAAGCCTTTCCGATTCCACAGTCGTCTGATCTTTGGTTAGGGATCCAACAAACTTGGTAGCAGCACAAACAAATCCCCGGACACTAAACGGAAGGGTTGGTACACCTGAATAGTGATATTGGCCATAGAACTATAACAACAAACTAGCACCGAAATATGAATTGTCACCTGTGAGCAGAAGGAACTTGGAAGAGAGAACACATAACGAGTTGACAATCACAATTTCTCCTCGTAACAAGGCTCCTGGTGCTCTAAATTATCACCAGTCAATTTTAACTAAATAACATAAAACTTGAGAAATACTGATGTTAAATATATTTCAAATATATAAATAATGTTTTAATAATACATTTATCTTCTGTCATAGCGGGTAATTTGATTTAAAATACCATACAAACTGTACAAATTATACCTTACGTAAGATTGTTCATTGACATGTGTACACTACTATACGTTTCAGCACTGGACAGACGGTGTTTTTCGTAAATATCTCTTAAACGAATCGTTGTATCAATATCATATTTCAGCACACTATCTTTAACACCCGAGCGTATTTTATGGCTGACATACCATATTCTTATATGAGTTATGCGAGGACCTTACTCGTGAAAAATAGCACAAAGCTGGCCAGTCATATTGACGCATTCGAAGGAAAAGTGTGGCCCCCCCAACACCCTCCCTAACCATTCCAAACCACAACTACATCCCCCTCTTCTCACCCCTCCCTCCTCCTCTTCTCCCTCATCACTCGTGTTCCTCCCTATTTCTTCCATCACTGTATTATATATTAGAATGTTATGTAGATGTATATGTATAGATATGATTATTAACTAAAAGAATGGTACAGTACAATTCTATAGAGGCAAGACGTATTTCACTTTGATAATTACTGTACAACAGCATGTTTACATACATATAGTATGTAGAAGGTCCATGTTTGCAGTCCTTATGGTCAACCATGCAAGTGAACACAATGTACTGGCATTACCAGTGCTCTGGACCTTCTAGGAAAAGTTATTAGATACTGTGTACCTATTCATTATAAAATGTCAACTTGGTCCAGAGAGGGGGCAGGGGATACGGGAGACTGTGAATATTCTATTAACGCATAAATTGGTTATTTAAAAAGGTAAGGAACACATGAAACAACCATGAACGATTATATTTGGTTGCCCAAAACCAAAATTAATAATTTTTTCTGGTCCCCTTAGACACGTGCATGGGTTATTATCCGTCTATACGACTATTAACAACGGGATTAGCTATTACTTTAATGGTCGTTTGACCCGCTCTGGTTTTCATGTCCACACACAACAGTAACTGTATTAAACAATATTACTAATGAACGCTACGTATATACATACTGTCATAAAAAAAAATGGAAGGGGGATGGTGTAAATAGGGGGGTGAAGAGTGAAACGGAGAGGATGATAATGAGATATTGGGGTAGGGAAGGAAGGAATGGTCTAGGGGGTGTTCAGGGTGTTGGTGGAGCTATATCGCCTTAGAAATTATGACTGGATTAGGCTTAATATCACTCAGTAAACTCCTAACATAACACATATAGGAATATGGTATGTCAGCCATAAAATACGCTCGGGTGTTAAAGATAGTGTGCTGAAATATGATATTGATACAACGATTCGTTTAAGAGATATTTACGAAAAACACCGTCTGTCCAGCGCTGAAACGTATAGTAGTGTTAATTGAGTTATAATTAATTCCCTCTACTCAGTTCCAAGTACTTGCATAAAGTTATACCATAACAAATGTTTCATAGGCTAATTTATAATGAATCTGGGGAAACATGTTGGAAGAAAAATAGATGTCAAGTAATGAAGTGCTGTGATGCTTATTAGCAAAATTGAAGCCAGTTTTGCCAGGTCTGCTTGACGAAATTTTCCCATCTTCAACATCAGATATTCCCTTTTTACCTCAAAAAAATCCTGTTTATTCTTGAAGATAGTCGTATATTTCGTCTTGTAGAAATTTCCCAATTTACACTGCAATAATCTTAATATAATTTCTCCATTGCTACCTCTTATCATGTCTAGGGAAACTTTCCCATATTTGGCAACACTGGTTGACACAGCAGCAGACGACAGCAGTAAATTTACTGCGATCATCAAAATTATCGTAAAAATAATACAATCTTGCTGTTTTTCCTTGTTTCTGAATGCCTTCTATAGAAAACAATGGACATGCATTATACAATGGAAAATAATCATTTGGTATGCAAATAATATAAATATTTTCAATAATATATCATTTGAAAGCTCGATTAGGGCGGTATATCCGGTACCAAAGATCCATCACCAAAGTTCCAATAATGCTTATGATTTTGGTTGGATCCCGAACAAACTGGGTCCCGAAAAACGACTGTGGAATAGGACACGCTAACAAAAGTATTCGTTTGTTGGCTAACAAACAAATATTGACGACTGTGGAATCGGCCCCAGGTGCCACAACTTCACTTCCATACACCTTCTTTACAAACTCCTCACCTTCACCTTGTATTCTCTCTACACGACCAAACCACTTCAGTGTATTACGTTTCACTCTTATCAACCACTCCACACTCAATACCAATTGCCTTCTCACTCATACTAGATCTCTCATACACACTCTCATTACTTTTTCCATCCCACCTTGTCAGTCCACATGCACCTCTCAAGTAACTCATTTCCACAGCACTTATTCTCGACTGATGAGCCCGACTCCATGTCCATGTCTCCGACGCATATGTCAGTGTTGGCAGGATTATACTATTTCGTAGTTCCCTTTTCACTTCCATACTCACATTTCTACCCTTCATTATCCTCCCCAGTGATCCTATGACCTGTCTACCCCTAACTGCTCTCTCCCTAATTTCTCCTTCCATACTTCCATGTTTACACAGAACTGTACAGTCACGAGCATAAGTTTCTTTACCCCCATGGCGAGAATGAGGTCGAAGTTATGGTTGGAGAAGGACCAGACAATCGAACACAGGGAGCCAGTATCTCATGATGGCGTAGAATTTGTTATTCAAGTGAACACCTCTAGTGACATGAAGCATCATCCGAACATTATGAACTGGTCCATTTTTGTTCGTCTAGTCCATATCCAACCACGACTTCGACCTAACTCTCGCCAGGGGGGTAAAGAAACTTATGCTTGTGACTGTACCTACGTACTTAAACTCCTTCACTTCCTCCATCCTGTCACACCTTAGAGTTATCTCACACTTCGTCCCAGTTGGTACAGTTGGCTCCACTCCCGCGTTGACCACTGCTCGTTGCCAATGTTGAGCCACCCAGATATTCGAATCCCGAACGAAGCGAAGCACTCATGATCGAGTGAGATGGAGGTCATGAGTGCTTCGCTTCGTTCGCGATTCGAATATCTGGGTGGCTCAACATTGGCAATGTGGAGTGGTCAACACGGGAGTGGAGCCAACTGTACACCTACTCTGTAAGGTGTGGCAAAGTCAATCACTTCAGTTTCTGTTCTTTCAAATACCATCACTTTACTTTTATCCACATTCACCTTCAGTTTCCTTCGTTTACATACAGACTGAAATTCGTCCACCACTCTCTGTAAATTCCTTTCACTCTCAGCCATCAATACAGTGTCATCCGCAAACAAACTTGCCGCCAAGGACTAATTTACTTCATTCAGCCTCAACTTCATCCTTAGACCATTCACTTTGGCTTTCATCTCTCTCATACAACCATCCATATATCTAATAATAATAATAATAATAATAATAATAATAATAATAATAATATTTTGTCACATTACTTTTAGTATCAAGTATTTCAACGGGTCAAAATATAATATAACGTTGAATTAAGGCGATAATAAAGTATTGGTAATTCTGGATCAACTAATTATTCCTCCAAACTATTCCAAGCAACAACAGACCATCATCATTATTATTATTTATTTTTGGTGGTGCCGTTTCCTGGCATACAATGGAGGAATTCAAGGCGCTACAATGTTACAAAGTATTGTATACTGTACTGTGTCCCCTAAATGGCTGCCACTAATTATTTCTACCCTAATAATAATAATAATAATAATAATAATAATAATAATAATAATATCATGTTGGACGGTTGACCCCTGGATGCAGTGGCTGGTAATAATAAAAGTTAATAAATTGGTCCAAGTTTAATCGGCTTCCCTGTATTGCTTTCCACGGCACTCAACTGTACACACCAGACTAATGTGTGTGTGTTCCTAGATGACTGTGTGTGTGTGTGTGTGTTCCTAGATGACTGTGTGTGTGTGTTCCTAGATGACTGAGTGTGTATGTGTCCAGTACTGTACTGTCCGTTGGAGTTACCTTGGTGTACCAGCAGTACTCTGTTGTCTCTTTGCCTGAAATAAAATAAGAGAGTAGAGTACATGTGCAGCGTTTTGCTGCACTGCTGTGCTAAACCTTCAGTGTTTTGTTTTTGCTGGAGGACAACCACTAGTTTATGTTAGATAGTAGTTAGTTGTTCCCTACACCAGACCCGCAGCACTCGCTGCCTCAGGGGAAACCTTGTGGTAGGAAGGCCCAGTAGTCTGATGCGTCATTTGGGCACCTCTTTTTCTCAAACTTCTTTATCTACCATATTTTCCGTGCGACCTCCTGGGCCTACGTAGACTAGGCAGATTTTCTCAAAAGACGCTTATTTAACATGAATGAAGCATTTTTGGGTAATGGTCGGTAAATGGGTTTTTGTGAAGAATTTTGGGTAAGCTGAACACGGCCCAGGTGTTTATCCTGCCATCATCAGCCTAATTAGGTCAATTAGCAGAGGTCAAAGGTCAAAGTGCAAATCAGTACAAAATCCATATTTGTATTTTTTCTTTCAGGTTATGCATATTTAGGCATGATTTTGGTTTTCAAGAAGCATTTCTGTTGTTAGGCTAGTTATCCGCTGCCTAATTAGGTCAATTAGAGAAGTCAAAGGTTATTGAGTATAATTTTTCCGAAATAAATTTAAGTTATACACTATATGAATTTAATGGAAAACCTGAAGAAATATCGGAAGAAAAAAGGCATTCTCTCAGTTATGGATGGAAGTTGTAAACATATACCGGGGAAGACATTATTACGTATGATATACAAAGATTGACATTGAATGCATTATTACCGGGCACACCATCAGCTGAAGACATAATTATATACAGCTATGAGTCCAACATTCCTGGACCACCAGGAATATGGGCCGTAATTATGGGACTAATACCCTTTTAGTACAGAAATTGAAGTGCCTTGATTCCTTCAATGTATGCCAGGAAACAGATGCCCTCAATGGTACTAAAATTTGGGGATCTATTGCAAGGTATCATTTGAAGGAATCAGAGACCTTCCAATTTACCACCCGTTGTTTGGCGCGAAAAAACGGTGTAGCGAGGTGCAGCTTGTAACAGGAAGGAAGGGAGAGGGTATGGGGAAACGGGGGATATGGGGATATGTGAGTTGGTTTTAAGTAGCGATGCTTCGAGACTTCTTATTCAGTGAAACAATACACAAAACCACATATTTTAGCTAACATTTAATAAAATTGTATTGACCAATATTTATGTGCTTTCCAATTAAAGTTAGAAGGCTCATTGTTCATGTTTAATTAGGTCAGTCATAATGTCATTGGCGTAAGGATGTGGCGACCAAGGAAGCGAAATTGTGGGTGAATTTAGAGTTAATGTGGGGAGAAAGATGGGAGAGAGACATGCTGCTATGCATGTAATACAACATAAAGACATATTAACGAATCTTTAGGAAATTCAGTCAATAATCTCAATTTTCTATGTTTATGACTTATCTATATTTAATCGTAATAAATTAATATCACGGGGTTTTGCTAGCTAGGATCGGCGTGAGCGAGCCTCTATCAGCTTATAAATACCGTGTTATATAGCCTTCAATATAGCATACACTAGTCTACTATTCATGAAAACTATATCCACAACTATCAATAAACTCTTTTAGAGAACACCACACACGTGTGAGGTATAAATCATGTATTAAAACCGAGAATAAGGAAAGATTATTTAAATTTGAACGAGATTCCTGTAGGCTATGTGAGGGTCTCCAGCAGGCAGAAGGGTCTCGAGTGAGCGTCATCAATTTGCGCGTGACGTCACGGCTGAATTGATAACGTTTCACTGAACTATCCTTACTGTTTCTCATCCTTGTTGGCGACCCCATCGCCCACTGTCTATGGTACAATGACCTTGGGGCGAGGGGCACCGGGAACGCCCCCCCTGTAAGACCTCCAGCATATATATATATATATATATATATATATATATATATATATATATATATATATATATATATATATATATATATATATATATATATATTGTTACGACACCATGCACCACCTGTATAAACAGGGGTAGTCAAGATACTGTTTATTACTGCACGGGGAACATGGTGTATAACAAGGTGTGGATAATATAAAAATCTAGCTTTCCTCAGGTTGCTTTACATGTCAAATTTAATAGCTAACCTGGAAAGCCAAACTAGAATACAAGGCCGTTATGTAACAGCCTGTAACGATATATATATATATATGGAGGTGTCCAGTCTCTCTATATAGGGTCTCTATATATGACAAGCTGAAGGCTAACCGAAAGATCCCAGGTTTGAATCCTCGCTTTCTCAACCTAGACTCTATGGTCTCAAGCATCAAGGGTGCAGGCAGGTCTGGCTTACATGCCCAGTTTAGCAGTGAATTCAAACCACAAAATTTTGAACTCCTAAATTTAATACTAAACATAATAACACATAACGTAACATAACATTACCTAGCCTAACCAATCATAGCATAACATAATGTAACAGCATAATCTAGCATAACCAAACATAGCATAATATAACGTAACATAACGTGGCCTAGCCTAACCAAACATTGTATAGCATAACATGATGTAGCCTAACCAAACATAGCATAACATAACGTAACGTAATATAACAAAATCTAGCATAGCATAACATACAATAAAACATTTCGTAACGTAACATAACATAACATAAATTTGACATAACATTATGGTACATTTCTAATAATAAATAATAATAATAATAATAATAATAAACGGTTTAATTCAGAAAAAGGCAGCAATGGGCTGAAAATATACAGTTACAAATAATTGGTGAAAATGGAATGGAATATGGAGCTACAGACATAATTCAAATAATTTGTACAGACATAATTTGTACAGACATAATTCAAAAACATTAATTACATTGACACACACAGATACACATATATACATTCATTACGCTGTCACACACATATAAACCTATATACATACATGCACATATACACATCCACATGCATCCACATAGACATATACCCATACACACATGTACACACATGTACACACATATACATCCACATAGACATATACCCATACATGCATATACATATGTACACACATGTACGCACATATACACATACACACATATACAGTACATACATACATTATTTTTCATGGTTTATTA
This sequence comes from Petrolisthes manimaculis, assembly GCA_034508575.1. Taxonomy (NCBI): domain Eukaryota; kingdom Metazoa; phylum Arthropoda; class Malacostraca; order Decapoda; family Porcellanidae; genus Petrolisthes; species Petrolisthes manimaculis. Next base: position 1,057,570 of record JAWZYT010000298.1, on the reverse strand, counting down.
GGGATACAATAGTTGGGATGGCACTTTTTCTATATCTGTCCGTCACGGCCCTAATTGGTTTGAGTTTATTATGGTGACGGACATTAATCCTTGACCGGGGATTATCCTCAGGTAGTAGTGACCTGTGTCTCTCATTGTTTAGGAGTTTCTTCCCAAACTCCCTGAGGGTTTGTAGGTGTAGATGGGAGAGGCTTGTCAGCTCCAGGGTAGTAAGGGCTTCCTCATAGATGGTGTAGGCCTCACCTAGAATTATTTTCTGTGTTCTCTCTAGGTGACGTTGTTGGGTGAGAGAGAGGGACGAGGACCAAGCTACTGAAGCATACCCAAGTTTAGGGAGAATAAAGATGGTATATATACCCCGTAATTCACGTTGTGGCATTCTTTGGTTATTATATTTCTTTGGTGTATATATTTGGTTATTCCATTCTTTCTTTTAGTCACCAGTTTAATTGTCAACATATATTTTTTCTTCTTCCTGTTAACATTATATACTTAATTTCTTTTGACTTTTATTTTAATTATATATATATATATATATATATATATATATATATATATATATATATATATATATATATATATATATATATATATATATATATATATATATATATATATATATATATATATATATATATATATATATATATGTTATTCAAAACCAGTATTTTCTTTTTCTATAATTTCTTTTGACTTTTTTTTAATTATATATTTATGTAATAAAAAAAAGGTTTAAAATTACCAATGGCGGAGTTCGATCCCAGTACCCCTGCCACTCGGACCTTGCTATTTAATCATGTCGGTTACAATGCTACCTTCTACTGTAGTTGCATCACGGATAACTTTTGTGGTTGTAAAGGTGGCATGATTTCTCTGGGGGACCAGCAACCACACCGGATAATGGACTCCCTCCACCCTCCTAATAAGTTCACATTAAAATAATTAGAGGAAATTTATTGACAAAACCACATGTAGGATCTTCACCCGGACAATGTCGGGTATCGCTGCTAGTCAGAAATAAAGTAAAGCAAGTTATTGAACCCTGGGCTACGTCATCATGGCGTAGCTGTAAGGACGAGGTGGTGTTGGCTTGACTCAGACTAAACTCCACCAGATTGACACATCTCAAACCCTACATTAACAGAAACTTCCCCCCTGATTGCCCATCATCCACATCAATTATGTTTATCAATCATTTGCAAATTTTTGGCAACACATTTGAAAATTAAAGAACTAAAATTAATCTATATTTCCAACTTTAAAATATAGCTTTTACCATCGAAATATTCTTTCTGATGATAAGAATATTATAAACAAACTGTTGAGTTTTCTGAGGGAGACAAAACTTTATTACCTAATATAGATTAATATAATAAAATTGAACCATTGGCTTAATGACCCTTGGCTATATGTCACTAGATGATAGCCAATTAATCCAATAAGTAAGTAAGGAAAGATAGCCTATGTGTGGTGCCTGCTGTTCGTCTCTGGTCAGGGATTACGTATCAAGAGTGTACTTAGATGGCATGAATAAAAAAATCCACATCTTCATCACCATTTGGAGAGTTATAATATACAGGTGGATGAAAAACATTGAACTCTCTGCGACAGATGTATCCTAATGATATTCGAAATGTAAACACCCCTGTGAACGTATAATATAAACATCTCTATGTGTATACAATATATTCGATGGACAGTCACGAGCACTAATAGATTTACAGGTGTGCTTCGAATACCTCGTGACAGTAAACAAAAACACAATAAGATCTCCATTGGAATTAATTCGTTGGTGAATTGGAGTGTTCCAAGCTTCAACCAAAGCTGTATACTTATTAGTGCTCGTGACTGGACATATTTATTATGAGAGGCTCATTCACTTGCATGTGTATAAGAACGTTCACTTGCTCTGCTTTAGCCTTTATTAGATTTAAGGATTTTAAAATATTGCCACTGACTGCATAAAACCTATTTTGGCATAGCCTTTTTTTTCTTAATTAAGGGGGTGTGGGAGTAGGGGACAGGCTTGGGGGTTGCGGGAATAGGGGCACAGGCTTGGGCTGGGTAAAAATCCTGTCCCCTATTCCCACAAAACCCTAACCCCCTTCCTCCCAAGCCTGTCCCCTACTCCCGCAGCCCCCTCCCAAACCTGTTCCTCCTACTCCTCCCCAAATCTGTCCCCTACTCCCGCACCCCCTAAACCCCCCCAAGCCTGTCCCCCTATTCCCGCACCCCCTTAACCAACACTGGTCTGTAATGAATTGGTTTCCTCCTCTTTCTTATCATCAAACTTGTCAACAACAACATCATCCTCGTGTGTTGTGGTCACGTCCCATGTCCCTCGTAGTGAGTTCCAGGGTTGAACGGAAACAGAGGCAAAGAGTAAATAGACAATGGTGGTGAGGGTGTACATTGTCACACAGGTCCAGAACGCGTTTCTCCAATTTCCCAGAGTTTGCTGTAAGATAAATATATATATATATTTATTAGTAATCATTAGTACACGTGATTGTTATAATTGCAGAATAACTCGTAAGGAAAATGAAAACGGTATTCCGTTTTCATTTTCTTGGAAAAACATATTCTTCTTGGAAAACATATACATTCAAACACTGCACCCTTCGCTGAACATACAAACAGAAGATTTCCAAACACTTTCCACCTCCAGAAAAATAACCAATAATAGTATTTCCCCCCTTACCACTCAAACTACTCAAACAACCAGCAGAACCAGTCAACAACTCAACCCACAACATACCTACCATCTACGATCATCTAGACAACCAGCTAACCTTACATAGCCCCGCCCCTTTACCCAGCAGACAGACATAAATAGAGAAAAATCCCAACACTGCCTCACTTACAACCCTTCTGAGGATGGAGAATGATATCACCGAAACGTCAAGAAACTTCGGCCAACTACTACAACAACTAAACCAAGAACAACGGAAAACTGTTAGAGAATTGGAAAAAGTAAATAATAAACTTTCCAATGCAGAAATATCAATTTCCTTTAACCTCGTTTGCATTAAAGAATTATATATATATATATATATATATATATATATATATATATATATATATATATATATATATATATATATATATATATATATATATATATATATATATATATATATATATATATATATATATATTAGAGTGGTTCATGAAGACACGATGCCTCATAAAGGTGTTTCACTGGCATCCAGTGTCTAAAAGACACTGAGAATCAATCAATCAAGGATGAATAAAATCGACCAAGTAAGTCAGACCCAGAAATTGATCCATTTAAATTCTAGTCGTACCCACAGGAAATCGAACCCCGGACCAGAGAAATCAAAGGCAGAGTTTCTACCGGGTAGGCCATAAGATTACTCAGCTGGCATAGCTTTCGAATTCCAGCTTTAACTCTAATGTCATTACACAGTAACGATGTTGTTTGATGTGCTCACCTGTCCGTCAGTTAATACTCCCACCACCACAGGCACAAAGAAGGAGAGGAAGCTGGTAAGAGTCTGGTCTATGCCAAACGTGGTTCCTGAAACATTACCATTAAATTACACTTCTTTCAATTGGTGCTTACTTATTTATCATCATCTAACAATAGTGGTAGGTATTTATTATTAGTTTCTTAAGTGTTTATCAATGTCATGATCATATCAATACCTGAGCTACAGTCTCGGTCAAATATAATCATCTATATAGGGGTAACTCACGTAAGAGTTTGACAGCTTCCCTCTGTTCCTTAGATGATAGACTTTCTAATGAATAGGTTAACTACCATCTTTCAATTTTTCACAAGAAGCTACGCACTACTTAAAACAAGAATATCATAAATGAACGTGAAAACATTAGACAGTAAATTGTTTGAGATACCCATATGTGGTTGATTATTATTGACCGCGACTGTACATAACATGGAACAAGTCTAGCGCTGGCCAGCATTAAAACCCAACTGTAGCTTTCAGATATATTAGTCTGTTAATTAACTGAAGTCGACCAGAATATGTATACTTACTTTTTCATGTCGACATCCTTTTGTTGAATATTAATATTAGCCACATTAAAACTCCGCCTGCCATTATCAAATACTACCAAGGAGGTTATTAAGTTTTTTTGTATGTAAATTCTGGACTAACCTGCAAAATTTGGTGCTATATCAGTGTGATTGGTCAATGTGCTTATGGTGACAGCACCGTTGCAGAAGAGTGCAACACACATAAGACTCAATGCAAGCACCGAATTGCATCCACTGTATGCAAGCCACAGTAGCATTGCAGCAGGAATAAACGAAGCTGCAAACAAACGTAGCAATATATATCAATAAGTTCAAGTTGTGTAACTGAATATGTTATAATTATTATATCCCTATAGAGAAATGTCAAGTGGAAAATAGACTAGTAAAGACAAGTATAATTTCACTGTCATGTCATGTTACACAAACGATTGAAATTACGAATGAGGGATGACATTGTGGGATAATACGTGATTTTATTTTCATTTATTGTATTGTGTTTGTTCCATTACTTATTGTTAATTATAATTGTTGTTTTTACTTCGTGTTTGGCTTTACACTCTGATTTTTGCCACATATATTCTGAACACCCTGTATATTAAACAGTACTTTGGATGAACGTATAAACACCACTCACAGACTATGCAGGCCAACTTGCGGGAGGCCAGAAGAGATATATAGTTGCGAGAGGTGGAGAAATCAACCAGGGTACTCCACGTGATACTTCCAACATAACGCGAGACGAATGGCAGCGCCGAGAGGAGACCATTCTGCATCATACAACATTGTAACATTTTAGGACCTTAATAGCTAAATATACAGTACACTCGCAATCCAAAATTTGTATACATGTATTGTTGAAGTTTCGAATAATTTGAGATACCGGTGAACCAATTACAAAGCTTTTCCTGTTTCATATTTGCTTCAACTTGCTTACTACTCAATCAGAATATTCGAAGCAAGGCTGGATACACATTTTGGATTACGATTGTACTTAGTGAGTTTAAATAAGTATTATATAATAGAAAGGAGCCTCTGTTTCATCTACAAGTTTGCCACTTTACCGTGCATCACAATCATACTCTTGAGATATTTCCTGCACTTAAAAACACATGCTCTTATATTTGTGTTCACACTCACAGGCTTTGCAATGCATAAAACACATTAGATATATCTTTATTCTGGTGTGGAGAAATTACGAGTCACGACCTCCTCTGCCGTCTATACACTAGGGTCAATTTGAGTAGCAATCCCATTCCAGAAGTTAAAATTGCTTTCAGACCATAAAGAAGAAGAAGGAAGAGGAGGGTCGAAAGATTCCACTGTATCAGAGTTTCCTTCTCCTGTTTGAATATGCGAGGGTGTATTAGGGAGGATAATCGTTACATAAAATGAAACAATAATGGACAAATAAATAATTTAGATGTCATTTTCCTTAAAGAAGCAAAGCTAAAGAATGGGAAAGACGGAGATTATGTTTAAAAGAGCAAAAGGAAAAATATTTAGAATGCAGAAAAGACAAAAGAGCAAAAAAGGGAGTAGCTATTTTACTGAGTGAAGAGATGAAAACTGATGTGAGTGAGATGAGTAGTTGAGAGTGAAACATAAGAAGAGATTAGTCTTCAGTACTTCCATCACTACAGTACTTACTGATTTAATTGAAAAACCTAGGACATTCCTCATATAGGTGGGCAGTTGTGTGAAGAAAAATGCAATACACCAGACGTTGCCAAGGCTGTGTATAATACTGGCCCAGAGAGGCACACTGGTGATGAGACTACGCCAAGGTACACTCTTCTGGTCACGTCCCTTTCTCTGTGCCATGTAGGTGCCCCTCTCCTTCACTTTGGACACGATGTAAGATGATTCCCATTCACTGATCCTGCCGTGAGTGCAGACATTAAGGGTAGTAACTTATTATGGGAAATATTATAAGCCTACAGATTCATCCATACTATGCCAGGAAACGGAAACCCTCCATATGAAGTTATACAGGAGATGTGTTTTATAGCTGGGTTTGGAGGCCTACATTGACTCCAAATTGACCACAAAAGGTTATTTCCCTTAATACTTCATCCTATACAGTTTGACGGCACGTGGAAGTTATATATACTATCAAATAGGGTCTATCCACCTACGGTACCTTTATACATGTAACTGTCAGAGAAAGAAAAATACTTACTATTGAAAAAGCAAAATGTCATTTACATAAATTGATTCAGTTGGATTTTGCATGAGAGAACTGATATTCTACAGTGAAATTGATCGAGTAACTTATATCAGGCCTAATATTAAATCTTGAAGAGGAGATCAAGAGAAAGAGAGCCTAACTTGCTATATCTTCGGGCTTGAGCGCTATATAGGTGGGAATATTATGTAACATTATCAAAGAGGTTCAAATCAAGAAAGTGTTTTAATATTACCTCGGGTGTTGGTCGGGGAAGTCACAAACAAGTGTGAACCAGGCGAGACACCACACCAGTGAAGGAAGGCTGGTGAGATAAAAAGTCGCCTCCCATCCGTACCGCTCTATGAAGACGCCACAAAGAGGCAGGGTTATGGAGACACTGAAGGTCGAAGCTGCAACAACAGTTTTATGGTAATGGAAACAGAACAATTTTTTTTTTTTTTTTTTTTTACAAAAAACAAGACCTTATCGTAGAGGTAAGTGTTTAAGTCGATGTGTGCTTTTATCCATAATTCCAATGCGCTACTCATCCCAGAAATCTCTCAGGGACTGCTCTTTATCACTTCTGTTACGGAATGACAGAATATAAGGATATTGCAAGACTCGAGTTCAAGCCGACGTCTGGTTAACAGGGATATCTTTCTGAAGCAGATTTCACAATTGTGTTAGTAAATGCTTCTGACCATAGGTGTTCATTGGGAGTTTTTCAATGTCCGATTACATGTAATGTGAAATCCTTATTATTTTTGTTTCCAAACACTGCATGATGTGCTCTTTAATAATTAATTTTAGCTTCTTTTTCTTTGGCTGTACTAGTAGCAAATGGTATTTTCTTTGTAATCGCTCAAAATTGTTTGTCTGTTTGTTTGTTACGGTGCAAGATTAATTATAAACATAATATGGATTTTTGATCAATCAGCACAGCATTAATGATCACCAAGTATAGTAAATTCGGGTGGATCGTGGTTAAAAATAAATGTCAGGAATGCATTTAACGTACATTATAGTGGCCAGATTGAGGGTAAAAATGTGGGTTAGTTATGTCCATAGAATATACCTATCTCGCATTAGTGAAGGTACACGTACAGTTGCCTCAAAGTATTTCTTTACCCCCTGCCGTGGCTGTGGAGTGCATGTGGCATCGTTGGATATGTTCGGATCACATTTGAAACAGTATAATATCACATCTTATACATTATTAACATTGAAGATTCCGAAACAGTAGTTCATTGTGTTTTCCTTAAATATGATTCAGCTAAGCTGCCACATCTACTTCATACACAAAAGAGGGGGTAAAGGAATACCTTGAGGCAACTGTACAGTCGTGGTCAATAATAATCATCCACATATAGGTATCTTAAACAATTTACTGTCTAATATGTTCACGTTCACATAAAATAATAATCATGATGTTATTTAATTAAGTAGATGCTACTTAACCTATATATTGGAAAGTTCATCAGTTAAGGAACAGAAGAAAACTGTCAAATTCGTATGCGAGTTACTCTTATATGGATGATTATTTTTTACCACGACTGTACACACTGGATCGTGTACCCATAGAGGTGATATATGTCCTAAGCACCACAAGACATAGTTGAACACTTCTCCTAGAGGCTCAGTTTACTTTATGGTCTGTAAACAGCTCCTCTTTTATTCGTGTGAGATTAGTGGTTTACAAGTTATCAGACGCCAAATGTTTGTTTACGTTTTGCACAAAAGGTCCGCAATATAGAGCTGGCAGGGTTAATGGAACAACAAATTATTTGTATTCTTTCGTTCAATATTTTTGGTGTTTCTCTCGCAAGCTGTAAATTTGGCTGAGTCTACTCTGGCAACGTGGAGTTAAGCAGCATTTAGCTCACCCTGTCAACGTGACATCTCCAATTTTCCTAATTGGGTGACCTAAGTTGACAATTCATATTTATGATTTTATACAACTGTTGTTGTGATACGAATAAAACAAACAAAATATACCATAATATACAACATTGTATTATTAATAGAAATTTACACTATAAATTATATATAAAAATAATTTCATTGGAACAACATTTTCTATTCTCCAGTTGTAATTGTACAGTCGGCGGCAAAAGTCATATTTCTCGAGTCCATGAATACTGCATGTCTCGGTGAAGCAGGTGAGGCGACAGGACATCTGCCGCCGACTGTACTCTTACCTGAACCAAATTAAGCCAGCAAACACCGTCACTGCCAAGTACAGTACACTCGTGATACATTATTTCTGACCAGAGTGTGAGGAGCAGAAAACTTCGAATCGCCTGGTATTGCTTATTTCCCCACCCATGCAGTACACCTATAGAGGCTGAGTTCGAATGCAGGGTGTGTGTGTGTGTGTATGTCTGTGTGTGTGTTTGTGTGTGTGTGTGGTGCTTGCCGTTCGTCTCTGTTCAGGGATTATGTATCATGAGTGTAAACAAGCTCCTTCAGATGTTACATTAGGTGACTCACACGCCAAATGCAACCTCGGTATTCTACTAAGTTTAAGGGGGTGTGGGAATAGGGGACAGACTTGGGGGGGGGTTGAGGGGGGGGGGGAATAGGGAGACAGACCTGGAGTGGGAATAAAGCCTGTCCCCTATTCCTGTACCCCCCTAACCCCCCAAGCCTGTCCCTCAACTCCCGCACCCCCTAAAATTCCCCAAGACTGTCCCCCTATTCCCGCACCTCCTAAAATTTTACCATGAGTGCAGGAAGCTGGAAACCAACACATAAAGCACTACCACAACAAAGCCACGACTACAAAACATTAAAAACAGGGAAACCAATTGTCATGAGGACATCATAGTGCATTTGTTGTACTGAGAGAGGCAACGGGCCGCTTAAAAACATTCCCCCTCCCTCCACCGCAACTGTTGCTAGAACTGTCCGGAGCTGTACAGCCGTGGCTGATAATACTTGTCCAGAGTCCATGGAGTGTTGGAGAGTAACTGAACAGCGTTCGAAAAAGTGAGTCTTCTAAACCTCTCTCAACGTTGAGAATAGTTTAGAAAATTCACTTGTTCGAACTCTGTTCAGTTGCTCACCAACACTCCTTGGATCCTGGTCAAGCACTATCAGCCATGGCTGTACAGTTGGCTCCACTCCCGATTTTCTCCATTGTAGTTGCCTATGTTGGGCCAGTTAGAAATTCGAATCCCGATTCACTAGTTAAAATATTTGAAACATTCATAGCTTTCACTCTTAGGATGTTTCGATTTTTTTAACTTGTGGATCGGGGTTCGAATTTCTGACCGGCCCAACATTGGCAACGCGAGGGGAGAAACGCGGGAGTGGAGCCAACTGTACATAACCCAATAAGGAAAGTTGAGAGACTGACCGAAGAAGACGTAAGAGAAAAACCTCGGCCTTTCCAGAGGTGGGATCCAGCGAGTCACAAGCACGTGCATAGATGGCCACGACACACCCTGCAATGTTGAGATTCTCCTTGCAACATAATGACACTATACTCTGTTCAAAATTTGTGTTCCAATGGTCTCTTATGCTTAAATAGATATATAGATAGATAGATATATAGATATATAGATAGATAAAGATAGATGGATAGATAGATAGAAAGATATAGATATAAATGGAGATAGAAATAGATAGATAGATAGAGGCCATTGGAAAACAAATTTTGAACAGAGTATAGCTGCTTACAAAGGTATAACTTTCCATGCAGTAAAATGACACTTCCTGCAATATTACGATACATCCTGTTTCATTAACACTATGCAATATTACTAGGTTGCACAACAGCTGAGGTCATATACCGCCCAACCAAATAAGAAATTCTAAGGATTTTAAAATGTGCTTAATTATATCATTGATAAAATATTTACACATTAGCCAGGCTTCATTACCCCAAAAAGAAGAAGCAGCATGTTTAAAACAACATATCAACAACAAATCACATTTTAACTAAAATTTCATGATTAAGATAACTTAATTAACTAGAATATATAAAGTAATCAAAATTAAAACATTGAACTACAGTATACATAATAGAAGCCATAAATATCATAACAATTACAAGGAGAGGGTGCTCCCTCCCACACTACAAGCCACCCCCCCCCCCCATCCCGGTATTCGGAGAGGCCAAATTATACCATTTTATATGGTTTACAGTTCCCAGCGTCACTTCAAGTGAATTAGAAGTATCTTTTCTCTCACGTACTATCGCCGACATATTATAACTATAATCGGTTCAAAATTTATGTTCCTGTTCCACTCGTCTCTTATGCTTAGATAGATAGAAATAGATAGATAGATAGATAGAAATAGATAGAGAGATAGAGGCCAGTGGAACACTTAGTGTGAATCCAGTGCAGTTCGACTTAGTTTCTCCGAATCATTCATGTGTGAGAGGGAGTGTTCGAGAGTGAATCTTATAAGTAGAGTATTGGAAGGTATCTTGGTTGTCAAACTCCCTCCCAAATTTAGTCTTTTTTTTTTCCTTTTAATACAAGTAAGAATATTTTGGGCATCATATGAAGGGTGTGCACATCCTTTACTCTACTAACCTGACATATACCCAAAAACACTCTGAGGGCGATGAAAACCCCAAAGTGGAGTTTAGCAGCTACAGGTGTGAGGATGGTAGTCACTGCACCCACCAGGATACACAGACCATACACTCTCTTGGTACCATACAGTTCAGCTGCCCTTCCTCCTAGTATCTTAATGTGGGAGCACAAAAAATGACTATAGGAATACACTTTATTATATACTGAAAATGTTAACTAAAATGACATACAGTATGTGTAGACACTGTGACAGGTGTTGGCGAGAGGTGAGGGAAATACGGGTGGAGAAATTATACTTTATTCCTGACTAGTTTTGCGTACCCCTTCTTCGGAGGAATATGGCTCACAGGAAAAGAAAAATTTGGGTTTTATGCCAAAAAATGAATATATGAAATCAAATATGAATATATGAAATGAAATATGAATACATGTCTACAAAAATGAATATATATAAATAATGTTTGTATTACTTGGGGGATAACACATTACTAATATGTTAATAAATATATTAAAATGGTTGTAATGTTGCATTAGCACATGTGACTCCTCGTCTCTGCACCACCACCCCTCCTCCTGTAACACCCCTATTTTTATATATAATGTTATTTAGAAAATTTACAGATAATAGGGTAAATTTGAAGTGTAAGATGGTATAGTCATGATAAAAAAAAAACTGGTGAAAAAAAGCGAGTAATTTGGATTGAACTTATGAACCAATATTGCAGAGACCAATAGGTTTAGTTTCGTATAATTTTTCGAAGCCGTCCCATTGGAAGGTGTTGCAGGACTATTGACCATGACTGAATCTTAACCAGGTCGAGATTATCAATGTGGGATAATCTCGATGGTGGGATTTTTCTGAAAGAGTTTAATATGAAGAAAGGTATAAATAATGTTGTTAGTTAGAGTTAGTAGATAAACAACATACATAAATATTATAGTTAGGAAAATTAGTTAAATAGAGGAATAATTGAAACTTAGGGGAAGTGTTAAGGAAAATACGTAATGATAAAGAGGTAAATGTAAAGGATTAAGGGAATACAGGGAATAACCGGCATTTATAATAATAATAATGTATAATTATGTATCTAACTCTCCTGTGATACTAGCATTATTAATTGTAACTTACTTAGAAAATTAATTACCGTAAGTTAGGTAGGGTCCCAAAGAGAGGAAGAAAAATTTTCTAATGGCGGAACAATATCTGTACTGAATATTAGTAAAACTGTATTATATTTAATTGAGGAAGAAAGGAAATGTATTAGAGTAAGAAGAATAAGAATTAATCGTAAGATGTAACTGTATAATACACCTATAAGGGTGGAACTGATGGAAATGTAAAAATATAGGAGCCATGGGACTACATTGTCCGGAGCATAAAGCAGAGACGAGGGAAGGAGGGAGTGAAGCATTTGTGTCTCACTCAGTCTCTCTTCGTTTGCTGCGGTGACAACAGGTAAATAATAAGATAGCTCTGGAAATAGACTGGACTAAAGTGTAATAGTGATTGATATAGCTGGGTAATCTACTTAGTCCGTGAATGGAGTTAAATAAGTAGAGAATGTAGTGTGTTCCAATAGGGATTTAATAATTAATATATGTTAAGCAGTTTTTCTTCGTTTGCTGCGGTGACAGCCATATATTTCAACTCCCTTGGCAAAGTGGTCCACATGAAAAATAAATAGTTAAAGAAATTGCTGGCCATTAATTGTTTCTGCTTTTATATATAGAGATTATTATGGTGTTCAAATTTTGTGTGTATTTTTTTAATATTAATATGGGCTTAGATCTGTCACTAGCGAAGCTTCGGAAGTGTTCCAGTCCTGGTGACAGAAGGGAGTAGGAAATTTATGTCGGGAGGGGGAAATATCTCATTGTAATATTTATTTTGTTTGTACAGTATATATATATTAGCTTTGGCAACTATCAAAATACGGAATTGTTTCTATTGTAGTTGACCAATTGAGATTACGATTGGTGATTAGCGAGAGGGAAAAGAAAACTTTTATTGTATTATTCTTGTTTTATCAAATTTGTGCCAAGTGATAATAAACAGGTTTATAATTAGTTGAGTATTCCGTCACCGATGTAACAAAAATAGATTGTGTTCCTATCTATATAGACACAATTTAAGACACTGATCGTACCCCCGTTAAAATAATTCTAGGTTGTTTACTCACGTGCCTAAATGAGCTAACGTTACGTTACCCCTCCAGTATGTGGTCACTTGGTTCCTCTGATCGACTTTGGTCTGGTGGTCGCAGCGTATACCCAATAATGAAGAGGAACTGGACTTGTCCTTTGTATGACTTTATTTTGGTATTCGCAAGTTCAGTTAGTCATTTATTTTTTTTCCAGAGCGGGTTGATCCAGCGATAGGATAGAATATAGTACACTGGTGGTTTTTTATTATTATTATAAAAGGAAGTGGGTTTTTTGTTTACCTCCCATTTTAAAGTAAGGGGACCAAAGTTATAGAGCTTTGCACTTCCACCCACCAAGCCGTCTGTCCCTCCCCCTTTCTCCGACCCGAATACGGAAAATGAAGCTTTGCCAAATCGAAATATTGTCTTGTATATGCACATGAGCTCACACAAGCGAAGCGCTGTTGCCACGTTAGCCAAGCCAAGTGAGGGGATGGTCCAGATGGAAATATTGTAGAGTGTACAGCCGTGGCTGATAGTGCTGGACCAGGGTCCATTGAGTGTTGGAGAGCAACTGAAGAGAGTTCGAACCAGTGAATTTTCCAAGCCATTCTCAACGTTGAGAAGTTTAGAAGACTAACTTTTTCGAACTCTGTTTAGTTGCTCTCCAACACACCTTGGGCCCTGGTCCAGCACTATCAGCCACGGCTGTAGGTGGTGGTGGTTTGGGCACTTTCCTCGTTGGCAACACTGACATAGAGAGAGGGACTGGTAATACCAGCCAGAGGTTGCCAGCTATTGTGAGCTGTTTAGCCAAGAGGATTTGATTGATGGATATTAGGCGCCGCAACATCGAGGTCCTATAGCGCCAGAAAAAGGTGATAGAGAGGTGTGACAGCTAGCAGTAAGGAAATGAAAAGAAAAGAGGGACAGTTGAAGAACTGAAAGCTAATGGCTGGGGCCGAAGGGGCGCCAAAACCCTGTAAGTATTGCCCACATTAATTAATATAGGCAATACCCCCCTACGGGGTTTAGCCAAGAGGAGTTTCACGTGACGTCAGCAACTGCTATCAGCTGATCAAAGTAAACAAATCCGCTAGCGGCCGCCATATTGGAGGGCTCATATTTAAGGACCTCCACTCTATTATCGTCTTCTCAACAATCATGGTGCTTAGCTGTTGTGCAGTTGGTTGCAACAATTTCCAGCTAACCAGAAACAGCGAGAAAAATGGAGAGCTGCTGTGAAGAGAGATGGATGGCAACCAACTCCTTACACCCGCCTTTGTAGTGATCATTTATTATATTTTGATAGAATATGATGTGCTTTGAATGCACCTGGTGATTATATTTGTTGGAAAATCTGTATATATTTTTGGAAGGGGGCTATTATCAGGTCCGGTAACGTTAGAGTGAATAATGTAAGAAATTAGAAAGTTAAACTTAAAAATTATTTGGTGCTTTGAATGAAGTTTGTTTGTTATGGTTATAAATAACTAGTTATGCAGCAGGGACAGTAGATAAAGGTATAAAACCTTATTATCAGTATCACTTTTATATAATCACATAATTTTTTTTACTTATTGGGTGAGCATGAGCAGAGTACTGTAAGCAGTATTCTGCATATCTTGGGTTAGGTTAGGCCTAGTGCTGGTTTGAGTAGGGGCAAGTGACCTGGGAACCAGAAAACAAGTAATTTCCATCACAAATGGATATCAGACTCGATTAAATGTGACATACACTTATATGCTCTAGCAAAGGATTGTCTCTAAATATCCTTCACGATTTCAGGCCATAGATACTCCTATCCACTCTCACCAGACTTTGTACCATCCATTTTCCACCACACACCAAATCACAAGCGACATCAGGCGATAGAAACCTTTGAGAAGAGACAGATCTCTTATATTGTTAATGAATAAATGAACACATTAAGTACACAGAGTTGTAGTTATTCCTTATTTTATACTGTATAGAGTAAGTGGGAGCAGGCATAATAGTAGAGGGTGAAGAGGACATGTCCTGCCTGCAGATTTTCAGGAACATATACTGCCATAGATGTTGAAGTGGGTACAGAGTACTAAGGCTAGTGGTAGTCTTAAGAACCATCCTTAGGCCCACAGTAGACAGAAAAAAGGTTAGAAAATATATGTAAATATCATGGTATGCAGTGTCTGGTAGCTCACTCACGGACTGTTCCACCAAAGAACGACCATTTTCCTCTGTTATATAGTGGTCATTCCCACCAAAAGCACTTCTCTTTTCAATATATCAGACCTTAGCTGCACTGTCAAGCGTTCTTACTTACTGACTGAGAACACGGGATGAAGAAGGCCCTTCCATTGCATACAAAGTTAGGTCCAATGATCAATGTTTACATTCAAACAGCTAATATGGCAGCCAGTATATCCCTTGAAAGCGAAGCGTCGTGACGTCACAGAAAGCCCTCTATACACTAGCCTTACAACTAATTTAGCCGCCTTTTCCTTGTGTGCATTTCCTAAAGGAAAGAGGATTAGGGGATCTTGCCTGTTGTGGTTACTCTCAGCTGGGAAGGAACATGGACGGATTTCAGGATGGTGAACTAGGTACAATCCCTGACAATAGCAACGCCCCTCTCCTTGACTCATACGAAGCCCACAGCCACTGCTTCAGTGTGGGGGAAGGAGAAAGGCAGTGGGTGAGAGGAGGCAGAGTTGGTTTTGAATTAATTATATGAAAATTATCATAGTATGGAAACAAGAAATTGTGCTTTTGGTTCAGTGTACCTCAAGGCGAGGAACGTTGCTATTGTCAGGGACTGTACAGCAGTGAAGGGAGTCAGCGACGAGTAGTGAGTGGACAACAATACTCTGTGAGTGTTTAGCATCCATCACATCCCGACTGTGCCTCATCGTCATCTCCAATCTCGGTTAGTTATTTTATTCTCTACACATACACAGTGAACACACATACAATTATTGACACGTTGTTGGGTTATTTTTGGCATACCTATGTCTTCTTGTGATGCATGGTTATCTTATATATGTGGTGTAAGTGTGTCGGAATTATTTCAAACGGGATATGTTTAGGAAGTTTAGCGCAGTACGCACTAAGTTCCAAAGGATTATTCAAAGGACTCAGAGAACAATAGTAGCAATTTTGAAGGTAAACTACACTTTTCACCAACTCCCAATACCACTGATATACACGAACAGTTAAGGGGACTGAAGAGTCCAGTGCCAGGGCAGTTACGAAGCAGATATCAATTCCAAAGGAAGGGTAGTGACGTTGGTTCAGACGAAGCACAAGTAGACGTGCGTAATTTACCGTCAAAAGGGCGGGGAGGTATTGTTAAAAACCCTGCAGTTATACAGGTAATAGTGACAATGGTTAAAGCAAGCACCAGTAGTGTGGGTGACGCAGCACCCAGTCAGACCCCAGGGTCACAGAATGTCACTAACCCTAGTTCCCAAGGTAACTTGGCTGTGGGTAATGTGCACGGTAATCAACCTGTAAGTGTTATGAAAGTAGTTTTGGAGCCAGATGCGAGTGTGTTTGTCTTTAAGAAAAACTGCTTAGGTGTTCCATTCTTGCCAATCCCATTGTATACACTGCTTTTTATTCCAATTCCTGTGAAGGGCATGCAGGGTCACCATGGTGAAGCGATGATCTCCTGTTTATATAACATAATCTGGCTGGAGGACGTCTTCCTTTCTGGGTGGAGGGTTGCCACCATCCATCTTCTCCAAACCCAGGCAAGGCCCCCGGCCCCAAGGAGTCGAGTGTTGCCCTCATTTACCGACCATTTGCCTTGACCTCTTGTCTCTACAAACTATTTGAGAAAATAGTGAATGCCAGACTGGTGTGCTTTCTGGAATGGGATGGTCTCCTGTCCCAGTCTGGCTTTCGTAAACACCGTTCTACTACAGACGCTCTAGTTAGATTAGAAACTGCTGCATGTGTGGTTTTTACACGACATCAACACCTGGTCTGTATAATCTTCGTTTTAGAGAAAGCCTATGACACTACATAGCAATATAGCATCCTGCAGCAACTCTATGCCATTTGTCTGAGTGGTCGCCTTCGGCTCTCTCTTAAGGAGTTACACAGTGGTTGCAGTTTTTGTGTGTGGGTCGGTATAGCTCTCTCTGCACCCATAGCACAGGAGGAGGGCATCCCTCAGTGTCATGTTATATGCAGTAGCAAATAACGATATTGCCTCCTCCCTTCCAGACGGTTTACCTAACTTGATGTACAGTCTTCTCCACTCCTGTGTTCACCACATCAGCGTGGCCAATCTGCCTCTCCCTCCTCCCCATATCATGTGAACCCCCCGTTTCGAGACTCCGATCCGAAATGTATGCCAGGGTCTTGGCATATGCTTTGAATCTGAGTCTCAAAACTGGTGGTGGTTCACACAAGTTGGGGGACACGATGGCAACGCTGATGTGGTGAAGGCAGGAATGGAGGAGACTATACTTTGACGATCTGTTAGTCTGGTTTGCCGCTTCCCGTATGTCAATAGGGGAGTAACTTATTAGGCATGCACTCGACACGGTGTGGGGCTGTGCTGGTTCTCATAGATTTCACTTTTCTCCTGCCAAGACGGTTGCTATGCACTTCTGCCGTCTCCGTGGCATCCACCACGATACATAATTGTTTTATATATGGTCATCGGCTAAGATGTGTTGAGGAGACTCGCGTTTGGGGCTTTCTATTTGACAGACATCTGAAATGAGTTCCCCATCTCCATTCACTTAAAGTATCTTGCCTCCAGGCTCTCAACTTATTGAGGGTCCTGGGTTATTAGCTCTGGGGGGCTGATTACTATCGTATTTATGTACACAAATAGTTATTAGTGTAAAAGCCGAGTGCTGATAATAAATTCTCACAGCTATTCCTACATTGACTGCTTTTGGCTGGAGTGACTCGTAGCAGTCCCTAGGCACACACACACACACACACTCACACACACACACACACACACACACACTCACACACACACACACACACACACACACTCAGTTGTGAGCCTAAACAAGTATGTCAGGGGGTGCACATACTTAAAAATGTGTCAGTCGATTAATGAAGACAACCATACTTGGTGGTGGTGTCGTTGATTGAAAACGCACCCATGATTTAAGTGTTAACAATTAAATAAAGGGTGGTTGATACGTGCCTGTGTGATTGTGTAACCATAGAAAAAACTTCCCAGCACCACTCCTTGTATGGTCTTACTCCATTCGAATACTGTCTCCTCTTCCTGTGTGGGGAATTTTGTACATCTTTAGTCATTGGTCACTACAGTGTACTTATTATTGCTTATCAAAAAGATATGTTTAAAGTGCTGTTTGTTTATCTGCCACATACTCTATTCCTGTACTACAAACATCTGAAACATATCTTCAGAAATCTGGGTGAATTTACCTTCACTATTTGTCTTCTCTAATACAGTATCATAAAGGTGTGTATATATATATATATATATATATATATATATATATATATATATATATATATATATATATATATATATATATATATATATATATATATATATATATATATATATATATATATATATATATATATATATATATATATATATATATATATGAATCCCATGATCGATAAGGGTTTTATTACTTCATACATTTTAAAACTTGTCTCGTCCACTTAAGAGAGAGCAGTGGATGAGATGGAGGGGGGAGGAGTTAATTTTAAAGCATTTGATCGTTCGCCCACGGCAATGGATTTGACTTTCATGTGTGTAATTAACTTTTTAATTTTTTGGAAAATATATATGGAACTATATTAAAATCATGTCAAGACTTTACCCTTTCATTTTGTAAATGTAGTTTTGAATAACCCTGTATATATTTTACACTCTGATCCAATGGTCTACCAATATCTATCGGGTTTCTTGACAAAGTATCAGAATATTACATTTGTGGCATATAAATTCATTTGTATTATTGCCGATAGATTTTGGGTCACTGTAATGAATTTGAATCTCTTGTTGGTTTCACAATCCCAAAGTACACTCGTGATACATAATTTCTGACCAGAGTGTGAGGAGCAGAAAGCTTCGAATAGCCTGGTATTGCTCATTTCCCCACCCAGTACACTTATATAGGCCTCTGAGTTCGAATGCAGGGTATGTGTGTGTGTGTGTGTGTGTGTGTGAGTGAGTGAGTGCGTGCGTGCATGTGTGCGTGTGTGGTGCCTGCCATTCGTCTCTGGTCAGGGATTACGCATCACGAGTGTAGGTATACAGTATATCATGATAATAAAAATAAATCTCGTATCTAAGGAGTTTTTATTTCCTTACCGGACACCTGCAATATAAAATATTAAAAATATATACATGTGAGTCAATTGAACCTCAGACTAAAAGGGTAAAAAAAAAAGAGGGGACATTAATGGTCAAAGTAGAATAAATTCAGCTATGAGTTTTCCTTATGTAATAATCAATATCTCTCACCTGTGTTGTCTGGACGGTTGGTATGGATGCGCTGTGATTTAACTTAGCCTCCTCCATATCTGCAAGAGGAAGATAAAGAAACTCATACCTTACTTTCACTTTAGTAAACAAAACAATAAACCAGAAATTTCCTCATGAATAATTCGCCCCAAGTACAGTCTCCTCCACTGCCGCGTTCATCACTCAGCGTTGTCAATGTGTGTATCCCACAAGGTGTGAACCTCCAGTGTCGTCGACTCTAGTATCCGAAACATATACCAATATGATTCATGTCAATGGAAGGTTGATTGAGGGGTGGTGTTGGCTTGGGTGTGGTGTTCTATGGAGGCAGTTTTTTTTTTTTTTCTTAATTGCGCCATAGCGTCAATCAACAGGCATGCAACCATACATACAGGTAGGCAGAACCCATGAGAATCAAATAACTACAACAACACACACACACATACATCATGAAATCATAACAGAATGAAGCACAAGCATACAGA
This sequence comes from Petrolisthes manimaculis, assembly GCA_034508575.1. Classification (NCBI taxonomy): domain Eukaryota; kingdom Metazoa; phylum Arthropoda; class Malacostraca; order Decapoda; family Porcellanidae; genus Petrolisthes; species Petrolisthes manimaculis. The sequence continues at coordinate 1,037,743 of JAWZYT010000298.1, read as the reverse complement.
CATATAGTTACATTATGACCTACTTAAATCCACCAAAACGAGGATGGGGTACCAGAAATTCCTCTAAAACCTGATGGTTCAGCAGGTGTCGACAAACCACATCAAGTGGCAGGCCCTGGGGCAGCAAGTGTCGGACAGTGGGGCAGGCCAGGCAATAGTGTTCTATGGTGTTAGCACGAGGCGCTCGACACAAGCGACACTCAGTGAAAGTCGGCTCACCCTGCATACCAGCAATCTGCCATAAACCTACATGGGATGGTACCCATAAGAATATGACAGTCAAGTTACGATAACGTAATATGGCCAAAATCGACAAAATCTGCTAAAAAACAGAAGAGTGTGTGGGCTTAACACTAGAGAGGGAATGAAGGGCAAATTTAGAGTTACAACAAATGGCAGCATTCACTCCACGTTGAAAAACAAGACTAACAGCATCCAGAATAGCATACAGTTCACACAATGTTGAGCTGGAGTAGTAACAGAGACGACGGCTAACCCAGCCCCCTGGAGGTGAGCCATCAGTGTTGAGGCAGTATGGAACTGTGATGAAGGAGGTCACTCTTTCTATGTGTTCCAGAGCCAACTGCTGCTGTAGAGAAGGCAGTTCCGACTTGGAAGTAGGTGTGAAGGTCACATCAGGTGTTGGTAGTATTCACGGAGGGGGCCCTATAGGGATGTCTGCAACCATTATATCTATATTAAGACTACGGAGCACAGAGGAAACAGACCTTAAAAGAGTACGTCCAGCAGGCAGTATGGGAGGGACCGGGAAGTTTGGTCGAAAAGAAGTTCTGACTAACTGAGAGTAATGGGATGAAAGATGTGGGAAATGGAGGCACTTGACAGTGAAGCAAGTAACATTAGAATAATTTCTCTCCACTAATGGGGGAAGACGCAACTCACGCTGCATGTTCACTATCCTGGTCGACATTGGACAGCCGAGAATTATCCTCATTGCTCTATTCTGAAATGTTTCTAAAGTTTCAAGAGTAGCCCTGGGAAGTTGAATTGGAGCAGGGGAGAGGTAATCAACAACTGAACGGATAAAAGCAATATAGATGGTCCTGGCTACTGGGATGGAGATGCCTGAGGAGTTGTTAGAGAGCCATTGAAGTGGTGTAAGTCGGCGCTGGAGACGATCCAACAATTCTTGGACAATAGGATGGTCTTAAGGTCTGGCAGGAACAATTGCCCAAATATTGACTGGCGCACCCAGGTAACAGTACTGGGAACACATGGGAATGACAGTCCCTCCAATGGTGAACGCTGGCCGAGCTTGAGGAAGGCGGCAGGTGAATATTCTACTCTTATCTAGTGAGACGATAATACCACAGTGAGAGGAGGCCACAGAGAAGGAGTCAAGAAACCTCTGGAGATCCCTTGGTGAGGTAGAATGAACACAGATATCATCAGCATAGCACATAATTGTAGTACCAGGAATGTCAGGGAGAGAAGTGATCAGCCGGTGCATTAGAATATTAAATAACAATGGGCTGAGAACACCCCCTTGAGGCATACCAAGATAAAAACTGTGCAAAGGACTGAGTGCACCACTGAAAAACACATGGGGGTCCTGTTACAGAGGTAGCCCCGAATCCACCGTAGTAGATTACCCTTTATACTAAATTCAACCAGTTGATCCAAAATGACGTCTCCATTAGCAACATCGAATGCACTTCTAAGGTCAATGAAGGTCACCACACTGTCCCTGGAAAGGCAAGAGTACAGGTCGACTAGGCAGTGGTGTGTGCTCCGCTGGGGAAGAAAACCAAACAGCCATTGGGAAAGGCGATCCTCCAGTCTGTACATGAGACGATTAAGTAAGATTCTCTCCATAACCTTGCAAAAACAGGAAGTGAAGGAAATAGGCCTGAACTTCGCAGTGCCAGGCTTAAGGATGGGTATTATAGTGCTGCTGGTCCAGGCTCGTGGTACACAACCATCTTGAAGACAAAAATTGTACAGTTGAAGTAGGGGGTTCCCAGGAACTTGTTGAAGTAGGCGCAGCATAGCATAAATAATACCATCATCACCAGGGGAAGAAGCTTTACTACCCCGGGTGAGAGCACGGCACAACTCCTCCTCAGTTAGCTGCTCTGCATCATCGTCATCACCTTGCAACAGAGCAGACATTAGACGTAGCCGATGGATAGCAGCACGGGAAGCGAGTACATCTTGTATGTGGATGGGTAGACTGGCTGGGGTAGATTGTTCTGACCAGGCATCGACAAGTTGTTTGGAATAGTCGACGGGAGTGTGATGACGATCAGTGGCCGGAGTCTTTTTAACAACCCAACGAATTAATTGCCACATAGAAGCCACACTTGTTTGCTGGTTAATACTGTCTGTGAACCGCTGCCAAGAATCAGTGTGAGCACAATCTTGCAGGGCAACTAAAGCGTCCCTAGACATCTGGTAATGATGGAGCAGATCAGGAGTTGGGTTGGCTTGAAATAATAGGCCATCAGTCTCCTCCTTTGCCTCCTGTATGCAAGCATCAAGCGTCCAGGAGTGGGCAGTATGGCGATGCTGGAGGTGTGGCCGGGAGACATATAGCCTATGAAAGTCAGGAGTAGCAGATACAAGATCAGAGTACAACTGTTCAGTTGATGATATATCAAATGTAGGTAATACATGGGCCATAGCAGGGAGAAAATAATGAAACCGAAGAACGATGTGATCAGATAATAAGTCTGGCACTGAGGAGCACTGGACCAGAGATGCTATCAGGCCAGACGAGACGATGTAATCCAGAGTACCTCCCCGGCAATGAGTGGCACCACCAGTGTCCCAGCGTGTCAGATGATGCTTGCGGATATATGAAAGGAGACGAACACCATTACGATTAATAAAGCCAGAACCATCACCCAAATCAGAATGCCGAGCATTAAAATCTCCCATATACACCATATCATGCACTGTTGGAGAAGGAAGAGCCTCAAGAGTGAGTCTAGCTGGGGCAGAATAGATATTACATAATTGGAGTACTCCATTCCCAGGTAGAACTTCAAATAGCTGAAAGGTCAGTTTATGTTGTTAATTGTTTTATATTTTTAATTTATAACTGCAAAGAAGAGTTATCAAACATGTGCACTATTTATTGAGCAACGTTCTGGCGAATCCAGGACCAACTGTTTTACACTCACCACCCGTAGAGTTGAGATAAACGTGACAAGCAGAGAGGGAAGAAGAGTCTGCATTGCTATTGCCACCACTGCCCCCGACCATAGCCACGATAAGGATGGACAAGTTAACCCGCACCATGTATAGGTTCATGAACCCTAGGGCGGACATTATGCCCAGTGCCACTCTCGCTGGCAACCATCCTGAAACATAATAAACCTTTTGTTCTATAAATATCTCAAAGAAGAATATGTAAAAAGAGAGTGAATGTCAGTATCATAAGAGTGAAGCTGGAAATAAAATGAAGGAAATGGTAAGTACACTCGTGATACGTAACCCCCCAACGGGAACCCAACGTGGTGGGGGGCTTGTGTGTCTCTGGGACCTGGCGAGCTATACTAGAGGGGGCTCCGGCCCCTGCTCTGCCCTGATTTCAGGGAGAGAGGGTTTCCCATGCTAGGAAGGACGCTAGTGAGAGACCAGACTAAATAGTTCCAATCTTTAAGTTCTTCAACTGTCTCTCTTTTCTTTTCATTTCCTTCCTGCTTGCTGTCACGCCTCTCTATCACCTTTTTTCTGGCGCTATAGGACCTCGATGTTGCGGCGCCTAATATCCATCAATCGTGATACGTAATCCCTGACCAGAGACGAACTGCAGGCACCACACATACATACCCTGCATTCGAACTCAGCCTCTATAGGTGTACTGGGTGGGGAAATAAACAATACCAGGCGATTCGAAGCTTTCTGATCCTCACATTCTGGTCAAAAATTATGTATCACGAGTGTACAGCTCCGGTCAGATCAATGGTCCACACCCATCCATGACTGACTTGGTTTGTGCCTCGTCTGATTTGGCAACAGTTGTGGTGGAGGGATGGGGGGGGGGGGATGTTGGTGGGAGAGAAGGAGAGAAAAGTGGGCGGGGCTATATAGGAGGGTAACGAATGATCAGGTAGAAGGTGTACTGGTTAGCACACTCGCCTAGCAGCGAGAGATCCCGGGTTCGATTCCCTGGTCAGTGGAATTGTTGGACAATATTATTTTCCCAAGCCCCTATGTCCCTGTTCACCTAGCAGTAAGTAGGTACCTGGCTGTAAAAGGCTGGGAGAAGATATGTTGATGTAATAAGACTGACTGCCTTAATGACCATTACGAGTCGATAGGCATAAAGGCCCGTAGTTTTAAAACATTTGAGGGCCCTTACTGGAGCTCTATGAACCCTCCAAATAATCCAGGCCACAAAACGCTTCAGTGTTTCGAATAGGGAATCTGTTGCCTGGAGTAGTTTGGAGTGTTCATAGAGCTCCAGTAAGGGCCCTCAAATGTTTTAAAACTACGGGTGAAAACCCCAAAATACTTCTTCATCAGGTAGAGAAGACGGTGTGTCAGGAGGAATAAATGAATAGTATCGAATCACCAATAGTTTAAAGCATGGTTCTTCAAACCTTTTCAGTCGTGACCCAGTTTTTAGCTCCGGCCTCAGCCGAGAGCTCAAGGTCTTATCGTAATTATTGTTCTTGTTATATGACATCATTCTCGCGACCCATACAGAAAGATCTGTTACAAATGACCAGAATTATCAACCTAAGAAAATACACGGCCAGAAATTTAAATTCAATAATTATGATTAAAAGGAATTTTAACCACAATCATTAACAGAATTATAAACACTGCGGCCACTGCCTCACCTACTCCTCTCTCTCTCTCTCTCTCTCTCTCTCTCAAGAAGGCTAATATTTATGCATTGATTTTGTTTTATTGATATATAAATATTCGATAATGAAAATATGTTAGGTGGATTCATGTATGAACTTCATATTTATTTTATTGTCACGAACATTATTATTCTATTTTATTAATGTATTTATTTTTGTGGGAGGGTGGTAGGAATGGACTGGATTCCTCCATCCACAAACTGGCAGGGATTTGCCAGATTCGCCAGATGAAATAGTTATACATATTTTGTATGGGTATACTAATAATTGGTTGCTGTATACCATCTTTTTGCCATACAAATATTCAATACTATTTTAGAAACTTTTAAATACTGTTGTTAACGATATGTAGGCATAACTAATGAAAGTAACCTAATGTAGTTAAATCAGCTGTAAACATACGAAGACGACGTCTCACGTCTACTCTTCACATTTTATATTTAATTTATTTGATTTGAAGTCATAATCTGTCACTGCATATGTGTATACAGGCATTTTGAAAAATATATAGTAAAGCAAGAACGCATACACTGGCTGAGTTTGAATTGTGTACTCACTCTGGCAGCAGTGATACCAGGACTCAGTTGTTGCAGGGAATGAAACAAATAATCTGTTACATTATATTTAAGTACTAGCTTGGCATTGCACAAATAGTAAATCACTTGCTCAATAATATTAGCAAGTAATATACAGCCTAACTTGAAAATAGAAATAAACTAAAAGCCTACAAAAATGTCAGCCAGCTACAGTTCCGAGCAAATGAAACGGAGACATGCCAGCCACCGACGAGGTGGTGTAGTGCTTCCCTGATCTGGTAACACTGATAGAGTCGGGGCTTCAACAGCAGTGAGGCATAGGTTTATCGCTAGCACGATTCGAACATGGTGTTCCTTTCTACCTGTTGTTGATGTATAATATACTACCAGGGATACCCGACGTTGTCCGGGGATCTATCTATCTATCAATCTATTTATATCTATATGTATATCTATCTATCTATCTATCTATCTATATGTATATCTATCTATCTATCTATCTATCTATATGTATATCTATATCTATCTATCTATCTATCTATCTATCTATAGATAGATAGATAGATAGATTACTTTATTGTCAAAATGCAGTACAATAAGTATACAAAATGAAATTCTTTATGGCTCTGAGCTCCCAGCTAGAAACAAGATAGAGATAAACTGAAGTGACATAAAATATAAAATATGGGATTCTTTAAAGCGACTAACTGGTTACATATAAACTAATACACACACATAAAATGAAGTGACATAAAATATAAAATATGGGATTCTTTAATACGACTAACTGGTTACATATAAACTAATACACACACACATACCTCCATAAAGCTACATTAATATATATAAACCTATCAAACACATAAAAAATTACTCCATCACAATTGTTATGTCTTATCACATTTGTATTGCTTTAAGATTGTTAAAGAGTACAATACTCTTTGGTATGAAGGATTTCTTAAACCTATCTGTCCGTTGTGTAGGCAATGCTAGCCTTCTTCCAGACCTTAAAAAGCTGTAATATTTGTGTAGTGGATGGGTTGGATCTGACATAATTTTTCCTACTTGTCTTATTACGTCTTCCTGATACATAATGTCTAGTGGTTTCGTATCTGCCCCTAGTTTCCGGCACTTTTTAACAATACTAAAAAGTCTATTCTTATCTTTAACAGTCAGTTTTCCATACCAGGTAGTTAATGAGAAGTTTAATACAGATTCAATAATTGATTTATAGAACAAACTAATTATTTTCCTACTAATATGTAAATTATTTAGCACATGCATAAAATGAAGCCGTTGTTTACATTTTTTGTACACCAAGTCAGTGTTTTCCTTTCCTTTTAGTTGGTTATCTATCACATATCCAAGGTACTTATAATTACTAACTCTCTCAACACTTTCCTCATTTATTACAATTTGCTCTGGTATTACTTGCTTTTTTGTCCTGAAATCTATTAACATTTCCTTTGTCTTCTTTACATTCAGTTCCAAAAAATTAATCTTACACCAATCAAAAAAACAATTAACCTGTGAAATATAGTCCTCACAATCATCGCTCAAGATTTTCCCTATTATTACTGTATCATTAGCATACTTTATTATAGAACAATTACTGAACAAGCTTCTACAATCGTCTGTATATAGGGTGAACAACACTGGAGATATGACGCAACCTTGAGGTGCCCCTGTGTTGGTACCAGATAATTGTATTAGACTTAACATCATTTATCTTTGTATACTGTGGCCTCTGGGTTAAAAAACTAAAAATCTATCTATCTATGTATATGTCTAACTATCTATCTATCTATATGTCTAACTATCTATCTATCTATATGTCTATCTATCTATCTATCTATATGTCTATCTATCTATCTATCTATATGTCTATCTATCTATCTATCTATATGTCTATCTATCTATCTATCTATATGTCTATCTATCTATCTATCTATATGTCTATCTATCTATCTATCTATATGTCTATCTATCTATCTATCTATATGTCTATCTATCTATCTATCTATATGTCTATCTATCTATCTATCTATATGTATATCTGTCTATCTATATGTATATCTGTCTATCTATATGTATATCTGTCTATCTATATGTATATCTGTCTATCTATATGTCTATCTGTCTATCTATATGTATATCTATCTATCTATATGTATATTTATCTATCTATATGTATATCTATCTATCTATATGTATATCTATCTATCTATATGTATATAAATAATAATAATAATAATAATAAACGGTTTTATTGATGAGAGTGGCAGCCTGAAGCTGAAAATATACGGTAACGAATAGATGTACGTATATAAATAAGATTACTGGAAAGAGACTTAAAATATATAAGG